>OX439142.1:89041781-89654277 GCA_949318255.1 Pollenia labialis | reverse complement strand
TATTTTGGCTCTAGCTCTTCTAGTTTCCTAGAAAATCGCATTTGAAGTTTTTCATATAAAAATCCTAAGAAAATCGAATTTTTAGTAGTAATCACAGATTTTCGTTATTTTGGCTCTAGCTCATCTAGTTTCCTAGAAAATCGCATTTGAAGTTTTGCATATAAAAATCCTAAGAAAATCGAATTTTTAGTAGTAATCACAGATTTTCGTTATTTTGGCTCTAGCTCATCTAGTTTCCTAGAAAATCGCATTTGAAGTTTTTCATATAAAAATCTTAAGAAAATCGAATTTTTAGTAGTGATCACAGATTTTCGTTATTTTGGCTCTAGCTCTTCTAGTTTGCTAGAAAATCGCATTTGAAGTTTTGCATATCCTAAGAAAATCCAATTTTTAGTAGTGATCACAGATTTTCGTTATTTTGGCTCTAGCTCTTCTAGTTTGCTAGAAAATCGCATTTGAAGTTTTTCATATAAAAATCCTAAGAAAATCCAATTTTTAGTAGTGATCACAGATTTTCGTTATTTTGGCTCTAGCTCTTCTAGTTTGCTAGAAAATCGCATTTGAAGTTTTTCATATAAAAATCCTAAGAAAATCCAATTTTAAGTAGTGATCACAGATTTTCGTTATTTTGGCTCTAGCTCTTCTAGTTTGCTAGAAAATCGCATTTGAAGTTTTTCATATAAAAATCCTAAGAAAATCCAATTTTAAGTAGTGATCACAGATTTTCGTTATTTTGGCTCTAGCTCTTCTAGTTTGCTAGAAAATCGCATTTGAAGTTTTGCATATAAAAATCCTAAGAAAATCGAATTTTTAGTAGTGATCACAGATTTTCGTTATTTTGGCTCTAGCTCTTCTAGTTTGCTAGAAAATCGCATTTGAAGTTTTTCATATAAAAATCCTAAGAAAATCCAATTTTTAGTAGTGATCACAGATTTTCGTTATTTTGGCTCAAGCTCTTCGTTATTTTGGCTCTAGCTCTTCTAGTTTGCAGAAAATCGCATTTTAAAGAAACGCATTTTCTATTAATCACGTATCTTTAATTTTGTTGACAAACATTTTTATTATTTTTTAAAAAAAAAACCCACCAACCGGGTACCTGCACTGATATAAAAGGGGCCATAACGCTGATGTATTTTTAGTACTATGACAAGTGCCTTCGTTTTTGACCCCATGACCCTTTTTAACACATTTTTGTAGCTGATTGTTTCCTTGAATTTGAACGGTTTGCTGCCTATGCACCTGAACAGGGGAAAAAGGTAAATAAAATCGAATTTTTTTTAAAGTTTTTTGCGATTTTGAATTTGAAGATGACTTTTTTTTGATTTTATATATTCACAATTTTTGTTCTTTAAGGCAAGAGCTACAACTTTTTGTCAGAGGGTAAGTCAATATTCCGAACGGTTTGCAAGTTATAAGCCTGAAAAAATTATCACTTTTTTGCAAAAATGACACCGAGGCACCAAATCTTTAAGGCCCCATAAAAAAAGTGCATCACTTTGAGCAAAACTTGGAGACAAGGGTCCTTTTTTTTCGTCATTTATCACGTAGTGGTGTTTGCATATGGTTATTTTTTTCGTGTTGCACTGTGTAATTAAATAAAACAAAAATATAAATTGTTGCCCTAATCGCTGTAGGCATTATTGGGTTAAATTAAAGTAATCAGTGCATATTTAATTTCTGGGTTAAATATTGCAGCTGTAAATCCTTTTTAAAATCTAGCCATTTCATTCGATTTTTGGTTTCAATTCTAGCATTTTTTTGAGCTGTCGAGTTTGTCCCATGTAAACTCCTATCCTTAAATCTCTTAAAAATTAAAAAATCTCATTTGGATGAAGATATCTAATTAATATTCGGTAAAAAAAACTTTTTAAATTAATCTTAGCCTCACAACATCATTTGGTCCTAGCGATTCGATGATTGCCCAGCCGTCCTATATATGGTACAATCTCGAAAATTTGTTTTTATGTCGTGTAGGGTATCATATAGTCGGACTACTTTCTTTCTTGTTTTATTGGAATATATTATGAGCGTATTTTAAGAAATAATAATGTTTGCATAAACTTAAAAAGTGTTCGAAAATAAACACAAATATCGCTCCACAATGTTCGGTTTGGTAGATTTGATAGAAAATCATTAAAAAAACGTTTCCCTGTTTGTCATCTTTCAAACGCAAAAAAAATAGTGTTCTTATCCAACTCAACGAAAAGATGAGAACATTTAATTCCGTTTGGTTTAAAAAAAAAACACGAACTTCATTGTGTTCAGTTCAGCTTATTAATGTTCTGTTGCGCGTACCGCCCTTTTTCTTGGTTACAAGCCAAACATTTTTTACAAAAACAAAATACAAATACGAAAAAATAAACACAAAGAGCCAGAAAAATAATTAATAAGCTGTTTCGATAGGGATAAGAACCACCCCATTTTCCGCTAGCACGGCCGGTAATAAAGGTAGCATAACCCCTTAAGAAATACGCCCTCGCGGTTTGGTTCGTTTCATAAAAATAATGTTTGTCTACAGTATCAGTTCCTTTGTTCTGTTTTTAACGAAGAACAGAACACTATATAATGTTCTGTTCTTTCCTGAAAATAGTTGCAAACGGTATTATTAAGGGTTGTGTTCTTACACAAACACTAAAAAAATAGATATCGTTCCTTGGTGTGTAAGCCGGACGCAAAATAATGTTCTGTTCATTTTCGAACACTGATATAAATAGTTAACGATTATTTTTCCACTTAATAAAATTTGCAACATATGTATAAGAAATTGTGATCTATCACCACAAAATTTCTCCTTATTTTTTTCATTTTTTAAATGTAACAAATAGAATTATAAACTGTGTTCAAGCTTAATTAACCGAGCAATAGTAACGTAGATCTTCAGCCCGTTATAAAGATATTATCTACAGGAATTCGAACCCGCAGCCATCGCACTAAAAGGCTAGCTTGCTTGCCCTTACTGGGCATTATTTGAGACGAATTTCATCTAGACAGCATTTTTATAAGAGTTTTTTCGTACTTTTTATTTAGGACGTGTTAGACTTAAAGTTAACTCCGTACAAATTTTAGATTTATGGTGAAAAATTGGTCCCTTCATAAAAATAATAACCGATTCAGAAAATATTATAAGCCGATATTCACATCTTTCAATTGTCTTTGGAATAATTAAAGTAAATTAAATTCATAGAGAACGTCTATGCGAAGGTGATTTTTAAAACAAACAAACTTAAATCATCTCCGTGGCCCTGGAGAGTTATCGCTTGTATTAATCCGAAAGAAATAATCGATGAGTTCAATCAATTTGTACTTGATATTAAGATTTTCGATCTCGTTTAATAGGCAGAGTTATAAAATAAATAAATAAATCGGAAATTAGATGTAGAGTTATCGTTCGTAATAGAGATTCCTATTTTGAAAGAGTATTTTGTTTACGATAAAGTATAAAAAAAACTTCTGTTTATTTGAAACCCGTAATACACAGTACAAATTGTTTGAGCTCGTAAATTATTTCTTTTAAATCAAAATACGTAGTAAGCCAATAGTTTATGATCACTGTATTTCAAGCCCACTATTTACTTTAACTGAAAAACAACAACAATAGAGCTGTTTTTCATACTATTGAAAGTTTATTGTTATTGTTATTATATTTGCGCATTTCGCTGGTTGTTTAGGCCAGATCATCAGGAAACTTCATCCAAAAAATGTTTATATGATTTAAAAGAATATGTTCAGGGGCAAATGCACATATTCTCTTTAATAACTTATTCAATTATTGCAATTATGTATCACTCTTGCAAATTGTTTTTTACTGTTGAAGATGCTAAGCCAAGGGTTCTGTCTATATCTTGCAAAATTTGTTTTGGGTCTTGCAAAAGTGCAAATGAAAAATATCGCAGCTCTTTCGTTAAATCCAACACAGAGTTTATTTAAGTGCAACGATTTTAATATTTAACTCCGCTAATTATTAAAAGAAAAATTTATGTCACAGACCATAAACCTGATTCTAGGCCAGAAAGACAAATTCTTTTTATAAAAATAGTACATTTGACTGTGTGTAATTTTTTAAAGGTGGGTACAGAGTGGCAGATTTTAGAAAAACTAAAGATATTAAACAAATAAAACTGTTAAGCGAATAAGACTTATAAACCGCAGTTTTACTTGTAACAATATCAAAGCATAAACAAAAACCACAACAATGAACAATGAGTTTATCGTGTAATAAATTTTTTGACTTCCAAAAAAAAACTTTGGTAATAAAGCTGTATGTTTTCGTTAACAAGGCATGTCGTTTAATCTCAATATTTGCGTGATGTTATTTATGACAATTTTTTTTAGTTTGTTATATTGATATAAAAACATTTTTTATATTTTTATTGATTAATCCTTAACTCATTTATTGATAACATATTAGGTATTCATCATTTTTTTACGCCCCCATTAAAAATTTCATGTGTGTTTAGAAAATAAATATTTTTATTATAATTAAAATTTTTGTTTCGCTCAAAGTATTCGTACTGACTTTGAATAGAACTGCTCATCTATTAAGGTCATAAACACTTTCAAACAAGGCGAATTACACTAGTTGACCTTAGCTTACTACGTAGGCTGATAACTAACCATGTGTCGTGATCGAGTACTCTCTCGATTCGAAAGAAATTTTATTTCAGTCGATACTAAACGAATCGAAATAATTTTTATAGAATTGTGAAACTCAAAAGAATGCTTGACAATACTGAAAAATAATTCCGATTCGTTCAGTATTCACTGAAATATTTAGGTATTAAATTGCTTTCGAATCGAGAATGTACTCGATCATGACTGCCTGAATCAGGCCCCACTTCTGGTGGTTCTGGGGAATCTTTCACAAAAGCTATAATTTTCACTTAGAACTATGTTTAAATTGATAACTACACTGTTGTATTATTTTGACATAACTTTGAGGTATTTTACAGTATAGCATCCGTTTTCAAAATCAGGCCACCTTGTATAAATTCGCCTTGCTTTCATGCATTTGATTGAAGTAAAGAGTATTTTTCCCAGGAGAGGATGCTGTTTATTTAATCTAATGCTCTCATTAAATTATATCTTCTTATTATACAAAAAAACTCTTTTAATCCCCTCCCCCCTAAATGGAGCATTGCCTTAGAGCACACGTGATTGGACCCAACGCGAATTCATAAAATGTGGGCTTAGCTTGCTACCTTAGCAACAGCTGAGAACTAAACGTATGTCAAAATGATATGCTGTTACTTTTTTTACATTTATATTTAAATGTTTGTTTGTTAGTGCACAGCTAATTTGATTTCTTCAGTTTTATATTATTTTGACATAACGTTTTCAAAATAAGTCCACCTTGTATGAATTCGCCTTAATTGGACCCATTTAAAATAAATAATACATGTAGCCTGAGCAATTTTAAGTCGACTTATTTTATCACTGAACATTCATATGGGCCATATTAAGCCGGTTATTTTGTAATATTTAGATTTTTAATCATAAAATTTATTTTAATCAAATTTTAACATCTTTTGTCGTGACTGGAAACAGACAGACAGACAGAAACTAATATTTTGCACTGTAAACTGCATTACGCCTTTAAGATTTAAATAGATTAACCCATTTCAATATAATATTAATAGCGCAGTTGAACTATGAACAACAATTTATTTGGTTGAAGCACATGCGATTACAAATCAAATTATATATTTCATATTTTTACTGATTGATTAGCAAAATATTTGAAAAATTGAACTTTTATTAATTTTTTACAATAATGAGTTTTTACTTTTAACTAACAAATCACAATATTAAAATAACAAATTCAGTTTTAACGCCACAAATGGCAAGCCTCATGTGGATACAATCGATCGTTGCTGTTGCATTTGAAAGCTTTTGAAAATTCAGGAAAATGCGCGAGAGCATCTATAACGCGCTCGCGATCGGAGCCATGATCAGACATAGATTCAAACTCATCGGGTGAGTTATTGCCACAAAAGAATTGAGCGAAATTAAAAAAAAACACTTTTTGCAAAGGGATTTCATGCGTTTTTGCAGAGCTTTCTGGATGGGCATCAAAAAATGCTTGATAAGCATAACGCAAACCACTTATATCGGCTATTTTCTCACTTATAACTGTGGGATTGATTTCAAGCAAACAATTGAAACTAGCATTAAATAAAGGATTTTCCTCAAATTGTATTATTTGCATACTGCCATTGGCATCAGTTAACAGGCCACTGTCATCAAAGCCATGAAACATTTCATGAGCCAAAAGGAAACCCAACGAACTGTATTTGTAGATGTCATCCAAACCGGGACTATAGATGGGCTGTTGTAATAAAGTCAGTGGTATGAACACAGTGTTGGCATTTTGTACAAAATAAGGCGAAGAACTGGAACCGGTTTCATCATTTTCTAAATAAGTAAAATCTAAAATGGCTGTATTGCGGTTAAGGAGATCGCGACGAGCCTGAAAGTTAAATCTTAGTAATTTCAAATGGTTTTCGTAAAATTTCTCTGCATCTAAGTCCAAACGTTGATAGAATTTCTCCAGAGTATTAACTGTGTCTATACGAGGTATATTGTTGAGTCTCAGTTTCATATTGTTGATTTTATTTTGCAAAAACTGTCTAACAGTGGCATTAAAGCCATGGTTATTCTTAATGATTGTATTATTGAAATGTTTGCGCATATTTTCGAAAATGTCGTAAATTACTGAGTATTCGTGTTGCAGATCAGGGTGATGATGTTCGAATAGCCAATGCATGGCAATGGGCATAAAACTCCGTGTGCTAGCCAAACAATCTTCTTCTATGAAATTGGCAGGTCCATGTTGATGTAAATGCCACAGGAATCTTACTTCCAAATATTTGCAAAGAAAGCGTTGACTGCAGTGTTTTGTTAGTTCATCGAAAGCCTTCATGTAGGGTATATTTTGAATGTACAATTCCATTTGCGGATTTAATTCAGTTTGATTTAGCAAAATCCTTACATAATCCTTGAGCCAATCAAATGGTAAGTCCTTGGCAAAAATTAAACGCTGGTTTATATATTCCTGCTCATTTTCAAATTCAACTTCTTCTATTTCATCCAGCTGTTGTAATTTTTGTTCAAATTCCTTAACTTCTTGCCACAGCTTGTCAAAATCGTCAGTACTGACTGCTGCTGGTATAGATTCCATTAGAACTTTAAAGTTAAACCTTGTAAGAGGTTTAAAACCTCCTTCCATTACTGGTTTATCCAAGTCAATAATGAAAGTTCTTGCGTCGTTTATTTTAGACATGAAAATTTGTTGTATAAAAACATCGTTAAAGCCATAAGTGCGCATTTTCGCCAAAGTTTGAACCCAATTAAACTGACTATTCTTTTTTGGCTCGGTCCATAAAGCAGGCCATTTAAATTTATCGTTTGCTTTAAGCCACATCAAATATTTTACAGCCTCATATTTAGTTAAGTCCTCACAAGATTTGTAGTAAGTATAGGCCTCTTTTATAAATTTAGGTTTATTTCGTGTCTTGAAGCGCTTAAAAATCTGAGACATTTCCGTATTGACATTATAGTCTAACATGGTAATGGGCTCATAGTACTTATTGCCCGCCTCCAAATGCACTTGATCCCAATTGCCACAGGCATACTGATAGAAATCGTTACAGGGATCTGCCTTCAGGTCCATGGAACCCTCTATTAGTTTTTTTTGTTTGCGATTTGTCTGTCGGCTATTGTAAGTGCTGGCAGCTTTACAGTAGCCCACTGTTATTAGAATAATCGTAATTGCATAAAACAATTCTATCAATTTCATTTTGATTCCTATTTTTTGTGCTTTTTTTTTGTTTGTTTTTTGAAATTTAAACGAATACAACCGTTTTATTTAATTGCTAAATAAAGACTGCCAATTGAACTGTTTAGTTGAAGGCGTCAACTGCTATAAAATATTCTGTAAATTCTCAAAATTATTGTTTATAAAACAAATTTGCATTCTTATCAGTAATATTATTTACGGCTAATTATTTCATTATCACGGTATTTCCTATAAAAAAGGGGTTTCTCTATACAGTTCTGCTATAACTGCAGTTTGATAAGAATAGATTCTAATAAAGGGGAAGTGTGTTGCAAAACAGATGAATCTAAACAGTAGAATCTAAAGAAATTTGATGGCTTTAAAATATATTTTAGCGCACAGAAAAACATAAAAATCGATTTCAATTAACAAATTTGTGATACTTGTTAAAAAATTAATAAAATTTGCACCAGTAAACAAATTAATATGTAGTATCAACTAAATTTATTTAGATATTACATAGGTAGGTACCTACTTAGGTAAAATATTTTCTGCAGTAATCTTGTTGACATAGGTACATACATAAGTAAACGTTTAAATAAATTTAATTGATGAAAATTACTTTGATAAGATATATTTTAGCACAAAGAAAGAAGTAAAAATTTATTTAAATTAAAAAATTTGTCAAAGTTATTTTCGGAAATACAAAAGTTATTATCAATAAGATTTCTGTATGCCGTGCTAATTTCCCAATTATTTTTATAGGTATTTGATAAAAACTTACATTGATATTTATTTATTTAAATTAAAACATTAGGTTCAAGACTTCTACGTGATATCATGAAAACACTTATGTTCTGTTTTCACAACACAACTGATTGGACGTGTATAATTAAAAATCTTTGCGTGTGGTATCTTCTTCTCAAAAACGGTAATTTTAAGAGTGCATCACGGCTATAATAAAATAAAAGTTAACATCACTACGCCCGGTTACTCTTTTTTGCTTAAACATCAATTTCAAATTAGTTTTCTTGCCATCATTCATAAAATCGGTCGCTTAATTGTTTCGCTCGTCTTTTAATTCAAGATAAAAAGTTCAAGTGTTCTAATCTAAAAAATATTAATAAATTATTGTTTTAAATAGTGTAATGTGGTTAAAATTCATTTAATTGTATTATTAAGAAGTTAAATTGTGTTTATATTTTTCAATAAAAAGTAAAAAATAAATTTGCATCGTAAATTTTAGTATCTCCATAAAATTTCTTAAGTTTTGTTGTTGCGTTTTAACGGTTCTTGTTGTTTTCTTCGTTTTGTTCTACATTAAAATCTCTTAATGCAGTGAATAAATTGTGTGTGTTGGTTTTTGCTATTGCATTTGTATATCGTTTTTTTTTGTAAATGAAAGAGTAGCAAATAAATCTCTGAGTAATAAAAGCAAAATAAAAAATCAAGTGTGTAGTTGTTGGGCTTTTTGTTAGTGTTTTTGTTTTTAATTTAAAGCAAATAATGCGTATAGTGTTACACTAGTGTTAAATAAAAAAATAAACGGTAATCGGTTCGGTCGTTAAAAGCGATTAAATTAAGCAAAAGATAGTGGAAATGAAAGTTGGGGTAAGTTATTTTGTAAACAATTTCTATAAGATTTATACCTATAAGGCTCTTAATGAAATACCTATAGAATTAATATGCATGTTTAAGATACTAGGTATTAAAGAACATTTTAAAAATAGATTTTTTGGTTTGTTGTAAAGTCTTTAGATACCTATCGTTCGATTAAAATAAATTTAAAATAAGTAGGTACCTATATATTATATATTATTTCCTTTTTCAATTTTAGCACTTTTTTAAAACCGGTTTATGTAAGTAAATTAAGAAAGGGATCTTTTGCTTTTCTAATTTTAACTATTCTATATAAATTTTCAGCTTCTAAAATACAGGCGATTGATTGTGGAATCCGCACATTACTATTTTATTTAAAATTTTGTCAGAGGCAAGGCACCACCATAGCCCAATTAGTAGGTCTGGGCGAAACTACAACAATCCAACAATAGAAAAACCAACACGCATATTGTTTGTGTAAAAATGTTAAGAACAAAAGCATTTGTTTGTGTAAAACGGTGCATTGTCAAAAACTTTATTTTGCGGTCGTCTTCTAAAAACAGTCAGTTAAAATTGGAATACAAAATTTATTGCTCTAACTTTATAAATGCATTTATGAATCCGATTGTGAAAACCAATCACTTTATTAATCCCTGAAGGCTAGTTTACACGGTAATACAATGTAGGTATTACGACTTTGTAGAATCAAAATAATATGAAATTCTCTCCGTTTTTAAAAGAAAAAAAATAAAAGTCTGTTGTGAGTAGGTATATTTTGAATAATATTCGACCTATTAAAATCTATACCCATTATTCATAATAAAATTTTTAATAAACAAATCTTCAAGGCGAATTTACTAAAGGTGGCGGCGAGACTACTACAAGTCAACAACCAATTTAATGGTTAGCTGTAAAAATTTTTTTATTGCAAATTAAAATTATCACTTTTTTATAAAATAAATTATTTAATTCACTTCAATCATTCGCAGTTTTGAAATTTTTTTATTATAAAAATAATATTATTTTTAGCTCTTTTCAATCAACTTCTTCTCAAAACAAAATCATATTTTGACGTTTCACCATTTTTTTTAATTCGCCGTGGAAACAGCTGATGAACGGCTGACGAGATGTGTTTACCTGTTTGAATTCGCCTTGTCAACAACACAAAAACAACAGGGTATTTTGTTGTTATTTTTCGGTCATGTATATTATATTTTCAAAAACAAGGCGAATTATTATATTCGCCTTGTATAAAACAGTTGTCTAAAGGCAGAATTAGTCTTTACTTTCTGTTTCTTTTCTGTTCCGTGCCGTTCTCTTTCGAAATTGTAATAGTTACTTTTTCTGTAGCAACTTATCAGCCAATTATGACAAATTTATTTGTATTGCACCTCCCATTGTTTTATTTCAATAAGTTTAATGCACATAAATTTGAAGAAATTAAATTTTATGAATTCTTAAAATCAAAAAATATTCTACTTCAATATAAATTTGAATTTTTGATTATTTATTTATTTATTTATAGCATTAGAAAATAATTACAAATTATAGATTAATGAATAACGTGGCCATGGCTACAAGGCCTTAGGCTCTACAAGACAATTATACAGTTCTTTTTTATTCTAATGTTTACATTTTAGTTTTATATAAGGTTATATATTTTACAATCTTTTAAAAATGATATTATTTTCAGAATGGATTCAGGCGTAGGATTGGAGATTGATGACAAAGCATCTGATGGGGTTTTTAGGTGGCGATCTCGTTGAGTTTGAAAATTGGGACATGAAGGCCCTAATTTTGTAAAACACAGCGCACGCCAAAGTATTATATTGTAAACAAAAACAAATTCATAAATATTTTGTAATTTTGTTGTTGCTTTGTACAGAAATTTATTTACCGTTTTAAAATTTTTAACGCCACAAGCAATGAGGCGTATGAAATCTTTAAACCAATGTGAATTTCTGTTAGAGGCAACAACAAAATTTCAAAATGTTTATGAATTTGTTTTTGCTTTCAATGTAATACTTTGTCGTTGCGTTGTGTTTTACAAAATTAGGGCCGAAGTAAGGATGTGTTTAAGGATTTTGGTTGACTGAATGGCGCAATTGCAGATTTGTGGGGTTGATAACTTAATTAGGTGACCGTGTGAGAGATTAGAATGCCCCAAACGGATTCGTTCGAATTTAATGTAATCTTTTCTGCCTAAAGCATCCCTTTTATTTTTCAGAAAATTTTCAACGGTTAATTTGTCAATGTTAATTGTTTTGTACCAAGCAGATGTTGAGTTAAAGACATTATGTTTTTGAAGATGGTGAGATTTTGAGAACCCTTTCAAGTCGTTGATGTTAAAGTTGGTGGTTGTTAAGAGTGGAGATCTATGGGCTTCTTTTGCTAATTTGTCGGCAAGCTCATTACCTTCGATCCCACAGTGACCTGGGGTCCATATTAATATAACGTTTGGGAAGTATTCGATAAGGAAATTTCGTATGAAAGATACATAGGTATTATTATTGCATAAATTGGATAATGCTTTTAGAGAAGATAAAGAGTCAGTACATAATGCGAAATAGCCGTTTTTGGACTTAATGGAATTAATAGCCTCTATGATGGCAATAATTTCTGCTGTAAATATTGTTGTGCATCTTGGGAGCACTGCAGTTTTGATAAGTTTACTGTTTGATACTATAGCATAGCTAACTAGGTCGTGGGTTTTAGAAGCGTCTGTGTATATAAAAGAGTATTTGTTGTATTTATTGCGAATTTCCAGGAACAATTTCCTAAATATTAATGTATCAGTTGAAGGTTTTGAAAAATTACTTAGACTAAGGTCTATGGATGCCTGTTTAAAGTGCCACACGGGTTGTGCTTTTTGTTTGGGTAATGACGTTTTAGTTGGTAGGTCTAATGAATTTGCCAATTCGATTATTTTATAGAGACAGAACAGAAAGTAAAGACTAACTGAGCCTTAATGCAAAGCCACCAGATTGGGGATTCAAATCTCAAATTAGATAACAAAAATTAATTTTGGGTTTATATTGAGACTGATGAGAATATAAACTAATTTTCTTTTTGGGAAAAATATTGATGGTTTTGTTTCCTTTACAGTTCAACATTTTGAAATCTGCAAGATTTTTTAGGTGCAAAACTCATATTAATACAATTTAAATTGAATTATTAGTTTTTCCGCTTTTGTTTAGGTTGACCTGTTAATACTTTAAGAAGTAAAAACACTTTTAAACGTATGTCCACAAGTAGTCAATAGCTTTTTTACGAGGCGAATTCATATATATAATAATTCGCCTTGTTTTTGACATAACATGACCGAAAAACAAAATACCCTGTTATTTTTTGTGTTGTGGACTTGTTGTAGTCTCGCCGCCACCTTTAGTAAATTCGCCTTGCATAAACCTTTTATAAACCTGAAATCTAGGCCAATTAAGTACAGGTGGCGGGGAAAAACAGCCGTTTTTTTGTTCAGGCCATGAGTGTCAAAAGTTTTGTTTACATGTGCTTTTTAAAATTGTGTTTTTAAATAAATAATTAGCTTTACAATTTATAAATGAAAAAATTAAACAATAAAGAAATGATTAATGAAACTATGTAGGTATAAAAATTAAGGGAAAATCTTTTTTATATCACAAAAACCAATTGTTACTATTATCACTATATCTTAAAGGTATTTTTATGATCATATTCAGTTTTAATATTCAAATGCATATACTGGACACAGAAAAGTAACGGCTTAGATTATTTGCAACACAACATTCACTTCAACAGTATTTGCAATTTAATGCTCACAAGAATTGCACAAGTTTATGGTATAAAAACTATAATTTTCTTAATTCCAAAAATAATTTAATTTATTTTATTTTTTTGACTAAATATATTTGTAAATTTTAGTCTAGGGATGCCAGATAAATTTTGCTTCAATCCCAAATTTAAAATCAAAATTACTTAAAACATCCCCTCTAAAAATAAAAAGCCCCCAAATAAATTCTTTTTAAATAAATTATTTCGTCTAAAACGTTGGGAATAATTTTATCTTATAAATTTGTATTTTTAAATTTATGTAAGTATAGACAACCACACTAAAACAATAATGGCATGTAACCAATTTTACAATTTGGTAATTATTTTTCAAATTCTGACAAGTTATTCTAAAATATTAATAATACATTTTAAATATTTTGTACCTATGGCTACTGGTAAAAATATAATACTTAAAGCATCATGTGCATATTGGCAAACATGCTTGTAGCATTCACGGAGTCTGCCTGGAAATCCTTTTTCCTCAAAAATCATCAAAAGTTTTAACAAAATTCGTCAAAATCGTCACGAAAATTGAACAAAATCGTCAACAAAACGTCAAACATATAAATTTTACAAATTAAAGACAATTTATTGCCTGGATTGGTTCGAAAATATAAATTTTTAGCAAGAAATTCTATTTATGATGAAGAAAGTTATATGGTTAAGTCTTATTCTATTTATTTCAGCAAGTGAGCTGAATATATTTATCATTTAAAAAGAAAACACAAGAAAAAATATATTTGCATAAATGCATAACAAAAATTTTTTATTTCATTTATCCATATTCAGAAAAATATTAAATAATAAATAAAATCTCATTTGCTTTTAACTCGAGCTATTTTTAAATGATTAACTTTTAGCGCTATCTCTATTGTAAATTATTTTTATTGTTAAAGGTGCTAAAAACCAAGTATTCTGTCTATATCAACAGTCTTTTTACCCGACTTGAAACGTTTTATTACGTCCAATATTAGTTTCAAACTAATACATTTTCTTCTCACTGCACTCATTTTTCTACACAACTTCTTAATAAAAAGTAACTTCTTACTTCCTAACACGCAATTTTACTAAGAATTACTTATGTACCTAACAGAATTAATTGGGATTTGCCTTTTTTACACACAAAGAGAAAAATTCTTCACATGAGATTATGACTTCATCGAAAAATATATTCGTATGTAGCGACGCAAATCGAAATCATAAAAACGCAAAGCGGATTTAACCAATTTTTAAAAAGCGGACCAAATAGAACAGACGCAAATTAGGGCTCTAGTGTATATTTTTGCAGTATCGATGGCATTTCTATAATTGTAGGATTTGAATTATTAATGCTTCTAATGAAATCCACCTGGTTTGTGATGGGATAGAAATGTTTTTGTTTAATTTCCACACATCTACCAACCCTGCTTGCCAGATTAAAGTGTTATAAAATTGATGTCAGATTAAAGTTTAAAGTAAATTTATTGGAGGGATTAAATCGTCAAAACATAAGTGACTCTACATCAAAAATCATCAATCGTCATTTTGGTAAATTCATCAAAAAAAATCGTCAAGATGACGTAAGATCGTCACATCTAACATTCCTGGTAGTTGATTAATCAACTCGATGTGTGACCACGTTGCTTACGTCATAAAAATAAGTATGCTGTCCTAGGGTTAAGATCACGAAATATATCCTGCAGTATTTAAATTTAAACTCATTTCCTTTACTTTGCATTTTGAAATTCGTTTTTTTTATTTAATTTGTAACAGTGTTTATTTATCTAAAATTACAGCTTTAAAGAAAACAAGTATACAGTAAATACAATTAAAAACGATATAAACTAAATCAAATATATAATTTACAATATAAAAAAGGCGATTTATTGTTTATATGGTTTAGTTTTTTTTGAAAATACGTTGAAAAAATTTTGTTTAACACTATCACCGTTAAAATAAAACAATTAATTTTTTTTCTAAATGAATTTAGATTTTAAAATGCAAACAAAAAATAATAATTCAACATTTAAGTATATGAAAACAAACCAAAACAAATAAAACATAACATGTTACAATTATACTTAGAGCATTCACTACTAACAATTATAGAAAAAAATATTTTTTTTTTTTATAAAATTTATAAATTTATATCGTTTACAACATTCTGTTGAACATTTTTTTCTTTTAACTAAATTATTAAAATTTTTGTTTTTTATTAAATACCTACCATTTAAATTTGTAAACTATGGGGCTCGTTTAAGTTTACAAATTTAAAAGTTTTGCTATTAAATTTTTTATTTTTGTTGTTGTTTTTATATCTACAAAGTTTTCTTTACTTTTGTTATGGTTGTTTTTTGTGATTTTATTCAAAATATAATTGTTTGAAGATTTTCCAAGTGGAAAATTGTTATTTACATCTATAATGTTTTATTATGTGTGTATGAATGAGTTTTTCTTGCGTGTTGTGTCATGTGTTGTTTTGCAAAATTTTCTTTCATGCATTTTATTTTTAAATAACGAAATAAGTTTAAAAACATTTTGTTAAAGAGCATTAAAAATTACAAAGTATCGTGTTAAAATCATTTTATTTTAATTAAATGTGTGTAAAGCCTATTAAGATTTAGATGCTTTCGAGGCATCAAGTGACAAAACAAGTCTTTTTCGGTATATAATTTAAAGAAAATTTTTAAATACTTACAATTTTATTTAAAAGCCACACAACGTTTTTTATTACACTGTGCGACAAATGGTAGGGGTCAGAGATCGGGAAGGGTTCAAACTACTAGGGAAAGTTATATCGGTAAAAAAGAAGTCATACGTGTCCCTGCGTTTCGCTGGGTCACGTCTAGGCATCGAGATACATATATCGATTTGAAGTTAGTAACTATCATGTAGGGGAAATTGTGACCTTTGGTGGTCTTTTTTTGACATAACTTAAGAACCACCAGTCCGATTTTGCTGAAACGAATTTAAATTACAATTCTTTTAATCTGTTCATACAACGTTTCGCTACATAAGCAACAGTTTCGCAGTTATAAATAAATGTATGAAGAAAAAAACTATTTTTTGCCAAAAAAAATTTATTTTTTTTATTTTTAATTCACAAAAAATCCAAAACGGTAAAAAAAGTCCTATTACTTTCACGTAAAGTCACATAACCTTTAAACAAAATGAGACATAGATCATGAAAATCGATGGACGCGTTTCGCTTTTATTCATAATTAAGTGAATGTATGAATTTCAAAAATTTGCTCGAGATATGCTCAAAATTCCTTGGAAAAAACATTGATGACTTTTTTTATGATTGTCAGAATTAAAAAAAAAGTAATAAACAAAAGGTTATTTGATTTTTATGGTAGGGGTAACAAACTAAAAAACGGTCATAAATTTGCGTGGACAATTACAAGGAAAAAAGGAGAGTGCACATTTTTAATTATTTGGGTTTTTCCGTTGGCTACCTGCATGATTTTTTTACACAAATTGCACCCACTTTTATGACCCAGCGAAACGCCGATATAACATTTCCCGTTGGTTTCATCCCATTCCGATTTTGACTGCCGCATAGTGTTATTAAATACTTTGAATACCCTGGGCTATAATATGAGATTATTTCTTTACTTAAAATCTTAAAAAGGTTAGATTTAAATTGCAGCCCACATTAGCAGCGAGTTTACTTGAAGTCCCAAAAGGCTTATTTATGAGAAATAAATGCAGATTTTTCATAAAAGTTAATAAAGTCAATTTTAAAGGATTTAAACTTTTCACGAAGTGTTTTAACTAACTCCTCCGTACAGCTTCTGTTATGGCCACTACCAAAAACGACTACGATCTCAAAATAGATAATCAGCCCAATTATCAATAAAATTCTCAGGGAATGTTTTCCCTTTTCAATTATAAAAATGGGAGAAGGGAAAAACTCTTGGGAATTTTTAAATATAATTTGGCTGAATAAGTTCAACGGTAAAACCCAATGCGATAATGCTTACAAGAAAGGCCAGAGAAATTTACACTGTTAAGCGAGGGCCAACAAATTCTGGAAATCCTACTGGTATTTCAGACCTGGGAAAATTGCACTTATTTTGCATTACCATTAAATTGATCGAAAAGTATTTTAGTTCAAAATTGTTGCACTATCAAATAACTTTATTACTTTTAGTGCATTTGTTTTTTGGCACAACAGTATTTGCATATCAATAAATGCACTACTTTTGCTTTATTTTTAAAACACATCACGAATAGTGCATTATTATTGCACTATCACTGGAAATAGTGAACATGAGTAATGCACTATCACTACAGCAAATTAAGGGGTTTCATGGCATTTCTTAAAAAACTCGCAATCTATACATTTTACGCCAAATGGTTACCGTGTTTGAATTTTCCGCATTAAAAACATGTTTTTCCCTGTGTGTATTCATTTAAAGAAAACATATATTTCTTAATTGCCACTGTCAAACATATCATGGTTGCTTCAGCCATATTATTGTCACATACAACCATGTTTTAGTTACAAATATCTTCCATAAGGAGTCCACAACCATATTATGTTTGCCTTAGATAATGCTATGGTTATTAATAAAATGAATTTTTTACCACAAACATTTGTTTTGTTGCTTAACAACAATAACATTTCATTCAGTGTCAACCGATTTTAAATTTCTTAGCGGATTTGAAGAGAACAAACTGAGCCTTTCGAAAAAAACAACTTAATTAATGAGGTAAATTTAAATTTTTTTTTATAAAAAGAAACTAATAAAAATTAATAATAATCAGACAATTTTTATTACAAATTTAATAACTCGGTAAATTTTTAACGAATATTTTAAAACAAGGTAGCATTTTACTCATAAATTAACAAAATATACTTTGATATAAATATCATCATATATATACCAAGAATATTTCTTCCACAAAAAAAAATCAAACAAAAACAAACATACTTTTATAATAAATTCATAAATGTACAAAAACATCTCCAAAATTAAAAAAGAGAGAAAATTTAGCTGGAGAAATACCCAACACCTCAATGTTACTTAAATATCATGTTGACAACTTCGAAAGGCCTTAGTTTGTTCTTTCCAACTCCGCCGAGAAATTTAAAATCGGTTGACACTCAACAAAGTTACTGTCATATAAGTGCAAATGGTACGAACACCCGATGTTTTACCCATAACTCGAGGTTTTAGTGGAGCTTCGCAAATTTCAAGGACAGAGTCTTGTTGTGCTCGATAAGACCTTCTACAAAAAGGGTATCGCAACGCAGCCATTTTTTCCTGTCGCACTGTGTAATTTATGCCTTCCTTAAGCCAGATGGTTCACGGAACTTCCATATTTCTCCTTTACAAATCTGTTGCGTGTGAAACGCCATTTTTTATTAAAATGTTATGGTTAATAAACAAACATGCTTTTATTTGTAGTAAACATAAAAATGTTATTTCTAACCATAACATGATAAGACACAGCCATAATATAGTTGTGGCTTTCTTTAAATTCCTTATGGAAGACTGATTTTTACTTAAGACAATAATATGGTGTAAGTCAAGAATGATATAAACATAGACTACACATTGCGCATACTTTTTATTGCTTACAAAATATAACTGTTTAATATGACGTCACATAAGCATACTATAGATTTGTTTGTTTACATTTGCTTCTATTTATTTACTGTACTTTACAAGCTGATATGACGTAGATGCGCAGAAACATTTAATTTTTAAAAGCTGAATGCGCTATTTTGGTTTCTTTGTACCATAATTTGAAGTAACTATAATATATGGGTAATTCCATGTCAAATCGACCAAGAGTGGGACCCGACCCCTTTCGATTTGAATGAAATTTGGTGAGAAGGTTCCTTTTATCCTATAAGGAACATATATGAACGAAAAAAATTTTTAAAATTTTTTTTTCAAAAGTTACGTCATATTCAAAATGGCATAATTTCGCCGAATTAGCCGAATATGTTGAGTTTATTTTTTCTATATCTCAAAAACTACTGCACATACGAAGATGATTTGTATGTCATTTTAAAGAGAATACTTGGGGCTATAAGCAATATATTGAAGAAAAAATTTTTTTTGGAAAAAATGTAATATCTGCAAAATATTAAATTTTTAAAATGGACTAAGTCAAAAACCTAATTTTTTTTTTGCCTAATTTTTTTTTATATAATACCTCAAACTGTTCTTTAAAAATCCTAAAACTTTGAAGGAGGTGTTTTTTTTTTTTTTTTAGATATGAATTTTTTTCTTTCGCAACCTTTGAAAAAATAATCTTAAAATAGAATTTTAATATTGTAATTTTGAGCAATAAGTACACTGTGCTAATTGCAAAAAACAGAGCAGCCGCACAATTTGCATTTTGCCCTAATTGGGGCACGCTGAATCCAGTGGGACTTACCGTTTTTTTAGATTGGCTCTTGTTTTCAAGAATTACCGTTATTTCGAAAATGTAAGAGGCTGCACAGCATATATTTGCGTAAATCAAAAACGGTTTAGTTTATTGAAATAACTAAAAAAACCGAAATTCGGCAATAAATAATAAAGTGGGGTTGGTCATACATTTGACCCATCTAGAAGCATCCTACGTGCCACCATGCAAATATTGCGGTTTAATAAAATTCTTTAATTTGGCCCCTGCAGCGCGCGTAGGATGCTCCTAGATGGGCCAAATGTATGACCAACCCCACTTTATTATTTATTGCCGAATTTCGGTTTTTTTAGTTATTTCAATAAACTAAACCGTTTTTGATTTACGCAAATATATGCTGTGCAGCCTCTTACATTTTCGAAATAACGGTAATTCTTGAAAACAAGAGCCAATCTAAAAAAACGGTAAGTCCCACTGGATTCAGCGTGCCCCAATTAGGGCAAAATGCAAATTGTGCGGCTGCTCTGTTTTTTGCAATTAGCACAGTGTACTTATTGCTCAAAATTACAATATTAAAATTCTATTTTAAGATTATTTTTTCAAAGGTTGCGAAAGAAAAAAATTCATATCTAAAAAAAAAAAAAAAACACCTCCTTCAAAGTTTTAGGATTTTTAAAGAACAGTTTGAGGTATTATATAAAAAAAAATTAGGCAAAAAAAAAATTAGGTTTTTGACTTAGTCCATTTTAAAAATTTAATATTTTGCAGATATTACATTTTTTCCAAAAAAAATTTTTTCTTCAATATATTGCTTATAGCCCCAAGTATTCTCTTTAAAATGACATACAAATCATCTTCGTATGTGCAGTAGTTTTTGAGATATAGAAAAAATAAACTCAACATATTCGGCTAATTCGGCGAAATTATGCCATTTTGAATATGACGTAACTTTTGAAAAAAAAATTTTAAAAATTTTTTTCGTTCATATATGTTCCTTATAGGATAAAAGGAACCTTCTCACCAAATTTCATTCAAATCGAAAGGGGTCGGGTCCCACTCTTGGTCGATTTGACATGGAATTACCCATATGTAAAAAATATTATCTTTACAATAAGTTTTGTTAGAAGAAATATGGCTTTTTTCTTTAGTAATACTTTACATTCAAATTCGTTTATCTTAAAGACCAGCATTAAAATAAAAAAAAATTGAGACTCGGTTTTCCCTCATATTGTTTTAAATTTAACAAAATGAACAAAACTTATTTACTTGTGTTACAGTTCTTCAAATGCCTGTAAACGTTACTTAGTATACTTAGTATTAAATTCGAATTAACTTTTTTTAAGTTCACCTCAATTAATTACATATGTACTTATCAATAGTAAACAATTATAAAATATTTTTGAAATTGACTACAAAACTCGAAATGTAAACCATTTATCATGAATATAGACAGAGAATAGAAGTGGATATGAAAATAAAAATTTCTTACTTACATAACCTACACAAATATACAACTAAACCCTTAAATCTAAAACTTAAAACTAATAAATATTATTAAAAAGATATTTTCAATGTACATTAATAACTTTAATACAATTGTCAAAACCACCAAACTCTATGCTGATATAATGTAAATTGTAATAATGCTAGAGCTATTGTTAGTATAACTAGATTAAATTTAATATTATTCCTAAGGATACTTAAGACCTAAACTTCCACTTTATCCTCGTTGATAATATCCATCACAACAAAATGTTGCTGCTGTTCACTACAACGCCTTGAAATACCAACAACAGTTAGACCATCTGCATTAGTTACACTATTTCTATGACTGGACGCATTAAAAGAATTGCCTGCACCACTTTTACCACTTACGCTTATACTAGTGGTGGCTGTTGCATTAGTACTTCTTGCAACACCAGCAGCTGGTATTTCTGTAACGCTGCTGCAAAAACTTGAATGCCGTCTCCGTTGTTTCCAACTTTTGCGAAACGGCATTAAAAGAAACCTTTACTAGAGCACAGTCTCGTTGGTGTTCGTGCATGTACGTGGTCCATTTACAATGGAATACTTGGACGAATGATCCTTCTTAGCGGCCATTCTACCCAAGAATATCTGCTTGAATGTCTCACGAAACTGTCGCGACATGCCACAATAGATGCCAAAGTTAATGGGATAACTGACAACCAAAAAGAAATTCGTAAATGTTATTAAAATGCTGGCACTCTCGTAATCCATGAAGCTTATATACAAGGAGGACACAATATGCATGGCTGTCACCACCGCTATGGGTATCTCTACAATTAGGAATACAGTCACCACCACAATCAACATGAGTGTCGTGCAGTTGCTTTCGCGTAATTTCTTGCATTCCTTTTTTCTATTTTCTCTAAACAAAAGTTTTCTTCTTTCCTGAGCCTTACGCATGGCCGCAAATAGCAATATGTTTAGGGTTACCAACATTATGCACGGCACCAGGTGCACAAATATCACGCGAAATAGAAAGTAGCTTGTGTAGTAGAAATCCTCACCAATGTATTGGGATACCCAATTGGCTACATTCATATGACATACTTCCACTGTTTGGTTTTCCCATTGTATTTTAATGGATTCAAAATTATGATCGAATAATTTCATACTCTGATGCAGGAAAGCAGCTATTGTTATGTAGAGAGTACAACGTTTAACGCGAGGCATTGTACACCACGTATGGGCCATTGGGGCGTGACAAACGTAAATATATCTGAAATTAGAAAGATCCTTGAATTAGAATGGGGAAATTTGTTTAAGTTTTATTTTAAATATTTGTTAACAACATTTTGTTTTACTTGAAAATTTTGTAAAAATTTCCTAAAAATTGCAAATTTTTGTACAATCTCCTATTAAAACCAAATTTTGGTAAAATTTCAGCAAAGGACAACAAAATTAATCGTTACAGAATTATAAATCGTGAAGCTCTCAAAGTCAAAATAACAATGCCGAATAGTGTAAATTTTTTATAAAAAGCCAATTTTGGCAAAATATTCTATGAAAAGCAAAATTTCATATAAATGCCAAATTTTGGCAAAATATCTTACAAAAAGCAAATTTTGGAAATATATTTAATAAAAGGCAAATATTGGCAAAATTTCCTAAAAAAACCATTTATGTCGAAATTTCCTATAAAATATCTATGCAAAATTTCATTTAAAAACAAATTTTGGCAAAATTTCCTATCAATAGCGAGTTCTTGCAAATTTCGCTATATAGCAAAAAGGGTTTTTGAAATAAAAATTATTTTAGCTTTAATAAATACATAAATGCTAAAAATGAGAAAATATTTCAGAATAATTTTTATATTAATAACTTTATTATTAAATGTGAATGTTGTTTATGAGTTTGTTCAAAGAAAATAAAATGTATATTTATGTAAAATTCCTTTTACTTTTTTTATTGTTAATTTAAACATACTTTAGCCATTAGGTTTCAATATATTTCCATAAATTTTACAAATAAAATTATATTTTTCAATCTTTATGACTTTGCAGAAATAAAAAGTTTTTGGGGGATTGTCTTTAATATCGTAATATTTTTATGTTTTCAATCGTTCTTTGTTTTATATAACTAATCCTTAAAAAAATGAGCAGCATTAAAAATATTTATGTGTTTCGATGTAATTTGATTTTTATTGCCATAAAAAAATTGTTCTTAAGTCGTACAGCAGTAGAAAATTTAATGAAGAGTATTATTTGGAAAACAATTGAAGTGACAATATATGGGTTAAGTTAAATCGAGATAAAAATTAATCTGAGCCTGTGATTAAATGAAGAGTTTTTAAGTTGGTTGAAAACCGAACTCGTTTTTGAAATAATCCGAAAGTGGATTGATTCTAACAAAAGCTCCTACCCTAAGATAACCAGATAGAGAGAAAAACCTTGGTATATTTAACATTACGATGTCCTAGGGCAGGACCATATAACCCATCTTTGGACTACAAAGGAGTAGTTTTAAAACTACTCCATTGTGTACACAAGAGGATTAGTTTTAACTTCGTTTAAAAACGAAAACATGTCGTTAAAAAACGAAGACATGTCGTCTTACTACAAACACTTTTTAACAATGACATGGTCCATGCTTGCATTACATCGGACCAGTCCATGGAGTAGTCCATTTCATGAAATTGGATCAGGTGGTCCAATAAGATTTGCAGGGATCATACACATACATACCATTACCCATGACAACCCTGCAAATATTATTGGACCACCTGGTCCAATTTCATGAAATGGACTACTCCATGGACTGCTCCGATGTAATGCAAGCATGGACCATGTCATTGTTAAAAGTGTTTGTAGTAAGACGTTCATGAATTAACGTATTCATGTTCTGTCTCCAATTTAAAGTTTCTCCGTTTAATACACATTTAAGAAATAAATAATGGAACATATTCAATTTCTTAAAAACAACATTGTTAAAATTTAAGTTATGAACAAAAAAAAAATCCTTTGTTTCTACATTTTAAACGAAATAAATATATCTGTAAATCTGATCCTGTCGAGGTTACTAAAAAACTAATATTAAATAAAAAAAAACAAACAGTTTATTGACTTAAAAAACAAAAAAAACCAAAAAACTTAACAACTAAACTTCGGCCAACACAAAATGGAAGAAATACCAAAGCAAAAAAAAAATAAATTCATGACCATAAAATAATCTTGTGAAAGAGCAAAATGTTACAAACGTTCAAAATACTGCAAGTGTTCGTGTTCGAACATACAACTGTTGTCGCTGATATTGTTTGTGCTGTTGCTGTTGGTGGTTTTGTTGCTGTGATATCTAAGACTTTGATTTATTTGAAGTTCATTTTAAGTTTGTACGTTTCTAATTATATTAACTTCTTTATCCGTTTATAAAATGTTAAGAGAATGTTTTTTTATTGCTTTTTTTATTGTTTCCCTTGTATTTTTTTAACTATTTTTGTTTCTTTACTATCAAAGGAGTTTCTGGCAAATTGTTTATTAATAAAGTTTTCCTTTTTTATTTGTTTGTTGGCAAAATAAGAAAAATTGAATAAAATTGTAAAGAAGGTATGCAGACATTAAATATTCTTAAAATGGTGTTCATCTTGTTTGTTCTCTATTAAACCATTTGGGTTTTTGGCCTCTAAGATGGATTATTTTTTTTTGTTTGTTCATTGTAGTAGGCCAGGGGTTCCCACAACGGACGCTCCAACTTTGTTTTGTTACAAAAATTATGAAAAGATATTTGACAAATTAAACGTAAGTTAATAATTAAGCGCGGTCTTTTAATAGGATTTTATAAAAAGTGTTCCATTTTCAAAACTTAACTTTAACCTACCAGGTAGGATGAACCTTGATTTACTTTATCACTCACTTTAGATTAAAGTAAAGTTTTAATAATGGAACACTTTTTATAAGGCTAGTTAAAGTCGACTTTTAGTTATCGGTAAGCTTTGAAAACGGGCAAAAATAGTAAATTTTTTTTTGAGATTTGAGTTTTTGTATATTTTGTTTTTTTTTTTTGATTTTTCGGACCCCCTAAAAAATCCATTTCGGTAACCCATTTTGAAACCGTTGCTGTAGAAAAGTAAATAAAGGCCTTAAGCAAAATCAGTCAACGCCATGACAATTTGTTATAAGTCAATCATTAAAACCATCAATTAGTAACAAATTTAATGAAGCTTGAAAATAACTTGAAATTTATTTGGAAAACAAGTATTTGTTCAAGGCAACTGAAAGGACATGGTTGGTTGATTTGCTTTCGTTAGACTTGCTTTTAGTTCTGTTCAGTAGGAATTTTTGGTGCAAATGATATTGCGAAAGAGCAAAAAAAAAATATGGTTGCTCGTTTGTTAAATTTAAAAACTAAATACTCATAAAAGATACGATATTTTGCATTTGCTTCTTCGCAAGACCATGTGCATTAAACTCAACCTTTATGTTGTAGTCAAGTTGAATAGGAGAAAATTATAAAGTTTAAAATAAATTACGATTGATTTTATTATTGGGTATTAATGTAGAAGATATAAAAAATTTGTATCAACAGAAATTGATTACACCCTGTACATCTACAATACAACTTTACTATAAAATATTAAGAAAATTTGCATAACCATAATTACCTCAGTTATATTTTGGTTACTGTACGCATGACATAATTTAATTAGCCTAATGAAGGGGCTTTAATACTCTATATATTTTTTATTTTTTGGTCAATTATTTTTTTAATACACTTTATTTAGTTCAATTTAGATGTGAAAAATGACTTCTTGTTGGTGCCGCCTTTTGTTAGCTTTGCAGAGTCGCGATTAGTCTAAGACATGTTCATTAAATTTGTTCAAAATGGTTTAAGTGTGGGTATTGTCTTTAAGCGTTCACATGATCTTTCAAATACTCCCAAAGAGGGGAATTCTTAGCGGCCAGTTAAAATCTATGCATGTTGAAATCTTAACCGAAAATCGCAGCCTCTCAAAATAATGTTTTCATCAAAAATGCTGCGTACGACCTTCACTATTATTTGCCTTGCTGTATGATCTATGGCTTGTTATTGTGAGTTTTTCACATATGGCCTCAAAAAGTTTGCAACGTGCTGCACCTATAATTGCATTACCGGCTTCATATTCAAAGAAAACTAAATGCTCTAGAGCATGGGTGGGCAAATGTAATGCTGATATGGTCGACATTAATTTTTCTTATTTATTTAATAAAAACCAGGCAAATCAAAGTTTAATTAAGGTCCTTATTGTTAGTAATATTAGTACATATGAAATACGTTGTAGTAAATATTTGGGCAATTTTACTTTGTTTGCAAATATTTTTGATTAGTTTTTTGATGTCTATACGTGACAATCCATCTCATCAGTCCTTTAAAGCAAGAATTGTAATCACTGATGCACAATCGAATAGATGCCATTAAATCTTATTACTAGTACTAGGCTGTAAGGATTTATCCATAGACCTAATTATATTAAATAAATAAATAAATAAATAAAAAAATAAAAAAAAAAATGATCATAAGTCAGAGAAGTCCTCAATTGAGATTGAATGTTTCTCATTTGATAAAACGCTGCTTCCCCTTATCAATGGAAAATCAAAAACATCTTCATTGCCATCGATCTCAACAATGAGTAGTTTTCTCTGGTAACAAATTCCAAAAAAAAATTAATTTGCATGTGCTCTTATAATTATATATGATCCGATAGATTCAACGGAAAAGTTCGAGCTAGATTTTATGAAATACCCTCATTGTCGCATTGTCCAAAAGAATATGAAATAAAGTCAAAAATCGGTTAAGGTTATTGGGATTTTCTTATCTATTTCTCAAATCTTAATAGAATTTTCAATCGTTTTATATATATTGGGTTAAACACATTTTTTTTAATGTTCAACAAACGGGGTGCCTTTTCCAATACTTTGTTACATCTTGGTTGTTTTTGGAGCTATAGAAGAATGTTTAACAGCTAGTTTTAGATGTATATCAATCTTGGCAATAGAGATGTATATTTCTTCTGGCGTACGCAGTCGTATATTCCCCAAGTAATGGGTACTGATATATTTTTTTAATTTTATTCAATATATTAATGAGCTAGCTGTCGCCAAATTAAATGTCGGGGACACAATTTTATTAGGGTTTAATAAAGTAACTAAAATGGCTGTGCGATCAAAAGATAATTCAAGGGAAGCTTCAACATAAATCATAACATAAATCATAAATCGATTTAATTAGCAACATGTTCGATTATTTAAAACAATTGCAGATTTTAAAATTAAATGAAATGTGTTTTAAGTCACTGTTCAGTTGACATTAAATCCCCTGTATAGCAACCCCTTGAAATGCATTATAATACCTTTCCCCACAATTTATCAACAAATTTTATGTCATCCACTGAGGTTTATTTGGCTTGTCGGCTCTCTGTCCATGTAAACATTTTTCCCCTTATGAAAAAAACAAGTTAAAGTTCACATTAGTAAACCAACACAATTAGCCCTTAGTGTGTTGCTTAACAAATGTAAACTTGAACTTTTCTTTGCATAAGGGGGTTTGTATACAGTGCAAACCGCGGCTTAACTTAAGTCTTTATGAAATATTTTATTTAAGAAGAAAAGAAACGTTTGCCCAGAAACTGTAAAAAGCCTCAACAAATATTAAAGCAGTCTATACAGCTTAACTCAAAAATAATATCAGATCATATTTGGTGTAGTAGGACTTTATTAAAAACTAGCTCAAATATTAATCAAATATAAGAGTAGCAGTAAGTGGAGTTTTATCGTTTTGCTCTTGAACTCCTCAGTATAATTCTTATGCATTTTAATTGCCATGCACTGAATACACAGAAAGAAGAGCACTCGGGATAAATCTAGTTTTTTATGATTACTTTAAGTACAAAAATTCAAGTACGAATAACATTAAAGCGTACTCAAAACAATCCTAAATGGGATTAATTTCGAGAATCAATCCCGGAATTTCTTGAAATATGTATAAAATTCGAACTCGCTTCTCGTTTAGTTTATATTTTTGTTTAAATATGTGCATAATATTTCTAAAGTAAAAACCATATCGGGCATGATGTTGGTGTTTTATCATTCTGTAAGGTGTAATATGAGTAAGTAAATCAATCATAATAATTTCTTTTTTCTAATTTGGGATAAAATCAACTTAGCAATACTTGAATCAAGCGCATATTGAGATTGATTCAATTTTTGTTTTACTTAAACCAATATCATTTTCTGATTATTTCAATTTCGAAATCGGGATTGAATATGGCTAACTTAAGAATTTTGCGATTGAAAACCTGTACTTGAATCAATCTTTCTGTAATTGATTCAAGAAAATCCATATTCACCGTACCATTAATACCGCTTCGGATTGATTTGAGTACGGATGGATTGATACTTCTTTTGAGTGTATGCCTTAGAGTCACTTAAAGCTTGCGACCGGTGTTATACAAATAGTGTTTTAAAGAATGTATTACTCGGTATGTATATAATTTTCTTACTACATGCCAAACATGTATTTAATGAAAATCGGTTATTTTTTTTAATATCAAACCATTTTTCAAATAGAATATAATTTTACATAATATTAGTTATAATAAAAAAAATATTTACTGTAATTGGCCTCATTTTTTAAAGCAACTAACAACAAAAAAACTAATGGAAATTGTCTTAAAAGAAAAGGCAAATAAGTTTTATTATCAGATTATTTACTTATCTCATTATCAATAAAATGCTTAGCTACCTACAAATCGTTAAAAAAAATCTTACAGCTTAGAAATATTTGCAAGAGAAAAACAACAAACTTCACATGACCATTTATGTGTGGTGAAAAATCTTTTCGGTGATAAGAAATGACGAATAATCAATAATATGATTATTACAATTGTAGTTACAAATAAATTATGAGTAGATCTACAATAACTGCATACACTTTTTTTCTGTCAGCACAACTAAGTAAATCATGTACATATCAATAATCTAATCTGAACATAAGTGGATGTTATTAACTTTAATATGAAGGACACAAGCCTAAAATATGCAACATGGATTTAAATATAAAAAAATATAGATTCAAGGTAGAAAGAGAGTGGCATGGCATTAGTTGGGCAGGGTGATGTCTGCTTATCATGTAAATGTTTGACTGTAGAATAGATACACTCAAAAAATTATGTAGTTAAATTCAAACGAAAATTCATTTTAAACAACTTAAAATTCATTTAAAAAACGGATCATTTACATTTCATTTAAAACAAATGATTTTTGCATTCATTTTTAATTTTTTTATTTATTAAACACCATATTCCGTAAAATTGAATATATATTTTAAAAGAAAAAAATCAAACTACATAACAAAATATATACGGAAATACATTATTTTTTGGTAGTTTGTTTTTTAAATAACAAACACAAATGTTTTATAAGTGTAATAAAGTAGGTTTTGCAAGTCGAGTATAAGCGTAATAGCGATTAATCGAACTATCTCGCTTATTTATTATATAGACACGAGTCAAAGCTCAGGTAATGTAGAACATAATCGAAATATCGTCGGCTTAATATGCAGACCTGCTAAATCCACTTATTGAGTGAATTGAGATTTTGATGCCGTGTGGTAGAGAAAGATGTGCATCGTCGACCAGCGTGTAGTTTTTCTTCAATTTGAGGGTTGAAGTGTGTTAAACCAACTATATTTTTCAAGCTGCAAATATGAAATATAAAATGTTATTTTTCTCTCCAGTAAAATGTGCATAAAGGGAGTTAGCAGTAGCCCGTTTTTGTATTTCTCGCATCATTAAATTTTCCACATGAAACCAGTGAATCGGGACAGAAACAGTGCAAAATTAAACAAAAAATGGGTTTTTTCACACAAGTGTTTCTGTAACAAAACAGCCTTTCAAGTAAATATATCTAGAAAAGTACTTCGTTGATCTCACAGACAAATGCGAAGGTTAGGAAGGTTAACCTGAGGGCTTACCTTGCAAAAATAATGAGTTATATTTGTAAGAAATATTGTAAATAAAACCCGTATCACTTCTAAACGATTTAAAGTTTTATTAGGGAATGAATAAAGAAAGAATATACAAATGTATTTTTTATGTATAAAGCGAAGGTTGCTACGATTAAAAATAAAAATACAAATTCAAAGCCTACTAAGATTAGGTTTGTAATATAAAACAATAAGTAATTATAACTAAGTAGTAGTTTTAACAATATTCCGGGTGAAAGTTAAGTAGTGTTTAATGAAATTTCATTACAATATGCTTAACCTGGTAAGAGAAGTTTTTTCTGGGTAACTAAACTTTATTTGTCTTTGCAAAATTTTCGTTTTATCTTAAATTTGCTAAGACGTATTTTTACAAAAGTCACAGAACGACCATACAAGTCGCAATATCACTTAGCCGCTACTGATTTATTTCGTTTTTCGGTGGTATCACTTTGGTTTAACTATTTCCATTTGCAAACACCGCTAAGTTAAAACAACAAAATTTGAGGAAAATCGGATTCAACAGTTTCTGAAAAGTGTAATGTCAAGCAATATGGAGTGTTCGGAGGAGTATTGAATAACTTTGACCAGAAATTGAGCGTAATTTATCGGGGTTTTAACGAGATTGAAAATTGCGTAGGGAGGAATTTTAAAAAACAAATAGAAGGATTTTTTGTTTAACTACACAGAAAAAATTTATAACAAAATTTTTTCAATTAATTCAATAATGCTGTTTCAAACAATTTTCTTAATTGTTCCAATTAATTTGCTTTAATTGAAAATAAAAATTATAATGTTTGTGTGTATATTTGTAAATACGAAAACATACACACAAACTTCAAAATATTTTAAAGTTTCAAACAATTTTTTAATTGTTTCAATTAAATGTGTTGATTGAAAAAAAATATTTTGATTTGTGTTTACGTTTTATGTAGCCCCTTTTGCTGGATGTCCCATTTCAATTAAGCCTATTGATTGAAACTGACCAGCAAGAAAAGCTCAAACTTACAAATGTGTTAATTGATATGATCAATTTGTTTGCTGGCGGAAAATCAGTACGGAATTTAATTAATATTACAAATTTCTAACAAATACGTTAATTTAAGCTGATTTTCTATTTTTCTGTGTAAGCGCTATTTTCAACTGGACCACCCATATGCAATCGTTTTTAGTATAAAATTTGTAACGAATTTTGTTTGGTGGAGAACAATAATAACTCAATGTGAATTGGTGGATGACCATATAAAACTTAGACTATGTACTGGTGTGGAATCAATTAAAACTCAGATAAAAACACTCTGGACCGGATTCTGAAAGTTATCGCCTTGCCATACGCGGGTTTCAGTCGACCGATTACTTTTGGTTGAGACTCGTGTCATTTTTTGCTCCATGACCCCCTTTGGGAGTATATGGCTTCCACAAAACATCTCCATCTCACACGTTTATTTGCAGTGTTTTTCGCGTCTTTCCATTTAAGATTTACCTGTCCTAGTTTAAGAGGTATCGATCCATTTAGTATTATTATTTTGCCTTGTATCAGTTTCGTTATTCGGCTGTTGTTCAAGCTAAGTAGATGATTAGTCTGCTAAAGCAGGTCCTAGGGTAATGGGGAAGGAAAGGTCATGGTGCTCTCTTGGATGGATTTTTGGAGGGGGTAAAAGCCACTTAATTTATTTTAAAACTCAAAAACAATGACGAACATTTGTTGTCCAGGGATCGAACCTGGGGAGCTTGGTTTTGTAGGCAAGAACTTTAACTACACGTAGAAAAAAAACATGTTTAAATATGGTCACCTCCAACAAAACTATTTTTAAAGAAAATTTTAAGCATATTTTGTTTAATATAACCATATTATTGTCAGCGACAACCATGTTATAGTTGCCTCAAAAAGTGTTATGGTAAAAAATGACTAAAATTTTTTTTAAATTAACAATAGTATTTTCCTCTTTTCCAAGAGCAACCAACCATGAAAACTAACCATGCTATTGTAAGGGTTTAACATATTTTAGTTACTATTGACCATTACATATTCGGAGGCAACAATAATATGTTTGTGTCTTCTTGGTGGACGCCTAATATAACAAAAATATGGTTATATTAACCATAATATGTTTAAAATTTTCTTTAAAAATAGTTTTGTTGGAGATAAAAATTATTAAACATGTTTTTCTCCGGGTGTACTACACCACGCTGCCACTGGAAAACGTATTAAACCCTGATAACATAAAAACACAATTTTTCAAAAGCAAAAAAAGTCGATTGTCGATAGAAAAGACTCGAATTTTGAGTGACTTGTGATCGCTCGCTTATGTTGCCGGTCGACATCGTGCGCTAGACGTGCCAATATTGAAAATATCTAGGTAAACTTATATCATGATTGTAATTTATAATTAAAACTATTAAAAGTTCAATTAATCAATAATCGCGAATAATAGAAAATTTGTTTATCCGTAATAATGACTTTAAAAAAACCCGATTTAATGCAAACCCTGGAATAAAGATTTCATGTCAAAGTTAAAAACTCTTATTGAATAAATTACTATTATCCATAATAATTTGTTGAATAGCGTCCTTCTTTTTTTGCACTTATTGCCATTTAACAAGTCTAACAAGGATAGAAGCACGCACAACGACATAATCAGACAAACATATACGGTTTGCCCAGCAGCGTAAAAGACAAGCACGCAGACGAATGTGCAGAATAATAAATGGCATTGCCCAGCCATTTTATTGATGACAACTACTTATTTATTAAGACCATGTTAGACTCGTAAGTACGTACATGATGAGAATGTCATAGGATTTTATCATCAGCTCGCTTATAGCACTTATTTATATTTTTTAGATTTTCTTTTTTGCTTTGGAAATAAATGTATCTTAATTTATTGGAATTTTCTATAAAGTAGAATTTTATAATTCAAGCTTATTTATTGTTGGGTAATAATTGGTGATTATGGTACCAAGAATGTGTATTCTAAGAAGATTTTTTGCAAAAGGGTATAGACTAATTAATTTGTTAAAGTATTGTTCCCTGGAGACATATCTTGCTTTTAAAAATATCAATATTATGCGTCATTAAAATTTCGTATAACTTTGTAAATGTCCTTACTTATACTCAAAAAACACAGATACTAGTTTTTTGTTGTTTGCTTTAAATGCAGATCTGTGGCATTTTGACAAAACATCTTAAGTCGAGATAAGATAGAAAAAAGTTAAAAAAAAACTCGGTGAACAAATAATTTTTCCCAAATAATAAAAAAAACCAAAATTAAAGAAACATTTCGTTTATAATACAAAATTTTAAAAGCGTAAACAAAAAGGTTTTTTAAATGAAAATTCGTATGATTATAAAATTTTTTTTCAACTTTTAAAATTTGACTTATTTTAAGTTATTGGGATTTTCTATGAAATATATGTAATGCAATCAAAACCCACTTCCGTTTTTTTAACGTCACGCCAGGGCAGATTTATGCTTATATCTGCAAATCCTTAGCGTCGATTACTGTAATTTTTTTTCTGAATATAGTGCTACTTCATTACTTTGTATACATAAAAACCGTTTTTACAAATTTGACTTCGTCATTTAATTTTTTTACATTTTGTGCTGCAAATATCACGACACGTCAAAATGGAAATGCCCATATATTCCTACATGTATCACTTCAATGCTATTTTGGAATTTATTCACTGCATTTGATTTAAAAATGTTCCTACGGTTAGCAATTCATAGCTTCCCTGCATGAGGTTTTTTTCGCAAAAGGACGAGACACAGGTGTTTTCATTACTAAAACATTCTTGGTCACTCCGTGGTAATATGCCAAAAATTTGGTTATAAACCTAATAATTTCTTATTATACATTTTAATAGGCAAGTTGATTTCTTTTGATGATTCCCATTACGCCTACAGCATACATCGGATTTTCACTAAGGATATATCATTCAAAAGGTATTTATTGGCAAATATGGCGATGTGCATTTAATTAAAATCGGTTCAGAATTTTAACAGTTATAGATGTTAAAATGAGGTACTAAAGCGCCAATTGAGCGGTCATACTTTATCAGAAAAAATACTGCGTCGATTGGTCCCGGTCCCATATTTGTGAGATGAAAAAATTCACTTTTTTGTTTCCACAAAAAAATTATTGTAGTTAGAGCATTTTATAGGTCTGTGGAAGAAAAATCGTATGCTGTAACCAGCAGAATCACCGGGAACAATTGACTTGAAAAGAAATGTTTACAGCCAATATATAAAGCGAGAAAAAATAAGAATACGTTTTTAAATTCAGGTTCCTGACTTGTATAGTTTTTGTGATATGATTTTTGTTTCTACTTTCATACAGGTTTTTTTTGGCTCTGTTGAACATTTTATGTTTTGTCAGTTACAGCGTTCTTTAATTCTTGCGACGATATGTACTCGGCATGTTGAAAGAGAGTCCTTTGCTATTACACTATCATACCAAGTATGTCATAAATCATTTCAAAATAAACATTGACAGCTGTATTTATAATGAAAATTTGGCATGAAGTTAGCACCAAGTTTAGTTATAATACACTTACCAAACTCTGGCTAACGATTTGCTAAACTCTTGTCAACCAGCTGCAAAACGTGTGCCAACTTGCGAAAAACAGCTGTTTAATGTTAATGTTTTATTTTAATTTTAAAAACAATACATACTGGCAAAATTTTAAAAACTTTTTAAAATTGTTATACATATGGAAGCAAAAACAAAAAAAAAAAAATTGTACAAAAAAATGGCAAAACCAGCGATGATTTTGCAAACGTGTTGCATTTTCGAGTTATATAATGTGGCATAATTAAAATTCAGGGTTGATTTATTAAAAGTTAGCAGATGGACAAGAGTTTGTAATGAATAAACTCTGTGCCTTTAAGTTGCTAGGCTTAATCGGCATTCTAGTAAGCAGCTCGTTGTACGTATTGTACAAACTGTGGCAAACTTTTTGTTATGAATACGGCTATGAAAATTTAGGGTTATCTGTATGATGGCACTGCTTTGATAATACTAGCCAACAAGGTTTTGGACTAGAGCAACCAATTATCTTTCGAGATACAAAAAAAAATGTTTTTTATTCGTTTCTTACATTTTCAAAGGGAATGGCGTTATTTGAACGTAATAGTAATAGAGTCTAACAATAGTCTCCCAGTATGCTTTTATCTCAATATCTTTCATAAATTCTTTAAATTTTAATTAAATATTGGTGAGTGCGCGTCCCTTTTTCGCTATCACTGCCCCTAGTTTTTTTTGGATAAGAAATCTAAATGCGAATGAATAAAATGCAAAACATTGTCGGTGTGCACGGTTTGTCCAAGTTTAAGACTGCAAAACCAAAATAATGTAAACACACAAAGCAAACATAGCTTGAATCAGTAACACACGATCTCCCTGACATGCTTAAACGCTACTATTATGAAGATTTAGAATGAATGTTGTCAAATAAAAAATGTGAAATTGTAGTATCAGTATTGTCTGTTTAACAGTATTGCAGCATTGCAAGAAAAAATAACAAGACATTATAGCCCAATTTTTATGCCAGATTCGAATTCACCGCACCCTTCGCTGCTGCAGTAAATATTTTTTTCCAAACGAAAAGCAAAAATAAACGATTTTGGACAAAAGAAAGGTTTGTTGAGGGACAAAAACGATCCCATACAAAACTACTAACAGAACTGGAAGTATCAGCTACTGACGGTTACAAAAACGTCGCTTTAACTGTCTATTAAAGTATACATGTATCATTTTTTATATTCCGAAATTCTGGCAGAGTTTGCTCAATAAAACCTTTTAAAAATGCGCGCTTAAGACAAGCCATCGTTACCATTTACCTACAAAAATTCAAATGAAATTTGTACTGAGTGTGTCAAAATTGCTTTTACACGAGTATTGTGGTATGATGGCATACGCAAAAATAAAAAAAATTTGATTTTTAACATACCAAACCGACATACACGAATTGTTCGCTTTTACACGAGTATGATGGTATGATGACATACCAATCTCACATCCAAAGTATGACCGTGTAATAAGTGCTTAAGGCTAGTTAGCACTATTATACTTTGTATTAATACATGTCAAAAACTCAAATAATACTTATGTAAAAGTGTGATAGCGTTAATGCAAAGTGTTATGAGAATGACAAGTATTCTAAATTCGGCTTTAAGCCCTAATCTATAAGCATTGTTAGCTGAATGACGCTGCAATATATCCAGATATTGATTGGCATTAATGGTGTTTTCAATAAAACGAATTTCTCTTACTAACTTACTAGGCACCCCCCAAACCATTTCCGAAAGTTTTACAAATTGTGCAATTGAAATTATATCTCGACATTCCAATGCTTTTAAAGGGTTTCTGCATAGTTTATTAGGTCCTTCATTAAATAAAAGCATAATAGTGGTGTCGTTGCAAAATAGTATGTTCAACATTTCACGTGAAATGCTGTCTAACGCTTATGAAAAAAACTTGTGCGGAATATCTATGAAATAATGTTGATACACACCATGAAAAAACATGTTTAAATATGGTCACCTCCACCAAAATTATTTTTAAAGAAAATGTTAAACATATTATGTTGAATTTAACCATATTGTTGACACCGATAACCCTATAATTGTCGAAGGAAGCCACAACCATATTATGGTTGCCTCTAAACATGTTATGGTTAAATATGACAATACTTTGTTTTACAATAAACAATAGTATTTTCCTCTTTTCCAAGAGCAGCATGCTATGGTTGAAAACCAACAACAATATGGTTGTGGATTCTTTAAGGAGGACTAAATAAACCACAACACAAGTTACTGAATGTGTTGTACAATTCATATGCAAAACACTCAAAAAACTGAGTGCTTTTCATATAAATTTTACTACACGTTCAGTCACTTGTGTTGTAAAAACACATAATATTTATGGGTTTCTTTTCAAATACATAAATCTTATTAAAAATCAATTGTATTTTTTTAACCAAATTGAATCAAGTTGTTAATTGAGCTTTTTTCGTTGTTCTATTCAGTTATTGAAATTAATTTTAGTTGTTGTTATAAAACTGAAATACTTTTAACCTTTATGTCAACAGTAACATACCCGGGTATGTTTTGAATTTTCTGTATTTCTGAAAGTGGCTATCATAGCGATCTGAAATTTCATGATATCCTCACTAGAAGTGTTTTCTAACATATTCTAAAGTTTGAATAAAATTGGACAAATCAGATCATAGATGTGGTAATTTTTTCATTCCTACCTCTTACGTCAATCAAGTAACGACGAGCAACTATCAAGTTTTTGCTAAAAAGTCACTTAATGTGAATATTCACACATGAAAGCAAAGAAAAATGCACAAGTCTTTGCTTAAACACCCGTTATTTTAAGTATTCATGCATAAAAACAATTTAAAATGGGGAAAAAGCTCAAATAAAATACAAATAAAACGAAAAAACACTAACAACAATATGTACTTGTATACCCGGGTATGTTTGCTGTTGACGTAAGTATAATTTTTCAGCTGTTGACATAGAGGTTCAAATTTAAAATACTTCTTTATTAATAACTGAGCTTAAGGTCATTTTAATTTCAAATAGTTCTTTTATTAGATATATGGACATTTCCAGCGAAAAGTCTACTTTTTGTAACGTAAAGCCAGAAGTAATTTAAATTGTTTCTCAAAAAAATTGTATATGTATAGTTTACTTTTTTATATTTTGGTGTAAAGCGCAACTAGCTCTACATTAATTAACAAAAGGTATAACGGTTGAACAAAATGGTCCGAAAATACAACCTTATTTGCAATCTGGCGTTACATTAAAAAAAGTAGACTTTTCACTGCAAATGCCCATATGTACCTTAAAACGAGCAAAGATTTTTAAATTTGAAAGCTTGAAAAATAAATCTAAATAAGTCCAAAGCTTTTTTTAGTCAGCTTATACAACACGTCTTGCTCAATTCGCAGTCTTATTCAGTTTTGTAATCCAAGTCAAAATCCACTTCTGTTTTTTTAACGTCACGCCCGCGCAGATGTTTGCATATATCTGCAAATCCTTACCGTCGATTACTGTAATTTTTTTTCTGAATATAGTGCTACTTCATTACTTTCTATATATAAAAACCCTTTTTACAAATTTTACTTCTTCATTTAATTTTTTTACATTTTGTAGTACAAATATCACGACACGTCAAAATGGAAATGCCCATATCGATATTTCGATTTCCTTTGGAAATTTTCTTCTGGATATTATATTTATAAAATTCAATTAAAAATTACCAAAAATTGTGTTTGACAATTAATAAAAATTAAAATTAAATAAAGAAGAATAATATTTAAAAAAGGTCGAAGAAATTAGAATAAAATTACAAATTTAAAATATTTTAAATACTGTAGCATTTTTATCTTATCTTATGGGCGAGTCCCAGAAACATTAATTTTTTTAATGAAATATAATACAAGATTTATAATTTCATTTTTATATTAAAACATGTATTTCAATGATCTATATTACAATAATTCTTGCCAAATCCTTCCCAACCCCTGATCTATAAATATTATACATGAATTTTGTTAGGTGCTTTATGGGCTTTAATTAACACTTACAGCAGACTCATGAAAATATAAATTTTGTTAAAAAAAAAATTGATATTCATTAATAATCACAAAATTAGTTAAAGAAATGCAATTCATAAAAATATAATTTTTTTTGTTAAAATAAATAAAATTGGGTTTATGTATATACTACTGGAAAAATTTTAGCGTGCGTTGTGTGGAGTGCGTCACAAAGGGTTCACGGCTTTTGTCAAAATGTTTTAACAAATCCATAAAAGGAGGCTTTTTAAAGATGTACGACATTCAATTAAAAATTATTTAGTAATGTTTTTTATTACCCTGATTTTTTTAATCTTAAAAGTGCGTACAATTCCATAAAATTTACGCTAAATTTGGCAATTAGTTGCCGTTTAAAGGAAATGTATTTGATCAGATGATTTTAAATGAATCGTATTTCTTGAAATCTGTCCAGATATTAAAGTTCCATAGAAATGTCTTATCTTTTCATCTAAAATGTTTAGCACCATTTCGATTTGGCATAAATGGTAAAAACTTTAGACCGTAGGCCAAGATTAAATAAAAAATCGTAATAGAAATAAATGTGACACAATCGATTTAAAATCTTACATTGTCTTACTTTTTGATGAACATTAATTCAAAATATTTTAATTAATGTATGGATTTGATTGGGACATAGAAAAATCTTCATCAAATTTAATTTCCATTAAAGTATTTAAATAAGGAATGTTTATATGTTTTGAGGATAACCACATTCTTATCGTCAGGGTTCTTTGCAGTTCTACCGTTAAGTGAAAGTAAAATTGAAAAACTTAAGTCTAATTTAAAATTTAAAAAATTTCAACTAAACTATTTGATTCAATTCACTTTTTTAAGACATCGAGTAACTGGTAGTTATGTTGGGAATTACCGTTAACTAAAATAAAAATAAATCTGGGAATTCATTTCTCATGTTGAGTAACATTTATTATACAAATTTTCATATTATTCGAATGTGTATTCTTTGTCAAATTACAATCATCAAAAGCTTTTATGCTTTAATAGTCTTATTCCTTCAACATTTTCCAGGAATATTTTGTATGCACTATCAGACTTTTTGTTTGTATATTTCTGTTACGAGGCTTGCTTTAGCTATCCTTTGGCTAGCATTGAAGTAAATTGTAAAGAAAATGTATACAACAATTAGATACCAGCAGAATGTAATGCATTTTCATATAAAATATAAAATATTCCTGGAAAATATTGAAGGAATAAGACTATTAAAGTATAAAAGCTTTTGAGGATTGTAATTTGACTAAGAATACACATTCGAATAATATGAAAATTTGTAAAATAAAAATATTTAAGATTTTGGGAATATCTAGAAACGCTGCAATCTCGCTTTCTAGATTTTAGTTCTTATCGTTAAAATTAAAATTTTAACGCGATGGACGGATAAAAACCACTAGTGTGGTAGAGCGCATCAAAGATTTGGCTTAGCCAATTCTAGCATTTTTACTTGTTAGAGATTTTATATATTTGTAAATTGTTTTATGCATGTGTTATGCATATGTACGTATGTATGTATGTTGTGTAAACTACACGAATTTGTTAACTACATCTGTTCACATACATGTATTGTAAAGCATGTGTCATGGCTGTTGTTCTTTCTCCAGTATTGACATTTCATCGTCAATATTTGATCGACCTTTAATAGAATCATGTTGTTTTATCATTGTTTTTTTTTTAAATAAACAACACAATACAAAGTTGTGTGTCTTGTAAATTTGTCGAAATTGCTGTAAGCATTCCGGAAATAATTTTTTTTTTATATTGTTGTGAAAATTATTGGAATTTAGCATGTGATATAAAATATATATGAACTTCTGTAAATAGTTGCGGCAATACTACAACAAATAAAACAATAAAAAAAACAATATTGTATTTTAATTGTTGCTTGGGTTGGTCGATACTTCAAAACCAACAAGCAACTTTTGACATTTCTCTCTTTAACCCTAGAGTACTAACCATATTCTACGTACGTTGTAACTAATTATCGTCGATTCGACGATGTATTTTTTAACTGCCTATAACTTTGGCTTAAACCAAATATACTTTTTCAATACATATATGTTATCAATCATTGTGGCACCTTATAAGTCTATATAAAAAAAAATAATTTAATATTAATTCATATAGATAAACGAAATATTTCATTTTTGTACAAATTAATTTTATGTTGCATAAATTTTTGGGATCATAACAAAGGACCTAAAAAATATTGTAAGAAAAACTGGAAAAATAAAAAATAGCCAAAACTTAAAGAAGACATTTTTGGCTTTAAAAAAATTAAATTTTTTGTTTTTTAATAACACTTTGAGCCAGAGTCTACACATACTTCATTTGTGTTCAGCGTTACCGTTCAAAATTTTCAAAAAGGGGCACAAAAAGGGGATTTTTCAAAAAAAAGGGACAACTTTAAAAACAGGAAAATTAAAAAAAAAACAAACATACATATGTATTTATTAAATTATTTTCATCGAAAACTTAAACATATGTATGTATATCGTGAAAATACATGTCTTGTTTGCAAGTAAACGTTTATAAACTGTTGCATAAAACTTTTATTTCAATTATTTATACAAAACAGTTACTCATTACTTGTAAATAGAACAAGGTTAAAATAGTGTTATAACCCGGGAAACCAAAAATATTCTCTAAAAACACGTTTTATGCGCAATAAATATGCAGTAAAAACTTGAAAATATGCGCTGAAAATTGTTACAAATTTTCTAAATTTTACCCTATTTGGAAGCGATCGGCTCACAAAACCAAAGATATGTTAAGAGGTTTTTTAAATATTTTATCCATATGAGATTTTTGTCTTAAAAGGATTTTAGGGACGGCCGCTTAATTGTTTATTAATATTAGAATTAAAAAGAAGGTTAAAGCATTTATGTTAAATGAATCGAAAAGTATTTAATTTGCATTCAAATATTTTTAGGGCGCCTTCATTGATTGCCAGTACATATAAAAAAAAAAAATTGGTTCAAAAAGGGACAAATGGGGTACAAAAACTACAAAATGATACAAAAGGGGATTTAAAACAAAGGGGCCAATTTTTTACAGATTTTATTTTTAAGTTTTGGCATATTCTCATCAAACAGTAATTGCAACACTAGTTTCGACATTAATGGTGTTTTAAAACATTTAACTTTCCAAAATTTCGAAATATTAAAACCGATAGGTATACATACCATTAGGAAAAATTATAATTTTTAGGTTTTCCAATGAGTCTTGGAAGGAACAACAAATACGATTACATACACTCACAATATTATTACAGTAACGGACTGTAGTTTATTTAAGAAGTCTTCCGTTCATTCATTTTTTAATAAATAAACATTTAAAATTCCAAGCAAATATAGTTTTAACTGATTCTAACAGTTATTTAAAAACTAAGTGCATATTAATACGGATTTTCAGTTGCAGTTAATGTTGTCCGTTGATTAAGTTAAATTCTTCTTTATGTAAAATTAAATTAATATAAATGAAAATGTAATTTAAAGTACCGAAAAGTTCATTTAATTTGTACCGTCATAAATTCAACCGCGAATTCCGTAAAAACAAATGAATATTCAGTTATTTTATATATATTAAATTTCAAAAAATTAACTACATATCCCGTCAAAACAAATGAACATTCAATTGTTTTATATAATTTAACTACCAAAAATAAAATTTTACTTATCTATAAAAACGATTTGCTTGTTTTGTGTTAACAAATTCCCATTTTCTATTTGTTAAAATTATTTAGTAAAATACATTCAATTTTTACAGTAAAATAATTGCGAAGCCATATGGTCACGCTGCTGGTGTCTTATAGTTGAGAGTTCATCTGTAAACAACAACGTGGTCAGTACAACAAAAGTAAAACAAACGTGTGTAACGGGGTAAGTAAATAATAATATTCTCTCTCATTAGAAAAACAAGCGGACAGGTGTCTGTCTGGTATTTGTTAGAAATTCGGCTCTTTTGTGGAGTAAACGAAAATTACTGAAGTTAATAACTGAATATTCATTTGTTATTTACGGAATATTCAGTTAATATTTTGAAAGTTAATTTATATAAAATAACTAAAAATTTATTTCTTTTTACGGAACATGGAGTTGAATTTTTGACAGTAAAGTTTAAATGAACTTTTCGTTAAAAATAAATGAAAAGAAGGTAGATCGGTTTTTAACTACATTTTCATTTATTTTATATTGCAATTTCAGTTAATTTTAAGTACACAATATTGTGTGTACGTTTGATGCATTTACTTCCAAATTTGGTATCGATTTCCAATAGTGTATATTACTGACAAACTTAAAGCTACGTGGGATTCGATATTATATCGTTTTGCCTAGAGTTTGCTAAAAACCCGTAAAAATGTGAAACCGCGGTTTCGGGTTTAAAATGTAATACAATTTTTTTATTTGTTTCAATTCAGTTACTGTTATTAAAAAAGAAACATTTGTTCTTCTCAGTACATATTTTAAATTTAAAGAATTTTGAAATACCTTGCTATTGTTCCAGGCTGTTATGTACAAAGTTTTTTTAAATGAGGAATTTTAATTTTCTTTTGACTTAAGTATATATTCAAAGTAAAAGCTAAACCGAGGAATTTTGGTCGGTTTTCGGTTTTGTAGGCATAAAAACCGCGGTTTCGATTTCGGTTAAAACCGAACAGCAATCGCTAGTTTTACCTGACACATTTTCTTATAAAACTATATTTCAATCTATTTGTTTAAACTTTAATCATTTTTTTTTTTGAAATTGTAAATGTATAAATGTTCAAAAAAACTATTCAATTTGAGAACTTTATTATTTTGTACTTTGAGGGATATTAATTTGAATTTTTTATATACATACATATCGAGCCTTTGGTGCAATATCGTAGTAACTCAAAATTTGAATTTTTTGAGCTGGGTATACAGAAATTATCTTTGGGGAAATATCTATCTAAAGAAAAAAAGATTATGATTCCATCTCCAACTGTTCAGATTTTACAGCTTAAAATGTCTTTATTGCCTCTAGCTATTTCCAACCATATTGATATTAATATAAAAAAAATATTTAATATTATTAATAATTGTTCACCTTTTTTTAATTACAAAACATTCCTCTTTATTTAAAAACTTGTAAAAACATAACTTTAGTAAACAAAAATGCTATCAAAAATATGGCTGAAAACTTCAAATGCATTTTTCTCAGTTCACGATTTTTTGAATTACTACGGTATTGCACCAAAGGCTCGATATATATATTTTGTTTTTTCGTCCGGTTTAAAATATTTTTTAATTTTCAATGATAAATATTTAAACAAAAATCAAATTAAAAAATTTGTTCTGGTCCTTGGACTAGAGTCTAGTCGTCAGGTTTGAAAATATGAGTTACAGAAAATAACAATCATCTTTATAATTGTTGCCGTTTCATGAAAGACTATCATGCTGCTTAAAGTTCATATGCAAACTTTCGTATGGATAGCAAATGGTTTTCGCCTATCTTGCTTCTTAAAAATCCATATCGACAGCATAATTTCAAGACATGCTAAGTGGAAAAAGGGTTATTTTGTAGGAAAACGATCAAAATTTTCAATCAATCGTTATGGTAGTATTAGTGAAAATGTGTTTGTATGTTTGACACCGGCGATGCTGGATAGAAAATTAAAAATTTATATATGACGAACATGAGTGAATTCGCCGTGATGTCAATCATTTTGACTGTGTATAGACCCTTTAAACTTAAGTTAACGGCCAATACATCATTCAGTTGTATGCTAAGATACTTTTTTGTGCATAACTTTCGATTAGATAATCCGATCAACAAAAGAAAAACCCAGAATTTAAGTTGAACTCAATTCAAAAACGCAAAACAATTTAAAACATGCTTAGCAGACTAGGCATGCGGATGTGTTCTGGACGACCAGTTGGAAGCTTTAACATCTGTCTATTCACATTTTCAACGCGATTTTAAATATTATACGATGTTTGGCTGGCTAAAGGAAACAGTAGTTTGAACGATAGAAATCAGCGAAAATAAAATAAACATACACAAAAATTTATTTCCAAAAACATTTTCTTGACAACTAAAGTTTGGTATTTCTTTGTATTTCTAAACTTTTTTATTGCAACTCTTGGTTTTCTAAATTTTTTCTGGTTTTTTTTTAAATATAATAAATCGATTAAATAAAGAAAATGAATTAACCGAAAAATAAAACAAGTCTTTTTAATGATTAAAGTAAAAAAATTAACTATTTTCAACATGCTAGAACATTTTTATGACATGCTGTATATACTTATTTTAAGTATTTACATCTACATAGTATATCAAGATACATATATTTACACAAGGTTGGCGGACAGACATAAATCCCAATTGTCCAATTCGTGTATATAAGCCAACATTTGAACATATGTCCGTTAAATTGTTTTTGTTTTATATGAAGAAAATTTTGAAAAGTCGGGTTTTATAGTCAGTATGTCTACACTCCCAAATGAGTCTACCTTCCCTGAAGGAAACCTGGGTGCAAGTGTCTCCAAGTCACCAGTTTTGTCGACTATATTGGTGACATTGTCAACGAAGTGTCTACACAACAATACATTTGCCACTATATTTGGCTTTAATACGAAAAAGTTTTTATCAATAACAACAGAGAAGTACAGTTCCTATAAAAGCTAAAGAAATAATAAAAAAAGGATTGTTATGATTTCGTATTCTTACAAAAAGTGTAGACTACTTTTACTAAAATGTACTAGCGATTCTCTGGTTTCAATGTCTACATATGTATGTTCCCAAAGGAACTACCTAGTCAGTATCTAGTCAGTAGTACCAACGTCAGTAGTAGATTTCCAATGACACGCACATGTTAAATGTCTATTGTAAATAACATTGCCTGCGGTAAAATAAGTCACTAGTACTGGTGACTGTGTCAATAGTCAATCAGTACAGATTAACTAGTGACATTCCCTGCAGGGTTGTGTTTACCTTGGTAGACTTTTTGTATAAAATACTTAAAACATTTTTAAAAATTGTTCAGCAAAAAGCAAAAACATTTCCTATCTAAAAATAAAGTGCAGTATAAAATGATTTTTTTAGGGACAAATATTAAAAAAAAAATGTAATTGACAGAACTTAGACGTAAAAATTTAATGCTGTAAAAGCGTAATACTCGTAATAAAATTATAAGTAACTTCCAACGAGGTTATTTTAAAGACTTTTTTATGTTTTTTTTTTCTAATTGTTAACCGTTGCTGTTAATTCTATCGATTAACCTTAAAATATTTTTAATTTAAAGTAGAGGAAAACAAATAAGTTTACATACCTTTGCACCGCCAAAGCCAATGTCAACCATATTGAGGCCGTATGACACATTGTGGGCATAACCTGAAAATAAAGATGAAGAATAAAATTAAAAGTCAATAAAACGAAAAAGAGTGGTACATTGTATAATCGACTTTTCGAATTAGAAAGTAAGATAGACCTTTTTTGGGATCATTAAAAAATTATAAACCAATCTTTTTAAAGTGTGCGTAAAATTTTTAACCGAATCTGTACTGGTAGTTTAAATGCCCAATTTAATGCGTTTAAAGATGGTTGATTTTTTGAGTGATTTGTAGATTTGTTGGTTTTAATACATTTAAAACCAAGAAGAGAGTTTAACTTGCTCTGATTTTTTAGCCCGATTATCTTAAAATTTGATAGCTTTATTTAACAAAATTTCACTAAAACATCATAGTTCGTTAAGATATTTGGCGTATGAAAGAATTTTTCGAGTGTAGTAAATATAGGACCGCTTATGACAATTTATCGTAGTTAACATTTTAGTCCTACAAAATTTATTTTCACGAAATTTCATTATGATAACTTAACATCATCTATTCGTCAAGTTTGAAAATATGCGCTACAGAAAAAGACAATCGTCTCTCTATCTATTTTGCATTGTAAGCAGTGTTTTCTTTTTCGGTCTACTCTGGTTGTATTGTCGTTCTTTTTAAAAACTTTCCCTTCCAATTCGTGGGAGACTGTCATGATGCTTTATTCTTTATTAGTTTTCGTTCGGTTTTCGCTTATAACTGCTATATGCGTATTGAAGTGATTTTCGGTATAGAGCATTTTTTTCCTTCAAAAATAAAATAATGTAGGCCGTAAACAGAATAAAAATATCAGATTTTTCGGCAGCTTGGTCCAGATATGGATCCACAGCATTTTTCCTAAACTGATTTTGCAGGATTTTAATTCTAAGCTGCTTAAAAGAAATAGAATATTTTTAAAAGCAAAATCAATTGTTTATGTTGAATCATTCGGAGGGACGCAGTATTTTCGTAAGTCACAGAAATCGGAATTACGAATATAGTACAGCTCGTAACGGATATAAATAAAAATCATAAAATTCCACGAAAATGTTTTCAGAATAGCTATAAACGACAACTATAGTCAACTAACGAAGTTTGACTACTTAAAGAAAAATTTCGTCGTTAAAAAGTTACAGGATTTCAGTACTGTGCCCATGTTCTGTAACTTTGATAGGAACTTCTAGCATCGAAAAGATGTGAAAAAATATTCCATCAATTCCCGGAAAGTGAGAAAAAAGTGTGTTTCTAATTTATGTCGAAAACCATCAAATAAGATTACGTCGTCACGTTATAAATGTCATAATATTCTACTCGAAGCTAATGTGAAATTGCAGACTTTGAGAACCTTAGTATAACATATCGTTGAAGGTGACCAATATTTTTAACGACGGCGGCGAAAATGCAACTGTCTACTATACCAAATAATGTAATGTGCGACTTTCATGTTTGTTGTTTACAAAATGGCTTCGAAAACATTCGTATATTTTTCCAAAATGTTTAAAGCAAAATAATTAAACAATGGAAAAATCAAAGAAGAACAAAATAATTATCTCTTTCGTGTTATTATTCATTGCATTTTTAATATATTTTTTCGTGTTGAAATTTTTTCTCACCCCATTTTGCATGAGTTTATTTGACCGTTCAAATCGAGAACTTTCTCACAAAAATTTTATATACACACTTAACGTAGAGCCATAACTCACCAAAAATCTTACATACGCAGTTGAGTGAGAAACCCTGTTATTTGTTTCAATTTATGGCATTTTTGTTTTATTTCTCACGTTTCAATCGAAAAATTTTCCCGACGCGAGTTACAGAACACCGGCACTGGTTTAAAACGTTAATTAAAATATTCCTTCATTTTTATTATTTAATTCATACTTTGAGCAAGGCGAATGCAACTACAACAATCCAAAAACAACAGAAACAACATAGGGGGTTTGCATTGCATTGTTTGTGTTTACGGCTCGAAATGTCAACCATTCTTAGCAAAATACTAACAAATAAAAACAAATAGGCTCGAACAATCAAAAGCAGAAGGCGTTTCGACACCACCTGTGGTTAATTCGCCTTGACTTTGAGTAACAATTCTCTTTTCCAAAACTACCTACGATAATTTTTAAAAAATTGAACGAAAGATCTCTTTGATTTCAATTCCACAAAAATTTATCGAACATGGCCGAGTATGTAAGTATGAACTGACATGCTAAGGTTAGGTTCTTTTGGCAATCGGAATGCAGCAAAGCTCCCGAGAGTCCAGTAAATAGTTCCCATTGTCTTACAGTGTATTACTCTCTCACGGCGACAGCATTATTTAGCGACAGATTATTGGGAAGTGAATTCTAATCAAATCATTGCTGACTTATTTACAACTTACCCCTAAACAAGAGCGGAAAGCGTTTTCTAGCTGTCAAAAATTCTCATGCCCATACAATTTGTATTAAGCATCCCTAAATAGCGCGGCGTCAACGCTTTACAATTGGAAAATCCGATTTTGACAGCGCGTTTATTAGTGAAGTTGGCCGCTATTAATAATAAATAATGACAATTTAGCTATTTTTTGTCAATCTAGCGGGTTTTCTCTTCTTTTTATTTCTATTATATGGGTTTTATTAAACAAGAAACTTAACACTACTGTTTGTGGCACAACGTTGACGCTCTTGTTTAGGTATGGCATATCAGCGTAAAAGCTTAGCGGAAGAACCCGTTCCGCCTTCCGCTCTTGTTAAGGTATGGCTGTTACTTTAAATTTTAAAGTTTAAAACTAACTCATACATGATACAGTTGTGAGTCAATAGTTTTTTTGTATGACTAACTTTTTCTCGATAAGTATTGAACTTACTTTTAGCTTACTTAAAAGTTATGCAGAGATTAGTGAGTTGTTTTGTACAACTGACTTGTACAAAACAGCTTAAAGCTGATGCTGTAAACACTGGTAAAAAACGATTTGCTGGTTTTGTTTCTTGTTTTAAATGTAATATTGGAAGCAAAGATTCCCATATTCTATTTGTTTAAATTATTTCTTTAAATACATCTCATTTTCAAAGTGAAAATATTATGGATAAATACGTTAATATTTCTTTCTTTTATTTTGTATCCAGAAACAAACTCAAATTGAGATAACTTGTGGTTAGTTGAAACTTATGCAGAGTGTGTTAGTACTGACTCGTTCTGAGGACACTATGTAGAAAAATCCAATGAAACGTTTTAATGAACCATTAATTAGTTTTAAGTTAACTTTATTTCCGACAAATTAAGATTTTACTTTTACATATGAGTCGTTCAGTGGATAAAGGGATTGAGTCCAAAAATTTGAAATGGAGAAAAACGACAGAACAGTTGACGTTGACTTTAAAACTAGTTGTTACAACAAAACTCTATATAACTAAAATTGCAAAATTAATTATAAGGGCTTCTTTTACAATTTGTAAATATATAATGTTAGTATGTAAGTGTATGTGTTCACAAAACCTGTTAATATGATACAAATACGTTTTTATTTATAAAAGTTTCAGTAGAAAAAGGGAATAAGTCCACCAAATTTTTTTTTGTTAAAATCGATAGCGTAAAAATGCAAATTAATTATGTTTTGACTTTGAGCATTCGTTCGAAAATAAAAAGAAAAAATATCCATCTAAATATTGGCTTACTATAAATAGTAAATTTTAATATTTAAAAAAAATACTATTCAACTTAACTTACTTAATATCCGCAGGTCAAATAATTAAAATATTTTTACGAAATCTTTTTCAAATGCTTTTTATTCCCGTAATTTCTACAAGCAGATATCTGGTCGTGTTCGTTCCTATCAGTTATCTTCTTTACCTATCCGGTAAAACTATTTTGGTTATTTCAACGTTAATTTTGCATGCGTGTTTTTTCCTTTAAGTTTGCTTTTAAAAATGGCAACATTTGTATTTGTATTAATTTTTAGAATTAACTGTCAAAAATCGATTACGTTAAATACACTACAGTTTAACCAGTAGGTAAGACATACGTGTTAAAATTATAAAAAATTCGTTACACCATAGATATCTATACACAGCTAGATGTATATTTTTAGAAATTACGGGCATTATCAGGAAGGTTGTAACTTACGACGAAGGTTACGACCGATCTGCCCTCACTGCACTTACTAAATTAGAAACTCTTCTAACCACAGCGATATCATAACAGCTATCAAAGGTCGAATTCATATGTAATATAGCATAAAGTTCGATTACAGTTACGCTTTCGATTGCTGCTCTCTTGAAGCAATGAACTAAGTACAACAACAATTTAAAAAACACAAAAATTTGGCAGGAAGCGAAAGCTCGAAGAGAGGCAAGAAATAGAAACAAATAAGAGTGATTAAAAGCAAAGTTAACAAGTGATTAATGCAATATAAATGAGAGCGTGGACTTATTCCCTTTTTCCACTGAAAATAAAAATTTTGTGTTTCGTACAAAAAAATGTTTTGTCTTTAAAAGGGGGGTTCCGTTGAAATGCGAAACAAAATTTTTACCATACATCGTAAGTCATAAAAGGAAGTGTATCCATGCAAAATCTCAAAAAACCCAAAAATGGACTCATTCCCTTTATCCACTGAACGATTCATATGTGTGTATGTATTAGGGTAGGAGCTCCATATAATTAAGTATACATATGTATTTGAAAAAAGTCCATTTTTGAAATCTTAATAGTTTATTTACTATCCATTTATATTAATTAAAACTAAAAGCATTTTGAATTACCCTTAAAAAAATAAAAATTTGGTTTTTATACAACATAAAACAATAAAATAATTTTTGGTCACAAAATCTTGTTTACTGTCAAATCCGGGCATCTCTCGTCTTGATTCAAGTTTCGTCTATATTAAACCATCTCTTGACTTTTTCAGCGCAAAGAGTTGTGAATGCTTCTGCAATACAATGCTATTGTTGCTATATTCACAATTTAACAAAATTGAAGGTCAAAGCGCGGCCTCTTACACTAAAAATAAATTAATAATATTTTACAGGGATATAATTCAGACAAAAATACAAGATTTTTACGCTATTAAAAGTCGATAAGAGAAAAAACATTTTTTCGAATCCACCCAAGCATTTACGAAGTTTTTTCTATCCCTCTTAGATCCTTTATATCGAAGTTTCACTGTACATACATACATAAATATGTACACACATCTTACTATTAAAAATATATTTATACCCACACCATAAGAGTGGAGAGGGTATTATGCGTTCGTACTGATATTTGTAATACCTGTAAAAATTAGTCCTAGAACCATCTCTTAGTATACTGATTGACTTTGAATCACCTTCGATCTAAAATTGTCCCTCCGTCCTTAAGTTGCATCGTATAGTCACTAAAATGCAAACAAATCAATTATGTATATGAAGTTATCTTAAGAACATGCGGCATGAAGCACATTTACATGATCATAATTTTGTTCTGGCGGTTCCACGATTGGCCATGGATCCAAAATAAGAAACACTCTGAAATATTTCTTTTAAAATACTGTGGTGTTGGGTTTCATATGGTCGGGATTTATTGACTATATTTTTATGTACTACAGTATTGCCGTGTAAAATAAAAAAAAATGTATAAACAATTTTTAAAATACGTTTTTTTATTATTAATGCATAAAATTCTTTGTCTTGTATCAGTTTTTTCTTAAAAGCGTTTTTCTTATACAAATAATTTTTATATTGAAGTACAATACTGTTTCCGCCATATTTTCTTTTAAGCGGCCTTTTCTTATATAAGGTGTTCTTATATCCGTTATGTACTGTAGACAATCAGTTACAACTACTGGTGGAGGGTATAAAAACAACATCACAAAAAAAGAAGAAAACAATTTTAATGTATTAATAAAAAGGTTTTTTATTGTTTTCTTTGAGTTTCTGGCATTTGGATACTTCAGGTTTCTTTGTTTGAAAAACAATAAAAAAAAATTGTTGATACTTATGTCTTCCTTTTTTGGTTGTTTGTTTGTTTGTTTGAATGAAACAAAGGCAAACAACATCTTCTTTGACAGACAAAGTACCAGGAAATTAATATTAATGTACATAAAACCTTTTGGATTATGGCCTTGAAGAAAAAGACAGATATTTAAGGTAGAATGGATAGTGTTAGTCTTTACTTTGAAGGACTAATGTTCTTAAGCCCTTTACCTTGAGTTTGAAAATGATTCTAATAATTTTTGCTGCTTTTAATTTTGAACCATTTGAACAGTAAAATATTTTAAAAAATATGCCTGTGATATACTAATGCTATTCAGTTCAAATGCAGTCTACTATCTCAAATAAACAACCAAATAGACATTTTATAGTCATATACTCCGCCGGACGGCCGCGCGGAAGGATTTCGGTGTCAAACCCCATATTTTAAGACCATTCAATTCCAAAAATCAAATGATGTACGTAGAGCAGTTTTGTAGAGAAATGCTTAAAGATGAAATGTGCATTTATAGTTTTCTAAAAAAATGGTATTTTATTTAAAAAAAGTTTAAGCAAAGTCCATTAAAAGTTCATATATTTACATATTTGTAATTTTACTGTAACATTTAGCTTAAGAATATTTGAAATATAACGCATTTCTCCATTAATTGTAAAAAGAAAATAGATATGGGGACTTCATAAACCGTTCAGATCATATGCCCATACAAATTAGCCTCTAAAAATTAACTTGTTTTTGATTTTCCACTTCCCCCAAGCTGTTTATTCAACAAAATCTTTTTTCGATTAAAAACAAAATTAATTCTCGGAAAAATTCAGAAGAGTATAAAAACTTTAAATTTTTGGTTAAAGTCTCATAACTTGTCATAATATTTTTGCAAAAAAATTTTGCACACTTTCAATCAAACACAAGCACATGATTTTAAGGATGACTAATTTTATCAAGAATAACAACATTTGCAATTTTAATTTCCAAAGTTTTCAAAATTTTTATGTAAAATTTGGGATCAGGGGCGTGGATGATTTTAATAAAAATTAATTTGTCTTAAATAAGTAAATATAATGGTGCCAAATTTTTTTAATATTTAAATTTAACATAAAAAGCAGGTGTGAGATCTGATTGAAATTTTTTACTCGTTTGAAGGACCTGCCAATGCCTTTATCTATATAATACAACATCATGAAAATGCCGGAATCATCCAATTTTTCATGACCTGCGCCTTCAGAATACCCGAAAAGAGAAATTCAAATGGTTGACATCACCTCCACTTGATGTACCATGATCCAAATCGTTCGTGCAGAATGTCAAATGTAGCGATGTTCTGTTTAAACCACATGTTTGTTGTTAGGTTCCACATTATTTTATTTTGGCTAAAAAAAAGGTAGTAACCGACCTTTAGAGCTCGCCAATAACGGCGATGACCAATGTCGTAGCTGCCAGCCCAAAAATGCTAACTAAACAGTGACTTTTTCAAGATGCTGTGGACGATTTTGGATGTCCTGTGGATCAGTGTCGTCCCGAATTCGTCAATTTTAAGTGTTGAAGTACCCATTCATCCATCACTGCTGAAGATAATTTTTCGATGAAATTGAGAGTCAGTTTGAAATTTTACTGATTCAAATTTTTAAAAAAGACTAAGCAAATGACATAAAATTCAAAATATATAAAACTTCAACAATATGACCGCTATAACTGTCATAGTTGGGAAGTCCCTATTATTTATTGGACATCATAAAATTTAACTTGTTAACTCGTAAGTGTTCCTATTTTAACAAATGTGGACCTTACAAAAACTTTTATTAAATTTATTGGTGCATTTAAGGCCCAAATTATATTAAACGCAACGCAACGCCAAAGTATTTTCTTCGATCCAATTAAAAATTTCATAACGATAATAAAATTTCAAGAATGTAATGAACGAAATTGAGTTTCGTAATTTCGTTGAAAATTTTCATTGGATTATTGACAACCTAATATCACTTTTTAAATAAAAATCCAACTAGTTATTTTTAAATTTTTTAATAGATTTGTTTTAATTTTAAATGAACTTCTAATATAAATATTCAAATATTTTTAAAAAAATGAAAAAAGAAACTTCATATTTTCAATGAAAAAAGTTCTCTTAACAAAATTCTTTTAACTAGAAAATAGTTGCCTCTTAGAACTGTAGTATAAACGTTTTTTTAATTCAATTTTTAGCAATAAAACAGCAAATTTTTATGATTCACAAAATTTAACTATTTTTTACTACTATTACGATAACGAAATAGTGATTTTAAGTTAAGTTTAGTAATAGCTTCAAATACAAACAACGAGAAAGGAAAAAATAAGAGCATACAATTCTCACATTCTTTTTTCTTTAATTGTTTATTTAAAAACACTAAGATAACTTGGTGTTACAAAAAAGTGAAGTGGAAAGAATGCTGTGAAGGTCGTTGCGGGCTGGAAAATAAATAAAATACAATTAACTTAAAGGTTAGCTTATGAAAGTAGAACACAACATGATGTTATATTATTAAAATGAAGTGCAACCATAATAACTATGAAACTAATAAAAGACTGTCATAACAATTTTCGAAATTGAGTGATTTATTTAATTAATTTATGTCGAAAAAAAAATTAAAAATTTCATTGAAATACAAACACCTTTTAATTCAAATTATTAAAAACATTTCTTTAAACGTTTGATTCTTCATCATTATGTTAATGAAATGTTTCATTAATGTGATAGTCACAGTCTTAATGAAATTCTTGCATTAAATAAATGCAAAACTTTCATAAATTTTGTGGAATATTTCATTGACTACGGCGTAATGACATAAATTCATTAATCCAATGTAATAATTTTTAAATAAAGTTATATTTAGGGGATTCACAAGGTGTCATAAAGTCATGTCTTAAAATAATAACATGAAAAATACGACTGTTGTGAACAACCCCTCATAATTTAGTCTGCTATTTTGAATTTAAATCAGCCGATTTAAAACAAATATTTACCTTACATCAAAATATTTTTAAATCTAATCCATGAATAAATTAATAACACCCATATTGCGATTTACAACTCAACTCAGTTGATGAGTAGTAATTTCTTAACTTTTGTATTATGGTTTACAAGTTTGCTATATTGCGGTGTACAGCTGATCACAATCATTGTCTTTAATACAAATCAACTGAGTTTAGTTGTAAACCGTAATAGGGGCCTTAAATTAGATCTTAATTTAAGACAATTTTTGTTTACAAAGCAATAGCAATATTTTTAAACCATTGTAAAATGTTAGAACATTATGATAATATAACATAATAGCACACCTTGTGAATACCACAATTAATTAAATGGTAGTTTGAGCAAAATGTACAACTATAAATCCGAAATAAATTTTAAAATCCCTTTAAATCTTAAAAACCACTGTCTTAAAACCAATCGTTTTTCGTATTAAAATAATGCACGTTTGTTGTCTAGTTTGCCGCAATTATGGGAAACTCTTCAAAACAGGGTGTTAAATTAAATACTTAAAATCAAGATATCACGGAAACTAACTATGTATGTATTAAAAAAAATTTTAAATAAATTTCTTATTAGCATCCCAATCTTTTATCATTTTTTTTATTGGATATTTTTTTTTAAATTTAAACTACGCAAATATTTGTACAGCTAAAATGTGTTTTTATATGATTTATCTTTTTGACCTTTAACAACAAACCTAAACTTTATATTCATTAACTTTTTTTGTTGCCCCCAAAAGAACGTCAGTTATACAGATGGATGATATGAATTTATTTAAATTTAGCATTTTCCATATACTTTATAACAAAATTAAAATATGAAATTATACTCACTGTTGCCATAATTTAGTGGTAAAAAAAAGAAGAAAAAAAATCTAATTACTATCGCTAGTGCTTTGTAACCAACCCTAGTTTCTGTTAATGTGCGCTTAGCCGAACGCACAACTAAAGTAAAATACTCATATTATAGCAAATTAAACAAAAAATTAATACAGTATTTCAGCGAATGTAGCATAATCAGAAATATGGAGTGAATGTAGTTTTACGACCCCCAGCTGTAAAAGTAAAGGGTGTATTAAAAGGATTTGGTATTAAATATGAAATAATTATTTTAAATTCAATAACTGTTTAACTATTTTCATTTCAGAAGTATAAAAACAAAATTAAAATTTAAAAAAATGCGAAAAATGTAATAATACTGTTTTTATTTTTACATTTATTGAAATTGAACAAATGGACCCAAAATAAGAAAATTTTTTATTAAGAAGTGTATGATTTCAACTTATTTTAACTATGGTTTCTAATTTCTAGAAGTTTCTCGAAAGAACTCAACGGCTTCTAATGGTCACTAGTATACTATGACTCTCAACTAACTAATTAATAATAATTTAATATAATTGTACTTTTAAGAGTTCTTAATCAGAAAACCAAGAGGTGTCCTTGATAAAGATTTCGTTATAGCTTTTTTTTGTAGTCGTCGACATATCAGAAGAAACCGAAAATGGAAAAGGGGCATTTTTATTACACAAAAATGCAAAAATTAAAGTGTGATTTCTAATAACATGTCATATCCAGGGCTGTGGAGGCGTCAAGAAAAAGTGATAACTCCGCCTCCATCCGCTTCAATTTTTTAAGTACGACTCCGACTTCAACTCCGACTCCAACACCGACTCCAACTCTGTCTCCTACGCGAACCTTGATGCCTAATGTATATCAGACGAAGAATGGAAAGTTTAATGGTGTTTTCTTTTCTACAAAAAAAATACCACATGTATAAAATGTCTTGCCGAAAATGTAATACTTTAATTTTTTATTTGACGAGAACAAAACACAAAATTGAATAGCGCTGTTTTTAACAGCTGACAAAAAGTTTGTTCTTCAATATATAAAAAAAAATACGTGCGCCAAGATAGCAACGAAAGTTAGCAACGGCGGAAATTAAAAATCAAGGGATTTAGTGGCAACGCCGGAAATGAAAATGAAGGGATCTTTAGGATAAAATTTTAGAAATATTTATATAGATATAGATTAAAAAACATTAACCGCGCAAAAAATCGTCCGATCTTTTCCAGAGAAAAGTGGGTTCAAATGGTCTGTAAAAATCGTTGCTGATTTATGCCAGCCAAACTAGGCAGTGACAAGGCATAAGCTCAATGGAATATGAAAAATACCACCTAAAGATAAAAAACATCAATTTTAAAAAAAATCGCCCGAGCCGTCAGTAAAAATCGTTGCTGATTTATGCCAGCCAAACTAGGCAGTGCCAAGGCATAAGCTCAATGGAATATGGAAAAATACCACTTAAAGTTTAAATAAATCAATTTTTTAAATCATAAATCAGCAACGATTTTTACTGACCATTTTGGATGAACCCACTTTTCTCTGGAACGGCTCAGGCGATTTTTTTTAAAATTGATGTTTTTATCTTTAAGTGGTATTTTTTCATATTCCATTGAGCTTATGCCTTGGCGCTGCCTAGTTTGGCTGGCATAAATCAGCAACGATTTTTACAGACCATTTTGGATGAACCCTCTTTTCTCTGGAAAGGCTAAGGGTATTTTATTAAAATCGATGATAAATTTTCTTTTTAAAAATTTTTAAATTCGTTGCTAACTTTCATTGCCACTAGATTCCCAAAATTGTTTACTTTTAAGCCCTTAAATTCCCCTTGGTTTTATTTCCGGCGTTGCTATTAATCGTTGCTATGTACATAAATCAAAAAGTGTGTTCGTCAAAATATAAAAATATATATATAAACCTTAATTTGTTATTAGATTGAAATTAAATGAATAAATAAATGAACAAAATGAATGACGAAATTGTAATTTCTTTAGTTTGTTTCTTATCAAATATGTAAATAAGAAAATACCAGATTGCCGATTGATTAACACCAAGTTTATGCGATTTCTTGATTTGACGTTTTTTTCAAAAATAATTTTATAACACCGAATTCATTTAAATTTTATACCACTGACAACCTACCATTAACAATGTAATGCTTTCTTTTGTTTTTACTATAATATAATAGAAAAAATAACTATTAAAACTTAAAATTTTTACTGTCCTGATAAGAGGCGATTTTTTTCCAACTTCGTCTGGTATCCCCATATATAAACAGAAGCCATCTCTCTCTTGAAAAGAAAAAGGCCAGTAAAGTGGACGAAACTTTGCAAACAATTTTAAAATATATTGAAAACGGATGGCCACAGCATAAACGATTAGTTGACAAACAAGTAATTCCCTATTACAAAACGAAGGATTATATTTATTGCATTGAAGGGGTATTTTTCAAAAACAATCAAATAATAGTTCCAAATAAACTGAAACAGACAATGCTTTATCGCTTACATAAGAGCCATATGGGTATTCAACACACTCAGTGCTTAGCCAGGCAGACTATCTACTGGCCGAATATTTATAATGATATATACAATTCAGTTTCTAATTGCGAAATTTGCATGCGATTTCGAAATTCAAATGCAAAACAGGACTTAAAACCTCACAAAACCAGCGAAAATCCTTGGCTCAAGCTAAGTTGTGACATTTTTGAATTTGAAAAGCAAAAGTACTTAATTATGGTTGATTATTTTTCAAAATGTATAGAGATCGAGCTGTTTAACAATGACTTTTCAACCGGTGAAGTAAAAATTAAACTTAAATCGTTATTTGCAAGGCACGGCATTCCACAGCTCTTAATTTCTGATAACGGTCCACCATTTTACTCTAAAGAATTCAGGGATTTCTCCGAGATATTGACTATTGATCACCAGACAGCGAGCCCTCATTTGGCTAGATCAAATGGGTTAGCAGAAAGGTCAGTACAAACTATAAAAAAATGTTAACAAAGTCTAAAGAATTTAAATCTGACCCATATATTCCACTACTCGATTACACTGTGCGACAAATGGTAGGGGTCAGTGATTGGGAAGTGTTCAAACTAGCGGGGAAAGTTATATCGGTAAAAAAGAAGTTATACGTGTCCCGGCGTTTCGCTGGGGATTTTAGTATAACTCAGCCATTTTTTAACCGATTTGACAGATTTATATACCGACGTGTTTAAAAAGAAATTTACCATTTACTTGAGCTATAAAGCTTGGACTCGGGGAGATATATGGTTCCCAAAAGTGGGTATTTAAAAAAAAAAATTTAATTTTGGTCATAACTTTTTTGTATCTGAACCGATTTTTCCGAGTTTTTTATAAAATATGTTTTACTAAAAATTTCCATAGGACGTACGGCAGCCCTAAAATTTAGGTTTTTATAAAAATTTTAATGTTTTTTAGCCCATTTTTCAAATCCATATATCTCGATTCCTAGACGTGACCCAGAGAAACGCCGGGACACGTATAACGTCTTTTTTTACCGATATAACATTTCCCGTTGGTTTCATTCCATCCCGATTTTGACTGTCGCATAGTGTTATCGTAACACACCTTAAGGTACTATGCCAAGTCCTGCTCAGCTGTTAATGTCGAGAAACCTCCCAACTAAAATTCGACTGCGTGCCGTAATTGATTTCGATAGTTACAAACGGCTCATTAATGAGCGTAACCAGGAGTCTGTAAAATACAACAATTAACGAACAAGAAATCTAAAACCAGCCGGAAAGGGGAAAGCGTGATTTTCAAATAGACGCCAACGTCGGTATGGTCACCGGGAACTGTAATTGAGAGCTGTGAGCAGCCTAGGTCATTTTTGGTTCATGATACGGAGAAAGTGATTTATAGGCGAAATAGGGAACATATTTATAAAAAACCAGAGTCACGGCGAAATAGTCATGTAGGAAATGGGATTAGAAAAAGGTCGCTGGTAATGGGAAGGAATACTCAAATGAGGCAGGAACATGGCCCGGGTTTAATTGAGGTTACGGAAGGGTTAATTGCACAATTTCTGATTATATAACTTTACGTGGTAGGAGGATAATCTCTCCTAGAAGACCTGAATATTTATATGACTAGAATTGGTTGTTTCGAGAAAGGTTTTGATGCTTTTTCTTGCAAGTTTTAAGAAAACTATTACTTTTTGGTTAAATACAAATTTTCATATTATCCGATTGTGTATTCTAAGTCAAATTACAATCCTCAAAAGCTTTTATACTTTAATAGTCTTATTCCTTCAATATTTTCCAGGAATATTTTAATAAAATTTGCCATCGCTATTGTTGATAATATATTTTTTTATTATGTTATGTTCGCTTATAAAACTTTTAAAATTTAGCTCCTGTTCAAAAATTCAAAATTTGCAACGCTGTTGTGCAGTAAACACTCATTAGGATCACAAGCGCAACTTTCATAAATTTGTTGTATAATTGGACGATTAGACACGAATGCGGGGTTAATGCGAGCTTATGAATAGAACAATCACCCGTATTGCGTTTGGCATATTTAAAATATGCCTACGACTGTTTGCTAATAGATTAAAGAGAACGTGAACTTATTTTCTTTAATCTATTACTAAAACAGTCGTAGACGTATCTTAAATACTCCAAAGATATATGCTTTTAAAATTCTTGGCTTTCATGATTTTTGGGCAGAAATAATTGTTATTTTTCGATTTTTATTTCTGATTTTATTTTTTTTTTTGCAGAAATAATTGTTTTTTTCTACTTTTTATTCTTGGCAAAGAGTTGTTATTATTTCTGAAGAAATAATTGTTAATGTTTTACAAATCTTATTTTGTGTTTTATTCGACCTTTAATATGTATTAATAAAAGAACTGGTTTTTCTCTTATTAGTTAATGTTTTACTTTATTTTTTTAACTCAAACTCCTCTTAATATATAATGTATACTTCATTCGATGACCTTAGAATATCAAAAGTAAATTCCAGAAACCTTGTGGAAAAAATAAATTGATACATAATAAGCTTTTCTACCAAAAATCAGAAGGGTAGAATTATTTTCCCAAAAAAAAAAAAAAACATCAGAAATCAACAATTATTATTGCTAGGTTTCTATCTAAACCTTCCGAATATAAAACTGTTTATTAAAATATCCAATCATCATTTAATTGGATACCCCAATTTTTTCATAACCCTTTATACTGTATTTCAGCATGCTTCATTATCATTGTAAAATATCTTGTTTTTTAATTTTTAATATCTTTGACAAGCTCAAGTACTAAAAGATTTCGAACACAATAAAATCATTGACCTAAATCCCCTCTATTAAAGAATACACTCACACAAATTTCAAAACGAACTACATATAAGTAAGTCCTCATTCCCTAGGAGAAAAACCTCCAGATGATGTTAAAATTGCTGATTCTATGAGTTCTTTGTAGTTGTTGGTGTGTGTGTGTGAATGAACGCCTTTAATGTAACACTACTTATATGTTCGTTCCCTTTCAATGCCTCTTGTGCTTTTGGCACCACTGCTGGCGTTGCTACTTTCATTTATTTTTATGTTTAAGCTGCAAAATTGCAAAATATTTCCTAGGAAATAATAATAACAATGAAGATGATTATGAAGACGACAATATTATAAATGTTGTTTTTGTTAATGATAATTATGGAACGTAAACAACATATTAATGTATTGGCAACATACATATTTAAAATTAACAACATTTACTAGCGGCGTTAAGGGGGCCAAAAAGCCTTACAACAACATGTATTTTGTTTTTAATGTAAATATTTAAAGCTTGCTTAACCTTTTTTTCTATAGTTGTTGTTACTATTGGCATTGTTGTTTTTCTATTTACTGTTGTTGTTCACAATGAACTTGTTTGTTCTGTCATTGTGGGGGGTTTTTTGTAAGGGTTCACAGTTGTTAGGGGGTAATTTTAAGCAACCAGGCGCAAAGGATTATTAACCAATTCATTATGGTTAAACAAGTCAAATAATTATAATGAATGTTAGAAAAGTGGTGGGAGAATTCATTTAAGATTGAAATATTTAGGGCGTTCTAAGCCAAATCAGATAGTAAATTTTTTTTTATTTCTTTAACTTTGTGGTATTTTTTAGTACACTTTTTTTACCCTTCTGGAAACATTAATTTGATAACTCTATTAAAAGACATTTTTGAATTGAATCCCGTGTAAATAAAACTGAACTGGCAATATAAAATTGTGTATTTTTTTTTCTTTACCCACTACCAACTACATTTAGAGTTGACAAAAAAATCAAACAATTGTAGTCGGGACTGTAAGAAAAGATAAACTCACTGTTAATTGTTGTTGTTTTTGTTTAAGCTTTGATATTGTTACAAGTAAAACTGGGGCTTATAATTCTTATTCGCTTAACAGTTTTATTTGTTTAATATCTTTAGTTTTTCTAAAATCTTTAGATAAAGTTTCCTGACGATCTGGCCTAAGCAACCAGTAAAATGCGCATAGGAATAGCTTATCCCATCAATAATAAATTTCAGTTTAGTATGAAATGCGAATTAAGCATATTTAAACGAATCGTTGTTGACGTTTTTTAAAGTTTTTTGTTTATAACGTTCGTAATAATGATTTAAATTGGAATTTTTTAATGTAAAGTATTCTTTTTGCATCTGATTTTCAGAAAAAGGTATTACAAATAAAGGGCGGTTAAATTTTAAGAGCTGATGTTGATTTTGAATAATACACAAATTATTTAGGAAATTATTGTAATTTCCTTTTATTATGATAATATTGGTATGGTTCAATTACGTGTGGAATAAAATATCGGCCAGATGGCCGCCGCGACCTCGGCGGCACACCTCCATCCGATTGTCCAAACTTTCGATGACGCTGAGGCATAATTGAGCTTCTATGCCGTTAATGTGCCGAATTATTTTATCCATTAGCTCTTGAATTGTCGCTGGCTTATCGACGGACACCTTTTCTTTACTATAGCCCCAAAGAGAGAAATCCAACGGTGTCAAATCACATGATCTTGTCGGCCAATTGACATCGTCACCACGTGAGATAACAAGTGCCTTGAACTTGTCGCGCAATAGAGCCACTGTTTCGTGAGCTGTGTGGCAATTGCCACCGTCCTGTTGAAACCACATTCAACAGGACCATTCACAGTAACTGCCTGACCGGCCTCATTTTGCAAAAAAATAGGGACCGATGATGCCGCCAGCCTATAAACCGCACTCTTTGTGGGTGCATTGATATTTCGACAATCACTTTTGGATTATCATTCGCCCAATTTCGGCAATTCTGCTTATTGACGTATCCACTGAGGTGAAAATGTGCCTCATCACTGAATCACGAAGTGGTCGATATGCATTTTGATTTAAACGCCCATTTTTATAATAAGCCTGAATTACTTTAACGCGTTGCTCTTTTGTGTAAGTGGCATAAGAAACTTGTTCCCATAGATTTAGTTTGCTGTATGTGTGAAAATGTTTTTATTGTTTCCCATACCTTGTTTTCCAGACGTAACAAAATATTCTGCTTCTGTGATACTTAGTTTAATAGAATTTAATTATACTGTGATATTTTTATTTTTAATTATATTTTTGCATTTGTTTTGTATAATTAAATTTATGTTTTATGTTGTGTTTATGTAAAACAGAATGTGTATTAAATATTCAAATTCAGAACTACATATTGACGAAAGATTATATATCTAATAAAATATCCCTGATGATGTTGGGAATCTCCAACGAAACGTCGGAAAAATAAATTATGAAATAATCTTTTATTTGCATAGAATACATGACCTTAATAAGCCCGATTTAGAATTTTCTAAACAAATCAATAATAAAATAAGGAAAAGGTCGATAAAAAACTTAAATACAAAATACTTTTTAATTATCATATTTATATTCTTAAAAACGTTCTTTAAAATTATACTGAAATTGTAATTTGACTTTCTTGCAAAATAATTTTATTTTTTTATATTTTTGCTTAGCTTGTAGTTTTGATTCATTTCTGTATTCTTCGGTTAAGGAAACAAATTCCTTAAAACGCTTCTTGTATTTTTCCATGGTTCATATTGAGTTATTCTGAAATTGAGAAGTGTCAAATGAAATGCAGAAAAAAACTTGACGTTTAGGTGTGGTTCACATTCAACATCGGCCCTTAAAATTTAAATTAATTTATGATTAAGACTATTAGATTTGATATTTTAAATCGTATTTTTGAAAATGAGTGTATCCTTCGTTTTTTTTTTTTAATAATGTGTAATTCTAAACATGATACAATTATAACAGTTGCATGTATTTCGGGATTTCCCTCGCATTTTTCAATTTAATCAGCACGTGAAAAAACTGATGTAGGGTATTTCCCGTTTTGGCAAAAATACATACTTTAGCAAAATATTTCTTCACTATTTTTTTAATATTATTTTTGTATCTAAACAAAAAAATATGTTGAGCTGATAAAAGTATGTTAAAATTACTAAAGCATCAAAAGGTAGAAGCTCTCAAGTAGATATTTCGTCAGAGTTCAGAGAAAGTCATATGTGATCGCTCATATTCAACCATTCTTGAATTTTTTACATAAATGAAAAATGTAAAATATGTAACTTTTTTCACAGTCATAAATGAATTGTTAATATTTCGGCAAATTCATTCATGTTTTTGAGGAAAAATCCAATTTTGCCTTTCTTCAGTCATGTAAAATGAGGAAAAAAAAAGTTTTAAAAACGATCCTCACTAGTAATGTTGTTGTTGCTCGACAGTTTGCATGACTACAGCTCGAAATGCCTGTGTGTGTATTTGTTTGTGTAAAATATTTTTGGCAAAGGCAACCAGCCAAAGTGTCTGTTGCATTTTTTGTAGGAAAAAATTATTGGAAAAAAATTAAAAGGACTGCACATATCGTCATCTTAAATGCAGAATAACATAACATTTCATAAGTTTACATGCAGAGCAAAAAGCTTTGTAAAATGTTAATTATTTGAGATTTAAAATCAATTTTAAATATTTCAGATAAAAATGTCAAAAAACACATCTTCTTACCCAAATACTTTACCAACTGTCACATTTGCTTTTATGTGTAGAGGTTATTTACTAGGGTGATCGATTATTCGACTTTTTTCAATAACCGGGTTTCGAATATTCCGAATAGTTGCTATTTTAAAAAAACCGGTTTTCGGTTAAGCATTTTAAAAATAACCGGTTAACCGGTTTTAATTCGAATACATAAAAATACAAAAATCAAATTAGTTTTTGTAATAAAAAGTTAATTAGAATAAAAACAAAACAATTCACGAAGGTAAGGAACCAAACAAAATACATAGATTTGACAAAAGGTATGTTCAGACCTAACAAATATTTGACGATAAAATCTAACAAAAGCGTGACCAGTTAAACTAAAGCATTATTTTAAATAATTTCTAGTTATTTGCTAAACTTTATGTCTAAGATGATAATTGCATTTAGGTATAAATGTAGTTAAGAAACCCTTAAATAATGTTTTCTCTTGCCAAACGTTTTGCAAATGCCAATAATTATATAAGAAAACTAGTGGTTACGTTAAGAGTCAAATATTTAATAGGTGTGAACATAGCTTTAGAATTTTTTAAAAACATTGGTTTTAAAAATAAAGGAATGCAATTAATTTATTATTTGAGAAATTCTCCCAAATTTATTGTAAGTGAGTTTTAATTTGTTGCTGGTTAAGCATGTCTATATGAAGCAGTAAACTTCAGCCATATTTTTGAAAAGTGGCAAACAAAACCTCTTATCCAGGATTATATATTTCAATTATTTTTGTTTCAGCATTATAGAAACAATAGTAATACGAACATGCTTTTTATGTGAAATATCTGTCAATTCGTCGATCACACAACTTAAACCCTTCCAGGACATTTTTGATTCCTTAAATTTTATTTTAAGTTCTTGGTGTTTTAATAAATAAAACTGATGAATTTTCCCATAACGTTGATTCCACCGGTATGTTCTTGTTTTAAGCATGAAGATGTGCTAGAACTACTTCAGAGTTTTTCATTCATTATTGGCAGCAAATTTTAAGTAAAGTATTATTTGCAGTCTCTTAAAAACTACTTGACCCTGTTAAGTTTTACTTGGCGTATATTTATGTCAAGCTTGTAGACTAATTAAAAGTGATTAATAAGTCGTGATGTAAAGAACCTTTGCAAGTTATTATTTTAGGGCCGATTAAGCACAATTTTTTTTTAAGTCAGTTCGAAATATCACCAGAGATGACATCTTTGTAAAGCTATACATATAGTATTTATTATACTGTCTAATTGCTTATTACTTTTTAAGCTGAACTTTTTTTGTAGTATTTATATTGTTTTTGGTTTTTGTTACAAGAACACACGCTTATATAAGCGATTTGTATTTACATTGCTCATAATGTTTTTTTGAGTTTTGACATTTTTTATAAAAAGGTTAAGTTTGCCAAATATTCAATTAGAAAAACACTTAAATTACGAGTGCATTTATAACAAAAGTAAGGAAAACGTATATAAATTACACATTACTAAAATAACCGGGTAATTTTACTAAAATAACCGGTTAATTCGATATTCGAAAAATGGACATTTTAAAATATTCGACTTGGGCAAAACTAAAATAACCGGTTAAAACCGGTCGAATACTATTCGATCGATCACCCTATTATTTACACATAAATTGTAGCAAAACAAGACCTTTTTAATTTTTTTTTTTTTAATATTTTTACTGACTTAAGAAAAGTGTTTTCAAAGAAAAAAAAAACCCACCGACGCGATTGGTACAGAAACCAAAATATTTTTACAAGCACAAAATACCAACAAGTTCTTGTGGCTATTTTTTCTCTTTATATTTCTGCCTTTAGGTACGTCTTTTTAACGAAACGAAAAAGTGACCTTTTTAAAGGCATCAAAGAATTTTTATTTTTCACAAACAAGACACATATCGTTAGCTTAAATGCAAAACAATGAAGATATTATTGGAATATTTGAAATTGACTTGTTTTGTTGATTACAATTCACGTTACAACATATTTTTATAAAATTTTAAACTTCTATCTAAAAAAATAACCAAGTTATTTACAAAATGAAAAATTAAGTGTTATCAAATACATATGTATATCATTGTTCTTAACAACATAATGTATAATCACACTCAAGAAAAAAATTAGCAGAGTTTTTAATTATTTTTATAAGAACACATTTTTTTACAACATCAAAATTGGGTGATCTGTTTGATTACTGTTACTACGGTGCTAGTGAAATTTGTGATCAAATAATAATTAATAATAATAATTTTCAGTATAGCATAAGAAAAAATAAAAAAGTGCTGTAAAATTAAAAGAACCGAACCGTTAGTAATCTTGAAATTGTGTAGCCTACCCCATTGCACTCCCAAACGCTAAGAATTTCCAAGAATAAATGACAACATCTGCAGGTCCTTAGATTTTTGAGTTTATAGGTATATGTATGTACATAAGTATTTCCTTTTTAATAAATTTAAATATAGTCGAACTTCCCTATAATAAATCTGTATGGGACCATAAAATATAAAGTTTATAATACAAAAGAAATATTTTTTATTAGTTTATTTAAAATTTTCGGGGTTTTTTGTGTTAGAATTGCATTCTTCCAAGTGGCCCTTCATCAATATCCTTAAAAAAGACAATTTTTGTAAATTTTTAGAATAAACGCAATTTTTTTTATAAATAAGTAGTGGAATATAGACTGTTTAGCTATATTTTGTTAATTCTTCAGCTTTATTAAATTCTAATAATATCTTTCTTTGGAGAAGTACTACTTTGTCCAATATTTACGTTTACTAAATACCGGAGCTGCTATCAACAACTACTCTTAGTTGGACTACTCTTTCCATCTTTTTTATATTTTTCATAAATTACCCAATTAAAATTAACTTGTTGCATTAGCTTTGAAAGTATATGATGCAGAGTTATTTTGAAATAATTCGTGAACTGGAGACAAATAGGTATGAATGAATATGAGTCAAATATTTATTTGCAAAATTTGTTCATTGTAAAAAAAATTCATTAAGATAATTCATTTTATGGAGATCAAAATACGTTTAGATTAGAATGAAAAAGATGTATGTTTAAAATCAATTCATAGCTAAATTTAATGAAGTACATATTTTAGTTTAAACCACTACTTATAAGTAATTAAAATCAATAAAAAAAATTATAAATAATAGGTATGTCATAATATCTATAACAATATAAGTTCTCCACATTGTTAAATGCATTACTGCCTGCGCTGCATCAGAAAAGCAAACTTATTTAACATGTCAACGCAATCTTTATGATGCTACATATTAATCGTGCGATTATCATATATTTATATATATGTATATATTCCATTTTCCGGTCATTAAACACAAATATTTAATAATTTAATATATTATATGTTTGTTTCACTTAATACTAATATACTTTCTTTTACGATATGTCTTTTTGTTTCCAAAAAATACAAATTAATATTAACACATTTTAAAAAATAATAAAAATGATATTTTTCTTCAAAAATATATGGGTTATCGCATTTGTATCTGAAATATTTAAAATTGATTTTAAATCTCAAATAATTAACATTTTACAAAGTTTTTTGCTTTGCATGTAAACTTATGAAATGTTATGTTATTCTGCATTTACGATGACAATATGTGCAGTTCTTTTAATTTTTTTCCAATAATTTATGCCTGCTAAAAAGCAGCACATACATTTTGGTTCACCATGGTGCTGCAGACATCAAATAATTTTACAAAACAAAACACACACACATGCTTTCACGTTGCCCAGCGGGAAAAATTGCCAGCGCTTTCACTTTGCAGGCCTTAAAGAAGGTTTACAACTGTATTTTTAATAAACTTTTACTTATTCCACTCTGCATTATTTTAAACGTTCTTTTAGAATAGTTTTTATTAAATATTTTAGAAATTGAGATTTTCTATTCTAAGATTAGGCCTGTCGAAATCGTTAAAGTAGATCCAATGACATACTGTGTAAATTAGAAATACAGTTGGAATGCGACTGAAAAACTTTATATCGCCAATAAGGCATTCTATAAGGCCTCTTTACTTCTTCATTTTCCCGCTGTTAATGGACGGGCAAATCGCGTTTTTTTTCTTTATGAGGAATTTGAATGTGAATTTTTTTAAATTTTTCATATCTGACAAATTCACATATGAATTTTTTTGTTTGCTCATTTTTCATGAATGAGGAAATTCAAAATATTTTTTTTCCTCACCCTCATGAATGAGAAAAAGCAGTACAATTTAAAATTTTTCACGCTCGCTCATGACTGAAAAATGAGCGAACGTTTCGGTACTCTGTATTTCGTTATTATTTTATACCAAACAAAAAAGATTTAGGAATCCAAATGTGAAACTACCACTCTCAAAAATTAATGTGACAGAATGCACAAATTCGCTCTATATGACTAGAAATTATAACACAAAATTTCGCGACGATAGCTCTATAATTTACCATAGCCACAAAGCCCACTTTGGGGAAACTTTTTATTACACGTAAAACCGTAACGGGTTATGATATTGTAATAAATTTTGGTCTGTCGGTATTTTATATAACTATAAATCACACTGGCACTATGCACCCACGATACTGCGTAAAAGCAACAAATAAATTAATTACACTGTCAAATTTCGTGAAGATCGGTCCATAACTTCCATAGGTACCATATAAAGCACACTCCTGATATATTCTAACTGTCGTTGGATGGTATCAACAATTATTTAACTTGTTTTAATTTAAATTAGATAGGGGCAGAGAAAAACATTTTTCAATATGGTCACTTTCAACAAAACTGTTTTTAGCAACAATTTTTAAACATATTTGGGGGACTTACAAGCTGTGCTTAAAAGTCATATCGTCATAATGTCCTAAATAATTGCTTAAAAAAAGTATTGTTGTTTTTCAAATAAAATAAACATTTAAATGCTGTGTTCATTGGTTCGTCATAACTATACTGTGGAAATCTAAATTATAAGCGGTTGCCCACAGCAGTCTTATATATTTCTAGTAATTATTATAAAACATATGACTTTACAACTTAATGACAACCTTGTGAATAATTTGTTTTAAAATTAACAATAGTATTTTCCACTTTTCCAAGAGCAATATGCTATGGTTGAAAAACAACCATGCTATTATAAGGGTCAAACATGTTTTTGTTATTTTTAACCATTGTTTTTCTTTGGCCTGTTGTAATATAAAATACGCCTTAAATTCTTAGTAAAAACAACTTTAAATTTAGCCAATTTATCTTTTAGTTGTTTCTCTTTTTAATTTTACTTAATTTTACCCGTATTCATAAACAATTATTTTATTTAACAAACATTTCTAAAGCAAAATTTACATAGAAAATTTATTTTGTAAAACTTTATGCAACCAAATTTATTTTTAGGAATACGGAAGTGAAAGATTTTTTTTAATTGGACGAAATGAACAGACTTTATCAATTTTTATTTCTAGGCTCTTAAAGCTGTTTGCCTTCTTAACTCACAAATTTTACTTTTTATTCAATTTAACATATCCATTTTGATTTCTGGGACTTTACAGGTACTCTCGATTGTTTTATAGAAAAAAATATTGACAATTATCCTACTTTCCATGATTATGATCGTGCACGAAATGTCTAAGTAATATGCATACATACATTGTACGACGAACAATTTGTATTATAAAACTTTTTATACTATTTTTAAACAACGCCTTCTTTGTCATTATTAATATTAAATTTTTTTTTTACATTTTTCATATCGATGACTTAATATAAAAAACTCGATTTCTTGTTTGTTTAAGATATAGAAACAGTTTAAATGCAGTTCTTAATAAAAAGAGATTTTATACAATAGCCTACTGCAATTTTAAACCAAGATGTATTTGGCATTTGTCTACCAGAATTAACAAAAAAAACAGCTATTTTTAAAAACATGGAATTACGCCTTTTCTATATTAAACCATCGCACACTGGGAAATTCCGGCCAAAAATTATTTTTTTTTTTTTAATATCAATAAAATGTTGATGACAGATTATAGCGAACACTTCAAAACATACAACTCATTTCTTATTTTGGCTCTTGGATAACTATTTTACTGTTAATACTGGAACAAAGTAGATAATTTTTTTCCTACAAATTTAAGGGTTTCAAAGTTGATTTTTTTACTTTGAAACAAAATAAGCTATTATTTTTCCTTTAAAGTTTTCTTTGGAACTAAGCACGTTATGTTCAAACCGTATAAGTAATTAATCATTCCATGTGATAGTTGTGATTTTGTGCGCGTTATTTTTTCGGATAAGTGAAGTGATTGTGAGTTACATTAAATATAAATAAAACCCAAAGTAAGCCAAATTTAAAAGACCATAACAAAAAAGGTGTGGCTAGGGGAGGTTAAGTGATAATTATATCTAGCACTGTTAAGTATCAAAAGTAAGTACTATACATTTCAGCTCCCACCACCTGCCACCCAGATCATTTTTATTGATTTCATATATTTTTATAAGATTAGCGTGACTGACTGGGTGATCATAGTCCAGCCCAAACAACTTAAGCCATACACTTGAAATTTTGTATGTAGACTCCCCTCCCAATATGTAAATAAAAAAATAGAGACTTTTTTCAAGGGGTTAGAAATGGGTAAAAACGGGTAAAATTAGTAACATTATATCTCGTGATCTAACAGAGGTAGATGTAAAACCCATAAAATATCATTATTGAATCGAAAATTAAATTGTCACGTGTTTGGTACTTTTTTGAAATTTGCACATTTTGGGTATACAAAATGGCAAAATTATAATTTTGGTACTTTTTGGTTATCAATTTATCTTTTTAAGTACTAAAGACAAAAATAAAATTTAAATTGTGTTCTCTTCTCTTTAAAAGCTCTCATATAAATTTTGGTACCTTTTGGAAATTCGATTTTTTCTGTTAAGCTATTTTTATTTTTATACTGAATATATTGCCAATATTTGAATGCCAAATTTCAGCTATTTACTGAAAGAATTAAGAAAGCTATAAGATTTGATATTTGTTATATATTGTTATGCAGTCGCGAGTACAGGGAAAGAAAAATGATTTTGTACTCATCTCAACCCACCCACCTTAAACGGAAAAATATATACCATTTTTATGGTATTTCCAAAAGAAATTTTGCAAAATGGTATGTTTCAGTTGAAGGTTTCTTAACAATCCCACCCTCACCCATCCCAAAGTAGCTCAAGTCGGATCAAGTCTGAGTTATGTAAAGATATACATACATATGTTTATGAATTTAATCACATAAGTTTACATATTATATCATAACCATATATGATCATATCTTCTTTAATTTGCTCAGGTTGGCAAACAGAGAGCGACAGGAGATGAGCATTTATAGATATTTCACAAACTATTTATATAATCGCTACAAATGATCATATTTTATTTTTTCGATACTTTTGGGCCGTCCATGATTATTTGGCCAGCCCCTGTATGTACGTGTCCAAAATTTCACCTAGGGATCAAGTATTCTATTCTCAAGTTTGATACAGCCATTTACGTAAAGAAATAAAGAAGTTATGGATTTTTAGCTGAAATTTCCCAGTGTGCATCGATATAAAGAAAAAAAACTTGTTAGAAAACTCATGATTATCCAAAGTGACAAATTGATTAATGAAAAACACATGAAAGTCACTAAGATGCAGTTTTTGAAAAATGAAACTTACAAGGCAAAACATTCCGGAATAGCATTATTCAGCTGGGAAATTTAAACAATGCCAAAAGAAAAAAAAAATTTTAAAACTTTTGTCTATAATTTTAAAAAGTCATATTATTGTAATCATACATACATACACTCAAAAAAAAAATTAACTAGAACTTAGAAAAATTTACTAAAGTTCAGTAAGCAATGGCTGTCGTATGGCGCCAAAGACATTTTTTACAGCAAGTTAGTACAAAAATTTCTTGTTATTAAGAAATCAATTTTATTCACTACTACATCAAAATATAAAAATTTAACCAACATTTTACAAAATTTAAATAACTGTTTACTAAAAAATATAAACTTTTGTTCTTATACTTAGTTTTATAATTATCTTAAGATTTCCCTTAAATATGTTAAAATTTCCTGTAATTTAGTTCAGATAATTTTTATATGCTATAGGAAATAAGAAATCTTTTCCAAACTTTAAGTTAAATAGATTACATTTTTTAACTTAAAATAATGGAAATTTTACCTGAATTAAGTAAAAATATTCCTAAAGTTTCCACCCATAAGTTTACTTCGATTTAGTAAATATTTTTGCAAAAGCCAGTAAAAAATATAGCTTTCCAACCCACCCATTTCATAAATTCTATAAAAAAATATCTAATAATTGGAACATATATTTATTAAAAATTGGAAATATTTACCCGTTTTTAATTACTATTTTTTAAAATTTTATAAATTTTTCTTTTTGAATGGAAATTATTAAATGGCTTATCGCAAAAGGACGCTAGATTATTTAGGCTTTGTTAATAGTAAGTGAGATTTAACATAGTCTTAATATCACAAAATAGACTAATTATACTACTAGACATAGCAAAAAAACTGTTTTGTGTAAGATGTGGTATTATAATAAAAATTAATATTGAAATTAAGGGAAATTATTATTTAGTTAGCTTGTTGGTTCCGTTTTTTTCGTCAAATATTTGACAAGTGTGACCGTAGCTTTATTATTATTTAATTGTTTATTTACAACTAAAGGTATAAGTAATATAGTACTTGATTTTTGTAAATCTGTAAATAAAATTTAAAGTTTATTGAATGCGATTTTATTATTTGATGCTTTTACCTTACCAAGTATTTGGGTTCAAATATTTTGAATGTCTGTTAAAATTGCAGATAGTGCTGTACATCTTTCAATGTTTTTCACTTTAAAAAAAATATAACTGGTAGCGAAGCCAAATTAAGTTGCAGTTTTGTGGGTCTAAATGTTTTGTGCAAAGATTCAAGAAGTAAACAAAAAACTTCAATGTATTAATGGTATATATTAAAATTTAGTTGCCAACAAAGTAAACAAATTAAAAAGACGTACTTCTGAGTATGTTCAAAAACGTAATATATTGAAGAATATACATTAAACCTTTTTCTAGTTTAATTATGGTTCGGTTTTAGAGAAATTCTTGGAAGGGACACTCTTTGTGACACACAGCATCTGTGGCTAAGGAGCACTTGAGGTCCTTAGTCTTCCTAATTATACTAGCAAAAGGCAATTGTTCAAAAGCAAAAAATCGTAACAGGAGTTATCATTTTTGTACATAAAACTTTAAATTTCACGTGACGAAAAATAATTAATTATATGTTGCGATTTTATTACTCTTAAAAGCAAACAATTAAATTACGTAAAAGCTCATATTAAAAATTCGTTTGCGTCATTTTCCACAGTATTTTAATATATGTTTATTATATGTACATATTATACCTGAGAACTGCACTTCCCGAAATTCAATAGATTCGGTTTTCGGTTTTCAAGAACATTATCAATTATACCCTCTTTTTCAAAACAAGACTCCAATCTGAAAAGGATAAAACCAAACCCGCGCACAAATTCATACGATGGTGCACGAATCTGAGCACTTAAAGCAAACCACAATCAAAATGTTTAAAAAGTTAAATTACTGATAACAAAAAAGTATTTATAACTAAAAAGAACATATGTTTTCTTCCTGCTCTTACCTTTTGTGGTTGCTCAGTTGTTGCCCTGAAATTTGCTGATGAGATTGTAGGAGTTGAGGTTGCAGATTGCTGCTGCCAGATACAGTTGTCAAAGAATTTATTGAACAGGTTAGAGCAAACATTAGGGACAATACGACAGCAGAAAAATATACATATGTAGTTTATTCCAAAACAAATTGCATGAATATAATCCACAATAGTCGCTCCAACTTTCTGAATAAGTTTTTATTTAAATTTTTAAAAAACTTTAGAACAACTTTGTTTTCTATAATTTTTTTTTTATAATAATAAAGGCAAAGGCTGCTCTTTTTAAAATATAAATTTTTTATAATTATATATAAATATCTTTTCTAGGAAAATTTCAAATAATTAAAATATTTACTAAAATCTAATAAATTTGTTCCTGTAAATGAAATATTTTTTCAGTATTTTTTAACTTAATTTTTAGTAAGTATATTGTAGAAAGTAGTTTAAAATGAGAAAAATTAATATATCTTTTATCTAAACTTTAAAAAAAAACTATTTTTTATTGAATTTTTGTTAGAATATTGTCACCAGGAGAATACATCTTTACTTAAAATAAGCAAATGATTTGTTAGTTTGTTTTTATCTTTATTTGAACTGAATTGATGACAAAAGGTCTTTAAGGTTAGTAACACATGAACTATATTTGGCTCTTTGGAAATTATTTCTAAAATTAAGTATAAATTATGCAACAAAAACGAAAACTAAATACTTAAATAAAGTATATTTATTAACAATTTATAAGTTTGTAAAATTGTATAAACTCCATCGGAGTAAATCATTTACTTTATTATATTTTTTGAACTATAGTGAAAATTTTTTGTTTTCAGGATGTAATTTCCTTTAGTTTAGTTCACGTAACCCTAGTTTTAGGAAGTACCAATTTTCTTTCAGTAAGAATTTCTTAAAGTCAAATAACTTTTCTGTGTTAATTTATAACCGATTTTAAAGTTAATGAACTATTATATTTTTACACGTTTTAAGGTAATTCTATTGCATTTTAATAAAATTTTCTACATTTTAATAAATTTTTACTTCAAATTAAGGAAATTTTTGAACTATTTTATAGAAAGTCGTTTTCCTTTTATTTAGTATGTGTCTTTTTTTTGAGTGTACAATATCATTCTGAAACTGTTGGAATTTGAAGTAGAATATAAACACACACACACACAAAAGCAACCCGAAATAAACAAACAAGTGTCAAACGTGGTAAGTGTAACAAAAAAAAAATTTACACCACAGATACATTTATCACTGTCAGTCTATTTTATAAAGTAGTCATATATTTACAATTTCTCTTATCGTTTTTTTTCCTCCTCTCATTTTTTGCTCCCTTAACACTTAGTCTGAGTAAATCTTTAGAGAAAATTAGTTATTTTATCACAGTTGCCAATTTAGCGCCTTTGGCGCTAGATTTAGCGCTTTTTAACTGTCGAAAAGGCGCATATTTCTTCCTTAACGCTCTTTGTTTTTAAAAGTTGCCAATTTAGCGCTTTTTAACTGTCGCATATTTCTTCCTTAGCGCTTTTATTTAAAAAGAGCGCTTTTATTAATACCCAATATTTCCGTACTTTTATTTGCATACATTCAAATCAAGACACATTAAACCAAAATTTGTTTCCGTTTTTTAATTCCTTTTGATATTTAGTACTCTGAAATGCATACTATACAAGGAAAAAAGTTTATTTTTTAAAGTAATTTATTTCGTTTCTTAAAACAAGAAAATCCAAAAAATTGTTCCTGATTTCCTTGCTTTTTAAATAGAATCGAACTTCTTGCATCAGGAAACAAATGCTAGGGATTTCTTAAAATTTTTCAGAAAATGCTCAAAAAAAACTTGGATTGATTCATTTAATTTTAATAAATCAAAAGTTTCTTATTTTTATATTAAGTTTTCTGAAACTAACCAGTGCTACAAGTTTTTATAAAAAACTTTAGACTTTTTTTTGTAAAATAAAAACCAACGAAAGCTAGATTTTAGTAACTACAAAATTAAAATAAATTTTTTTTAGCTGTAGTAAAGTAAATTTTAGTTCGCTTTGAGTCATAACTGTTTGCTTAAGCCAGGCAACACATGTTTACAATAAAAAATTTGTACTTGGACGAGAATATAATCGAGTTATGTCAATATAGAAAATTAAAAAATCGTATAAATTACACTGAAATCAGGCTTTTGGTTTTTCAACAGAGTTGCATAATCTATAAAAAAAAAGTTTAAATAATAACAAGATATTTCATAACTGATACCAAAGGCAAAAACTAACTTTTTTTGAGTAAAGCGTTGATGACAAAAATTAAACGATTTAATTATTTCTTTCCTTGGATGGATTGTGGTTTCGAAACCTAAAAAAACTTTACTTATGTGACCATAACGTCATTTATTTGATTTACTTTTCTCTTTGATGACTGTTGATAGAAGGCATATATGGCAAATGTGCTTATATCGCTAAAAGGAGTATAACGTTAATACTTTATATTTAATTAACTTATAGCGGCAAAATAAACAGATAAAATGGACCATATCGCTAATGTGACTATAAGCGGTAGTGACTATAAACGAAAATTGCTGTAATTCTTTCCGTGTATATTTGAAATTATATTACTTTACTTTTCCAGAAATATCAGAAAATGCTTTTTAAAAATGTTAAAGAATTTTATTCGTGATTTTAATCGAATTTAGCGTGCTGAATCCAAAAATTTTATTCAATCACGTTTAGTTAACATTTTGTTTACTGGACTTCATGATTTCATGTCTTATTTCATTCATAATATACCAGGATTTCTGATAAATGATAAAAGTGTGTACATACTTATTTGCTTGAAAAAATGGTCGCAAATAATTAAGAAATAATTTTGAAAATAATCATTTGTAAAAGATCAAAATCGCACTAATCGTTTTCAAGTTATGACAAATGTATGTATCATAACCGCCTTATTTCAGTCGAAATATTAGTCTGGCCTATAAAAAAACTAGACATGATAGAAAAAACTGAAAACGAGTTTGAATTTAGCGCTGTAAAATCTTTGTATTTCATATATTTTTATTTAAAACGGTTTTTTTGATGACCAGTGTAATTAATAAAACTTGGTTCTTAAACATTTCATTAATTTTTTTATTGAAATTTTATTTAGCGCTTTTTGATTAGAAATAGTTCACAACCCTAAATTTTATGTTCATTCTCTACACATCACACACAGTCCACGGCTACAAAATAATATTGATAGTATTGTAGTTTGTAGTTTGTGGGTTGCGGTTCAGGTTTTAGTGTTTGTAGCCGCTGATGATGTTGCTGTATAAAGCAGCAACATATTGTTATGTTGTTGTTTTTATTGAAATGGGAATTGTTTGAAGATGAGGGAAATAAATAGCTTATAAAACTTAATTTAGATTATTAAATGTGCATCCTTGACGTGAGTGCCAAAGAGGGATTTTCGTTTTGATTAAAACAATTTTCTAATTAAAAAATTGTGCTTGTAAGTAGGTTTAAATTAAAAATTATGCTTATTTTTATTGCCAAAAACTGAAAAATATAGTGAGAACCCAGTTAAGAATTTGTCTAGAAAATAGTGTGTTGAGTAATCTGAAAAATCAAAAATACTACTTACAAATTTACTAAAAGAACCAATGAATTTTTGAAAGTAAACACGAGTGAAACATAATAACAAGACCAAAATGCAAAGAAAAAAACTAAAAAAAAAAAATTAAGATGGAAAACAGATGTCGTGGCGTTTTTTCACACTACTTTCTTCTCTACCCTGCTCGTACACCAAAAAAAAATTGTCGTGATGTTCAGTCATTTAGTTTTAGTTGCAAAGCCGTTTGCATTTTTTTTAATTAAAGTGTAATAAAATTTAACTATAATTGTAACCGACACAAGCCAATTTGATTTATAACTATAAGCTAATCTCGTAAATCTCGCGCTTACTTTATCTCATAACACTTTAGTGAACTAGAAATTAATTGTTACATGAATGGAAGAAAAGAATTCAAAACACGACAATCAAGCTTTTTAATACATTTTTATAAAGTAACCCAAAAAGGTGAGCATACCAGTCCCGTATATTAGGATTTAACCTTTAAATCACCCTTGTGTAAAAATTACGCAAAAAAATTATTAAGATTCTCTAATGAAATTTCTTGACTTTGTTAGCAATATCAATTAAGTACTTGAAACACCTTTTATGATTCGAAAATAGTTTTTAGTAATGAAATGTTTCAGAACTTACGTAAAAAATCCTCATGTGTGGTTTTCCACACATATTTTACATTTATGTAATTTGCACTACAGGCAAAGTTTTCTGTCCGCAAGTGTGTAGATTTTTGACATTGCTGAGAACTTTATGCAATGTATGTTTTATAAAGTGAGTGCTAAAATAAAATACACACAAGCTTTGTATGGTTTGTTGTTGATCACCAAAAGGATAAATATATCATTAATGTTACATAAATCATGACTTTGATTACAAACGAAATATGGCGCCATAGAAAAGTAGACTGGCATTGGATATGTGTGAAAAACCATACATGAGGATATTTTACGTAAGTTCTGAAACATAACGTAAGTTTTTTTGGGGTAATTTAAGGGTTTAACAAAATAAACTACTTAATCCCTTTTTTTCTTTTATTTTCAATAACCCTAATTTCTCTATAGTTTGGCCCCTTTTTTAGCATTCTCCTCACCAACGTTAAAGAGATTTTTATTCTCATTATTATACAGTTTTAAAATATTTTTTTTTTGTTTTTGTTAAATGGCTTGTCTTATTCCTATTACACAAACAAGTTTTACTTACCTCGTTTACAATATGATATAAATAACACACCCACACCGGATGCAACGGTTTATAATGATTTCCAAACGTATACATATACCAAATGCCTGGAGCAGGAAATATAACCGTTAACATGTCATAGATGGCCATTCCTGAAATTAAAAGAAATGGGCATGAAACAATTTTACTTATCTTATTATGATTTTCAATAACAATTAAAAAAAATATAAAGAATTACTTAGAAAAACTTTCGCTAAACTATTTTTTGTTTTTCGCCATGAAGAACTTCCAATAAAGAAAAGTTGGCTAAATTAGGGTAACCACCTAGATGCACTCTACTATCACTTTTTTGTACATACATTTAAAAAACATGTCAATTTTTGCATGAGTTCGCTAATCTGTAATAAAAATTATGCTCATAAGGTTTCAAACAAAAATCGCACTAATCCTCTGTTAGACTTAAAACAACTGCCGCTACCTGATACCTGAAGATTCTCTTTCTCCCCAAGGACAGATATCAGCTTCTAGTCAGGCACGCTTTAAATCTTTTTCTTTGTATATGATGAAATATAACTGGGCTGAACGATGTTTTCCATACAAAAAGTTTTTGCCAGAGAATACGGTCGTGAAATAAAACGATGAAACAGAACTTTGGCTGAACGATGTTTTCCATAGATAAAATTTTGCTAGAGAATGCGGTCGTGAAATAAAATCAATTTTATTTTGAGTACGTTTTTTAATGCTCTCACATACAGACACTTAATGCTCAGTTAGCCGGAAGTAACAGTAAAGTTGCAAATGAGCTAATTCATTTTGTTATATGTAAAGCAATTAGAACGATTATAGTTAGCAGAAAAATGTTATGTCTCAATCTGTAAGAAATAGATTGGTCTTACTTTTTTACGGTATGGTTGCTGTTACTGTTACTCCCGGCTGACTGAGCCTTTTTTCTCTGAACAGTTTTTCATTCAATTTCATACATTTTGTAAACAAAGAAAAATAAGAACAAAAGAAAAAGAAAGAAACGATAGAGAATTTTAAGTTACTGCCGACGTTTGCATATGGGCGTTAGAATTTTTGTTTAAAGTTGACGAATCAATTCTTTTTCATCCTTATTTTATGTTTAAACTACGGCCATTATTTGATCCCCCAAGATGGTTAAAGCTTAAAAAATACTATACAATATCATAGTTGGTCTTATAAAGTTTAAAATTAAAGCTCAAAACGAAAATTTAATCGGCGATGTACTTGATATCGCACGATTTATAATCGCAAAGCGACAGATTTATTTTATGGTGTTCAGAAACTAGTGAGTGTTGCTTGAGAGCTCCCATAGTTTTTAAATTTAATTTTCTATTTCCTTTGAGCATTCTGTTGTAATTTGAAGTTGCCAAACTTGGAATCAAATTTCCGATTGCCAAAACATGTCCGAATGTTTTTTTTTCAACAAATTTATATAAGTAGAAAAAAAAACTTGTATGAATCTCTTGGTTTTAGGGTGTTTCCTAAACTTTTTCCTTTTCCTAGAAAATGGGAAACAATTTTGAGTTTCCCAGAATTTTGTAAATTCCCGTTAAAGATTTTGAAATGAAGTTGTAATACAAACATTATTAAACCAAGCTTTTGAACTTTTGATTGTTTTTTTTTTTACTTTTTTTACAATTCAGCAAATTTCGATCTACCATTACCATTGGTAAAGGATTGATGTTTGCTTATAGACTGCCAGACACCGTACTGGTGGAAACGGTAGAACGGTAAAGAATTCTGATGATGAGAATGTGGTTGTTCTCGAAACTAGTAAATTCGACCAGAGTTTAATCCCGTATTCAGTCAAGAAAAATTATCAACAAATTTTAATCCATTTTATGTTGCAAATTCCTTCCTTCACTATAAATAATTTAATGAAAGTTAAATTTAATAAACTTAATATCAAACGTGATTTCAAATATTTTAAAGATTTCGTAGTTATTAAAATTTCTGTTAAATAAATTATAAAATTTATTATCTTTGGCAAAAATAAATTTGATTATATAAAAAGCAAAGTGCTTACCGTAGGAACACAATTACAGCGTACGCACGTAGTAGCGTATGACGTAAATACGTTATTATATTTTATACAAAGGCAAACAATAGCTGTGGAAAACGTGAAAGCGTATTTACGTCGTACGTTGACGTACATTTAGTTCTATTTCATACGCCAGTTGCGACCGGACTGTTATAGAAATAGAAAAAAATAAAAATATAAGCTGAATTTATTTTTGTGATTTCAAATTGAATATTTCAAAAGAAATTAAAAGGAAAGAACACAATTGGAAAAAATGTTGAATTATTTTTTAAAAAATTTGCAACAACGGAATTGCGGGTAATTGGAGGGTGTTTGTGGAAATTTACGGCAATACGTCTTACGACGATCGACACAATTGTGTTCATATTATTACGAGTATTTAAAAATTATTCAGAACATGATGCTGACTCGAAACAAAGAGTGTGAAATGTTAAAAATATAATTAAAATATTGTTAGTCTGATCAAAACTCGTAAGAGGTTTTTACATTTAGAACATTTCGATTACTTAAATTGCTGTTGTATGTTGGTGATTTAAATCGATCTGCGAATTAAAATATCAAATCGCGCATATAATGACAATGCCCTCAAGTCGCTTTGGCAGAATGTTCAATGTGGCTTGAGCTGTATAGCACGTTATTTTGATACCATATCCTGATACAATTCTGGCTTAAAGAATTGAGTAATCATCGACTTATAGCGCTTAGCGTGGGCGGTGATGGCCGACGTCGTCGTCTGTCCAATATCCACACACAACACAGTCTTTTTCGGGATGCATTCACCGCTCTATCATTTCATATGGATTTATATCGTTCCAAATTCGAAATTTTTTTTTTCAGTTCAAAATTTATAGTTCAAAAATTATAGCTCTCTTTATAAATTGCAATTATTTGAAAAAGGTCGACCAAAAAAATACATTGTCTGAATTCACCTCTTTTTTTAAACTTTTACTAAACAAAATATCTTGGAATTTACCCATTTAATTCCTTAAAAAAAAACGGAAATAAGAACTAATTGCAGTGGGTAGGAATTCCTGGATAAAAACTCCACACATTATACAACAAAAAAGTAATATTAGAATTATACATTTTCATTCCACAGTATGCATCCAATTTGATTTTCGTTTTTGTGTTTAATTGGCATAACTACTACTCATTTTGCACAAAATATGATTGATATATGGAAAACAATTTTTAATTAGATTTCCGTATGACGTGCAAAATTCCCAATTTTTCATATTTGATAAATATAATGAAATTGGTTGTTGAGGGAAAGCTAGCTTCTATGCTATTTGCTATGTTGTTTTTACACACAACACACAACGTGTTTCGTGCTTTTTATTAAATATCCATATTTTTAACTATAGCTAATGTAGAGAAAATATATATTTATGTAAGTCAAAAATAAAATTATGCAGAAAAAAGTAACTTCTTATAAAAAATTTTTAGTTTTTAAATAACTTAAATAGAAAAGTAATAAACTGTTTCAATGGCCGTGTTATCCCACGTGGTGGCGATGTCAATTGGCCGCCAAGATCATGCGATTTGACACCGTTAAACTTTTTGGTGGTCATTTGTCCGATGTTTTGTTCCATACATAATTGAACCATACCAAATTATCATAATAAATAGAAATGACCAAAATTTCCTAAATAATTTGTGTTTTATTCAAGATCAACATCGGACCTTATAATTTAACCACCCTTAACTAGCTTTTTTTATGTTAAATTTACAGTTGAGAACAGTTGTATTTTTATTACGATTACTTTTAAAAAATATACGGCAGACCAATTATTTTTCATTTATTTTATAAATACTGAGCATTCGTATTCTTTTAAAAAATTAATAAAAAAGAAACAAGCCATACAAAAATAGAAATATCTTTGGTTATCTCAACACATTTATTTAAATAAATTATAGTCCATTTTGTGGAACGTAAATTTTTTGTATAGTAATTTTTTTAATTTAATTTTAATAAAATGCACGTTACTTTTTAGCTAAAAACGTAAAAAATTCCTAAAACATTTATAATCTTAATATTGTCGATAAAAGTTAAGCTGTACTCAAACGAGTACAGCAGCGCCAAATGGGTTAAAAAAAAAGTAAAATGTTACGAAATCTGAACATCGAATGGAACAAAATTGGCGATTTCTGACTTACGGTTTGGCGATGGAGCCCAAAAAATCTGACAACCCTGCTATTCACGGTGAAATAGCAAACTTTTCTAAGCATTTTTGGCGTGGCCACATGTCACGAATATGTTTTTTTTTATTCTAAAAACTAAATATTCAAATAAAAGGAAAGTTTTATTTGAGCACAGAAAAACAACAAATTACTTTACCAATAATTCCATTAACAATTTAATCAATATTATATCATGAATATTTTGTTTCTCTAAGTGCATATTCCTTTTTTTATGCTTAAACTCTTAAAATAAACTTCATGGTTTTGTTTCACTTTATTCTAAAATTATATTTTTAAACAATTACAGTATCTTTTAGAAAATATTGTATAATGTTTTCATTATAACAACTGAAGCGGCAAACCACCATACACTCAAAAATAAATTAATTTGATAAAGTTAATCTAATCGTACATCATCAAGTGAAAAGTGTTAGGCAACCAACCATATTTGATTTTTATTGTAACCGGAGTCTGTTACCAAGAGTTTCCTGTTTTGAATAATAAGAGACAGACGAACGGAAGGCTAGATTAAATAAATGTTTTCTTATTACGTTTTGACTTGATTATGAACGGCGACCCACATAATAAACCAAATTAATATTATTTAATGCTCAAGGCCATGAAATATGATAATTTTATTAAATTAACTACAACAACAAAAAAAGTAGGACAAAATCGAGCAACAGAAATTGTAGCAACCAACAACAGTGAAGCAAATAAAGGCTGTATATTACAGTGTATAAATATAAGAGAAATACAAAAAAAAAAAAAATAAAAAAAGATAATGAGAAAATAAATAGAAGTGATGACGATGATAATGAAACAAGCTGATGTTTATTACGAGAATACTAAAGATGATGAAGTCAATTATTTTTATATAAACTCTCTATATTCAAGAACTATTTTAAACAATTTGTGCTTTCTTTTCAGAAAAATAATTTCCCTGTTTTTTTATTATTTCATTTAAAATCAGTTAAACGTTATTTTCTACTTCAGCTTATCAGCAAATGTATCCCCTAACTATTGCAATAGATCCCCTTTATAGGAATTTTGTTGCTGCAGTTGTTCTTGAGTTTTTCTAAAGTGTCCACTAAAAAAAAACGTATATTAACGTGATTAAGCGAAAAAACAAGCACACAAATAGTTCATTTCTAGAAAAAGTTTCCAGCTAAGGGGAAAGAGAGAAATTTGAAGTATTTTATGTACGTCACGTATGTATGGAAAAAAGGGGAGATTTATTTATGAAACTAACTGCTAAGCAAAAAAGATTCATAAGATACCCTACACCCGATACCTAAAGAAAATGCTAAAGGTAATGCAATCGATAAAGGATAATGATTGCAACATAATGGCGATAAATAGAGGTTGGAATTTTCTACATATTTATAATTTCGGATATGATCATAACATTTTTAAACTAGGCATTTATTATTGAAAGGAAAAACTAGCAAATAACAAAATAGTGCAGAATTTTTTCTGAACAAATTACGTTGTAAGATAAGTTTTGCAGACAATTTAATCTGTTCTCGACCTTGTTTGTGGCGGACATGATATTTAACTAGAACCACTCCTGCAGAATGTATTGGATACTTATTCCTAAATAGAAAAAATTGTTTTAATTGACTTTGACCATTGCAAATTATTTTGATGCAGTCATTTGCTTTCGTTTAAAAGTGCATACAAAAAAACCGACAGCAGTTAAACGCTAACGTTGTACATTAGATTAGGTTAGGTTCCATGGGCAGCCATCGAGAGACAGCTAACTTGGGTCCTTCACTGGTCCATTTGTGATACCCAGCGCGTTGTACATTGGATATAATGATTTCGGAAAAATTCTTTTTTTAATTTCATCGTAGTCTTTGCGCCAAATTAAAAAGACAATTTGTTAAACCTTCTAGTCAGTTTAAATTGCTTATAATAAATAAGTTTATGAAAATGCTTTTATCAAAACTTTTCTTGGGAGTCAACAAATTTCATTAATAAGATTTAGTTTTTATTTGATTTTTCCAAATTTTAAAAAATTGTTGGTCAATGTCTTATTTTAAAACAATGATGTGGACATAATTCAATTACTTTCCTGCAGGCTCCACATATATACGTAAATGGTTTGAAGGGCCGATGTTGAGTTCGAATAAAAACAAAAACTATTTAGGAAATTATTGTCATTTCTTTTTATTATGATAATTTGGTATGGTTTAATTATGTATGGAGCAAAATATCGGCCAAATGGACGCCGCGAACTTGGCGGCACACCTCCATCCGATGGTCCAAATTTTCGATGACGCTGAGGAATAATTGAGGTTTTATGCCGTTAATGTGCCGAATTACCTCATCCCTTAGCTTTTGAATTGTTGCTGGCAGTTACTGCCTGACCGGCCTCATTTTGGAAAAAATACGTAGAAATATTTACTGCAGTATGAGCTGTACGAGGATGCACTGGTGTTTTCACATCTCCTACAGACCCGGTTTGCTAAAATTTTCGCATGATTTTTCGTTTGTACGGACATTTGGACGATTAAATTGATATCACGATATGCATTTTAATTTGATAATAAGCCTGAATAACTTTAATGCGTTGCTCGATTGTGTATCTTACCAAGTTTTAAATTGAGTTAGTCTGAAATTGAGAAATGTCAAACGAAATGCAGAAAAAACTTAACGTTTAGGTGTGGTTCAAAAATCGGTTCTTTAACCACCCATTACTAATGGCTCATAAAATATTTGTATAAAATACTGTATAATTCCGGCTCCACACCCAGAGAAAAAGCATGTTTAAATATGGCCACCTCCAACAAAAGTATTTTTAAAGAAAATTGTAAACATATTATGTTTAATTTAACCATATTATTGTCACCGAAAACCATATAAGGGTTAAACTATTTTTATTTATTTATAAAGCTTTTTTGTAATAGTCATATTCCTTCAATTTTTCAGAAATTACTTTATTTTCATAAACCCATTATTTACATGTTTTTGTTTTATAAATTAGGCCTTTATTCTATAGAAATCAAAAAGTTATAAAAATTAAAATTCGCTAAATACAGATGTAAAGTAGAATCGCGAAAATGTTAACCAAAATGTCCCAAGGTCTTTTAACTTTTTCGAACTATTAACTTTTCTAAGCGGGCTTGAATTGAAAAATATACTATAATAAAAATTAATCTTTTAGATATAATACACTAAACTTATTCCATTGGCTTTGTTTTCATAATAACCAAAAATAAACTCAGATTTTTTATATTTATTCGCCACAGCCTCGAGAATTTCAAAATTTGTTTTCTAATTTTTAAGATCCATAATCCAACGCTATTAGTTTTCCCTGAATATCTTTATTAATTTTGACAAATAGAAACTGGGAATTATTTCCTTTCGAAGGAAACTTTATATTATACATATTCAACATTTTTTTTTTCTGAAAATTGAAGGATAGGACTATTACAAAAAGCTTTATAAAATACATAACTGAAATTTAGCTCATAAAATTAATTCGAAAAATCAAAAAATGTTGAATATATTAATTTGTTAAAATTCTATACTTTCTGCTCATTTTTGATGTTTTTTATCAAAACTTTCAGAAAATGTAACTAAAAGTCAACACGCTAAAATTCAGTTAACTTACCCGCGAGATTAACTTTTCCCGAGGTTTAACTTTTTCGTGATTCTACTGTATATGGTATTTATAACGAAACAATTTGTTCTAGGTTAGTTTCCTTGGGAAGCCATTAAGAAGACAGCTTACTTTAGTCATTCAGTAAAACCCCTTGTGATACCCAACGGCAATGTCGACCCTACAGATAAGTTACTTAATAGGCATCACTACAGAATTCAACTTCAGATAGATTAACCAAACAGAAAAACACACCTGGAATCTCTCCCCAATTTTTTAAATTCCAGGACACTTAACAGAAAATGAAACACAGTTTCCTCCTCCTCGTCATGACAACTGCTGCGGTAGTTATTAAATTCCAGACAAATTCTCCTCCTATATTACTGAGATAACTAATCTGTTCTCTATTGAACCTAAGTAAAAATAATGCCCTCCGTCCACACCAAATGTGAATTTTTATAAGACTTTCGTTTAATGAGTGACTTACAGTGGGCCATTGGAAAGCCAGCTATTTTATCAATAAATCTAATCGTTTGGCAAGCTCATATCGCTGGCTTAACATGTAAAGGCTCTAAGTCCATATTTGAAAATTTTACAGGAGAGACAAAAAACAATCAAAATACATGTGTTGCAACAATTTGAGAGAAATGGTTAAACTGTACTTTTAATTGGGACTTAGAGCGTTTTCTTGTGATAAATTGGACTTAGCGCTTTTGCTCATCACTACAAAACAACAACAACAAATTAGATAACTGTAATTTTTTCTTTGTAAACAATGTATTTTTACTTATTGCACATTACTGCATTAAAATCTCAATTTCTTAAAAAGTGGACTTAGAGCTTTTACATGTTAAGCCAGCGATATGCTATTTGTATACCCGACCAGTACGCATGCACTGGTATCTACATTAGTGTTACTTTCGAATGATTTGAGGCATAATTTAAAGACAAATGGCAGCCTTGCTATCATTATATAAACATACTAGTGTATTCAATTAATCGATGTTTTGTATTAATCGATTAATCGTGCGAATAATTATTCGAGGTAAATATGTAATCGAATAATAATCGAACATTTTAAGATTATTCGTTTAATCGAATAATATTAATTTTTCTAGTTTAGAAATTTTAAAATAAAACCAAAATTTATATTTTTTAACATACAAGTTTTATTTAAAATAGTAACGACAATCTAACAAAAGGTACTTAATGTAATAAAAGAGGAAAACTTCTCAAGTAAAAAAAATAGCAGCAAATTTAAGCTAATCTTCTAAAATAGTCTTTCAAAAGAGTATACAGTTTAAATGGTTATGTTTCTTTCTTTTGTTTTGATGAAACTTGTTTTAGAAGAGATTCTTTTACTTATTGTTGACGTTGGAGAGATGAAAAGTAAAGCTGGAGGTGCACACCATGCGTTGATGCGTATGATACTTTTTGTGCATTTTATACGTTTCTAAATTCAAGTTACATGCATTGCGCCTTATGTGACAAATTGTTTTTTATCAGCTGTTGTGGGAATATTTTTATTAAATAAAAACAATTTTGGCAAAAATGGAGAGTGTTAGTGATATTTTAATAGATTTATTTAAAATCATTCAAAGAGGATTAAGCTTTAATTCATGATTTTTCACTGTATAAATAACTTTCCAGTTCATGGCATTTTATTCATGATTGTTCACGGTATCAATAACTTTCAAGTTCATGGCATTTGTTAAAAAAAAAATAATAATAATAACCACAACAAAGATGACACTCAGAACATAAAAGTAATCGATAACTAAAATGGCAAATTTTGTTCGTGATAAAATTGTGGTAAAAATTAATTTTAATGTATTTAATTCTTTAAAAGTTATGCACAGAAAGAAAACCACTCGGGTTACATCAAGTTTTTTTATGATTACTTTAAGTACGAGTCGTACTCAAAAATTCAAGTACGAATAGCACTTACACGTACTCAAAACAATCCTAAGTGGGAATTTCTTGAAATAAGTATAAAATTCTTAAATCAAGTAAAAAAAAGATTAAAGTTTTCGTTGTGTTTAACCCTCCGGCATACGCATGTTTTGATTTTCTATACAAATTGAAAAAGGTCTAGCCAGACTCATGTGTACCACGCAGGATTAAAAAGTAAATTTAAACTTCCTTCTCATTTAGTTTATATTTTTGGTTAAATATGTGCATACGAGTTAAAGCCATATCGGGCATGATGTTGGTGTTTAATCATTCTGTAAGGGATAAAATCAACTTTATAATACTTGAAACAAGCGCATAGCGAGATTGATTCAATCTTAGTTTTACTTAACTCAATCTCATTTTCAGACTATTTCAAGTACGAAATCGAGATTGAAAATCAATCTTTCTGTACTTGATTCAAGAAAATCCGTACTCACCGTACTACTAATACCGCTTCGGATTGATTGGAGTACGGACGAATTGATTTTTCTTTTGAGTGTGCAATCTTTATTACCAAAGCATTTTCTTTTATTAAAAACCTTTTTTAATGCAAGAAAATAGCAAAAAGTAGTCCACCACACAAACATATTTAGCGATAACATTGAAAATAACATATAATTTGTCATCCATGGCCATCAATAACAGCTGACTTTTTTCGCCACACATGCGACGCATACAAAAGTAGAAAGTAAACCCTGTAGGAAATGTCACTAGTGAATCTGTACTGATTTACTATTGACACAGTCACCAGTACTAGTGACTTATTATACCCCAGACAATGTTATTTACTATAGACATTTAACATGTGCGTGTCATTGGAAATCTACTACTGATGTTGGTACTACTGACGTTGGTACTGACTAGAACATATGTAGACATTGGAACCTACACTTTTGGTACGAATACGAAGTCATAACAATATTTTTTTATTAGTTCTTCAACTTTTATAGGAATTGTACTTCTCAGTTGTTATTGATAAAAATTTTTGCGTATTAAAGCCAAATATAGTGGAAAATGTAGTGAAGTGTAGACACTTTGTAGACAATGTCACCAAAATAGTCGACAAAACTAGTGACTTGGAGACACTTGCACCCAGGTTTCCTTCAGGGAACCTACTTTGGTGCGTTGATATGTGTATGCATTCTATGCATTTTGCTGTGTAACTTATCACATTGACACTCTGTGAAAACAAATGTTTTATTAATCGATATAAATTATTCGAATTATTCGCTAATCGAAAATAAGCAATATTAAATTATTCGAACAGTTAGAAAAAAATTAATGAGCAACAAATTCCCATTACTACTTAATACCAAAAAAAAATTCAGTGTATAAATCCGATCGTTACATTCACTAATTTTTATATGCGCTGAAAGAAGCGCTTTTTGTGTCAAAAATGTATTGCCTTAAAGTGGAAACTTGCTATTTAATATTCATGTTTTCCGTAAGCGATATGGTAAGCGAAACTTTTACGTTTCTCCCTTGCAACCCTGCTGCTTTGGAAGCTCCTTTTTGTATTGGGTTGATCATCGAAATGCGATAATAGGTTGAGTTAAAAAAAAAAACTCAAAACACATTGCAGTGATGCGGTTTCGATGCAAAGTAACGTGCTGTTTTGTCCACCTTTTAGAAAAAAAATGTCAACAAAGCATCAATAAAATTACTGATGTACAGTTTGCGTTTTGTTTGCGCATCGATAATTCTTATAATATATAGATTTAGGGACGTGTGACATTGTCAATGACGTTTTGGAATTCACCCATACCTAAGTCAGTTGGCCGGACACCTTATACCAGAGATTTTCGCTTCTAGGTCACAACAGTCATCCGGCAGGCGAAAGGAAAACTTTACATCCAGTTCCTCTAGGTATAAACGAACCGTCACTATAGACTCTAATAGTCGGTTCTAGGGAAGGCATCTCAATAGACATAAAAAAAATTAACCCCGAATTCCATGAGTTAATGAGGTGAATTGGGCGGTGAAATCATATATTCATATTTTTTTTTTGTAGCGTGTACTCTCTTACCAGTAGTACCTACTCTAAAATAAAGAAAATTGTAAAACATCCCACAACAAAAAAGTAATTGCAGATTTTTGTTGCTAGATAAATGTTTGGTCATAAACTAAAATTGACAAAATCCATATAAAGTGTTATTGATCATAAAAGTTTATCTATTTACTAAACACAAATCATACAAACAAAAACTGGACTTTTCTAAATCAATTCTGTTAGGGGAGTTTCATATTAAATTACAAATAAAGGGTGCTTAACTTTTAAGGGCCGATATTCAATCCAAACCACACCTCAACGTCAAGCTTTTTCTGCATTTCATTTGACGTTTCTCATTTTCAGACTAACTCAATTTAAACCATGGAAAGATACACAATCGAGCAACGCGTTAAAGTTATTCAGTCTTATTATGAAAATGGGCGTTTAAATCAAAATGCATATCGTGCATATCAGTGGATTCTTAAATAAGCAGAATTGCCGCATTTGGGCAAATGATAATCCAAAAGTGATTGTCGAAAAACCAATGCACCCACAAAGAGTGACTATTAGGTGCGGCTTATGGGCTGGCGGCATCATCGGCTCGAATTTTTTGCAAAATGATGCAAGTCAGGCAGTTACTGTGAATGGTGTTCGCTATCGTGAGATGATAACGAATGTTTTATGGCCCGAAGTGCAAGATGTGTATGTGAACGATATGTGGCTTCACCAGGACAGTGCCACTTGCTACTCAGCCAACTAAACAACGGCTCTTTTGCACGACAAATTCAATGGCCGTGTTATCCCACGTGGTGGCGATGTCAATTGGCCGCCAAGATCACGCGATTTGACACCGTTTGACTTTTTTCTTTGGGATTATTGTAAAGAAAAGGTGTACGTCGATTAGCCAGCAACAATTCAAGAGCTAAAGGATGAGGTACTTCGGCACATTAAAGGCATAGAACCTCAATTATTCCTCAGCGTCATCGAAAATTTGGACCATCGGATGGAGGTGTGCCGCCAACCTCTCGGCGGCTATTTGGCCGATATTTTGTTCCATACATAATTTTACCATACCAATTTTATCATAATTAAAAGAAATGACAGTAATTTCCTAAATAATTCCTGTTTTATTCAAAATCAACATCGGCCCTTAAAAAATAATTTTATAAAAAAAACAAATAGTTTATTACGCAGACATTAATTTATTAGAGCATTAACACATACAAGAATTAACCTTAAATACCTTTAAAATATTGAGCAAAATCTGCTTTCAATATTATTATGATCGAAATCGATTTTGAATGTAAAACTCCCCTCCATGCATTACAAGCAACTTATAAAACTCTTTCTGTATGCTTCACGAGTGCATTAGTCTAATTTATGGTTTTAGTTATTTGCATTGATGGTTGTGGTAATAAATATGAAGTATACATACATCTGTCTCCCCTAGTTTCGAAAATTGTTGTAAAATTTATGTTAATAAAGATTTATGTATGATGTTGGACCATAAAGTGCAATTCAATTATATGATAGAAACTACTAGATTTATGAGAATGTATAACTGGAATTTTAAACCAGAGAGAAAATTCGTTTATCAAGGATAAAAAAAAACTATTTTATTACATTAAAATGAAAAAGCACTTTAATTTTCATTATAAAGTAAAATTTTTTTTTTTAAACACCAAAACGAAACACTTAATAAAATATTTTTTTGCATGACTACCGCAACTTAATTGCTTAAGGGGTCAATAAGGCAAAAATTTCTACGCTTTTTTCTATGTCGACACTTTTCTGCTTTTTTACTTAAGCAACAATTAAATGTAGGATAACAACTAGAGTCGAAACTGCCGCAAAAAAGTATCTATCAAATTACAAAAACAACAAAAAACTCATATCTTCCACTTACACACTTTTCCCAATATTTCTGTTGAAGTCGTTCTTTTATAAATTTAAGAGCCAAATAAACTACACAAACATATGAAGAAAGTATGGAGCAGCTTGTGTGATTATTGTAAATATCTCATATTCACACAAACAGCTTGTTGGTGTTGTTGGCATAGTGCTTGTGTCGTTTTTTTTTGAACATTTAGCCTTTAATTTGAGACATAGTCTGAATTTACGCGTTTCATCTTTTGATGCTCAACTTCTTTTCACTTCCCTTTTAAAGATGCCAATATAATCACATGCAGCAATCGGTTTCCACTTTTTTCGGTTTAAAACAACAACAATTTTGTAAACAGCGAATTAAAGAGAAAAATAAAAGAACAAAATTAAATGCAGCCATCGTTGTGCACCTACCAACGAATAAAAACACTTAGCGTACTGACCGAGAACAGGCATCTCCGTACTAACCCCCTTTCTTCTTTCACCCCTTACCAAAAAACAAAAGAGTTGAGCATCAAAAGATGAAACGTGTGAAAGCAGACTTATAATCATACTCTGTTTTATAAATTACTGCTAAATACAATCGTTTTACGATCAAACCATATTTTTCCTTGACCACAATTTTGGAGTGAAATGTTAAACGTTAACAAGAAATATGCGATTTTTTTCAAAATAATAGAATACATTTTTTGTTACATGAACATGGTGGTAACAATTGTCGCAAATCATGATTTGGGAACGAAATAAAAATCTGATTAAAATAATTATGTTTTTGTATGGGTGGAGATAATTCCGGCAACTACAATATGTTAAAAAAATGTTCCTTTAAACTTACTTTTGTACCTTTGATCATATAAAATCTTATTTGTTTACATTGTTTTAAAGTCCCATTACATTACATCGAAATCTAGAACTTTTAAGCAATAACTAGTGGTTTGTTTTCACTAGATTTTCCATAAGAAACAAAATTTACGTTGGTACTAGATTTGTATGTGAAAACCATTTGTAATGCATTGCCAAAAAAAAACAAAAAAAAAAAAAAGTTAAGAACAGGCGTACCCAGTGTTGCCAGAAGTATGTATGTTTATGTTTTTTCTAAAATATTATTCAATGTTAAAAGATTTAATTGAATTTCTGAAATCGATGTCATCCGATTTGGATGAAATTTGCACCAGTTAGTCACAAATTTTCTACAAGTTCGGTCAAAAAGTTTCCGAGTTATAATTGCGCTCAAAACTATTATTTTTAGGGCCGATGTTGAATGTGACCCACAACTAAATGTCAAGTTTTTTCTGCATTTCATTTGACACTTCTCAATTTCAGACTAACTCAATTTAAAACTTGGAAAAATACACAATCGAGCAACGCATTAAAGTAAATCTGGCTTATTATGAAAATCGGCGTTCAAATCAAAATGCATATCGTGTACTTCGTGATTTTTTCGGTCAATTTAATAGTCTAAATGCTCGTACTGCAGAAAATATTGCTGCTATTCGCGATAGTGTGGCTAAAGAGCCGTCTACCTCAACTCGTCGTCGTGCCTAATAATTGCACAACTCACGCTCGTCGTTGATGAACTTTATGCATAAAGACTTGCATTTACACGCTAACAAAGTGTAATTGACTCGAAAACTAAAGCCTCTTGACCATTCCAATCGTCGTCAATGGTCAAAATGGTGGCAAGAAATTGCACCTCAGTGGATTCGTCAATAAGCAGAATTGCCGCATTTGGGCGAATGATAATCCAAGAGTGATTGTCGATAAGCCAATACACCCACAAAGAATGACTGTTTGGTGCGGTTTATAGGCTGGCGGCATCATCGCTATCGTGAGATGATAAAGAAATTTGTGTGGCCCGAATTGGAAGATATGGATGTGGACGATATGTGGTGTCAACAAGGCGGTGCCACACAGCTAACGAAACAATGGCTCTTTTGCGCGACTAATTCAATGGCCGTGTTAGGTGGCGATGTCAATTGGCCGCCATAATCATGTTATTTGACACCGTTGGACTTCTTTCTATGGGGTTATTTAAAAGAAAAGGTATACGTTGATAAGCGAGCAATAATTCGAGAGCTTAAGGATGAGATAATTCGGCACATTAACGGAATAGATACTCAAATATGCCTCAGCGTCATCGAAAGTTTGGACTATCGGATGGTGGTGTTCCGCCGAGGTCGCGGCGGCCATTTGACCGATATTTTGTTCCACACATAATTGATCTATACCAATATTATCATCATAAAAAGAAATTACAATAATTTCCTTAATCATTTGTCGTTTATTCAAAATCACCATCGGCCCTTAAAATATAACCACCCTTTAGGATAAAATGCTAGTTAGGTATGTTACATACCGTCGGAAAGGTTAATATGTCTAATTTCTCAGCATTACTTTTATTGTTAAGGTTCAAGAATCACTTACGCACAAAAATGAAAAGATTCAAAATAGTGCATATGCTAAAAATTGGAAAACCCTCGTCTTCAGTTAGAAATAATATTTTTTTAAAATATCCCACTCGCATCCTACTAAGCAACTAAAGCTATCTTAAATGAAAAGACATAAGCTTTATTTTTAGAAAAAAACTTACCATTTTAAACAACAATAAAAAAAGGGTTTACATTTAAATTTTACATTAATTTTTTTCGAAAGATTGAAGAAAACGCTATCTTATTTGCTCGGGACAAACTTTGCAGACACCAATAGGTAATAAGTTACATGGATGAGAAAGAACACCTGTTTGTCCAACTGTCAAATTTTTACGCTTTCTAATTCAGAAACTTTTTGACCGATCTTGTTGAAAATTTGTGTCTAAACTACTGTGCAATAGGACTAACCTTGTTCCAACTTTCATCCAAATCGGAAGATATCGATTTTAAAATAATGTACACATTATTTTTTTTTAGTTATACGTATTCGAATAAAATTTATTTCTTATAACCAATGTTTTTTCTTCTTCTTTAATGACAATAATGAATAGGGATTATTGTAGGGGAAATTTTTTTCAACGTGTAGGGAAAAATCGATTCTTTTCTTTAGCATGTACAGGTATTTTTCGAAAAATACACTGGCAAGACTCGTCGTAACGCTCTTGCCATATTTTTAAATTTGTCTAAAGCTGCACGAAATGTCAAAGAAATTTATTTTCATGATGTCATAAAGTTAACAACTACTAAGAACAAATAAAATATTGGCTCATTTAAATCGTAATCAGCTGTTTTCTTGACTGTAAATTAAAACATATAATTGGAAAGAGATATATGTTTTTGGAGTGCAATATGTACTTTGTACTATTTGGAAAATATTCTGTCCTTAGTCTCGATTGCAAACTTCTTCTTAACAACAAGCTCCATCTTAAAGCCATTTTGGTGCTGTGGCATTCAGTTATGGAGAACTGCACTAATTTCGAATATTGCAAAAATCTGAATGCGCAAAAATAAACTGCTCTGAATAGCTACGGGGTTGGATATGTTGGTATGTTAATAACTGGAAAATTCACAAGGATCTCAAAGTGCCATTAGTAAAAACTATGATCGCGAAATATTCGACAAGATATTTAAAAAGGCCTGAACTTTACCCAAATCACCCGGGGAAGATACCTGCGGTTATCATGGGCAATCTCGTATGTCTTAAAATCAAATATTTTAGGAGAGTCGAAAAATTATTCTTGATTTCGTTTAAAAATCGAAATGGTTCCATCTTTTTTCAGAAATGTTTAGAATGATGAGAAGAGCGTTTAAAATAAAGCATCTAAAAATGGCTAGTTTTGTAATTTTTGCACAGACAAACAATTACGGTTTGCTACATTAAGTGGTTTCATTTTAAATTTTTGTTTCAAAAAATTACAAAAACAAATGAATATAAAATAGAATTACAAAATTTTAAATGGCAGTAAAAGAAAATTAGAAAAATTTCTTTTTTCTACCCCACTTTATTCGCTACCGAATTCGTCTGTAAATAAAAAATTACTTAAGAATCATCGTACAAATGCAGCATAACTTTATAAAAACATAAAAAATATGTAGTTTTTTAAACTTTTTTTGAGATTATTTATTAGTTTGAACTTCAAAATATTTTTTTTTTGTTTTTTCTACAGTTTCAAAACTTTTTTTTTTGAGCACCAATGACAAATATATAACATAAAAAAACGCTTTTCGGTCCTTGACTTAAGAAAACTAATATAAATAAGAAAAATATTCAGGGGTGTGCTGGAAATCGTAAACGTAAAACGCCAAAATTTGGAAGTTGTTTTTAGTACACTTTTAATCTAATTTTCATAATTTTTGTTATAAAATTCTGTTAAATGGAGAAATATTTGTAAAATATTTGTCATAAAAATCTTTTATTACAGAAATCTTATTAAAAAACGACTTTTAAAATTCTTGCGTTTTGCGTTTTCGATTTCCAGCACACACCTGATACTTTTTTTTTAAATTTTACAAAAATTTGTCTTTTTGTTTGTGTATAGCGTAGCTGCAAAATTTATTGACAAACAAATTTATTTATTTATTATTATTTTTTGACAATCTGGCCAAAAAACTTGAAAAAATTTAAAGACTTGTAGAAAGGTGTGAGAAGGGCTTAAGTTATGCAACTACACTCAAAAAATTATGTAGTTAAATGCAAACGAAAATTCATTTGAAACAACTTAAAATTCATTTAAAAAACGGATCATTTACATTTCATTTAATACAAATGATTTTTACATTCATTTTTAATTTTTTTATTTATTAAACACCATATTCGGTAAAATTGAATAGTTTTTACTTTTAAAAAATATATTTTAACCGAAAAAAATCAAACTACATAACAAAATAAATACGGAAAAACATTATTTTTTGGTAGTTTGTTTTTGAATAGCAAACACAAATGTTGAAAAAAAAAATTATTCGTAAAATAACTATATTTTTATTCAATTTTAACAGTACGGAAAACGAATTTAATAACCTACAATCAGATACTGTAATAATTTTATAAGTGTATGTTTTATTTTTTTTCAATATAGTTCCCGTTCAAGAAAAAACTACCTTTAAAAAAACAAACAATTAGCGCGACTTGTTGTTTACTTACCCATTAATACAAAATTCGTCGGCGTAGACATTTTCTTTTTACTCAGTATCAGCACAATCAATGAGTTGGACAAAACTGTAGTTATCAGCAGGAGCGGCATGGTATAGCCATATAAAGGTACAGTATATTCTACAGGCGAATCACAAGTTATATTCCAATATGAAATATTGGTTTCAAAATCAAATAATCTGCATTTTTGTTCATCATAATACAAATCGGTAAAATTATTCGGGCCATATGTTGTATTATTTTCATATGAATTCAGGATATTGTTAGCAGAATTAAAAAATACATCTCCAGTTGTCTCATAACTGCTACTGCTACTTGCACTTATACTGCTACTGCTGCCGCCTCCACTACCTCCCCCACCATCACCAGTCCAGCCTGGTGGTGCAAAGGAATCGTAGGAATACATTGTATTATTATTATTATTCTTAGCGCTATTATAACTAACAGCCATTGAGGGATCCATAACTGCAGCTACAGTTTCCGTTATTGCGGTAGTTAAAGTTTCTTGTAAATTCATATTGTAAGTTGTTTTTTTTTATTAGTTTTTCAATATTTCAGCGTCGGGGATTAATGTTCTTCTGGAATTTTTGCATTTATATTCTATAAATTTCCATTATTTTGGCTTAAGTTTTAACTACTTAATATTATGTAAAATTTAAATAAGCTTTTCTTCATTTTTATAGTTTATGCCATCTTTATGGTTGTCTTTCTGTCTGCTTGAACTTCAAGGGAAATCTGCAAAAAAAAATAGCATAAAGGAAAAGTTATAATTTAGTTTGTTTTATGTTAATTTTAATAGCGCTATAGTTGACAGTTTATAGTTTTTAATAATATTTATTAAATATAAAACCCTCTAGACGAAAGTCGTTAAAATATTTTTTCATAGTTTAACGTGATAGTTAATTATGAGTTTTCTCGTTATTTTATTAGTTGTGGTAGTTCTTTTTTTTTTTTTTTTTTTCTTTTTAGTATAACCATTAGGGTGAACCCAATTGCGGAAATAAAGTAAATTTGAATGACCATCTTTGAAAAGTTTATTTATTTTTCATCAGTAGTGCATTTTCCGCATGAATTTTTACACTCCGTGAAAGCAACAACAACTGGCCCACGTTGTCGATTGACAAACTACGCGAGCAACAACATAATACTCATTATCGTTTCCATTATCACCCTACTAACTACCGCCTTGTCGGTGGTCAGGTTTTACACGGAAATAATTATTTACTAAATCAATAGAAAATATGGCTCGAACCAAGAAAATTTTGCACTTTTCTCTTTTAAGCCAAACATTTCTCATATGTGTGGCTTGGTTTAAGCAAAAAGCTATGACTAAAAGCGAACAAAAATTTACATAAATTGTACTTCTAAAAAAAAAAATTATTTTTATTCTATAGTTACTTAAATCAAGTTTCATTGCTTATGGCCAATTTTACCAATTCTTTTTAAATATCAATTCATTTTTAATATTTTCTTACGATTTTCTTTAACAAACGCGTTTTGGCTTATTTCCTTTATAATAAACCATTGAATTCTATTTAATTGCAAATCAAAATGAATACACACACACACACTTATTCAACTTAACAAATTGTATTGAAATTAATTATTATGTTCACAAAATTTATGCAATATTGTTTGTAACGAACGGAATCGTTTAATGTCTCAAAACAAACTGAGCCTGTATTTATAGTTTACAACCAAAAGTAGTAGTAGATTAATAGATCCAAGAATTATTTTAAATTCTACAATTAAATCTCAAGTCTACAATACAGTGGAGCAAATAAAAATTTAAACTAAAACGGCATAAATTATAATTTACAAAATAACTTATAACTAAAACTATAAATAATCATAAGAAAAATCCAATTTCGTAAAAGTTTAGTTTCTCATATAATTTCTCAATGACTTTATTTCCAGATCAACTATTTCACAAATTAAATGCTAGTGTATAAAAAAAATCGGCGAAATATGTAAACAAGGGCATAAAAATACAGCTCTGTGCTATTTGATTTGCTGTAAGTCAGAATAAAGCAGTACTTTATTTTTTTTAATTACCCATCACTCACACAGAGTTTTATTAGTTCGCATTTAGATTTTATAACAGCACTAATATTTTAACTGGAATTTGATTTTGATAATTTGTTCAAAGAAATGGTAATATTTCTCACAGCTATATCAAGTCCTTACCGCAATTTTACAGGAGAGGGATTTTTTTTGTTATTATATTTCATACAAATTTTGCATGCAGGTTGTGGCTTACGATAAAATTGTTTTTGCTATAAAATCGAAACGATACCTTATGTGACCATGACGGCTAGTGTTGCCGATTAATACGGTTGTTACAAAAAAAAAAAAAAAACAAAACTGGAAATGATGTCGCTTAAGCTGTTTTTTGGTAAAGGCTCAATGTAACGATTAGAGTATGGTTTTTCTGTATTTAGAATTGTTGCAAGTATGGAATAAGTAAAAATATATTTTTGATTAAATTGTGAACTTAATAATTGATAGTATAAAATCAAATTCGAATTAAGCCAAATGACGTCAAGCAGGTTTTTGGAAGTTTAGTACTTTCACAAACTGAACCCAAAATGGAATGCATATTTAATGTGTTGTAATGTGTATTATTAATAACTGTTATAATTTAATATGTAATTAGTAAATTTGTACATATATATACACTACACCACCGCTTGTGTGGTATCATAAGCCCCGTGCAGGGCCCACCCTCCGCTAAATTCCATGGTCCATAATTTACCATAAGCCCAATATAAAGTCCACTGTGGACCATCTTCAAAGGCCGACAAAACCCGTAAGAGATAATAGGAATTATATATATATAAATATATATTTATTTTTTTAATTTCCACTAGAGCATAGGGCGCCAAAAAGATTTTATAAAGATTGGCTTATAGTCTTTAGATACGATACAAAGCACACTCCCGAAAAATTCGTACTTTTGGTGGAGGGTATTTATTAAAGATTCGGCACTGACGCATAAAACACTGTTCTTCTCTAAGCTGAATTTCTGAAGATTTAAGCAAAGTATTTTTACACAAATATTTTTTACTACAAGTTGGTCAATGTTAATGTCATTCTAATTTTGTTCATTTGTCATGCCATCCACGCCTTCGTCATTCAATGCAATTAAAAACTCAACAATTTTCTAATTCTTCCAAATGACTGCTGTAATTGAAACCAAAGAGATAGACAAAACAAGGAGCATTAGAGAGTACTCAATGTCACTATTGTGGTAAATTTATTCAAATTATTTTTGCTAAATTAACTTTAAGTTGTCATTTGGTCTTGCACCAGTAAATTTCAAGTCAAATGCAAGTTTTACGTTCTTTGGTTTGCGGTTTAGAAGGTTGAACATAAAATGCAATTAAATAAACCAATGAAAATTACAACAAAAATGCATATGAATTTAAAAATTCAATATTTTACTAGATTTTTATTATGGAAAACTTATGAATATTTTTTCAAAAAAAAAAAAAAAAAACAAACAAACAAACTTCTTTGCATGGAGGACCAGGCATGACATTAAAATATTATCAATTCCGTATGCTTTTCTACATTCTGCAGAAATTTAAAGTCATAGTCAAAGAAGAATAAAAGTTTTAATGAAAATCAGTGCGGTTAAAAATTTTATATTTAATTAATTTTATTATAAACTTAACATTAAATACATGAATTTTTTTAGTCACACAAAAAAATTTTCTTTCATAACTTTAATACAATTTTCTTCCAATCTCTTGACATCTTTTTTGTAGAGTTATTAGAAATTAGGGATGTGCGATTAACGGATGATATTAAATAGTAAAAATATGATTATTCGATTAATTAGAAAATAAATATATCGAATTCTTTAATTTAATTTAATTGTTATGTTGATTAATCAAAATCATGATTAATTTATTAAACAAAAATTAGAAAAATTGAATAAATTAAGAAAAGTTTTTCCTTGTCTTATAAATTTCTTTATATTCTTTACAAAGTTTAAATGATTTACTACAGTCCGTTATTGTAATAATATTGTAAGTTACATGATGATATTATGACGTCCAATTTTGGACGTAATTTTTTTGTTTGTAAGCAAGCGGTGTAGAGAAGAAAGAGGAAGAGAAAACAGAAATCATATCTATTTTTCTACCCCTCTTTCTCCTCTACACCGCTTGCTAACAAACAAAAAAATGACATCCAAAATCGGACGTACATACGATGATTTTTGATTGCATGTCTTTTTTTATTTACAGTATGGCCCTGATTATCCGTCATTCGATTAACCGGCAGCATCAATTAACTGAAAAAAAAAAAAATTGTTTGCATTGATTTAAATTACTTCTATTATCCGGCATTACCTCTGTTATCCGAAATTATAAACAAATTATGTTATTTTTGTTTACTTTTGAACAATCACAACAAATTTAACAAAACGAAGAAACAGAATTTCCCAACGTACTGGAAGCATGTTCTGCCAAAATAACTTTTTTCCTCATGTTTACATAATAATACATTTATATATTTACATAAAATTACAAACACACAAAAAAAATAATAATCAATAATGCTGCTCCCGTCTGTTATTGATAATCGAGGTCTCGCTGTATTTTCAACTACACACTTCAAAGTAAGAAAAAAAATAAAACGCCAAAAGAAAAAGTTAAAAGAGAAATATAAAAAAACGACATGAAAAACACAAAACTAGTAGTTTTGTTTGCCCCTCTTTCTTCTCTACACCGCTCGCCATCAAACCAAAACGTAAAAGCCTCCCATGGCGAATTAACCACAGGTGGTGTCGAAACACCTTCTGATTTTGACAGTTCGAGCCTATTTGTTTCGATTTGTTAGTGTATTGCTAAGAATGGTTGACATTTCGAGCCGTTAACACTAACACTGCAATGCGAAACCCCCTATGTTGTTTCTGTTGTTTTTGGATGGTTGTAGTTGCGACGCCACCTTTAGTTGAATTCGCCTTGAAGCCTCCATGTGAATTTGCTGTAAGTCAAATTACAATTTATAAAGCTCTCATACTTTAAGGCCCGTTTTCACAACTTACCGATAGCTAAAGGTGGGATTGTACCGGCCGTATAAAAAGTGTTCCATTATTTAAACTTTACTTTAATCTACCAGGTAGGATAAACCTTAATTTACTTTATCGCTCACTTTAGGTTAAAGTAAAGTTTTAATAATGGAACACTTTTGAGGCCGGTTAAAGTCTACTTTTAGCTATCGTTCAGTTGTGAAAACGGACCTAATAGTTTTATTCCTTCAATATTTTCTAGGAATATTTTCTATGCATGAATTTTATGTGTTAAAAATAAAACATGTATGTATATATAATAAATGTTACACACCATGAGAAATAATTACCCAGATTCTAGTTGTTTAATTAATTTTTATTATTTTTTCGGTTTAAAAATTTTAAACAAAAATGTTACAACTTTTAATGGTTTAATTAAAGTTCTGTCTAATCACAATTTGATTTACCGATTAACCGAACATCACTATTAGAAATGCAAAAAATTAAAAATTCTTATTCGCAAGAAAAAGTAACTGAATTATGCAACTTATTATTTTGTGACAAATGTCTACTTCTAAGAATAAATAAAAGTAAAAAAAAAAATGTGGAATAAACAATTTCATGGAAAAAAGGAAACCGAAAACAATTATTTTTCTTATTCTTAAATTCATTTATTCTAATGGACGTGGATTTGCAAATACTTTAAAGGAGAATTTTAAAAGCACTTCCTCGCACAGTATTGTGCTACAATTGCTACATTGATGTTATGAATCATTCATTATTTATGTAAAATGCGAACTTTAAAAATTACCAAACCTACTTAAATAGAAAAAACTGCATTTTAAGATATTCGGGAATATTGTTTAAAAGTGGATAGCTTTAATATTCACCCATTAAATAGTTTTACTTCATCAAGCCCTTACCGCAGAAATAGCAATAATTTTGCAATAAGGGCTCGATATTATGAAAGAAGAACAATTATACATGGTTGGTGTAATCATTATACGATTCCTTTTGGTTAGTTTACAAGCAAAAATTAACTTTGAGATTAATTCAGAAGAAGAAAGCAAAAATATCGAGGCATAATCGCAAAAATAACTTAAACGACTTCATTTTAAATTTTCGTTTTTTAATTAATCTCCTAAAATGTCATGGCCACATAAGGTACCGTCACGATTTTATAGCAAAACCAATATTAGCTTAAGCGACAACCTTCATACAATATTTTTAGGAAATAAAGTAATTGTAGCAAAAATTAACTTGAGAATATTTACAACGAAGAAAGCAAAAATATTTTATTATACACCACAGCATTTACAGACACAAAATTGAGAGTGTACCCTATTTGGGCCATAAACCTACAGCTCGACGAAAAGACATCATTTGATCGATTTGAAAAGTGATTATGGCTCGATCGGTATACATCAAGGTGGATTTATCAACAATATACATATTTATTTGTTACGAAGTTTGAAATAGTTTTCGAAAAATGGTATACAAATTGAATTTTTTTTATAGTTTAAAAAAAGCTCTTGATGTGTTACAGTGTGTCAAATGCTTTACTTAAGTCAAGAAACAAAGTTTGACAGTGGTTATTTTTGCTCGGTTGTTTGTTAATATAGTTGGCAAAGTTTTCGAACACATTGTTGGCATTCTTTCCTTTTTGGAAGCCAAATTGGTTTCGGCTGATAAACCATTATTTCTTAAATATGATTTCGGATAGCAAATTTATTTAATTTTAAAAATGATGACTTCTACTTTGTGAAAAGTTCAAAATACCTTCGCAAAGATTGTAGTTATAAACAAATAAAGTATGTATTACCATTACTAATGAGTATTTAGCACAACACAATAATGACGGCTCAATTTTCCTTAGGGAAAATGGCTTAATTTACATAAAAAGACTACAAACAAGACCAAAGAAATATAAAAAAATTGACAAGGTATTTCAAACGCAATACAATTATGCAAAAAAAATTCAAAATATTTGAAAACTTTACAATGATGGTGTTTATTTGGTAAATAGAAATATTTACTTAAACAAAGAACAGCAGTAACGCAATGCAAAAACAGAACAAAAAAAAAACAAAAATTTAAAAATAAAACCTAAAATCTTATTCAGCCATAAAATTGCAAAATAAAAAAAATATGATAAAATTACAAACTTTTCAATAAAATAAAAACCCTCCAACTCTCAGTCATGTCCATATACCAGAGCTGTAAATGAATCATTCTTTTTTGATTTTAATTCGTTTCGAATTAGCTAAATTTTGAATTGATTGTTTTCACAGTAAAAAATAATTGAATGAAATTTTAATCAATTCAAACGAATGCCAGAAATGAATTTCAATTCGTTTTCCAATTCTAACACTGACTGAAAATGACGATTGACGATTTTTTTTTACAATTACTTATATTGAAAACAGTCCAAAACTTAAAAATCAATTTTTCGAAATACAAAAATTTTTGGAAATAAAATAATAAAATTCCGCCCCCATCACAAACCAGGTGGATTCCATTAGAAGCATTAGTAATTCAAATGCTACAATTATAGAAATGCCATCGATTTGGTCCGCTTTGCGTTTTTATGATTTCGATTTGCGTCGCTACATACGAATGCATTTTTCGATGAAGTCATAATCACATGTGAAGAATTTTTCTATTTGTGTGTAAAAAGGCAAATCCCATTTAATACTGTTAGTTCAGTTATTCCTAGTAAAATTGCGTGTTAGGAAGTAAGAATTTACTTTTTAATAAGAAGTTGTGTAGAAAAATGAGTGCAATGAGAAGAAAATATATTAGTTTGGAACTAATATTGGAAGTAATAAAACGCTTCAAGTCGGGTAAAAAGACTGTTGATATAGACAGAATCCTTGGTTTTTAGCACTTTTAACAATAAAAACAATTTGCAATAGAGATAGCGCTAAAAGTTAATCATTTAAAAATAGCTCGAGTTAAAAACAAATGAGATTTTATTTATTATTTAATATTTTTCTGAATATGGATAAATGAAATAAAAAATTTTTGTTATGCATTTATGCAAATATATTTTTTCTTTTTAAATGATATATATATTCAGCTCACTTGCTGAAATAAATAGAATAAAACTTAACCATATCACTTTCTTCATCATAAATAGAATTTCTTGCTAAAAATTTATATTTTCGAACCAATCCATGCAATAAATTGTCTTTAATTTGTAAAATTTATATATTTGACGTTTTGTTGAAGATTTTGTTAAATTTCGTGACGATTTTGACGAATTTTGTTAAAACTTTTGACGATTTTAGAGGAAAAAAGTCTAACAACCCTGTAACATAAGACTAAAATAAAAGTAATTATACATACTTGAAATATCAATGTTAAATCAATGTTAAAACTAAAAACCAATTCACAGCTACATTCCAATATTAGTCATATTATCAAAAAAAGAAGTTACTTTTACAAAAACGTTTGATAATGGTTATCACTTTTTTGAAATATTTATCACTTTTTAGAATATTTTGTAATAAATTCTTGTTAGCAAAAAAATTTGTAGAGCAGTGGAATTTGCTTGGATTCCAAAATCAAAAACTAAACCTCCGTTTAAGTGAAACACCGTGTCGTTCAATTCAATAAGTTTATTAACAATGATAAAAATATGTATAATAAGAAAAAAGGTTATAAAAGAACAGAAGGTTCATTATTTAACGAAAGCACAAAAAAGAATTAGCAACATCTGCAATATTTTAACGATCTAAAGTAATAATGAAAAACATAGAATTAGAACATTACTAGAACAGAGTTGTTAGCATTTGAGTTGTACTAAGGTTGTAACGTTTTTTCAACAATCTCCCCCTCAAGTCAAATGCCAAAAAAAAAATTTACATTTCAATTTTTAAAAGACTACAACCATAAATATGTTTTTGTTTATCTAAACATTTCGTAAGAATATCAGCCGCATTCTCATCTGAGGTAACGTAATGTATATCGATAGCCTTCTCTTCATATTTTTCTCGGATGTAATGATAACGTATATCAATGTGTTTACTCCTCTTATGAACGGTTGGATTCTTCACCATAAAAGCAGCACCTTGGTTATCACATAAAATCGGAGTAGGATGCACGATATAATTTTCAAACCCCATCTCCTTTAAAAGGCCACGATGAAAAACGACTTCCTTCGCACCTTGGCAAAGAGCAATATATTCGGCCTCCATTGTACTTAGAGCCACCACAGGTTGTTTACGGGACTCACAGGCAACAGGACCACCAGCCAAGAACACCAAATGACCAGAATAGGATTTTCGATCACTAGATTCACAACCCCAGTCTGAGTCTGTGAAACATTCAAAATTTTTAAAATTAGTAGAAAAAGTAATTTTACCTACAGGATTTTTCTTCAGGTATCTCAGAACATATTTTGCAGCTTGAAAATGTTCCTTATGTGGATGTGAATTAAATTGGGACAATTTCGACACCACATGAATGATATCAGGTCTCGAAATCACGACCAGGTACATCAAAGCACCAATTAAACTTTGGTAATTTTTTATGTCCAAATCTTCACATTTAGCATCACATTTCTTCAAAACAGTACCGCTTGACCATGGAGTTGCAGCTGGCTTACAGTCAGTCATACCCCATCGTTCGAGTATCTGTTCGGTATATTTCTCCTGATGAAGAGTAATGTCGCCTCGCAAACCACCACGATCAATAGCCCCCACGTATTCATTCAACTTTGAAATAATATTTTTCATTTCCAGCTCACTCGAACATGCTAGCAACATGTCGTCAACATAAATGGCAATTATGCAAATTTCGTCGCCATTTCGTTGAATATAGACGCAAGTATCTGACTTGCACCGCATAAAACCCATTTCCGTCAAAATATCATTCACCTTTTTGTTCCATTCTCTTCCCGCTTGTTTTAAACCGTATAAGGCCTTGTTTAATTTGCAGACTTTGTTGGGATAATTTTTGTCCTCAAACATCTTAGGCTGCACCATATACACCTCATCTTCTAAATCGCCATTTAAATAAGCTGCCACAATATCAATGTGGTTTACCAACAGTTTGTGTTTTGCCGATAGAGCTAACAGTAATCTTATTGTTGAATGTCGTACCACTGGAGCAAACGTTTCTTGGTAATCGACATTGTGCTTCTGCGAACAACCATGAGCTACTAACCTAGCTTTATATTTTTCTACGGAACCATCAGGTTTGCGTTTTAAGGCAAAAACCCATTTGCAACCAATAACGTTTTTGTTGTTGGGCTTATCCACCAACTGCCATGTTTTATTTTTAAGCAGTGAATTATATTTGATTTGCATTGCTTCCTTCCACTTCATGGAGTTTTCAGAATTCAACGCCTCGGCCACAGTATTTGGGTTTTCAATAATTGAGTTCAACATTTCTGGTCCATCCTCAGTACAATAAACTTTCCTTGGTCTGCCTTTACCACCACCTTTAACCAATTTTGGTCTACCACGTTTTCGTTTATTATTACCGACAGGTGTATCTTCCCTCTCAGTTTCACTGGAATCAGAACTCACCTCTTCTTCTTCTTCTTGATTTTCAGCATTTATGCCATCAGTTTCTTTATCGCCATCATTTTCAACAGCCACAGCATCATCGTCATTTAATTTATAAAGATCAGCATAAATAATTTCATTTAAAGCACCATCGTGTATATCCGTTTTTTCAAAAGATTGCTCAAAAAATATTACATCACGAGCAATAACAATTTGTCTTGTACTGGGATTGTATAAACGATAAACTTTTGTATAAAGTTGATAGCCAACGAATTTAACTTTGTCACCTTTAGGTAGAAACTTACCACCTTTAGGTTTAGGACCCTTTTTCAGCATAACAGCATCACAACCAAACGTTTTTAAATGGGCAACAGACGGTTGTCTACCACACCACCTCTCGTAAGGAGTAACATCTTCAAGAACTTTTGTTGGAGCACGATTTCTTATATATGTTGCTGTATTTATGGCTTCACCCCATAAACTTTGTGGTAATCCAGACGACTCTAGCAAACACCTTGCCATTTCAACAAGGGTTCTATTTGCCCTCTCGGCAACGCCATTCTGTTGTGGTGAGTAACCAACTGTGGTCTGATGAACAATACCTTTTTCGGAAAAATGTTGTTTAAATTTAGAATTTACAAATTCTTTACCATTATCGCTGCGAACGATTTTTATTTTGCGGCCTGTCTGCGTCTCCGCCAATAGGTCCGCATAAATCCGTATGCACCAGTTCTAAAATATCTTTGGTTTGAACATTGGCATAATTTTTATACGACACAGCAGAAATTTTATTAACAGCACAGGTAACACAATCAATAGTTTTTGGCAATTTCACATTCAAACCTTTCACCAAATTTTTTGTATTTAATTTATTCAGGTCATTTACATTTATGTGACCATATCTTTCATGCCATTTTTTTACAATTTTTCCATCAATAGCAGCATTTATTTCTTCACTATTTTCCATTTTTTCCAAATTCGCAATAAACATATCATTTGTTAAATCAGCCGTCAACATATTTTTATTTTGGTTACTTTTCATTACAGCTTTATTCGCAGCGAATTGAACAATATGGCCAGCTTTAACAATTTTGTTTATTGACAAAAAATTGGAGTGCAGTTGTGGTACATACCATACGTTGTGTAGAGTGAGATTGCAAACGTTTGTTTTTATTTTAACATTTCCAATACCTTCAGCATAGATGCTTTCACCAGATGCCAAAACAATTTTCTGTTTTGATTCTGCCAACGTTTCAAAATACTCCTTCGTTCTGCACATGTGTGACGTCGCGCCGCTGTCAAGTACCCACAACTCATTTAAATTGACTTTGTTTTCATTTAATGAACAAGCAAGGTCATCTTTTCTCTCCTCTTTGCATTGTGATCGTATGTGGCCCTTTTTACCACAACGATAACATTTAATATTGTTGTTGGTGTTGCTGTTGCTGTTGTGGCTGTATACATTACCAGTTGTGTTTTTCTTTTCACTCTGTTGATTATATTTATGCTGCATATTTTTATTGTTGACATTTTTATTATTGCCGCTGTTATTAAAATTCTTTTTGTTTCTTTTGAAATCATTTCTTGAATTCGCCGCAAATACAGTTTCATGTTGTATATTATTTTTGTTACCTTGTCGCATTTCTTCTTCTAAAATCTTAGAAATTAAATTCTCATATGTTGGTAAATTATCCCGGCTTTCTATGGCCACAACAAAAGATTCCAATTCATCAGGAAGACTACACAATAGCAAAATTGACAACAAATCATCGTTCAAAGTGATTCCGATTTCTTTTAGCTCATCCACGGTACAACAAAAATCATTTATTTGTGGAGAAAATTTTTCATTTGCGTTTAATTTAAACCGAACCAATTTTTTAAACAAATTTACCTTCCTAGATGCAGTATTTGCCTGGTATAAGGAACTTAAAACATCCCAGGCACTTTTAGCTGAAACACAATTCTTGATATGAATTAATTCAGTGGTCTTCACACTTAACGTTATGGTGGCCAGAGCCTTTCTGTCATCTGTAACCCATTTTGTATTGTCACCAGCAGCAGGACGACTTTCAATAAGAGTATGATACAGATCCAACGTGATAAGCAAGCTTTTCATTTGTATGCACCATGTTGCATAATTATCACCATTTAACTTTTCAATACTTGCAAGAGCACTCGCCATTATTTTGTTGTTTTTTTTTTTTTTATAACACCGGAAAAAAAATTAAACCAAAAACGACACTAACCAAATAGGTATAACCACACTTTTCCAAACGGTAAGTTCAAAAAATTTAATAAAAATTATTTTAAAAACTGGATTCTGGATTCCCTGGATATTTTTCTGGGCCCATAACCTTTGTTAGCAAATTTGTAGAGCAGTGGAATTTGCTTGGATTCCAAAATCAAAAACTAAACCTCCGTTTAAGTGAAACACCGTGTCGTTCAATTCAATAAGTTTATTAACAATGATAAAAATATGTATAATAAGAAAAAAGGTTATAAAAGAACAGAAGGTTCATTATTTAACGAAAGCACAAAAAAGAATTAGCAACATCTGCAATATTTTAACGATCTAAAGTAATAATGAAAAACATAGAATTAGAACATTACTAGAACAGAGTTGTTAGCATTTGAGTTGTACTAAGGTTGTAACGTTTTTTCAACAATTCTTCACTTGGAGGCTATTCTTCCAGCTCCGATTTGAGCAAATTGATAGGGGAAAGCATGAACCCACAAGTTTTTATATTAAGTTTGTTTGTAAATAGTGTCCGTGGACACTTTAACACTGGACGTTATAAAATGCTACCAATTTTCATATGTACACAAAACTCATGAGAACTTTCGTAAGGAATATGGAAAATTGTACTATTTTCAAAAAGGTTCAATAATGCCCAATTTTCAGGATAATATTTCATATAAACTTAAATCGTATTTAAAAACAGATTGAATTTTTGAGTTTTGCTTTAAAAGTCGTATTTAATTAAGATAAAAGTATGGTAGCACCACTAAAAACAAAAAAATATCATAAACAAGTGTATTTATTTACAAGGTGGCCTCAAAAACAGTTGTCTGCTATTGCTTTGTCTGTTGTTGTTGCATTGGTTTAATACCCAGTAAAAACTTCGCTTCCTTTTTGAAAATGAATAGATTCTCTAACTCATTATTTAGTAGCTTTCTTCTATAACTGATTTTATGACAACTTCTATAACTACTTTTATCTGGATGTGTGTAGGTAAAAAAGTAAAGACTTACTATTGAATGCGTTAATTTTGGGACATCCTTTGTAAAATTCATTAGTTCTTTCAGTAGAATTGTAATTAGTGCTTTTAAGTTTTTCGGTTTACTTAACATATTATTTTATAGGAGAAGTTTTTACTGGGTATTGAGACCACCTTGCTAAGTTTTTTCAATCGAAACTTTAAATGAATTTTAATGTACCACATTGGTGAATTAAGTTATATTTAAATATTATTGAAGAAAATATTTTTGTATTTAAAACGAGTTTAAAGATAAATGTGTTTTAAATCAATACCAAAAATTGGGCATTATTGTCATAACTTTTGTTAAAATGATACAAAGGGATAAATTAAAAAAGGGTCACAAAAAGTGTCATTGGCATGAAAAGGGGTCAAAAGTGATACTTTAGTGCCACAACGGCAACGCTGGTACTAACATTGTTTGTTTACAGAAGAAATCACAATCAGTGATGCCAGAAGTGCAGATCTATCTGCATTTTGCAGATTTTATACTCAAAATTACCAACATGCAGATTTGTAGATTTTTGTTTGAAAATTGCAGATTTTTTAGCTCGCTGGAAATGTCTTTACATTGATACTTATGTTTATACTTCTTGCATTGATAAACGAAATGTATTAAAGAACCTTGTGGAAATAGGTTCATCAGTAGGAATATTATTCACAAAACATTACTTAAAAATACAAAACTCGCATTGTCTTCAAACATTAATATCGCCGGACTTATGTCATCTGCTTTTACACGAAATAATATGCATATGTACGTTTATATTCATATGTACTTGTGTATAAATATCTTTAATAGTTGCAATATTTAATATCTTGTACATTTTCAATACGACTCTTGGTAGTTGAAAAAACATGTCAAGAAATTAACATCTAATTTGCTGTTTTAAACAACAAAAATGTGATTAATCCTTACTCGGACTGAGTAATTTAAATTGGCTTAAGCATTTTAACTTAATATTGAATTTTAAAGGTTGAATAAAAATACAACTTAAGAAAAATTGGATAGATATTTTTAATATATTTCGAAAAGGGATTAGGTAAACAAATATAAAGGTTTTAGGAGAACTTTTTGGAGCAGAGTTTTTTCCTAAAATTTTAAGACTCCATTATATTTGAAGAAAAAAATGCTAATGGTCCTTTTTCTAAAAATATTTTTGAATTTTCGTGGTTTTAGTAAAAAAAAATGCGATCTTTAGCAAATACATTATTGAAACACACAAATATTCATATAATCTAAAACGTTTACATATGTATATGTTTGCATTATAAGATAAGATTAACAACTTTGAAGATTCATTTTAGAATTTAAAAATGTTAATAAAATAAAGTCGTGCGGACGATCTGGCCTAAGCAACCAGTGAAATGCGCATAAGAATAGTTTATCCCTTCAACAAAAAATTTCAGTGTTTTTATCAAGAATAAAAATTGGGAATTAAGGTCGACAAACAAAATCTAGTAAACAACATTTTCAACGAAAACATTTTATTATAAAGGAACAATAAGAACATTTCGGTACATGACAGTTAATTTATATAAAATAACTGAAAATTCATTTGTTTTTTCGGAATTCGCGTTTGAATTTTTGACAGTAAAAATTATATGAACTTTTCGTTACTTTAATTTTACAGAAAGAAGAATTTAACTTAATCAACGGACAATATTAACTGCAACTGAAAATCCGTATTATTATGCACTTAGTTTTTTAAATAACTGTTAGAATCAGTTAAAAATAAATTTGCTTGGAATTTCAAATGTTTATTTATTTAAAAATGGAAGACTTCTTAAATAAACAACAGTCCGTTACTGCAATAATATTGTGAGTGAACGAATCTGTAAAATGAATTGCAATTCGTTTCTAATTCACTTTAACAAATTCATTTAAATTGAATTGATTTTGAATTCATTCCAATGAATTAAAAAATGGATTGCAATTCAAATGAATGAAATCAAAAATGAGTTGCCTACACCTAATAATTTAATTGCTATTCTGCTGCTGGAATTGTCAAAATCAATTCAAATTTCAATCAATTCAATTAAATGAGTTGGAAATGAATTGCTTATTCTTTTTTCTAATTCATCTCAATTAATTCAAAATGAATTCAATCCAAATGAATCTGTAAAATAAATTGCAATTCACTTCTACTAAATTCGTTTGAATTGACTCAAATTGCATTCAATTAATTTTTTTGTGTAAAAAGAATTAATTCTAAATTTGCTAATTCATTGCATTAATGATTGGTGAATTAATTCAATAATGAATGATACATTTACAGCTCTGCCATATACTATAAGTATGAGTGTATACCACTGAACATTCCCGACCAATTGCAGTTAGAACTTGTACCGAGAATCTTTATAAGTTTCTGAGTTCGCATATAATGACTGGCCGAAAATGAAGTAAGAGTTGTTTTAAGGGTTCAGAAAAAATTGAAAACTTTCCAGGGAAATTAAGAAAGATTTTTAGAATTGTCTAACAGATTTCCACACGACTACTAAAGAAAGCTTCTAGCGAAATTCTCAAAGATTTTTCGTTACGTCAGAAATAAAAGAACCGTTTTATTCCTCTACTGAAAATTTATAAACTTTACCACCCCCTTAAAAGGAACCGGTGCGATATGCCGGCAAGAATTGTTTACTTGTTATTTTATATTTATGTAATAAATATTGTGTTTCTTTTCAAAAAAAAATTATTGAATTACATTCAAGAAGGAGCAAATACAGCAAAAAAATAATGAAATATTTCAATTACGAATAATATTGTGTGTATGTGTGTGTTTTTGAAGTGTTTAAACCATTTCATTTAATGGAATTTGACAAAGAAAAATGAAATGTTTACTAGATAATGATTTCTTTTATATTTTGGAATTTCTTTTATTATTTTCTAAATTTGTTGTTAACAATCAATTAAATAAACGTCGTCTTTGAAAGAAAAAGATGAACGAAAACAATCGAATTTTTTGTTTAACAAAAAAAAAAAAAAAAAAAAAATATTTTACATTTATTTATTTATGTACTCATTTATTCACATTTGCATAAATTATGATTTAATATATTTTAACCATTTTTACTTTTGATAAAAGTTGTTATAATAAATAGGTAAAGAAAAGAAATAAATTTTGGAACTTATAAATTGTAAAAGATGAAGAATAATTTAAAAAAATATCGTAAAAAACTTTTATTAACTACGGCATCTCTTAAAAACAGCTCTTTTATACAGTACTATCCTCTAGTAAACCGAACTTGACTTAAGGATAACCATCCGGGCCAACTCTTAAACTCCGACTGCGATTGCATTATTAACCAAACTACCGTCTTTATATTTAGTACCTTATCGGCTACTGGTTCTCCTGGAAAAAGACATTAATCAGCTGCGATATTTTACAGATCTGGAAATTTTAAGCCCCAAGAAAAGTTTTAGTTATAAATTGTTCGGTACAAAAGCTTTTCGCTGAAGACTGCTCGAGAGTATGCTATGATTAACGCTTTGAAACCCCTATTTAGTGTACACTACATATAGTTAAAATCAAGTCGAATTGACTTGCTGTTGTTGATAACACAGTTGCAGTAGTATCCCGTAATTCGCTAAAGCTAAATCTCTATCGCTTAAAATCTATAAAGTTGATTTAGCGATTTTCGGCTACGAAAGTAATCCTGTAACGTGCATTCATTCCTAAATTTGGCAATGCCATAAAAATTAAATACGCCGCAATTTTAGCTTTTAATGTCATTGCTAAAATTTTTTAATTTTGTATTCTCTAAGACATCGATATTTAGCCTAAGCTAAGCGATTTACATAATTCGGCTGCTGAGCTCCTTTTTTATCTACGGTTAAATTTTACCAAGATCAGCTAAAACTATATATTTGTGACAGTTACAACTGAAAGTTAATTATAAATGAACTTGGTGAAATCGACCGTTAACCCTAGAGTACTAATCATCGACGTTTCGACGAGCAATACTCCATTTTAATTAATTTACTTTTAAATGAGTGTGCCTAAAGGGCCAAATACACTTGTCAAATGCTTGTCCAGCCGGCGAATTCAACGTGTACGTGTGCTGGTCGTAATATTCGTCGTCATATCTAAATTTTTTGATTTTTCATCAAGCGTTGTCGGTGGCACACATACAAACACATATTCACTAATATTACCACACTGCTTGATGAGTATTTTGAACAATGTATGTAGGCCTTAACACCTGTTAAATGTTGTATGATGTTAGTAAATTATTTACTTTAGCTGTGTTTAGTTGTATTTTTTAAACCGCGTTGCTCGAACATTGGTTTTGAACTCGTCGAATCGTCGAAGTAAAGTATTAACTTGACTTTTATTTTTCAACTTTGTGAGAAAATATTGTAAATGTTGCTACTTCAACCAATAGTGGCAGCAATGACTAGCTAAGGAGAAAATGCAAAAAAGAAGACAAACAGCGTTACCGTTATGCGACTAAAGTCACATTTTTGCCCCATTTTGACTGGCGTGACACTTTTTTGGCCCCTTTGTTTTAAATCCCCTTTTGTATCATTTTGTAGTTTTTGTGCCCCATTTGTCCCTTTTTGAACCAATTTTTTTTTATACTGGCAATCAATGAAGGCGCCCTAAAAATATTTGAATGCAAATTAAATACTTTTCGATTCATTTAACATAAATGCTTTAACCTTCTTTTTAATTCGAATATTAATAAACAATTAAGCGGCCGTCCCTAAAATCCTTTTAAGACAAAAAATCTCATATGGATAAAATATTTAAAAAACATTCGGCACAAATTACTCTTTTATGAATTTTAACCTCTTAACATAACTTTGGTTTTGTGAGCCGATCGCTTCCAAATAGGGTAAAATTTAGAAAATTTGTAACAATTTTCAGCGCATATTTTCAAGTTTTTACTGCATATTTATTGCGCATAAAACGTGTTTTTAGAGCATATTTTTGGTTTCCCGGGTTATAACACTATTTTAACCTTGTTCTATTTACAAGTAATGAGTAACTGTTTTGTATAAATAATTGAAATAAAAGTTGTATGCAACAGTTTATAAACGTTTACTTGCAAACAAGACATGTATTTTCACGATATACATATGTTTAAGTTTTCGATGAAAATAATTTAATAAATACATATGTATGTTTGTTTTTTTTTTAATTTTCCTGTTTTTAAAGTTGCCCCTTTTTTTTTGAAAAATCCCCTTTTTGTGCCCCTTTTTGAAAATTTTGAACGGTAACGCTGAACACAAATGAAGTATGTGTAGACTCTGGCTCAAAGTGTTATTAAAAAACAAAAAATTTAATTTTTTTAAAGCCAAAAATGTCTTCTTTAAGTTTTGGCTATTTTTTATTTTTCCAGTTTTTCTTACAATATTTTTTAGGTCCTTTGTTATGATCCCAAAAATTTATGCAACATAAAATTAATTTGTACAAAAATGAAATATTTCGTTTATCTATATGAATTAATATTAAATTATTTTTTTTTATATAGACTTATAAGGTGCCACAATGATTAATAACATATATGTATTGAAAAAGTATATTTGGTTTAAGCCAAAGTTATAGGCAGTTAAAAAATACATCGTCGACGTAAAATATGGTTAGTACTCTAGGGTTAAAGAGAGAAATGTCAAAAGTTGCTTGTTTGTTTTGAAGTATCGACAAACCCAAGCAACAATTAAAATACAATATTGTTTTTTTTATTGTTGTATTTGTTATAGTAATGCCGCAACTGTTTACAGAAGTTCAAATATATTTAATGCTAAATTCCAATAATTTTCACAACAATATGAAAAAAAATTATTTCCGGAATGCTTACAGCAATTTCGACAAATGTACAAGATACACAACTTTGTTTTGTATTGTTTATTTAAAAAAAAAAACAATGATAAAACAACATGATTCTATTGAAGGTCGATCAAATATTGACGATGAAATGTCAATACAGGAGAAAGAACAACAGCCATGACACATGCTTTACAGTACTTGTGTGTGAAGAGAAGTAGTTAACAAATTCGTGTAGTTTACACAACATACATACGTACTACATATTCATAACATATGCACAAAACAATTTACAAATATATAAAATCTCAAACAAGTAAAAATTCTAGAATTGGCTAAGCCAAATCTTTGATGCGCTCTACCACACTAGTGGTTTTTATGTGTCCATCGCGTTAAAATTTTCATTTTTAACGATTATAGCTAAAATCGAGAAAGCGAGATTGCAGCGTTTCTAGATATTCCCAAAATCTTAAATATTTTTATTTTACAAATTTTCATATTATTCGAATGTGTATTCTTAGTCAAATTACAATCCTCAAAAGCTTTTATACTTTAATAGTCTTATTCCTTCAATATTTTCCAGGAATATTTTATATTTTGTATAAAAATGCATTACATTCTGCTGGGGGTCGATTCTGGTTCTGTGAAACTGTGAAATGAAAAAAAACTTTTCATTTTCGTTTTCATGAGCACTTTTCACATTAGCACTTCACATTTACACAAAATGCGATTCCCGTTCTTTTAATGAAAAAATGTTTCATTCCATTGTAGCTGTGAAACTTTTGTAACTATATTAATAAAATGTAAAAATCAAATGCAGATATCGAAGCTTAGGATTTTGAAACGGCGCTAAGCCGCAAACGAGTTTTTTTAATGCTTGAGCTGCAAGCATTTATTTTTGCTAAGAGTTTTTTTGAAGAGAGAAAAAAATACAATTTTATGGCTCCTCTTGTTTTATACAATATAAATTTTTCAGTAAAAGAGTTTTTGTTGTTTTTTATTTTCATACATATATACATATGTACACGGCAAATATTTTTAACTTAAAATAAATAAGAAGTAAACCGAAAATTCCGAATTTGTAACATTTGGGTTTTTTTCATGAACGATATTGCATCTGAAAGAGGTTGGCCTCAATGTCCTGCTCAAGTGCGCGCAAGAAATAGGAAAGGAAAAAATTTTACATAAAATGTGTTAATAAATATATAAAAACAACAGCAATTTTTTAACGGAAACAAATTTTTATACAAAAAACAAGAGCAGTCATAAAAATGTAAAATCGATCAATCAATGAGTTGACAAATGAGTTTTTTGGGTTGATTGTTCCAAAATATTTATTGCAGTAAATAATTTTGGCATAAAACTGACATCTTCGAAAATAATGTTATTGACTTATGTGAAAGTTTTTTTTAGGGTATTAAAATAAAAGCTTGTTTTTGAAAAAGGTTTTTTACTTTTACTTTTTTTTTAATATTAATCACATCAAGTTATTTAATTTACTTGTTTTTCTACACAAGTAAATTTCGCGACAAGTTTTTACATCGTGTAAATTGTGTAATGACAATTGGCAAGATTTTATATCATAGTGCCGGTCCAGACCTGCAATTTTTGTTGCATCAATTCTTGAGTCAATTTGTGAGAGTGGTGAGAAAGTTTGGGAGCGGAACTCATTTCACCAATAAAATCATGAATCTCTGCAACAAAAATTCCAAATTTGGACAATGAATTATAAATAAGGTAATGCCTCTATTAGTTGCTAGTAAAATTTTAAAGTAAAAGTTACTGCCAGGCCCATGATGTCTACAGGAACATTTCTTTCGCATATTTATATTGAAAACAATAATAAAAAACTAAAATTTGTTGTTGTTTTCAAAACAAATATACGAAAGAAATGTTCTTGTCGACATCGTGGGCCTGGGCCTTAATTTCTTTCGTTTAAGCTTTCGAGTTATTCTTAGCAAGCCTTTTCATTTGATACCTATATTATAGGATTGCATTAAAAATAGCTAGATCGCCATTTTGGCTGTGCTGCTATGTTTGATTTAGAATGACGTTTCATAGTTTACAACATGGTGAAATAAAAAGGTGGCAGCACTACGCCAGATGACGATTTTTTGCTCCTGCATTGTTTGTCTAGGTTTATGTCAAAATTTTGTTTATGTTTACAATTTGTTTTGTGCTGAGATTATTGTATTTTAATAAAGTTTTTGATAATTTTTAATTAAAATAAATTAGATATTGACTATAATAATATAAAAATTGGCTAAAAATTTATTTATTTCATCACGTTCAGCGGCACGCTTTGATTTTTGTTAAAATTATTTTTTGACGCAAACGGTGAGTAATTTCCAATTTTGTTGTAATGTTGTATTTGTTGCCGTAAAGATGACACCTACTTATTCCACCATGGTTTACAATGTATTGTCATCAAAACTGAACGTGAGTACATAATTTCAGCTCAGTCAATTGAACATATCTGCTTCAAATTGAGTTGCAAGGTTCCACCCAAACATACATTAATTGCAAGTTAAACAAAAGCTTTAAAAAAACGACCATAAGCCCAAAAAATTGTGAAATCATTAACAAATAAAAAGCCAAATAAAGATTTATTTAGTAATATGTTATTAAATATAAAACATAAACATTTTGTAGGCGGCTTTTAATTTTCTTTAAGCCGTCGCTAAACCTAAATTCTTCACCGCCGATGGTAATTACATATCTACTTTGTCATTTAATCAAGTGTAAAATTATACAAATACACAAAAAATATAATTAATTTAAAAAATGTTAGGATTATTAGTTTTAATGGAATTATCGAAATAAATTCGGAATGGTACAATGCAAGAAAACATTATTAACGTTTTTCGTCAGTAATGTTTTTTATTTTATCAAAAATTGGCATTTTATATGAATATAATAAGTTTAAAATCTGTAAATATGCATCTTTTTAGAAAATTATTATTTTTTTTTCTCTAAATTATTATTTATCGTTGGCAATGTTCATATTTTTCTCTAAATAATTTAATTAAAATTATTTTTCACCGTTAAAATGAATGTGTAAAAATATGACATAAATGAAAAGTTTGTGACACTTCTTTGCACTGTTAAGCAGACCATACACGATTCAATTCAATTGTCAACTGAGTCGGTTGTTGTCCAAATCAAAGCGTGTATGGCCTTGTCAGTTGATTAGTTTGACGGTTGTCGAGTTGGTTGAAGAAAAATCAAAAGATTTTGATTTTTTCAAGTTGACTCCAAGTCTTTCAATTCGATTGTACTGTGTGTGCTTAAGTCTCTTGATCAGCTGTCAAAATTTATGTTTGTAATTTTTTTTTGCAAAGAAAAAGTGAAATATTTTTAAAATTGTCTTTAATTTCAATAAAATTTTAAATAAAAAAATGACATTGGTGGCAAACAGGGATACTTGGAGAGAAAATAAATTTTTGTAAAATTGTAAAAAAATCTAAATTTGACAGTTGAGTTAAAATCTTTCAATTCAGTTGAAGAAGTGTGTGGCCAAGTATCAATTCAGTTGAAAGACTCAGTTGACAATTGAATTGAAAAGTGTATGGGGCGCATTACACAGATCAAGAATCACATTACTGTGAAAATGTGAAAACAATTTGTTTCATTCCATTTGTTCTTCTCATATGAAAACATTCGAATTTATTTATCATTTTTTCACTAAACGAGAATCAGAAACTCTAGGAATATGTGAAAAAAATTTTCATTTCACAGTTTCACAGAACCAGAATCGACCCCCTGGTATCTAATTGTTGTATACATTTTCTTTACAATTTACTTCAATGCTAGCCAAAGGATAGCTAAAGCAAGCCTCGTAACAGAAATATACAAACAAAAAGTCTGATAGTGCATACAAAATATTCCTGGAAAATGTTGAAGGAATAAGACTATTAAAGCATAAAAGCTTTTGATGATTGTAATTTGACAAAGAATACACATTCGAATAATATGAAAATTTGAATAATAAATGTTACTCAACATGAGAAATGAATTCCCAGATTTATTTTTATTTGAGTTAACGCTAAATCCCAACATAACTACCAGTTACTCGATGTCTTAAAAAGTTTAAAAAATATAATAATTTTAGTTGACATTTTTTAAATTTAAAATTAGACTTAAGTTTTTCAATTTTACTTTCACTTAACGGTAGAACTGCAAAGAACCCTGACGATAAGAATGTGGTTATCCTCAAAACATATAAACATTCCTTATTTAAATACTTTAATGGAAATTAAATTTGATGAAGATTTTTCTATGTCCCAATCAAAATTATACTTTAATTAAAATATTTTGAATTAATGTTCATCAAAAAGGAAGAAAATGTAAGATTTTAAATCGATTGTGTCACATTTAATTTACTTCTTTTTTATTATGATTTTTTATTTAATCTTGGTCTACGGTCTAAAGTTTTTACCATGATTGATGACGAAATTAAGAAGAATCCCAAGAAAAACTTTGATAAAAAAGTTTTTATTTTCAAGAAAATGTTTGTCCTATAATCCTTCGCGGACTCTATTGAAATCTATCATAAGTCCTTATTTGGGAACAAATTCGTAACGTAATCCATGTCGTCAAAAATATTAAAAATAAAACAAGCAAGATTCACCAGCGTGTCAATTTTTTTTAATGGAATAAAAATAAATTGTTGGAATACAAAGAAAATAATGTTCGTGTTAAAGTGGAAATACTTCGTAAAGGGAGAAATTATTTTTTATGGAGGCTGATCAAAATTTAGGTTCATAATCCTTTTTCTTAGAAGCGCTGGACAAAAGTGTTCAGTAAAATTTAATTTTTATTCAGTCTTTTCTTACTAAGTTTATTTTTTATAGACTTACCAGAATATTGGGCTTATACATATGTATAATTCTTGATGTTACACATAGATTGACAAACTAAAAATGCCCTTTATCACCATCGTTGTGGTGGAGGCTATAAAAAACTTTATTCAATAACAGCAGCACTGGATTTACACACTGTTATGATTTTTGTTGTTTGTGCTGGCTTTTTCTCTATTTATTTAATCTAATATACAAAAACATGAAAAGCAATCAAAGGACAATATTATCCTTGAATTGTAACGGCATATATTAATAGCAAAAATATATAATAAAACTATGTTATAACAACAACAACTCTAAAAAAACAATCAAAAAACATAAAACAAATAAATGCCACTGGCTGGGCTGGCATTACGTTTCAGAGCATGAAATCAGATATTGAAAATCTATCCGTGGTTCAAATATTTTTTAAACAAATCCTGTCTCTAATACACAGTGTTTACCATTGGGTGTTAATTAGAGATTGCATTAAAAATTGTATACTTGAACAGTTAACAAAAAAAAAAATTATCTGTACTATATACATATATATATATATAGCGCACTTCAACAATACTGTATTAACTCAAAATTTAAAAATTTTAGTAGAAGCCAAAATATTTTTAATTTTACATTAAAGGCATAAGATGTAGACATTTTTTAAACCAATCTGTTTATTACCAAAAAAAAGTAGACAAAATAGCACAATACAGCGGCTAGTTTTGAATTTAACGTGTTGATCATTTTTCCAAAAAGTAAGAAAATATAAGTTTTGAGTTAATACACTTTTGTTGAACAAGTGCGATGTGTATGTAAATAAAACCAATTTAAGTTATTTTAGATTTAATTAATATTTTTAAATGAATTTTCATCACATTAAAGTCAACACAATCATTCATTCTTGCTGCAATCTCTGGAACTTAGAATCCCATATTATTTCTGACCATTCTAGATTAACAAACTTTTTTCAGAAACGGCTCCGAAGATTTCTTGCACGGTAAATGTTTTTTTTTTTCTATAGATAATAACATTTTAACACGGTCAATGTTTTTAATGTACAGTTACACTGAAAAGAATATTCAATATGTGCCTATATTAATCAAGTACGAATTATTCAAGTGCCCTTTCTTAAAATAATCCGAAAACGGGATTGACTTAAGTAAAAGTGAAATAAAAATTAAAAATTAAATTTGTTCTTGATTCAGGAGTTTCTAAGTTGGTTTGAGTCCCATTTTTTATTGAAATAATCGGAAATTGAGATCTTGATTCTGACTTAAACACTCACCCCAGAGAACCGCAGAGAGACAGGGAATATTTTTTATAATAAACTTTCCCGTCTACACATATGTTTGTTTTATATAATGTTCACACTTGGGTCTTAAACGCGTTTAAATTGACATGATTAACCCTGCCTTTACACATGCAAGTAATTACTTGCAAGTAGTGCATACGTATTATCAACGAAAATGTCGAAGAAAAAGCCGAAAGTCTTGCAAGTAGCTTGAGTGTTTACACAGCCAGTTGTAAGTTCATTCTTCAAATGTTCTCGAAGCGAAAACATCTTATTAAAAAGATTTGTTTTTCGGTTTAAAAACATTACCAGGTTAAAACATTACCAGGATATAACAAAAAATATTTAATAATTTCTTTTTTATTTAATTTTCGGTCCATCTTGATGAAACTATTATGTTAAGTTTATAAAATATGTGGCTCCAGTATTGCCGTAGTGACGATGTCATAATATTACTGAGAAAATATTTTGATTAACTATTTTTTTTTTTTCAAAATGCTTAAAATTTATGATTAATATTGCCATTTAGATGCGTTATTGTATAGTTGTGCTTTTTTATTTGTTATTTTTTATAAATACACATAAAATCCGCTATAAACATTTCTTTTATATTACTAAGTACTAGTTAATTGATACAAAATTCATCCACGGTAACACTGTTTCTTCATTTGTCATTTTACTTGCTGCAAGTGTCAAATATTTACTTGCAAGCAAATTCTCTTGCAAGTTGGGCTGCAAGTACGAAAAATGTGAAGGTGTTTGTGAAAAAGTGTGAGTGTATTGAGTTTTTCGAACTTGCACTTGCAAGTGTAAACCCTAGGTAAAACTAAATCATAAAGTATTTTATTCCATTTTTAATACTTTAACCCTTTAATCGCCGCACCAAGTAAACTGACAATATAGTTAATAACGAAATAAGATTGAAATGCCTAATTTTCAGGATAGTTTTTAAATCTACATTAAGTTAATTTTCGTATAAACCTAAATCGTTCTTAAATACAGATTGATTTTTTAAGTTTTATTTAAAAAAAATCTCATCTAAGTAAGATGACGGTATGGTAGCACTACTAAATAAATCATAAAATAGTGTATTTATTTACAAGGTGGTTTAAAAAACAGCTGTCTTTTATTGCTTTGCCGGTTGTTGTTGTTTTGTTGTGAAATCGAGGCCACCTTGCTAAGTTATTACAATGGAAACTTAAGTTGAATTTAAATATACCAGCTTGGTGAATTAAGTAACATTTAGAGCTTAGTGAAGAACGGAATTTTGCATTTAAAACGATTTTGTGCTTCTTATTAATCAACTGTCATCATTAGTAACTTCGGTAAAAACTACACTTTTCGTTAAGTAAATCACAAATATATGTATCGCATATATTCCTCGAGCTGTCATTATTTAATAGAATGCAACCGCTCTGGCCTAAAATTAGTTTTCGGACCCTAAGAGGTTAACGCGTGTCTTTACGGGGTTAATTTCAAATACCGCCTCCAACTGTTTTCATATATCCAACATTTCTTGTAAAGTATTTAAACATGTTCCTGGTGCGATGCATTAAACATAGTTTTGTTGAAATTTAGTGTCACAATTTAAATTTTTAACAAAAATAATATTAGCATATAAATAATAAATTTAATTTTATTTGCAAATTGCTGTTTGCGCCAAAATAACCCTAGAGGGAGCCAACTGACACCAAAGTAGTCCCGTGATAGGTATTTGGTGGTAGAGACTGGTTCTAGTTCTAACACTTTATATGAATAGGACCTATAACTTTTACATGGGGTTGTCATTAAATTGGGTCAATTGACACCTAACAGCCACCATTTAACAAGTCACACATATAGTTTCTATGAACGTATTTAGTGTTAGTTACTACAATGTAGTATTATTTCAATAAAACAAGTCCTAGAACTAAATTTAAGACCCAAACTATAGAAAGTGCCAAAAAAACGTGTCATACACACGGTGAAGGCTGTACGGTAATTCATTACTTTTTCTACCTTTTTGTTTTTCATGTACCAGTTTAATGATTGGTTCACCTTTCACTGGTCATGAGTTGTATCTTTTTGTATTTGTTCTATTTTCACAAATCCCAGGACCAGTCTGTTGGACCAATTGACACAAATTTCCCGCAGGGATGTTAGCGACAACTTTGGAACATGAACATACATACATATACATATATACATATGTATGTATGAAATTAGCCGTAATGTGATGAATTAAAATGTTACTTTTTTAAAACAAGTTTCTACCAATCAGAATGTTTCTTTGAACACATTGTTTATGAATAGGTACTGTTATAAATCTTTTAATTAAAAACCTTCTTTTAAAAAAAGGAAATTTTCAGAGGGCCTTACGCTTATACAAAAATAAAAGTTAACATCACTGCGCCCGGTTACTCTTTTTTTCTTAAACATCAATTTCAAATTAGTTTTCTTGCCATCATTCATAAAATCGGTCGCTTAATTGTTTCGCTCGTCTTTTAATTCAACATAAAAAGTTCAAGTGTTCTAATCTAAAAAAATTAATAAATTATTGGTTTAAATTGTGTAATGTGATTAAAATTCATTAAATTGTATTATTAAGAAGATTTTTCAAGTAAAATGTTTTCCTCCTAGCACATATCATGTGGCGCTATTGGTCCAAATTCATTATGTTAAAAAAAAATTTGTAAATTGCTTCTACCACTATTCTACTAGGCTTATTTAAGGTAAAAGTGAAAAATGAATGCGTATTAATAACCTTTGCGTGGTCTTCAAAAATTAAACACTTGTGGGCAAAAATTATTGTAAGTACCTAGTGGTTATTTACTTACATATGTGCATCTCAACAATTTGTAAACATATCTGTATAATAAATACAGTAGAATCGCGAAAAAGTTTTCTCTCCGAAAAGTTAATCTCGCGGATAAGTTAACCGAATTTTAGCGTGCCTGCGTCGCTCTAAAAAGTTAACTTTTAGTTAACTTTTCTGAAAGTTTTGATAGAAAACATCGGAAATGAGCAGAAAGTAGAGAATTTAAACAAAATTAATAAATATATTTAGGGGAAACTAATACCGTTCGATTATGAATCTCAAAAATTAGAAAAAAATGTTTGAAATTATCGAGGCGGTGGCAAATAAATTTGAAAAATCTGAGTTTATATTTTGTTATTATGAAAACTAAGCCATTGGAATAAGTTTAGTGCGTTATTTCTGAAAGATCCATGTTTATTATTGTATATTTTTCAAATTTAAGCCCGCTTAGAAAATTAAATAGTTCGAAAAAGTTAAAAACCCTTGGGACATTTTGGTTAACTTTTTCGCGATTCTACTGTACCTATATAATACTATAATATAAATACAAAGTAATCAATTCACTTTCATATCTGGAGTTTAACTAACACAAGATACTCATAAGGGTATTTATAATACGTACATACATACTTTATTGCGTCTAATAATGTCGTCAAACAAATTGAATGACACACGTATACCTATAAACGTTTTCTTTCTAGTTAATGGTTTGTGAATGAGGTAAACCATTAATAAAAATTCTTCAACAACAAATTGACTTCTAATTTTAAATTGCACATCAGGTGCAGAGAAGATTTTTGGCTTAAAAATGCAGATTTTTTTTTAGCTCGGTGGAAACTTCTTTACATTGTCACTTTTGTTTGTAATTTTTCCACTTCCTGGATTCACAAATGAAATATATCAACCATTCATGGAAGAACCATTTGGAAATTGATACACCAGTAGGAATTTTATTCAAAAAAGATTACCTCAATATTTGCATTGTCGTGACAAATCATTATCGCCGGACTTATGTCGTCTGACCTTGCACGAAATAATATGCATATGTACGTACATATTCATGTGTACTTATATATAAATATCTTAAGTAATTGCAATATTTGATCTCTTGTTAATTTTAAATAAGACTTGATAGTGTAAATAACATGTTTAGCAATTTAAATTTGTTGCTTAAACCAAAAAAGATGTGATTAATCCTTACTTATCTTCAGTTGTTTAATTTGGATAGATATTTAAAATGTAAAAAAAACCAAAAATTATTCTGAAAATCGCATTCGAGGGAAATTAAAGTTTTTAAAACTTTTCTCACTTGTTTTTTATTGTAGATCTGGAATCGAAAGGTTGTGTAAATGTTATCGTGATTATGATTTACCTTCAAATTATTTCAAACTAATATGCACGAGTGATTCTTATGAGATAAACAATAACGACATAAAATTAATCGTTGATATAATTTTTTAAATTTCTTTCAAAATATTAAATAACGTTTATTCTTCATTAAGAAATTGATCTTAACTTACAATTTCATCGTAAACAACTTTAAATGAATTATTTATGTTTTGTTACTGAATTTTAATGTGTTTTTATTTAAAAAAGCTTTTAGCCATTTTTCAGCCCATTTTTAGCCATTTTTTAGGCATTTTTCCCCGAAAATTTTGCCATTTGTGGTCTCCAAGTTTTGGCAACACTGGTTGACACCGTTCTTATATGGAATGCATTTCGAAGAAATTGCATTTAAAAACAGCTCATTGAAAATAGTATATGGACTTTCTTAAATATAATCCTTATGGAATTGTTATTAAAATAACGTTGGTACACCTTTTAAAAAGATATTCTTTATCACTTACTTTGTTTAAAAATTATCATAAACATGGTATGTGGAATTTTTAAACTAAAATCTTCTTAAGTTCCATTAGTTTTACCTTTTGGTACTAAAAACCTGAACTTTTTTGTTCTTTAATTTATGAAACTTTATAGAAATGTGTTTTTTCTTTTCACAAATAATTTTTTTTCATCAGTATTCCCCAAATGAACAACTGCTAATTTAAGATGCTTTTCAATATTTTGTATGCCCAGAAATAATGATGTATTTTTGTGTATGCCATACAATGGGTTCAAAAGTGTGCAAAACCAATATTTAGACAACAAATATGATACAAAACCTCATTGTTTTAAAAATTTGCTGCTTAAAAAACTGTAAAACAATTATGTATTTTGTACAAACTTAAAGTTAATAATCTTTACTTCTTAAAATAAAAAAATCTTAATTTGAGAAAAAAAATCTTAAAATCTTATTTTGGTCAAAAAATCTTTAAAAATAAGATAAAATCTTAATTCTGGCAACGCTGGTAGCTACCGTCTTCCATTTAGTTTTTCTTCAGTTTCATTTTAACAAAACCGGCCAACTATTTCATCATAACTGATTGTCTCTTCATCTGAACATTCATTGACTGGATGAGAGAAGTATGTAAGTGTATTAACACAATTGATATCCCCTTCAATGTCACTTCAATTTTCTCTTCGTTCATCGAACTCCTTCATAACCTTTTTAAGTATAATAACAAAAACAAAAAACCATATAAATAAAACCCACAAAAAACTCGAAATTAATAATTAACTTGTACATTATTTAGCGGTTTCCACTATACAAGTGATTGAACGAGTATCAAAATTTACATGAAAAGCACTCAAAAAACTACACGTTCATTCACTTGTACTGTGGAAACGGCACATACAAATATGTATGTATATAAAATATTAACGGTTTCTTTAATAAATTTGATTATAAAATGCAAAATCATTATGCGCCCCATACACCTTGAAATTCGATTGTCAACTCAGTCTTTCAACTGAATTGATGCTTGGCCACACACTTCATCAACTGAATTGAAAGATTTTAAATTAATTTTAAAATTTAATGAAATAAAAGACAATTTTTTAAATACTTAACTTTTTGTTTTTGAAAAGAAAACGACAAACATTAATTTTGACAGCTGATCAAGAAACTCGAGCACACACAGTACAATCGAATTGAAAGACTTAGTAGTCAACTTTTACTTATGAGAATTACGCTCAACGTAATATTGAGTGACTTTACAAAAGTTTACTAAATAACTAATTAAACCGTTTTGTTCGACATGATTTCTAAAACCAGCAGCCGAATTCTGTACTTTGCTTAGCTAAAGCTAAATCTCGATCGCTTAAATGCCTTAGAGAATAAAAAAAATTTAACATTTTAGCGATGACATTAAAAGCTTAAATTGCGGCGAATTAAATTTGTATGGCATTGCTAAATTAAGCAAAGCACCTTACAGAATTGCATTCGTAGCCAAAAATCGCTAAATGAACTTTATAGATTTTTAGCGATAGAGATTTAGCTTTAGCGAATTACAGAATACGGCTGCTGGAGTAATTAAATTTGGTACTGACCTGTCTTAATAATATATTTTGTTTATTTTCGAAAGAACGTTTTCAAAAAAGTTTGTTTTGTTTCTGTTTTTGCATGACTTGATATATGTAAAGATGCAATACAGTAATAATTTGAATTCTATGGATTCACTTTAGAAAAATGACAGTGAAGTGTCATCGTCAATCAGTAAAGGCCATGCCAGATAAAACTTTTGCTTCGCGTTGCGATAGAGATTCGCTTTAACATCTAAGATAAAATATTCATACTTATCCAAGCCATATAACATAAAGTACTTTTAACGCAGAGCGAAAAGTTAGGCAACTCTCATCTTTTTGCGAGCTTTAACAGTATACTACGACATTTTTTTATTTTTTTTTGAACAAGCAATGCGTGAATGTTGTGAAAGTTGTTATTGTGACATTCACATTTTGCGCTAAGCTTTTCTGTCTATGTAAGAAACGTCATGCAAAGCGAAGACGTTATATCTGATACACAGAAAAACAAATTTTAATTTTTGAATACGAAAATTGCATATTTGACTAAAATAATGTTTGAATTTTCTGCGATGACGATTTGCGGTATTGATAAAATAGTTAGTAGATATAGTTATTGAATTTTTAGTCAACAAAAAAAATGGTTTGCCCAAAATAGGTTTTTTGAACAAAATGTTTACGTGATTTGTTAAAATGAATTGCTGAAAATGTTGAATAAATCAAACAAAATGTTTATCGAATCTTTTTTTTATTAACAGCCAGGCCCACGATGTCGACAAGAACATTTCTTTCGCATATTGATATTGAAAACAAAAATAAAAATTAAAATTTGTTTTTGTTTTCAATACGAAAGAAATGTTCTTGTCGACATCGTGGGCCTGGTCCTTATTAAATAAAATGTGCCAAATTCCCAATTCATTCTTTACTCTCAAATTTTTTGTGGGGGAGATAAGCTAGTTCCCCTTTGCATTTCGCTGGTTGCATAGGCCAGATCATCAGGAAACCTTTTTTCAAAGATTTTGGAAAAACTAAAGATATTGTACAAATAAAACTGTAAAGCGAATGAGAATTACAAATGGAAAAGAGTTATTAAAATACTGTATTTACTTCGATTTAAAATTTTTTTTATTGAATATTAAGAACTATTTAATTATTTCATTATTCAATATATTTTATTGAGTTCTATTTTGCAAAGTGTAATTTTGATAAATTTTTTCATTGAATCAAATAAAAAGTTTGTTGACCTAAAATTTTATTTTTAAAAAAATGTGTTGTTAAAAAAATGTGTTGTTAAAAAAATGTTCTTGACACGTTTTTTCAGTGTATGGCATTAACTATAGGATAAGCGCCAGAGTTAAAAATTTCAAATTTTCAAGTTTATACAAACGCATACATATATTGGCAATAATTCCGTTTGATATTTTTGAATTTTATTTTTTTTATTATTCCTAAAAATAAACTAAAAAAGTGGCTAATAATATATGTTGCAGAGATTTACCCATCGTATCCAGGGGCAGGTTACGGGGATTAAAGTTTTTTTGAAATGAATGGTAAGACTTAACATTCATACTAAACTTTAACTGAAATTCCATCTTTTTCGTACATTAAAATTAAAAAAGGGGTGCTTTTAACGTCCCTTTGAACTGTTGTCACTCGCTTAAGTTGTCGATCGTGGGCCAGGCTATTGCTGTTCTAACAATCCAACAGCAGAGCTTAATGGGTTAAAGAATTTCAAAAAAATTAGTATTGTAGTAAATTCTTTCAAAGTTAAAATACCATTTGGTTTAAATATTGATGTTTGACCATTGACTGTCAGCCGTCGTCAACGGCGATGAGTTTTAAACGGCATACCCCTCTGAAGAGATTGTGTGGTTACAATCGAAACGTTAGGGCAACCTGTCCGTGCAAACCTGTTTTCGATTCCCAGTTCGGTTAATAATTAAAAATATCATAAAATGTTAATTCATTTCATGTTGTAAATTTTTTTTCTTCATAAAAATAATTTAATGGAAATTAAATTCAATGAACTTTATTAATGTTGATTAATTGATTAAAATATCAAAAATTTTGATAAAAAACCATAAAAATTCCAATAAATTATACAGAATACCAATGTGTTGTTTCCACGTGACAAGTACTCAAAAAACTGAGTGATTTTCATATAAATTTTTCTATACAATCAATTGCCTGTCACCTGGAAACAACACATTAATATTAATTAATGAACTTTAACTAATTTCATGATGTAAGATTCCTTTCTTCATAAAAATAATTAAATGAAAATTAAATTCAATGAACTTTGCCTGATTAAAATATAAGAAATTTAAATATTTGAGCTGCCTTTTGTACAGTCCTGTCGCAGGAATCGAACGAAATGAAATCTTCATTAGAAAAGCAAATACAAATTCGTTCGAAATGGCAGCTACAGATTGAAACTAGTACAATTGGTATGAGTGTTAGCCCTGATAGTAGCGAAAAAACTTTGGATATTTTTTAGTTTATTCCAAGCTTTGTTTTGTTTTAAAAATATATTATTGACTTCATTTATCTTGTTTTCAATATTTAATAAATATATGCATTTAATAAGAGGATCAACTATATTAAAGTTACAGCACAAATACATTTTTACTGATTTTCTTTGAGCAATAACATTTTCAATTATCATCTCATTAATAAATTGGGGCTTCTTTAACATTTTAGGCCACTGATTAATTTCGCTCCTAAACTACTCTACTCTATTAATGGCCAAAAATCAAATCAAGTTTATAATTAATACCTTCAAGCTAAGTGGAATTAATGGATTGAGGCAAACTTTGTGTCATTTCATATTTTGCAACTTTTTTTTTAGTAAAACAGCCAGATAAAAGCTAGAATTTTCAAGATGGGAATATTTTATGCATCAGTCAGGGATTGCTTCTTTCTAATGCTAAAAAAATGTTTTTTGTTAGTCAATGATCACTTATTAAATAAGCCCTCATTCTTAAATAAAAAAGTTCTTTAGCAGTAGAAATTTTATTTAAGGCGAACAAGAAATTTTTCTCCTTATTTTCTAGAACCTTAACCCTGTTCGAGGGTACCACGGTAAGTTGTGTGGAAAAGTTTCTATACGGCATTCTTTTTTAAGTATTTTATTATGTGTATTGGTTTTGAATCAATTGAATTCTTGTGATAACATACAATTCTCTTATTGCTCGAAATACGAAAACGATACACATAGTTATTTGCTTTTAATAGGAATTAAATTTACAATTATTTCAATTTATTTTATTTTTGTGATTTATTTATTGTTTCTATTCTGATTTAATTGGATTAGTAAATAAACGTAGGAAGTGGAAGTTTCAATTGTTTGTTGTTAAGGTTAACCTTCAAAAGCTTTATAAAAAAAGTTTTTTAAAAAAATAACTTAATTAAGTTTGTAAATTAAATTATCAACAAAACAACGTATTTTTTTAAACAAAAGTTTAACGTAAATAAAACCAATAAAATAGTTTTCAACAAATTTATTTGTACTGCGTATTTTTAAAATACTGCGTATGTCTTAAGGCTTTAAGTAAAAAAGAACCACCTGTTTATCTTAGCGTTCATGCCTTAAACTTCTTACAAAATATCAGGAAACAAGCTCTAATCACAAAATAAACCAATACAGCAATCAGAAATGCTTAAGGGGATGCAAAGCTTATATTACGTTTCCATTATTTGCAGTCTTTTAATTCCGTTCTCTACTAATATTTTCTATTTCTCTTTGTTTACATTTTCCAAATCAAAGACGTCGTTTAACAACAGTTTTAACGGCTGTCGCACGCCATAAATAAAAATGTTTTTCGACAAACATCGCTAAAGAACAAAATACTTAAAGCGTTAAACTTCCAATCAACTTTATGGAAAAAAGAAAGAGACTTTTGTAACATAATTGGACTTATACTAGGGAAAGCAGAGTAATAAAGTTTTGTTGTTAGCGTTGACTACAACAAAGAAGGTGAAGAATGTGATAAATATGCAATATGACAACAATCACACAATGTACAAAGTAAGCCAGACAGCTGAAACAAAAGCCAGAGACATTGTTATGCAGCTATGGGAAGACTGGCAGCGTTAAAATTAGTCTCACTTAACTTAAAATAAAGCGGACTCTTAAAAGCAAATAAATGATAACAAAGGAAACTGTAGGCAAATATTGTTCCTTACAGCAGTTAAAATAAACTTTCAAAACAATTTTAAACGACTGGGAACACAGTATTTACTAATATCGTTGATGTTTTTTAATGAAAGCATCATTTAAAAGATTTGAAGCGGGTTCAACCATGATGAATATGCCAGATGACGATTTTTTGCTCTTGCATTGTATGTCTAATTTCATGTCAAAGTTTTGTTTATGTTTACAAAAGGTACATGTTTTGTGTTGTGATTAGTGTATTACTGAGCTACCTTAATAAGAGCGGCAAGCATCTGTTTTATGTCAAAAATTTTTAGTTTCACAAAATTTATTCGAAACAAACCTTTAGAATGCAAATTTAACACCACTCGGCTGGAAAATCTTATTTGATAGATCAACCAAGCGTTTTATTTCACTGAAAATGTATTGGCCCAACAAACACGGAGGTTTGATTTCAAATTGAAAATGATTTGAAATCAAACATTTCTCAAACGACAAACGCTTGATAATGATTTGAAAATCATTTGAAAATCAAAGCGTTCTCAACAAAAAGTGGATATTATTTTCAAATTGAAAAATGCCTTTATTTTCAACTTGCTTTCAGACGTAATTCTCAAATGTTTTTCAAATGTGGATTATAATACAATGTGGAATGTAAATAAAACTATTTAATTTTTTTAATATAAAATTATTATTTATTTAAATAAACTTTGAGATAAACATTCGGTACTATAGCTAAAAGATGAAATAGTGTTCTTCCTGACCTCTAATTCTTTGAAAGACAAAATACTTGGCTCCCTTTTATTTTGAGGATTGTAGCACCGCGATCGTTCAACAAACTTTCTTCACTTTCCCGTTTTATTATTTTTCTTTTTTTCGTATTTTTAATCATTGTAATTTCTCACAAATAATTTTTATTTTTCACAAGAAATAAACTGTTCACTTTATATTAAAATTTATTTTTATTAGTAAAACACATGTAACCACAAAGTAAAAAAATTTAACTTTAATCGCCATTTATAATGCTTACATTCAGGCATATGGGTACCAAAGAAGTATAGTGTGGTCCCTAGTCCTCATTTTCCATATGGTCCGGATGAGTGACAACGAAGGATGTGACAACTCCAATTTATTTTTGTTCGATTTTTTTAATTTGTCCCTAGAAATTATTAGGATATGTTTTCTGCATTTTTTAAAGTATTTTTTTATTAAGAAAACCACATCTTTTATTGAAGCCCAGTTTAAAAATATATGATACTATGACATATTTAAATATGCGATAGTTTGACATATTTAAATATGCAATAGTTTAATATGGCATATTTAAATATGTGATAGTTTAATATGTCATATTTAATTATTTTGTTACGTCATTTCATCCAGAGTTAAATATGTAGTGACGTAAGCCGTTACGTCGAAACATATTTAACTCGGCATATTTATCTTCACACACATTAAACAAAACCTTATAAATTAATTTTTTGAATCCCAAGAAAAACTTTGATACATAACAGTGACTGACAAAAATTAACTTTTAATGTGTCACATGAACTTTTTTAGTGTTTTTTACTTTATTTTGACTTCCTTAGGTGAAAAATAGAGGTAGAAAAAATTTAACACCCATAGTTTTTTTACAGGAATTTTATAGTTCATGCAAAATACTGATGCGTTGCACACAATTATACTTGATAATATGTTTTTTAAAACTAAAAGCTATGACTTTCTGGAGTATTTGACCTAAGGCTGGTCTCTTACATTTGCCCTAGTATCGTCTTTTCATGCTGGAAATATCCTGATGGAACCTTTCGCCGTAAAAGTCGCTAACGGCTCCTAGATTCCCGGGAAAGAAATCGAGGTAGGAGTGTAGAAAGTGTATTTTGAGTGACATATTACAACCCAATGCTTGATACGTCGAAAGTAGTTTTCCTATCAGATCTTTGTAGTTACTTGCTTTGTGGTTGCCCAAAATATTTTTTGTGACATTTTTAAAACTTTTCCAAGCAGATTTCTCTAAAAAACTTAACTTATCTTCGAATATGTTATCCTAAAACAATTCGTTAATCTGAGGTCCTACGAAAATTTCTTCCTTTCTTTTTGCGTCACTAATTTTGGGAAACTTTTCTCTCAAGTACGTGAAACCTGAGCCGTTGCGATCCATGGCTTTGACAAAATTTTTCATCAAACCTAGTTCAATATATACCGGTAATAAAAGTACTCTGGCGGACTCGAAAAGAGGGGGGACAAAACATGTAACACTTTTAATTAAACCGAACGTACAGTAGTATTACCGGAAAATAAGGTAAGATTATAAGTAGGTTTCAAAAAAAATATGAGCGTAACAGAAACAAATTAGTTTGTGTTTTGCCATGAGAGTATATAGTAAAATAATATTAATAAGCATTCAGAATCCTTGTGGCAAAAATCTTGTTGATCAGTGTAATATGCAATTAGCAGTGTAATAAAACTGAACTTGAAAAATAAAATAAAGTAAAAAACTTACAACTGCATTTAGAGTTGACAAAAAATCAACCAATTCTAGTAAGGACTGTAAGAAAATATAAACTCGCTGTTTATTGTTGCTGTTTTTGTTTAATCTTTGATATTGTTAAAAGTTAAACTGGGGCTTATAATTCTTATTCGCTTAACAGTTTTTTTTTTGTATAATATCTTTAGTTTTTCTAAATTCTTTGGATGAAGTTTCCTGATTATAGGAATAACTTATCCCATCAACAATAAATTTCCGTTTATCAACAGTATGATTTGGTAACTCAGCACATTTAAACGAAACCAACCTTGTTAATGAATTTTTGACTCCAAATTTCTGTTGAAACATTAAGTTTCCTAGAGAAATTTAAGATTTTATTGAAGTGCCATGTATATTGAAACGTATGTTTTTATTTATATCTGGTACTAAATTTAATTGTTGTATAATCTTCTTCAATAGCTTTATTAAATATTAATTAAAGAAAATTAAAAATGTTATTTCTATTTCTTTCCTAATTGCAGATTATGGACAATCATCTTTTTTTTTAATGTGAGTACAAAAAAATAAATATCCGTAGTATGTATAGTTGGTTTTTTAATCATTTATAAATTTATTTATAAATTCCCCCTATTATTGCTTTAAATTATTTTCTTACTGCCATTAAAGTATCCTACCATGTTAAATTTAAAAAAATATGCCTGGAATTAGAAATGTTTTACTGCCAAACTTAAATTAAATAATAATACGAAAAATAATAAAAAGAAGGAAAAAATTAGAATAAATAAAAAATTAAGTAATTAATAAAAACAAAACAGAGCAAAAAAATATAAGTCAAGCCAGTAAAGAAAAATAAAATACTGCTACTGGTTAATAAAGGACAAAACAACAAAAATTAAAAACAAATACTTTTAGCAGTGTTGCCAGTTGAGATGTAATCTCGCCAAATTTGCTGAACAATTATAGGTTACTGAATCCGGGTCAGTCGACTACCTGTACCGAATACAATTGATTCATTTGAAGCGGGCATGCCCGAAATATGCAACTTGAAATGAAGCCGTATATTTCATCATGACAACGCTCGACTACCGGTTGCAAAACTAGTTAACATTATTTAGAAAATAGTAGTTGTGAAGTTTTGCATTACCCCGCCTTTTGGTGGAGACTTTGCTGCGTCCAATTAAAATATTTATTTGAAGGCTTTTTTGATATTGCCAAATTCCCAAATCACAAGAATTAAGCAATTGCAACTGAGCGGTATTAAGTTGTTAGCTAATTACAAAAGTTTAGATTGCAGCTTTAAGTTCTATGCTGTGTCATTAAATATTAAAAGTTTTCGAAAATTGGATAACGAATTGTAGATTAAAATTATTAAATTCAAATTTATTTTTGAAGATTCAGCATGAGCCAAAAGTAAATTGGCAACACTGACTGCGAGGCAAGCAAATTACGAATTTTTATTTAGAAACGAAAGGAAAAAAATAAGAATAAAGAAAACAAAACAAAAAAATATAAATGCCCTAAATGAATTTGTGTTTTAAGGCGTTTTCCCCCTTTTTAGGGCTGGCAATTAAATTTTTTGGCTTAATTTATTTAATTTTTCTTTGGCTTTACTTAAATGTGGTATATAAAATATGAATTTGTCTTTGGTGCGGCTGGCATTTTTCTATGACTTGTAATTTTTTAAGTAACTTTTTATTTATGAGTTAAGCATGACTATGAAACAATTTACTAAATTGCACACTGGGTAATTTGAGCCATTTTTTAGGCCAAAATTAATTTCAGCCAAAGTATTGAACCGATTTGGCTGAAATTTGGTATTTAAGAATTTTTCATGGACAGGCAATAGTTGTAATAGTTAAATTCTAAATGTTACCACCGATAATTAAAAATTAAAAAGTGAATATCTCGAAAACTAACGGAATTTTTTTCTTCTAAAATTTGCAAGATAAAAATGTGCAAGGGGCTTACAAAAAGGCGTATAGGCCATGCAGTTTTCATCAATGAAAAACGCGGCGGTCCACGCCCACTTTTATCAAAGGCTTATGCAAAGTTTATATATCTGGAAAAAGTAATTTATTTGAGGTTTAGTTAGAATGGCACGCTTTGTTGACAAAAGCAATAACGTGCACCAAAATATTTTGTTTTTTTTAATTACATACTGTCCCCTCTCTTCCCAATGTTATGAACAATTTCCTTTTTTTTTGTTTAATAACTGATAAAAAAAAACTATTCAATTTATATAAAAATTACACTTTATGCTGCACTGTGAACGTTGCTTGCAAATGCCAACTTCGACTGGCTATAAATCAGTTTTTTGCAAAAACCTAATATGCAGTTATTTGCAAAAACATTTTTTTGATACATCCAAAAATTATTTTTGGCCAAAATGTTGGGTCAAATTACCTACTGTGCAGAAGAACAAGAACAATTAATTGTTTTAATTTTTTGTTAATGTAGAGACGCCAGTTAATGGTTTTGCTTAAAAAAAATTAGCTATGTTTATGGACATTTGTTTAAGATCAAAAAGTCGAATCCATTAATATTATTTCTCTAAGCTTTCAATGAGAAGTTAGAATTTAATAAAAGAACGTTATTGAAAAGATAAAGCTAATTTGATTGGCATACATAAATGTTCCATACATTTAGGCAAAATTATTAACGGAAATTTAAACAACTTGCTTATAGCCCATTTACATTAGGCCGAAATCTTGTAGATTTCATTTAAAATATTCTTCAAAATCTATTGCATTACAATTTTTGACATTAGATGTATTTTTTTTTTCATAACCAAAACAGCTGACTGAAAGTTTTTTGTGTAAGGCATACATACATTCATATACAAAAATAGGCATTACATTTTATTTTAATTAACTTCTTTTTTTATCAATTTTATTTTCTTTTTAATTTTATTCACATTTCGTTTAAATTTATCTAACAGTTTTAACAAGCCATCACGTTTGTTTTTTGTAAAATGTCCTTTTTTTGTACAGGGAAGTATTTTTTAGTACTAAAGGATGATTTTAAATAAAACACAAATTATTTAGGAAATTATTGTCATTTCTTTTTATTACAAACAGCTCCACACCGATGGTCAAATTTTCGATGACGCTGATTCATAATTGTGTTTCTTTGCCGTTAATGTGCCGAACTGTCTCATCTGTTAGCTCTTTAATTGTTGCTCGCTAATTGGCGTACGCCTGAAAAACTTTATCGCGTTGCCCAATTGTGTACCTTTCCATGGTTCAAATTGAGTTTGTCTGAAATTGAGAAATGTCAAATGAAAGTGCAGAAAAAAACTTGACGTTTAGGTGTGGTTTACATTCAACATCGGCATTAAGCCACTGTTTATATGGAAAAAACCATATTTGCATTACTAAGTACAACTAGATTTTGAGTAGATTTCGGCAACATCAAGTCACGAACTAGATTTTGTTTTGTATAGGAAATCTAGTAAAAATGAGGTACATTTGGCTCGAAATCTCGTAAGTACTAGATTTTGTTGTAGTGTAAAGGACATACTAGAGTAAACTTTTCAAACATTTCCATTTTTATAGTTAAATCTTCGCCACTACAGAAAATTATTTGTATTCAGTAAAAAAAAGGACCCAACTTTTAATCGAATGACTAACTCCACTTTGGACATTGGTGCTCTGGGGAAAAGTGCGCATTTTATATTTTTGGACAACTTTATGTTGTAAAATTTGTGTGTTGAAAATATTTCAAATATGTATCACTTTTCTGCAAGGCTGTCGTACTTAATTATAAACTTTTTACAAATCAGTGACTAAAACCATGTGTTGGACAATATTAAATTGATAATAAAATATATTAAACTACTTTTCTGCTATTAAATTCTTTGTTCCATTTATGCTAATTTTGCCACATCATATATTTAAAACAAATAAACTTCAAATTCATTGAATGTAATATTTTAGACAGAAGCAATGTTGAAGAAGAAAACAAATTTTGTACTGAACTCTTAAAATGGCACGTTTCAACAATATGTTACACATTTCACACACTTTAACATAAAACTCAAACACACAGATACAAGTTTAGAAAGCAGACAGTTGAATTATTAAAAATGTTGTGCAAGCAAAACAAAAAAAAATTTTTTCATTTCAGTTTAATTCTGAAGAAATGAGATAGATGTAAATATGGTCTTAAAAAAATATTTTGTATAAGAAGAAAAAAATGGAGGAATTAAATATTGACAAAGGGTATGAGTAGGTTTATTTTTCTGATGCAAAAAGATAAGGCTAATATAACAAGTGGGAGAAAATTTTCTAGAAGTTTGAGCCAGATAATTCAAGGTCAAATTGTAGTTTGTGTAATAAGTTTAATTAACCCTTTCTGTTATTCTATGCCATATGGCATAGTGCTTTTTGCAAGCCCCTGTTTGGGGCAAAACAGTTAGAAATTCATTTTTTTGATATTTTTGTATTTTTATTTAAAGCTTTTTATTGAAATTGAAAAATAAAATATTTTGATTGGTACACCAAGTGCATTCTGATAGGCCAGAAAGCAAACATGCATTTCAAGATTTGTAATTTTCAAAAGAAGGTCACTTTGTAATTTTGTAAATATTGTTACGAAAATAATGTTATTTTATAACTTTCCATAAGGTTTTTATCAGATTATCATTGCCTTAATAAGTGGAGAAAAAGTCAGATCCCAAGGGTTGTTCAAAGAAGGTGTCCGATTTTTTTTAAAATCATACTATGCCATTTGGCATAGATTTTATTCAATGGAAAAAAATAATAACATAGAAATATACATATGAACACACAAATAATAAAAATGATCGTGTTTTTTAATTCATTTGTCTTTTCTGATTCTAAAAGAATAGCTTTATTTTATAAAGAAAATGCATTTGAATAGTTTTTTTTTATAAAATAAATCTTTTATACATCTTTCTGAATATAAAATTTTAGAAATTGCATTTAAAATGTTAATTAAAATTAATTTTGTTTTTCCTTTAAATACATTCTATGCCATATGGCATGACGCTCAAAAACCACTTTTGATACAAAATTTAAAAATAATTTTCATTGATTGTTAATAGCATAATGTTAAAGAGTTATAAAATCGAAAAAAAAAATTGTTTTTAATCAAAAACAAAAAAGAAGTACCGAAAGGGTTAAATATCTTTAAATTTACTTACTTTACTAAACTTTATCGTAATCCTACTTAAACTTTATCTAAATTTAAAATGTTGAGGTTTTCCTAGAAATATTTTTCAATATTTAAGGTAAGTTGCATTTATGCAACCAGCTAATTATATATAAAGTATTAAAATTACTTTTCATAGTTTCGCTAAACCACAGAATTTGTAATTGAAACATATACTAGCATTTAATAATTAATGTATAAATTATTTTATATTAGTTTATTTAAATAACAAATTTTGTTTTTTTTTTAAATAACAGAATATTTCTATATTCAAACTTAATTAAAATGCCATATTAATACATAGTTTGAGGCCTTAACAGTTTTTAAATTACTCTTTAATTGAAATCAATGTTTATTATTAATACGATTTCCGTATGACGTGCTAAATTCCCAGTTTTTCATATTTGATAAATACACTGAAATTTATTGTTGAGGGAAAGCTAGCTTCTATGTGCATTGCACTGGTTGCTTAGGCCAGCTCATCAGGAAACCTTTTCCAAAGATTTTAGAAAGGCCAAAAATATTATACAAATAAAACCCTAAAGCGAATAAGAATTATAAACACTAAAAGTATTACTTGTAACAATATCAAAGCCAAAACAAAACACCAACAATAAACAGTGAGTTTATCTTTTCTTACATTCCCCTACAATTGGTTGGGTTCTTTCCGACTCGAATTGTAGTTGTAAGTGGGTAAAAAGAAAAAACAAAATTAAAAAACAAACTGCTTCATTCTACTGTCTTCGTCAGAAAACAACAAAAAAAAACCAATTTGCCAATTCAATTCTTTTGCACGGGCACATGCAAGTATGTATATTATCAAAGTTATTTTCGGGAATACAAAATTTATTATTAATACGATTTCCGTATGACGTGCTAAATTCCCGGTGTGTGCCCTTAATGTTGTTTAAGGGCACACACCGATTTTTAATGAAAGCAAAAATAAAATGGACGAGCGTGGTATTAATTTGGGGTTGCATACGATTCTGCTTTTAGAACATCGTCGAAACCTCTAAAAATGCAATATCGTGTATAAATTAAAAATGGGCGATTTACAACAGCTGTTTACACTGGCTTTGAATCTTTAAAAACTTATGTGGCATTTCGGAGGCTTAACGTCTTCCAGTTATTTTCGTTTAGTCATTTAACTCATTAAAGTACATGGCGAATATTGTGAGCGAGTTATTTTTCTATAACCAGTGCATCGTTAAATCAGCCCCACTACTTATAATAACATCAGTATTTTATAAAAGCAAACTAAACAACAACATAAATTTGTTTGTTCATTTAACCAAATTTTTTATTGTCAAGAAAAATCAAGCTTTTTCTGTTGAATGTCAAGCTTTTTGCCAATTTCGATCTGGCAAGCCTGGGACAGATTGTATGTATATTGTTAAAAAAAGAACAAATGGTATTTTGCAATAATAACAATAATGTGAGTTCGGGATAATTAAGAGCGTTGATTTAACCAGAATATGTTTTATTCACATAGTACAAGAATTAAGCTACGGTCATACTTGTCAAATATTTGACGAAAAAAACGGAACCAACAATCAAACTAAGAAATCATTTCCTTTAATTCAATATTTATTTTGATTATAATTCAAAATTCTTCAGAAAACAGTTTTTTGCTTTGTCTAGTAGTATAATTAGTGTATTTTGTGAATTTCGAACCAACCATGTTCAATCTCACTTACTATTAACAAAAGTAGTGGTTGTAGTTGTTAATGCAATTATCTCCGACAATTACACATGTAAAGGGCTAATATTATGCTGGAGGCGTTGTGGTGGCATAGTACATATAATTGCAATTTTTTCTGTTTGGGTGCAAAGCTATTTACGTCTGAATTAACATTATTGAAATATGTATTTCAATAATTAATTAGTAATGCAGTAAATGTAATATTATTGATATTTAAAAATAAAAATTAATTTATAAAAACTTTTTTTTTGCTGATAACATCATATTAAAAACGTAATTAAAAATTTTAAAAAAAGTTTATAAAATCTAAGAATGAAGTAACAACACAATAATTTTAATTAAAAGCAAAAGTTAAATGCTTTTTTTTTAATAAAATTGTATAACTCAATAATTTATTTATTTAGGTTAAAACTTTTAATTATCAATATTGCAATGTTTTTTCGAAAGCCACACATACAAATACTTATCCTTATTAAACTTTTAAATTCAATGTACCGGTTTCGGTTTTTAAATGATTAAAACCGGTAGGTTTCGTTTCGGTTTTCGGGTTTGAAAATATCCAAATAAAACTACATACAAATATATTTTTTGTGTGCTATAAAATTTTTTTATTTGTTTCATTTTATGTATTTCAACATTCTTTTGTTTCAGGCTGTGTATAAAGTTTTTTTTATATGAAGGACGAGTATTTTGTAAAATTTGCAATTTATATTAGCAAAAATGTATATTTAAAGTAAAAGTCGGTTTTAGGTTTCGGTTTTCAGGCATTAAAACCGCGGTTTCGATTTCGGTTAAAATTGAACAGCAATCCCTACATTTAATTAAGAGTATTTTTTTAATAATATGCAATAAATCGCAATATTCGTATTTGTTTTTAATGATTTTTATCAGCCAGAGCGTATGAGTGAGTGCTGTTTGTTAATGTAAATTTTTCACGGACATATCAATTTTACGTTCCTGATCCCACACAAGTAGCACATATTATTACATTTAAATTTTACAGCATTAATTAATACATAAACATACATACATTCATACATGTATAGTTTTCATATTACCGCAAAGTGTTCAACGGTTAAATTTAAAGGCTTCGGTCGGGTAGCTTCATTAATATAAAAATTTTGGGTGGCTTACTGGTTTATTTAAAAATTAAACATTTTAAATAAGTTTTAGGTGCAGTTTTTCAAGTTGATAGAAAAATAATTTTAAAAAGTTGCACTGTATAAAGTGGGTGATAACAACATAAACTTAAACTTCAAAATTATAGGTATAGAAACTGGGAATTATTTCCTTTCATAGGTTACTTTATTATATTCAACATATTTATTTTTTCGAATTTATTCTATGAGCTAAAGTTCAGTTATGTATTTTATAAAGCTTTTTTGTAATAGTTTTTTAATTTTTAGGAATGACTATACACTACCAGACTATTATATTGTATCTTCTTGTTACATTTTACCTTAGCTGTCCTTTGGATAGCAATGAAGTATATTGTATGTACAGAAAAATTTACAATTATTAGACACCAGCAGAATGTAATGCATTTTCTGGCCCGCTACAGCCTTCGTCAGCATTCTTTGTGTCACACTGGATAGTGATACTTTATAAATTGAATGTATTTAACTCAACTATGCTGGGGGTCGATTCTGGTTCTGTGAAACTGTGAAATGAAAACTTTTTTCACATTTTCATAGAGTTTCTGATTCTCGTTTAGTGAAAAAATGATAAATAAATTCGAATGTTTTCATATGAGAAGAACAACTGGAATAAAACAAATTGTTTTCACATTTTCACAGTAATGTGATTCTTGTTCTGTGTAACAGTGCAAAGAAGTGTCACAAACTTTTCATTTATGTCATATTTTTACACATTCATTTTAACGGTGAAAAATAATTTTAATTAAATTATTTAGAGAAAAATATGGACATTGCTAAAGATAAATAATAATTTAAAAAAATAAAAATTATAATCTTCCAAAAAGATTCATATTTACAGATTTTTAACTTATTATATTCATATAAAATGCCAATTTTTGATAAAATAAAAAACATTACTGACGAAAAACGTTATTAGTTTTCGTGCATTGAACCATTCCGAATTTATTTCGATAATTCCATTAAAACTAATAATCCTAAAATTTTTTAAATTAATTTTATTTTTTGTGTATTTGTATAATTTTACACTTGATTAAATGACAAAGTAGATATGTAATTACCATCGGCGGTGAAGAATTTAGGCTTAGCGACGGCTTAAAGTAAATTTAAAGCCGCCTACAACATGTTTATGTTTTATATTTAATAACATATTACTAAATAAATCTTTATTTGGCTTTTTATTTGTTAATGATTTCACAAGTTTTTGGGCTTATGGTCGTTTTTTTAAAGCTTTTGTTTAACTTGCAATTAATGTATGTTTGGGTGGAACCTTGCAACTCAATTTGAAGCAGATATGTTCAATTGACTGAGCTGAAATTATGTACACACGTTCAGTTTTGATGACAATACATTGTAAACCATGGTGGATTAAGTAGGTGTCATCGTTACGGCAACAAATACAACATTACAACAAAATTGGAAATTACATCACCGTTTGCGTCAAAAAATACTTTTAACAAAAATCAAAGCGTGCCGCTGAACGTGATGAAATAAATAAATTTTTAGCCAATTTTTATTTAATTATGGTCAATAGCTCATTTATTTTAATTTAAAATTATCAAAAACTTTATTAAAATACAATAATCACAAAACGTGGACATTTTGTAAACATAAACAAAACTTTGACATAAACCTAGACAAACAATGCAGGAGGAAAAAATCGTCATCTGGCGTAGTGCCTGTTTATTTCACCATGTTGTAAACAATGAAACGTCATTTTAAATCAAACATAGCAGCACAGCCAATATGGCGGTCTAGCTATTTTTAATGCAAACCTATAATATAGGTATCAAATGAAAAGGCTTGCTAAGAATAACTCGAAAGCTTAAACGAAAGAAATTAAGGCCCAGGCCCACGATGTCGACAAGAACAATTCTTTCGTATATTTGTTTTGAAAACAACAACAAATTTTAGTTTTTTATTATTGTTTTCAATATAAATATGCGATAGAAATGTTCTTGTAGACATCGTGGGCCTGGCAGTAACTTTTACTTGAAAATTTTACTAGCAACTAATAGAGGCATTACCTTATTTATCATTCATTGTCCAAATTTGGAATTTTTGTTGCAGAAATTCATGATTATATTGCTGAAATGAGTTCCGCTCCAAAATTTTCTCACCACTTTCACAAATAAACTCAAGAATTGCTGCAACAAAAATTGCAGGTCTGGACCGGCACTATGATATAAAATCTTGCCAATTGTCATTACACGATATAAAAACTTGTCGCGAAATTTACTTGTGTAGAAAAGCAAGTAAATTAAATAACTTGATGTGATTGATATTAAAAAATAAATTAAAAGTAAAAAACCTTTTTCAAAAACAAGCTTTTATTTTAATACCCTAAAAAAAACTTTCACATAAGTTAATAACATTATTTTCGTAGATGTCAGTTTTATGCCAAAATTATTTACTGCAATAAATATTTTGGGGCAATCAACCCAAAAAACTCATTTGTCAACTCATTGATTGATCGGTTTTACATTCAAACTGCTCTTGTTTTTTGTATAAAAATTTGTTTCCGTTAAAAAATTGCTGTTGTTTTTATATATTTATTAACACATTTTATGTAAAATTTTTTCCTTTCCTATTTCTTGCGCGCACTTGAGCAGGACATTGAGGCCAACCTCTTTCAGATGCAATATCGTTCATGAAAAATACCCAAATGCAACAAATTCGGAATTTTCGGTTTACTACTTATTTATTTTAAGTTAAAAATATTTACCATGTACATATGTATATATGTATGAAAATAAAAAACAACAAAAACTCTTTTACTGAAAAAATTGTATAAAACAAAAGGAGCCATAAAATTGTATTTTTTTCTCTCTTCAAAAAAACTCTTTTAGCAAAAATAAATGCTTGCAGCTCAAGCATTAAAAAAACTCGTTTGCGGCTTAGCGCCGTTTCAAAATCCTAAGCTTCGATATCTGCATTTGACTTTTACATTTTATTAATATAGTTACAAAAGTTTCACAGCTACAATGGAATGAAACACATTTTCATTAAAAGAACGGGAATCGCATTTTGTGTAAATGTGAAATGCTAATGTGAAAAGTGCTCATGAAAACGAAAATGAAAAGTTTTTTTTCATTTCACAGTTTCACAGAACCAGAATCGACCCCCTGGTGTCTAATAATTGTAAATTTTTCTGTACATACAATATACTTCATTGCTATAAAGTCATTTCTAAAAATTAAAGGAATAGGACTATTACAAAAAAGCTTTATAAAATACATAACTGAAATTTAGCTCATAGAATAAATTCGAAAAAATAAATATGTTGATTATAAGTTTAAGTAGGTAAGCAACTAACATGCTACATTTGATATTTATAGAAAGTTTACGCAAAAAATTACTAATAAGAAAACTTAGATTTCCTAAAATTTGTGGTAAAATTTTGTTTTTGAGAACAAATTTTATTCAAATTGGCTATTTATAAAAATTATTTACAAGCACTGTTGCCAGAAAATTTATCTAAAACGTCTGCAAAATTGGGCTAAAAAATCTCAAAAATCTGCAAAAAAAAAATTTTAAAATCTGCAAGAAATCTGGGAAATTAAAATATGTACTATATTTTGGGATTGATTTATTTTATTTTCGAATTCATACAACAAACTAAAAGGTGTATTTAACATTTTGGTACATTAAAATAAAAATTTAGTATATACCTACAAAAGAAAAACATTATATATGTATATAAACGATCAGGTATTTGATGGAAAACTATTTTTAAAATGAAACGATTCAAATCCGATAATATCATTTTCTGTATCTTTTAAAAATTTTTAATAATACATTTTTCTCTTACTTTCTTTGTATATTCTTGTCAGATCAATTTTTGAACAAAAAAAAAGACTTATTCAGAAATGAAATTAAAAATTTCTCGAAATTCATCACAATTTTTAAAAACGATTGTTTTGAAATCGATCAATCACATACCTGAATATTTATAATTTTTTACATAAAACATAAAAATGTATATCCAAATACATTGTTCATATATCGTGTTTAAAATAATTTATGCATTTATTTATTGTAAATTTCAGAAGTCACAATTAATTTAAAAAACCTGCAATTTGACAGCAAAAATCTGCAAATCTCACTATGCTATTTTGGCAACGAAAAAATCTGCAAAATGCAGATAAATCTGCACTTCTGGCAACAGTGTTTACAAGATTCACTGTTTATAAAAAATTTACTATTTAAAAGAAATTTCTTTAGAAAAATTATTTAAAAATTTGATTTTTATAGGAATTTTTATCAAAATTTGCTTTTAATAGAAAATTTTTTCAAAATTTGCTTTTTAATATGAAAGTGTGTCAAAATTTGCTTTTTATGGAAAATTTTGCTTTTTATAGGAAATTTTCAAAAGTTCCTTTTCATAGGACATTTTGTCAAAATTTGCTTTTATAAGAAATTTTGTCAAAATTTGCTTTTTATATGAAATTTTGTCAAAATTTGCTTTTTATATGAAATTTTGTCAAAATTTGCTTTTTATAAAAAATTTTGTCAAAATTTGCTTTTTATAAAAAATTTTGTCAAAATTTGTTTTTCATATGAAATTTTGTCAAAATTGGCTTTTTATATGAAATTTTGTCAAAATTTGCTTTTTATATAAAATTTTGTCAAAATTTGCTTTTTATGTAAAATTTTGTCTAAATTTTGTCAAAATTTGCTTTTTATAAAAAACTTTTTCAAAATTTGCTTTTCATAAAAAATTTTGTCAAAATTGGCTTTTTATTGTACATTTTGTCAAAATTTGCTTTTTATAGGACATTTTGTCAAAATTGTTTTTTTATAGGACACAAATTCACTTTTTTGTTATGTTTTCGTTATTTATTTTAAGTGAAATACTAACAAACTAAAATTTTGTAAGGGAAATTTTAAATATATTTTCCATCCAACAAATGCAACGGCCCTAAAGTGGTTGTAGAAATTTTCATTTTATTTAATAAAACTTGCAAAATACTTAAAAAGGACATTATTAACTACATAAATTTAAGCAACAGTGACCGCAAAGTTCCATTCCTTAAACTGGAATTGGAAAAAACTTTTTATTTAGAAGTTGCCGAATTAAAGCTACTTACGACTAGAGATATGCCCCGAATAATTAAGCCCAATATGAGTCAAACTTATTTTAAATTTTTTGTGAATTATAAGAAAAACCGCAATCGCAAACTGCAAAGTTTAAATGTACTTTCACATCAATGGACCATATAGTTGAATCATGAACAATTGTAAAAAATAGTTACAGAAAAATAAGTATAGTCAGTAAATAATAATAAAAGAGTGAAACATAACAAGAACAACAAAGGCAACAAACAAAAATAAGAATTATTGCTACTAAAAAATTAAGAAATAACATTTGTGGCAAATGTAAATTTAACATTAATTTAGTTTTTAGGTTAAATTTTTTTTTCGAAAAACTTTTAAATAAGTGATACTGTAAAGGCAGAATTAGTCTTCACTTTCTGTTCTGTTACGAATCAGCTGATTTGTTTTTGTTATTCAAAAACCTGTGATATTGATTAGTTTTTCTGTTCTGTTACGGCCCAATCTGTAATATTAAAAACTTGTTAAGTAATTGTAAGTGACAGCAACAGAAACATAACGTAAAGACTAACTGAGCCTTAATACGTGTAATAAGTATTGTACAGAAAGTGTACGGTTTTTTTATATATATACTGATAAGCACATTAGAAAATATATAATAAAAATGTAAATTCATTGGCGCATATTCATAAATTATCACTAAGTGTTAACTATTTTAAGTACCTATTTAAGTTACTCACAGTTGGTTACTTTCAGCAGAAAAAGTTTACACTTAATTATGGGTAGAGCTGTAACTAAATGTTAACTAACTAACACATACAAAGAACAGCTGATTGATATTGTCTTATAATTTCATTGGATAGCAAAACAATTTTGGCGGCCAATTTTTGTCACTCTAAAATACAGAAAACTCTAAATATTCTTACAATTTTGTAAATAATAAACTTGCTTTATTACATTTGCCACTTGCATCCATTTATATTGCGTCCAAAAACATCCGTAAAAAAATAAACTAAACTAGAGATGTGTTTTTAGTCACCAAATTTTATTGAAAAATTATATATTTACAGGCACCCATTTTAATTGATTTATATCAAAACTGTAACCAAAAAATTACTTTTTTAGAATTTGTATGAATTTTTTAAGAAAAATAATTGTTTTTTTAATAGCTTAATAAGCTTTTAAATAAACTACAGTATTTATCGTTCAAAATATTATCGACATTTTGTTTTCACTACCTGCCAATATGCATGGATGCATTATAGTTATAAATTATGAATAAGACCTATAACTATCTATGAACTATTTTTTAGTTTCTGTTTTATTTGTTGCGACTTTAGTTATGATTTCTGAGTACGCGCCATTCTTATTTATAAAGGAAAACACTAGAGTAAATACCATTTCATAAAACTCATTGAAATAAATCTAATAATTACCACTGCGAATAAGTAATAAAATTTAATATATTTTGTTTATAACTTATACGATTTTTGTAAAACTTTTGTAAGAAAACGTATTATAATTGAGATCATCAATTATTTATTATTATTATTATTATTATTATTATTATTATTATTATTATTATTATTATTATTATTATTATTATTATTATTATTATTATTATTATTATTATTATTATTATTATTATTATTATTATTATTATTATTATTATTATTATTATTATTATTATTATTATTATTATTATTATTATTATTATTATTATTATTATTATTATTATTATTATTATTAATTTTTTTAATAACAAATTTTTACATCTTAAAAAAGAATCATCTTAAAGGAAATTTTCGATCTTCTAGGGTTCTAATAGTCAAAAGAAATAGTGAAAAAATATTGAAAAACCCGTATTTTTATTGAATCAGCCCTTTAAATGTGTTGCTTCCCATACCATTAAGGTTGCCTCATATTATGCTATTATTGCCTAAAACTAGTTCGATTTTCTCTTTTCTTAAATAAAAGTTAAAATAATATTTATGGTAAAAGGCCTACAATTAAAGCATTTCAGTCTATAAAAGCCGGTCATTTAGGGAAAATGTTCCATACAATTCCTACAGGGAGCGGCAAGTGAAGTACTGCCAAGCGAAAAATTTCGTAGTCGCAAAACAATTACCGTTCTTGTCCTAATTTTAGAATACTGAAAAAAAATTAATGCTGTCAAAAAGTTACAATATCACGTAGAAGAAGACAAAAACGGCTTCAAAGACAAAAGAAAAACTTACATGCCTGCACGCTGGTGATAATTTTCCAAACATCGTAATTAACTATGAAAAAAATGTGATAGAAGTAAGAGTAGACAGTAAGAGACAGAAAAATCAGCTGATACTTAGTAGCTTAGAATTCCTACAAGAAACCAAGCGCAATTCCGAGTTGTGGTTTAGGCTGGGCTAACGGCAACGGACTCTGTTAAATGTTGGTGTTCACGTGAACGCAATTTTTTTGCCGGAAAGCAGTTTGAAATAGGCCAGACATTTCAACATGACTAGGCCCCATCACACAAAGCCAAAATAAACTGAAGGTACGTTCAGACTGATGAAATATTTGGTAGCAAACATCAAATATGTCATTAACGTAGTCTGAACACCAAATATTTTTGAGTGTCAAATAAAATAACTGCTGAGTTTAAGCAAATAAGAGCATTTGCCGGCAATCAAATATTTGTCTTATGTAAACATAGTGTGAACACAAAAAAATCAAATATTTTAGTAATTTTTGAGCAAACATTTACTTGATATAACAAAAATTTGTAAGAGAAAACAACGACAAATAATTTATACCACGTTCCCGATAGAAGCAATTTTTCCTACAAGTTTTCCGATTCTTTACAGTTTTAAAGATTTTTAATAATTGTAAGACTTTGCTATCATGCCGCCATTAGCAAATTTTTGCAAAAAATTTTTCCGACATTTTGTTTTTTAACCGATCTAGCGACTTGAAATATATTTTAAGGGTTGTTTTCAAGTTTGCAATTTTTCGCGAATTTTAACCATGTTCCCGTTTTACCCACTGCCTTGCAGTTTTTTTCTTTTATGTTCTCCTGTTCTAACACTAAAAGAGATGCTGCTCCACAGAATAAAACAAATAAATTTGTTAAATACATTTTTATTTTTGAACACTTTCATTAAATAATTATTTGATGCAAATATTTGTTTTAGTCTGAACGCATGGCAAACATGATTTAATTTATTTAATTTTACACTTCTTGCCAACTGTTTAAACAAACAAAAAATGTCAAATATTTGAGCTTAGTTTGAATATTAAACAAAATAGTTTTTTGTTTCACACAGTTTGAAGCAAATATAAGAACAAATATTTTCGTCAAATATTTCATTAGTCTAAACGTACCTTAAACAATGTCTCTAACTTTATTTCTACAGATCAGTGACATTCAAAAACCAATACCCGTTGAAATTCTTTTTGTGGTATTTTGGATGCCAAGGTCCTTACAAAAAAATGCTCTAACGTGGACACTTTGACAGCCTATTTGAGCAACTAATTTTTTATAGAATTGACCGCATAATTAAAGATAAATAAAGGTGATAATATCTTATAACATGATTTATCATCTGTGGTTAAAATCTCTTCAAAAATTAAAAAGTTATAAGCACATAAATTGGTTAAACCTAATGTGCCATACGCGGTAATGTCTCTTCAATTTGACGCCATATTTTTGTTGTTCTTTTTATTTTTTTTTTTCATTAACTCTTTTAAGCTAGCATTGTTTGAGACCACATTGCTGTAAAATTTTATGTGAAATTTAATCATTGGTTCTGTTGCTTTGTAACATGTATCGTTTTACTTAAACAATATATTTTATCCATGCCAACTACAAAGGGGCAAGAAAGTTGTCGGCATGTTACGATAAATTAATTCGTTGGCAGTATTTTTCGAATTTGCCTAAGAAAGAAATATTTCCTGCAACACACTTCGGGTTATATTTAATGAAATAAATTTAAAACTTTTGTAAGTTCCATAACTTTACGTCAAATTTTACAGTTTTTTTTAATGTTTGTAATGAAAAAGTCTTGAGTTAATAAAAACATAAACGTTGCAACAATAAACTGAAGTTTACCAAAATTAAGCACAACTATTTTTCCAAGGGTGTCTATTAAGCGCTATAAAACATTTTATAGTTTATACAAGTCGCCCATAAATTTTTAACTTTCTTCATAATTTTAAAAAGTTCGAAATAAGTTTTAAACTTTAAAGATAAAATAGATAAGATGTTTAATCTAATATCACATATACTGGCTTCTTTTTATTTATTTTCAAAACTTAAATAAAACAAGTAGAAGTGCTTTATCGGCTGTGCCGAATCGTTGATACCCTCCACCAGAGTAAGAATATATCAGAAATGGGTACAGATTCGGATTCAGCACAAGTCAAACTCATATAAAAGTATACTTTGGTCTATGAGAAAATAATTTTTTTTTATTTATAATTTAAGGTTTTTATAAAGAATTTTTAAAATAAGTTTAAATTTAAAAAAAAACTCAAATATATTTAACTCCAAATTTTTTTCTATATGAAAAGATATTTCTCCAAACTCATTAAAAAACATTTTTATTTATTAAATATTTTCCCATAATAACATTAAACACCAAAATAATTTGATTGGCTTTTTACGCCGTTCTTGTGGTTCCCATTAAACAAAAGAATTGCAAAAATTCATTTTGTTAAACAAAACTTTCTTATTGTAACATGTTTTAATAGAAAATAAAAAAAAACTACAACAATTAAAGCCAACAAAATCTCGTAGTCGGCTTGTTTCAAAAATAAATAAATTTAAGAAAATAAACGACAGCAACTTGCCATAAATAACTGAGCAACAAGGCGGAAGTTTAATAGAGATTAAAAAGAATTTAAGTCAAACAAAAAAAAAAACTAATACGTCTATGTGTTCACTTTTCAACAACGTTGCAACATTTCATTAGTTCTTTTTAAATACATGAATTCATATAAAAACCACAAATTTTATTGACAGAATTTATTTCTTTAAGTTCTTAATTTCTTACTAAGGAATAGAATCAGCTTTATAAAAATCTTAGAAGTCTTTAATATGGATTAACCAAAAAAAAAAACAAAGAAAGTTTTGCTTATCCATTCAACAATTAGCTATTGGATTCATTTCCACGCAAAAAGATTTAGAAATTTTGAATGTTGCATCTTACAACTTTATCCTGAACTTAACCAAAAAAGTTTTTATAATCTCATTAAAGATTTGAAAAGTTTTGTATTACAAAAGGTAAGACAAAAAGTATTGGGTGGTTTTTTTTAGCTGCATGCGAACAATCGTTATCGATAACTACACTGAACCAAACTGTGTTGACATTTCTGTTCAGTAAGATTTGGCAAGTCATCATGAATCTTTTAACGCAAGAACAATGCTACCAAATTCAGGAAATTTACTTTGCGAAAAATTTGTTCGCGAAGCTCTAAAGCACTGCGTTTATTTTAAGAAGATCATTTCTGGTTAAATGGCTACGTTAAAAAAGCAAAATTGCCATATTTGGAGCGAAAACAATACTCAAGCTGTTAACTAAATACCATTTACCTATTAACATTGGCTGCTTGGTGCGGTTAAGACGCTCTTTCAAAATGAGCAAAGAGCTGTCGTTAAACATCAACGACTTTTATTCCGAACAAGACGGCACAACTTTTCATACAGTACGCTTGCCAATTGATTTATTTCAAAATCAAGTTGGTGACAACTCTATTTCCCGAAGTAGTCCTTCTCACTGGCCCCTGGATTACTTTTTATGGGGCTACGTTTATCCATAGGTTTATGCCGATAAACCAGCAACACGTGAAGCATTGAAAGCAAAAATTCAGGACACCATTGACGTCCTATGGACAGGTTAATGGTTAAAAAATGCCTTATTTCAAAATAAATACCATGTAAATAAAATACCATATTATAAAATTTCAATCTAACAATAGTTCTGTCTTGTGTTATTATTTAAAGTACTCATGCAGCTAAAAAAAATACCCCATACAAAAAATTTTTACAAATGTTGCATCTAAATTTTAAGCCCTTTTGTTTAAACAGATTATGAAGAAACTTTTGACCTCAGGCCGCGTTTTTTTTAGCCACTATAAAAGCAATTACGGATATTTTTATACTGCACATAATTTTATTTTTTTTAATGCATTTAATTTAATAGAAAAACTATTAACAAACGAAGAGGTTTCTGAAAAAAGTTTACACATCCAGTATACATTTTTTAAATGGAAACTTTAAATGCAAAATGGTAGACAACACCTGTCGTTGTATAAATCTACAATTTTAAAAATAAATGTGTCCTCCTTTGTTGAGGACTCCACTTAAAATATCCTTCTATTTAAAGAGTGGTTCAATTTTAAGGTCCGATGTTGATTTTGAATAAAACACAAATTATTTAGGAAGTTATTCATTTCTTTTTATTATGATAATATTGGTAGGGTTCAATTATGTATGGAACAAAATACCAAATGGACGCCGCGACCTCCGCGGTACACCTCCATCCGATGGTCCAAATTTTCGATGACGCTGAGGCATAATTGAGGTTCTATGCCCTTAATGTGTCGAATTATCTCATCCTTTAGCTTTTGAATTGTTGCTGGCTTCTTTCATATAACACTAAAGAAAGAAGTCCAACGGTGTCAAATCACATGCTCTTGGCGGCCAATTGACATCGCCACTACGTTAGATAACAAGGCCAATGCATTTGTCGCGCAAAAGAGACATTGTTTCGTTAGCTGTATGGCAAGTGGCACCGTCCTTTTGAAACCACATATCCCACATCCATTTCTTCCAATTCGATCCGAAAAAAGTTCGTTATTATCTCACGGTAGCGAACAACCATTCACAGTAACTGCCTGACCCGCCTTATTTTGGAAAAAAAGACCCGATGTTGCCGCCAGCCCATACACAGTACCAATCAGTCACTCTGTGGGTGCATTAGTTTTTCGATACTCACTCTTGGATTAATATTCGTCCAAATGCGGCAATTCTGCTTATTGACAAATCCACTGAGGTGAAAATGTGCCTCATCACTGAAGATGATTTTCTTCGAAAATTGATCATCCACTGTTGCCATTTCTTTCTATCATTCTGATCATTGACGACGTTTGGAATGGTCAACAGGCTTTAGTTCTTGAGTCAATTGAACCTTGTAAGCGTGTAAATGCAAGCCTTTATGCATAATGTTCATCAACGACAAGCGTGCGAGGTGAATTTTTGGGCACGACGACGAGTTGAGGTGGATGGCTCTTCAGCCAAACTATCGCGAACAGCAGCAATATTTTCTGCAGTTCGAGCTGTACGCGCATGCACTGGTGTTTTCACATCTTCTGCAGACCCGGTTTGCTCAAATTTTCCGATTGTACGAACATTTGGACGATTAAATTGGCCGAAAAAATCACGAAGTGTACGATAAGCATTTTGATTTGAAATCCCATTTTCATAATAAGCCTGAATAACTTTAAAGCGTTGCTCGATTAGGTAACTTTACATGGCTCAAATTGAGTTAGTCTGAAACTGAGATTTGTGGAATGAAATGCAAAAAAAAGCTAGACGTTTGTGTGTGGCTCGCACTCAACATCGGCCCTTAAAATTTAACCTACTTTTATATATTTAATCTACGGCCTTGTGTTTTCATTTTGAAATATAAAGAATTTAAATGTAATTGCAGATGGTGATTTTTATTCGACACAAATTAGCCTAATTTTATAAAAAATTACCAATCTGACTTTTTCAAATCACTAAACTTTTCTTGAAAAATGTTGTTGTTTTTTCAATTGTCTGATGTGCCTTCTAAAATTTTTCATCAGTTGGTTAAGGACACTCGGTTTTAGACGAAAAAAGCCAGCATTACTACTGTTTATAGCTTTCCTGCAGTTCTTACGAGCCTGAGTTTCTTTGTGTTTAACTGGCGAAACTACATCTTTTAATTAAACTAATGGTGAATTTTGATTTTTATTATACCCACACCACAATAGTGGATAGGGTTATATGCATTTGTGCCTATGTGTGTAACACCTTAAAATATTTGTCTACCCCACCTTCAAGTATACCGGACGACTCAAAATCACTTTCTGAGTCGAACTAACGATGTCCGGCTGGCTGGATGGCTGTCCATGTAACCTTGTGTGCAATGTACAGGTCTCAATTTTGGAGATAATTTGATGCAATTTGGGACATAGGATATTGGCACAAGGACCAAGTTTATTGAAAATGGGCCGAATCGTTGGACCACGAGGGCAGATAGGGGGAAATGTCTGCCTCTCAGCAACTATGAAACCGATTTTAATAAAATTTATATCATAGATATAAACATATTTATATGGACACATAAGCTATGCAGTTTTTCAAAAATAGGATCACAATGGGAAATGCCAGCCTCCCACAAACTTTCAAACTGATTTTAATGAAGTTTATTAACATAGATAAATCCATATTTATATGGACACATCAGTATGATGAGTTTTTAAATACTGTGCTGTAGGGTATCATATGGTCGGTCTTGACCAACTATACTTTCTTGTTGAAAACCCGTAAAAAGGTACAGCATAGTTAATTTTTGATAGTATTAGTGTTCTATACCGGATATCTTATTTTTTTAATTGTCTTATCTTTTAAAAAGCGTGTTAGTTCGAGTGTCACAACTTTGAGTATGCAACACTGCCTTATTTGAATACCCATTTAACAGGTGATAGTTGCTGTCGGACCACATTTACTGTAGTTGATAATATACATCCCGTGAGACGCCGAACAGTGCGCACTGAAGGAAAGCATTGAAGATGTTCCTAATATCAATTCGTCGCAGTTCTCAGCAACTGGGATTATGTCGTTCCACTTTATGAAGTATTTTACGAAAGGATCTTGCCTTAAACGCTTTCAAGATTCAACTTGTACAGGAATTAAAGCCAAACGACCATCGTATGCGCCGCCAATTTGACGAATGGGCTAAAGCATAAATTCATATTGATTTTGAATTTGGTTGAATGGGTACGTAAATAAGCAGAATTGTCGCATATGGAGTGAGAAGAAGCAACAAGCTTATGTCGAAACACCATTACATCCAGAGAAAACTAATATTTGGTGCGCTTTATGGGCTGGCGGAATATTTGGCCCATATGTCTTCAAAGACGATAATGGTCAGAATGTTACTGTCAATGGTGAAAGTTATAGGAACATGATTCGAAATTTTTTCGTACCTCAATTATGTGGCATTAATCGGAGCCACATGACACACAGCGAGCGCTACAATTGATTTATTCAAAGCAACTTTTGATGGAAAAATAATTTCGCGTAACGGCCAAATTAATTGGCCAGCAAGATCGCGTGATTTAACCTGATTGGATTTTTTCTTTGGGGTTTTGTTCAGTTACATGCTACGTCGATAAACCACAAACAATTAAACACCTGGAAATCAACATTCGAATAGTTATCGGCGAAATACGACCGCAAATGCTGCGAAAAAATGTTGAAAATTGGTGTTCCAGATTGAGCCTTCTACGCGCCAGCCGTGGCGGCCAAATGTCAGAAATCATTTTTAAACAATAATTTTATAAAATGTTCTTTCCAATTTAGCCTGTTTCATTGATATTAAAAATATATTTCCTTGTTTCATTATGATTTGTGGGACTCTATAAAAAACACTAATATAAACAAAAAATAATATGAGTGAAATTAAAAGAACTATGCATCTGTTTTTATTTAATTCCAACCCTCTAGTTAATGTCGACGCACCCCTTATGTTTTTCAATTTATGTATATCTCCTTGTTTGTTTGTTTGACAATACCAAAAGCAAAAATCAAAGATTTAATATTATGACTAAACAACACATTACAAACAATATGTAATTAAAATTTAAACTCATTTGCGTTTCATAATCCTTATGATTAAAATCCCACTTACCTGTTTCTGCATACTGTACAAAAACGCCGCCATTCACATTTGTTTTTCTTTTGTGCAGATAAAAGATATTAAATAAAAAACATTTCTTATCTCAAAATATCTCGTTTGCTAAAATCTCCCACTTCTTTTAACGTTCACATATAACATCTCCATGTATTTACTGGCACTATAAAAAATCCTGCAAGGATTAAAAGATACAAAAGAAATTTAAATTATTTAGTATAATACATGAAGGGAAGAGTAAGAATATAAAATAATTAAAAAATAATTAAAAATATTTCCTTATGCCTCGATAAACAGCCGAAATTTTATACACTTTTGCTCTTAAAAGAAACTCACACATTTTATTTTATAAATATTGTCACCGACAGATTTTCTTTGATAAGTGTAAAATTGGATTGAACGAAGAAATACAAAGTTTTTTATTTCTTTATTTTTTTTCTTTTTGAGTCTGTGCAAATTTACTTATTTTTTTTGTTTATGTTGCTCAAAGTAAATACATTTTTTACTTTGATTAATAGAATTCTTAAAGAACAATTACTTTTTTATCTTTGACGAGGGATAAAGAGAAATGAAAAAAGATACCATTTAAATTGACATCATATTTAAATACTGACATGAATAACCTTGAAAAGTCTAAATGGCGCATAATTTTTTAAATAAATAATAAAAAATTTGTTGTGGACTTTAAGAATTGTGTATAAAATGAGAAAATAAGGGGGAATATGAAGTTTCATATAAAACGCCAGATTTCAAATAAGGTTATATTTTAGGACCCTGTTGTTCAATCGTTATCCCTTTATCTACGTTTAGTAAGAGCTAACTGCGTTTACAGCAAAATATAAAAAAGTTAACTATACATATACAATTTTTTGAAAAACAATTTAAAATACTTCTGGCGTTACGTTACAAAAAGTAGACTTTTCGCTGGAAATGCCCATATTTAAAAGTAGAAACCTGTGGCAGAAAACTTTGTCATACCCTACACCACCATAAATAAAAAGGTTATTATGTGCTTGTGCTTGAGTTTGTAATCCATAGGTATGTTATTTTTGGACTAACTTCTTAGTAATCCTATCGATTCAAAACCGTATACTCGAGTGCATGGCTATCTGAATGCTTTCATTATTATTTTGATCAAAGAACAGATCGTAATTTTAAAGGTAATATAATAATATTTGGTACTAGCCTTAATTGAACGAAGCCTTTTAAAAAAAAGGAAGTATTAGTCAATCATTTCACCTATACCCCATACAATTGTCCTCTCTAAATTCAGCATTTTCGGCAATAAACCTTCTTATTATGTTAGCACCTCAATATGGCATAATTACTCTACCCAATTTGTTGTTAATCGGTCCATATTTGGCCGTTGCTCCCATACTAGTTTAGCTTCCAAATATTGCTTTTACTGCAAACAAAACCCCTAATAAATACTTGCATTAAGATAAAAGCTTGGCCAGTATTACCTTCATAACAACTAGTATATAATAAAAAAAAATGTTGGCCACCGTAAATCCAAAATTTAACATAATTTTCATATCGGCCTCCCACCGAAAATCACTTTAAAACTTATAGATCCCATATAGACTTTAATATTTGGATAAAAGTTGGCACTTACATCAAATTTCGATTCCCCAATACCATTGGTTAAAAGTTTCATGACCAACTATAGGCTAGCAAACGTCGCAGTGACGCAACCAATAGAACTGCAAAGAATTCTGTTGATGGGTATATGTTTACTCACGAAACATGTGAATTCGACTCAAGTTCAATTCCCGTTTAGTGAAGAGTAAAAATTATTAAAAAAAAATTTAATTCATTTCATATTGTAAAATTCCTTCCTTTACTAAAATAATTTAATTAAAAATTTAATTTGATGAACTTAAGGCTAATTGAAAAATATCAAAATTTCAACTAAATTAACTGTATATAAAATTTTTTTTTAATGTGAACGGAAAACAAAACTTGTAACTATTTTATTTTATTTTTCTTCATATATGCCAAATAATTGTCCCTATTTGTATTAAAATATCCTTTATCATCCACATAAAAAAGTGAATTGAAAGTAAAATTTTGTTATAATCACCCAATCAATGCAGAAGGGTTAAATGCAAAATAATTTTGCTTAGTTCGCAATTTTTTTAATTGTTACTGTTTTCAGTAATTGTCTGTTTTTTATTACATAACGTATGATTAATCTTTATTTTTTTCATTTATTTTTTATTACACATACGTACGATTCCATTATAAAGCGTCCATACCTTACAAACTACACTTTGTTACTACACACTTGCAACAATGTTATATTGAATTTTAGCTACCGGCGTTTTTATTATGCTTATTGCATAAGAAGCGAAGTTGTATTAAAATAAATTAATTATCAAAATTTTCAAAATTTTTTTTGTTTTAAATGTTTGTTAAACGAGTCACTTTTGCACTCGCGTTCTAAAAATAAGCAGTATGTTTTTTTTTAATTTTTATTATTTACTTATTTTATTGTAAAAAAAATATAATCAGCATACGAATGGTTTTTGGGAGTTTAAAGGAAAAAAAACTTATTGAGAAAAAATTTGTTGCTAATGGCAATGCCGGCAAATATTGCATTAGCTGTTCCACGCTAGCAACAATTTCGTTTTTTCTTCTATCATTATTACTGCCCAAAGTATTTCATATATTTTCCTTTTATTATTCGAACAAAAATATAACAAAAGTTTTTTTAAAAAGATGAGTCTACTTCTACTTCGGCAACAATTTGTATGAAATTAAAAAAGATTTCTGTAATAAATTTATTAAGTTTTTAAAAATATGTTGAAAAAATAATAATAAATACTTAATATTAATCTGGGGAAAATTCGCAATCGATTTTCTGATTTCTCAAATATGTGTGGTTGTGAAAATGTTTGTTCTTTTATGAAAACCAAGTGAAATTGTTGCTAGCATTGTGTACGAGGTTTAAAGTAAGTTTGTAAAAATCCACTAACGGTTTTTTGGACGTTGTATTTTATTTTGTAAGAATTCTTAGTTTTCTCTTAATCACCATGGAAGTTGGTACATCTGCAACAATTTACTTTTAAGTTCTTCAAATACAAGCACGATAGGAATTTGCTTTAATAGCGGGCGATATAGGGATTACTAATAATTGCTTTCCCAAATACACACACTAACAATACTATTACAGTTACGGACTGTAGCTGCATGTATAAAATGTCTTGCCGAACATGTAATACTGCAAATTTTTATTTGACGAGAATAAAACACAACATTGGATAGCCCTGTTTTTTACAGCTGAAAAAAAGTTTGGTCTTCAATATATAAAAAAAATATGTACATAAATCAAAAAGTGTGATCGTCATAATATAAAAAAAAATATACATAAACCTTAATATGTTAATAGATTGATATTAAATAAATAAAGAAATGAACAAAATGAATGACGAAATTCCAATTTCTTTAGTTTGTTTCTCATAAAATATGTAAACAAGAAAATAACTTTGCCAGATTGCCGATTGATTAACACCAAGTTTTTACGATTTCTTGATTTGACGTTTTTTTCAAAAATAATTTTATAACACCGAATTCATTCAATTTTTATACCACTGACAACCTACCGTTAACAATGTAATGCTTTCTTTTGTTTTTACTATAAAATAATAGAAAAAATAATTATTAAAACTTAAAATTTTTACTGTCCTGATAAGAGGTGATTTTTTCCCAACTTCGTCTGGTAACCCCATATATAAACAGAAGCCATCTCTTTACAGGGCATAATCAACACTCTATTTTATACGGGGCGTTAAGTGCAATGCCTTATGACATTTAAGGGTGATTTTTTTAGAATAAAACACGCTGCCCTTTTAGAAAGCAAATCATTTTTAAGAAACGAACACCAAATTGCACTTTTTTTTAATAAAATGTGACATTTTTTGTAGAAAAGAAAACACCATAAGTTAAATTCTTCTTAATGTAATATTAAATGAAAATGTAATTTAAAATAACGAAAAGTTCATTTAATTTTTACTGTCAACAATTCAACCGCGAATTCCGTAAAAACAAATGAATATTCAGTTATTTTAAATAAACTAACTAACAAACAATTAACTACATATTCCATTAAAACATATGAATATTCAGTTATTTTAAATAATGGAACTACCAAAAATAAATTTTTAGTTATGTATAAAAAACGATTTGCTGGTTTTGTGTAAGCCATTCCCATTTTCTATTTGTTAAAATTATTTGGCGCCCTACGCTCCAGTGGGAGTTATATATATGTATATATATTAGGGTGGCCGTTATTTACTTTTTTTTTATTTCTTAGATTCTCGCCCCCCAAATCGGTTCAGTTTTATGTAAAAAAAAATACAAAAAAATTTCGTAGCGAGAAATTGTGTTTTAGGGGGGGCGTCCGCCCCTCAAAATTTGGCATCAAGCCATTTATTCAAATGTAATTTGTTTGCATATTACTATCTCTTAAAAACAACATTTTGCAAGAATATGATATATGGCAATATTTTAGCTCTTCTAGTCAACAACATTAGCTTCGAAGAAAGTTTTTTGCTAAAATTAATATTTTAGAAAATAATTAAGAAAATAACAACAAAATACCAAACTTTTTATATACGTCTTAAATATATAAAAGCCGGATTTAATGTCAAGTGACAAAATTTTGAAATCAATGTCTTCCGATTAGGATGAAATTTGCACCAAGGTTAGTCCTATTGGATGGTAGTTTAGACACAAATTTTCAACAAGATCGGTCAAAGAGTTTCAGAGTTAGAGGTCAAAGTTTGAAATATTGGCCATACAAGTATTTTTTCTCATCCATGTAACTTATTACCTATTTATGTTAGCAAAATTTGTCCCAAAGTAGCTTCGATAGCTATTTTATCAATCTTTTTGAAACAAATTGTTTTTGTTTTTTTAACAAATTTAAAAATTTTTTTTTTTTAAATTTAAAACTTGGCTCAAACAAATAAAAAAAAAAATTTTTAAGTTTAAAAAAAAAAATTTTAAAAAAATTTTTAAAAAAACGAAAAATTTTTTTTAAAAAGATTGATCAAATAGCTATCGAAGCTACTTGGGACAAATTTTGCTAACATAAATAGGTAATAAGTTACATGTATGAGATAGAACACCTGTATGGCAAACTTTGACACCCTCTAACTCTGAAACTTTTTGACCGATCTTGTTGAAAATTTGTGTCTAAACTACTATCCAATAGGACTAACCTTGGTGCAAATTTCATCCTAATCGGAAGACATCGATTTCAAAATTGGGTCACTAGACATTAAATCCGGCTTTTATATATTTAAAACGTATATAAAAAGTTTGGTATTTTGTTGTTATTTTCTTAATTATTTTCTAAAATATTAATTTTAGCAAAAAACTTTCTTCAAAGCTAATGTTGTTGACTAGAAGAGCTAAAATATTGCCATATATCATATTCTTGTAAAATGTTGTTTTTAAGAGATAGTAATATGCAAACAAATTACATTTGAATAAATGGCTTGATGGCAAACTTTGAGGGGCGGACGCCCCCCCTAAAACACAACTTCTCGCTACGAATTTTTTTTGTATTTTTTTTTACATAAAACTGAACCGATTTTGGGGGGGGGGGAGAATATAAGAAATCAAAAAAAAAAGTTCTCCATACAACTAACGGCCACGCTAATATATATATGTAACGCGCAAAATAGAAAGGGACCTAAGGGTAAAACCCGGGTTTGTTTTTTGAGGCATGGGATTGGTCTCATTAGATGCTCCGTTGTTGTCAACATCAAAAAAAAAAAATTATTTTTTTTACCCTTAGGTCCCTTTCTCTATGCGCTGTCACATATATATATGTATATTAGGGCGGGTCGATTTGTATGGATGAACAAAAAATTAAAAATCGTATAGCAAAAACGTAATCTACATTAAATTCTACGAAAATTCTCCGAAGAAACCATGGGTCTAAAACAAAATCCTAGTCCGCGCCTCTCGACTTGAAAATTTTTTTACTTGGGTGAAAATTTGTTCAATGTAAAAAAAATTTTGATTTTAAAAAAATATAAAGTGCAAAAGAATAACCTTACTAAACCATTTTATTAAAACAATTTTTTTTTTCCAAGGCGGGCAGCCAAATTTTCAAGTCGAGAGGCGCGTATTATGATTTTGTTTTAGACCCATAGTTTCTTCGGAGAATTGTCTTAGAATTTTATGTAGATTACATTTTTGCTATACGATTTAAAAAAAAAAAAAATCGACCCGCCCTAATGTATATATATTTATATATATGTACATATGTGTTATAAATATGTAAGATAAAAATAAGTTTAGTTAGAAAATGTTATATGCTATGGGCATTTTTCATTTAGTCAAAATATTTTTATTATTGCAAATATGGTTTTTGAATTAGATTTATAAGTAGGATTTTTTTTTGAGTATACATATGAATTGTTATATAAGTTATATAAGATATATTTTATTTTTGTTATTTTAGTTTTTCATAATTTTGTTATTGCATTTTGTTATTTACATATGTATATTAAAATTTCCTGACGAAATTAAATATTAGAAAGACCTAGAGCTGAAATAAAAATAAACAGTTTATTCTTAAATTTAATAAAGGCATATTTTGTATGAAAATTTTCCTTAATAAACGTTTGTTAAAATATTATAATCGTTTATGAATTCGGAGGCTTATCTCGCATAGATGTATAAAAAATCTTGGGTGAATTGCGGAAGTTATCAACATTCCTAACATAACCAAAGTAGTCGTAGAGCTGTTTTCATCATATCCGTAAATATGGACAACTTTTTTGCAGCTCTATGTTACAAGTTAACAATAATTTCTACATCACTGTAGATAACAGACCTCTTGGGCGTTATAATTAATTATTTCACAATAAAAGTTTGAACATAATGGATTTTTTTTTTTTAATTTTTTAAAAGTTTTACCTAACTTTTGCACTCAGTATTTATCTCGATAGAATTAGAAGGCAAAAATAACCCCCTAAGCTATTACCAAAAATTTTTTAATTTCTAAACTACTGTTTCATCCTTTTTAAAACAAACTTAAATTCAAAACTTTTTAAGCAGATTAGTCATTTGGGAAAAACAAAAACTAAATATTTAGATAAAGTTTTGTCATAAATTAACAAATGTCAGAAGACCGAACTACTATCTAACCGATAAGAATTTTAACAAAAAAAATGTAAAAAGAATCCCTTTTTTAAATCACACAAACACACACACACATACATGCATGTGTCATAGCATTTGAAAAGATTTTTCAATGATTTAAATGTTGTGTTGGAAAGAAGGTAACCAAAATTGGAATTTAGTTTGTTTGGATAAAACATCTTCTCTACGAAGGTGACAATGGCAAGTCAAAATGCCAAAATGGTCGGAGAAATTCAAAATTGTCTTTAAAGGAAAAATTTCTCTATCATGTAAAAATTTCTTAGAAATTTGCATTAAATGTAATAGAAACCAGTGCAGTGGTTACGTTTTTTGGTTCCACTCACTGCCAGCATGAAAACAATATGGTGTTTTTTTTTTGTAACAGTCAAGGTAAAATTGTTTTTAAATTTCAGAAAAGTTGAGAAAATTTGCCATTTTCGTTTATTCAGTAAGTTCATTTCGTATTTCAAAACTCGAATCACGCAAAATACGAAAATGTGTTAAAAAAAATATTACACTAGAAAAATTATGCAAAATAAATTTATAATTATAAATTTTATTTTATTCCACCTTTATTTATTAAATTGCCTTAAAATTCACAATTTATTAAAAGGAAATTTAAAGTCAATTAAAGTCGTTTGCACTGCATAATTTTAAGAATTTCAATTAATGCCAGGTTCTTAAAGTAAACAAAAACTATTGTGCTGCATCCATCCACTTGTCTTTAGATAATGCATATCTATTGTTTGCTTTCATTAAACTGTAACAATCTTTTATGTGTCCAAATATATACTCGTAAACATTTGTAGAAGCTCGTACAAAAGAGAGATATGTGCTTATGTTAATTGTCGTTTAGATTAAAGTCGTCTTGGTTATCTAACGAATGATTTTTAACAGTAGGAAACAAAAAATATAGTCCAAGTCATCAAAACAGCCCGACAAAGTCAAAATCTTTTACGAATTCTTTCAGATTTCTGACCCAAAAAGTGGTTAACATGAATTCTGGCAGTCGTGTGGTTGGAAATTCTGTGTGTTTTTTATTCCGGCATTTCTTATGGACCCAAACCAATAAAAAAGGGCATGGGAGATTTTGTATTGTTAACCGACATTCTAATTATTTTCTAACAGGTGGCTGAAAGAACAGGGGGAAAAAATTTAATCGACTGATCGCCCGGATTTCTGAAGAAGGATTGAAATTTTGTATGTTTATTTTTAGTTTAAGCTAGCAACACACTAACGATTTGTGCGCGTGATTTTTTAAAGTACCATTTTTCCACAAACGACGAACAAATCACAATAAAGCTTAAACTTCAAAAAGACAACATGAATTGTGAAGCGAATGATGGATTGGAGTGATGGCAGCATTGATAATTAGCTTGTGTACACTCAAAAGAAAAAATCAATCCATCCGTACTCCAATCAATCCGAAGCGGTATTAATAGTAAGGTGAGTACGGATTTTTTTGAATCAAGTACAAGGTACTGATTCAAGTACGGATTTTCAATCGCAAACTACTTAAATTATGTATATGCAATCCCGATATCGTACTTGAAATAATCCGAAAATTCGAGTGATTTAAGCAAAATCTCAACATGCGCTTGATGCAAGTATTATGAAGTTGATTTTATCCCGAATTAGAAAGAAAAAAATAATTACGATTGATTTACTTAAGCGTATTATACTTTACAGAATATTTACTTTAAAAGTCTTGTGTACATATTAAACTAAAAATATAAACTAAATGAGAAGCGAGAGTTCAAATTTACTTTTTAACTCTTCGTGGTACACATGAGCCTGGCCAGACCTTTTTCAATGTGTATATAAAATCAAAACATCGCCCGGTGGCCGAAATTCGACCACTTGACATTTACTTTCGAGAGAACCTGTGCGTTATACAATAAAAACGTACGCATTTTAAGAGAACGGCAAATGCACTTTACATTAAAACGCTTTTCAAACACTTTAATTCAAAAATTTAGAAAAAAATATTGTGCATATCCCCGTATTTAATTTATAAGATTTTAATGAAATGTTATCAAAGCAAAAAATAGAAACTCAGATCTACGTTAAAAGTCATTAAAAAAGGTTTCCGACTTTTATTTTCTTAAACGACACTTTTGCGCTACTTTATTTTTTCAAAATGCCTCAAGGTAGAAGTACATAACACGCGTTAGTGCGCGCGCGCTCTGAAGACTTCTGTCAAAAAAGTTAAACTAGTGTATTTCAATAGAACAAGCTACATGCAAAATATTTTGACGCGTTTGCGCCAGAAAGTTGGTTAACTTTGAACTTTTTAACGCGTTGTGTATTTTTGACAAGTAATCAGCTGACAATAAAAAAAAATTTTTTTACAAATTTTCGAATCGTGAAAGAATAATTTATTGATGAGCTTCAAAAACATACAATATTTATATAAAAAGAATAAATTCAATAAAATAAAAAAATCTTTTTGTACTTTCGAATCCGTTTTTAATGCACAAATAAGTAAACAAATAAAAAACAGCTGACAGGAATGGCTTTTGTAACGCGTGTTGTGTAACTTGTAATTTTTCATGCGCTAAAGTTTTTAAACGCACGATAAACGTCGACGAATGAACGCGTGTTATGTACTTCTACCTTAACGGTAACCTTGTCCTAATACATATAAACATGTGCTTTTGCAAGTGCAAAATGAAAACAAAAACTTTATGGGAGAAAAACATAAAGCACAACCGTCATTTATACATGTCTGTACATGAGTGTTTGCAAGTATAATGCAAGAAAAAACACATTTTCGAAGAATAACAAAAAAACTCAACTACTACTTACATATATGTATGTGCGTGTGTTTGCAAGCAAATTTAAAACGCGGTATAAACTCTTTAATCATGCAAATTAAGAAAGAAAAATTAAAACGATATTCATACGTTTCATATAAATTGGCGGACCATAAGATACTTAAAAATCAACCACAAAAAAATTGTTCCGGAATTTATATATCAGATTTCAAGAAATTCGGGATGGTTGTCGAAAGTAATCCCATTTAGGATTGTTTTCAGTAATTTTTATTTTTATTTTTATTCGTATTTGAATTTGACGTTTAGTGTTGTACACTAAATAAAAAAAATTTTAAATGTTCGCGCACAAGCCCACTAACACATCGAACAAATCACAAGAAATTGAAATTTTCAATTTTTGCGCGTACAATGCCACTAACAAGTAACAAGACGTCGAGCACGCATATGTCACTAGGTATGTATATAAATTCAATCAAAGAGACAGTTTTTTATAGCTGGGGGCTAATTCTGCCAGTCGTGGTCGAATACTTTTTCTATAAATTTTTTCGAATCGATACAGTTTTCTATCAAGACTGCCAGAATTAGCCCCCAGCTATAAAAAACTGTCTCGTAAATACCCTGATAGTGAGACTCTATGGCCCTAATTTTGTAAAACACAACGCAACGACAAAGAATTACATTGAAAGCAAAAACAAATTCATAAATATTTTGTAATTTTGTTGTTGCCTCTAACAGAAATTCTCATTGGTTTTTAAGATTTCTTTTTCTCATTGCTTGTGGCGTTGAACATTTTAAAACGGTAAATAAATTTCTGTACAAAGCAACAACAAAATTACAAAATATTTCTGAATTTGTTTTTGCTTTCAATATAATACTTTGGCATGCGTTGTGTTTTACAAAATTAGGGCCTATGTTTTGTAGCGAAATATTGGAAAATAAAATATAATTTTATAAAAACAAAAACATGAAGCTCGAGCTTAATTAGCTACTAATTTTATGTACATATGTATAAAAAGGTCGAATAAAAATAAACTTAAATATTATTGTCTCGAAAATATTATTTATGAGTTTGTGTAAGTGAACTGCCACTTATTTCTGGAATCAATCGGGTATGTTCTACAAATCGAAATAATGCGGATTTAAAATCGAACAATTTTAAAAAGGAGCCATAAAAGACAGTTCAATAAAATATTCCACTTTATATAGTCCATGCTTTGAGTACCAAGTATCTTTACAAGAACAATTGTAAAACACTGCAGTCATTTTGTAAATAATTAAAATCAAAATCTCGTTCGATTTTATTTCCACTTCATTTCGATTTCTAGGAGATGCCCGATTGACTAACCTTATGAACAAACATGGCTGCCAGATAAGTTTGTGAGGAAATCGTCAGTTTCCTGAGGAAAAAAAAATCGTCGTTATTCGGCCTTATTGTGGTTGTCGTTGTCGTATACGACTGTGTAATAGATTAAAGTAATACACAACATGTGTTCTTTAATCTACTACAAAAAACGACACGTTTGTTTACGCAAACGACAACCACAATAAGGCTGATTGTTTCGAAAAATCGTCAAAAAAAAATCGGACAACTAAAAATTTAGTTTTTTTTAAACAATTTTTGTTCGATTTTTATAAAACAAAACATTCAAACAAAAACATAATTACTTCATACCCAACTATCATTTTTAATCGTGTAAGAGCTACTGGGAGTGTCATGAAGAGCTTATTTGATCGTCGATGACAGAATTTTATAATCGTACAAGTTTCCTCACACGGTAAAAACTGTAACACGAGTGAGATTCTTCCATAGCACAGCGAAAGACGCTTTTCAAGCGTTGTGGGAATTGTTTAAGACGTGGGTAAAGATTATCGAACGAGACTTTCATGTCAAGAATGCTTGCCGTATAATTTTTGAAAATATGATTTATACAGAGAGTCGTAAAAGCTTCATTCGATGATGGTTTGACAAAAGATAAAGAAAGTGTAACATTGTTGTTTTTGTACTCTGAAAATAATCAAAGATTTACTTAAGACTTGCATATTTTAGCCGTACCTAAACAAACGTGGCACGGGTTTTTAAGTTTTTGGATAGAGCGGCCTCAACGTTTTGCAATTGGAAGCCGATTTTGCCAGCTCGTTTAATAGTGAAGTTTGCCGCTATTGTTATTAATAATGGCAATTTATCTATATTTTTTTATTTTTAATTTGTGGGTTTTATTTAACAAGAAAGCTGTTACGTTGACTCTCTTGCTTTGCTGATATACCATACATCAGCGTAAAAGCTAAAGATAATGTTCCGCCTTCCGCTCTTGTTAAGGACCGGCTGTTAAACAATTCAAGGTAAAAAAACGAAATTGTCAGAAACTGTAATGTTTGCTTCAGAATTTGGAGACTGAATAAGTCGTTAATTTTTAGAAAAAAATCAGCAATTTGGCACTTTGCTAATTTCGGAACAAAAAATTGTCAAAATGACGATAAATCATCAAATCTGGCAGCCCTGGGAACGAATCACTTTTCTGATTTTGTCCACAACAGAACTGAATAGAGTTAAACTTTGGGGAGAATTTCGCAATGTCGTTGTAGATGGGGGTAGTGCACTCATTTTGCAGTTTCAACTCACACTTAGTGATAGTGCAATCATTTTGTAGCTGTTGAGTGATAAACTGCAAATTTACAGCCTCAGTAAGCATGAGTGTTTGTGATGTTAAAAAATTTTGCACTCAAAAAAAAAAATAAAATAGTTTTATATTAAAAAAATGCAAATTTTTGCAGTATTTGAATTGAGTGCAGTTTTTTGCATTCAATCTGCGTTTAGTGATAGTGAAAAATTGCAATATCATTAATTTTTTTGTGGTAGTTAAAAAAAACAATCATCACTAAACCTTGTAAAAAAGTGCAAACCTATCTTTTTGCAATGGTGTGAAATACATATTTGTTTTGTATTTAATGACGAGGTCTAATTCAGCTCTGAGCCCTGCCCAAAAGATTTAGGAATATTAGCTTTAGTTTTTTTCCATTTCTAGCAGTTGATGAATTTTTTTTAAAAATAACTCTTAAACTTAAAAAGAAATTTTTCTTAAATACCACAAGTCGAATCCTACCTTTTCATAGACATTTTTATAGAGAAAAGAGATTCTCTTACAAAATTTAATGGCGGAATATATTTCGTATTAATCTGGATTTCAAATTTAAATTAGGCACTTATATTAAATGCTAACAGGCGTATTCATATTTATGGAAAAATTATTAAAGTTGTATTCATAAACGAAAAATAGGCAATTAAATCTTTAATAAACCATTCATAAAGTAAGAAAATTTATGTTTCGATTTACCCTTCTTTAAACCAAAAATACAATGACGTTTGATACGCGTTTGCATTTTTTGATTTTATTTTTGTAAAATATGTTGAAAAATAATGAAAAAAATGTTTTATTTATTAATATGGACACCTTAAATACATTTTATTAATTTTTTTTTTATTTTAGACAACCAATTTAAAGTTATATGGTTAATTATTAAAAAATATTTTATATGATTTAAAAGAATATGTTCAGGGGCAAATGCAGATATTCTTTTATAAACAAAGTTGCCATACTTAAACACAAAATCGCTACAAATAGTTAATAGTAATAAAACTGTTAATATACGTTTATAAATACAAATTTTTATAGGAGGTTAGACAAAAAGCGTTTGATAGTTATTACATACAATAAGCTTAAAATAAGAACTTTTTATGAATATGGCTGTAAATCTTTAAAGTTATAATGTGTTCCTTAAGGTCGTTAATCTTAATAAAAATATTAAATAAAAAAACTGATGAATTTTATTTGCAAAAAACGTAAAAATTTATTTCATAAACTAACATTTAAAAAATATTAGCAAGTACTGCAAGAAATTTTTAATAATTCTTTGCATTTAAATTGCTGCAACTGTTACTTTATATTTTTCTTTTTTCTTTAGAACTTAAATCTGTTCTTTGAGTAACATCTGCTTTGTAATATTTCCTTCAATATGACTCAAGTGAAATCATGCCACATTTTTCCACCAGTGCTGTATTGTGTCCTCATTTCGTATGGGTGTTATTACATAAATGCAGTTTACAGAATTGTTATGAAATTCTTAACCCATTTTGTTGTACATGCGTTACATAATGAAAAATATTAGAAGCGCACCATTTCTAAGGAGAAAAAAAATCGAAATTTTAATTTCTAATACAACTAAAGACAAAATTAATGGATATTCTTTTATATGATTTTACAAGCGTTTTTTTTTTTTTTTTGTTTATTTCTCTAAATTCCGGTGATCGTTCTCACGTTCGTTCTCTTCTGATCGAACAAGTCCAGGTGTATCTTAAGTGGGAATAGCCTCCATCATTTTAAATATTTCGAGCTAGTGTATTCAGGTTCGATTAAAGCCGTTCAAATTGTTTTATTGAATACTTTGTAAAAATTGTGGTCTTTGTGAATGTTAGAGCCATACCAGACAATCATCACATGATTCGAAGAATTTTGTTTTCTTGCATTTGGATTTTTTTCTGTATAAGAGGCTGAAGTAGTGCCCCACATATAGGGATGCTAAATTTTACCAAGTTTTTTGAAACCGGGGATTCGGTATTTTTAATTAAAAAAAACGGGATCCGGGATTTTTCGGGATTTCATATATAAAAGCCAATATATATTCCTATGATTTAATGTTTGTTTATAATTCATGAAGAAAATTAAACTCATTACAAAAAAAAACAGTTCACTTGTGACTTGTTTTTGTAACCAGTAAAAAATTATATTCACTGCCAGTATGATTTAATATTAATTTTGAAGTTATTTTTAACAGGCTGACTCACGTTTATTTAAATACAGTTGTATTTGATAAAAAAAAATTAGCACATTTTTACTTAACCAAAAATCTCGGGATTCGGGACTGACAGTTTAGAATAATCCCGGGATTTCGGGATTGGCATCCCTACCCTCAACTGAAGACCATTGCACCAGATTGGCTTTAAGACAGAGTTGTAAAAACAAGGATTTAAAATCCAGCCTAAGAGCCCAATTTCTTTGTTACTTTTATACTGAGGACGTTATTAATAAACTTTTAAGTAAACTTAAATTCACGTAAACAAGCATTACCTCTTCTAGTACACTCCCAAACTCATAAGCACATAAATTACAGCAAAAATTTATAAACACTTTAACTTTCGCTCAAAAAACAAACACTCATCCCATGTCACTCGTATGTGTAACTTTTGAAACAATGAAAAGTTTAAGTATTTTATTCTGTATGCTCCTGCTAAGATGTTAGTGCCCTAAAAACATTTGATAGAGTATATTCCAATTGACTACTAAAATGTCACTTCTTTGTTACATTTGGTAGTTATACAGAAGATTTTACGGAATTTAACTACAACAGCTTATGTACAAACATTGTAAATACCAGCGTTTAAAAAGCTGCAGTTGAGATAGTAAAAGTCATAAGATTGTGCTGAAAATTTGACATCTTCATTTGTCATTGGACAAAAAAAAACTGTTGCCTTTACTTCTGATTCATTAAATGAAAACAGTCGTAGTGAAGGCAAAAGCAAAAAACAAAAAGTTGTACACAACAAAGAACATCGGCAGTCGACATGTTCGAAAGTGTTTGGTTTGACAGACTGAAACTTTTAAAAAATCACGTAGTTACCGAAGATGGGACGTTGTGTTTTTTTCCGAATTTTTTTTGTTTTTTAAATATTACCTACATGTGTACATTAATACATACATATGTATTTATTTTAATGCTTAACAATCTTTTAATTTTTTGAAATTAAATAAAACGTATGTATTTATGCACACATGTATTAAAAAAAAAAAATTGCGGAAAAAAACACAACGTCCCATCTTCGTTAACTTCGGTATTTATTAAAAGTTTCAGTCTGTCAAACGAAACACTTCCGAACATGTCGAGTGCCGATGTTCTTTGTTGTTTTCAACTTTTCGTGTTTTGCTTTTGCCTTCACTACGACTGTTTTCATTTAATGAATCAGAAGTAAAGGCAATGGTTTATTTTCGTCCAATGAAAAATCAGAAAGTGGAAGAAAAAGCAATTTTTTGATTTTGACTGCAGCTTTTTAAACCCTGGTAAATACTTTTATATTTTTTGCTAATGTTTTATATACAACGTTTTTCTCAATTCGCACTCGCATTCTTAATTCACAGTCCAATTATGATTCAAATTAAATAATTTGCCATAAAAAATTTTGGGAGCGAATTATCTCATTTGTAAGTAATGCAGTTTAAACTAATATCCCAGTAAAAAAAACTTGGGTTTTTTGAAGCACTTAAGAGAAAAAGCGCATAATCGAGCGCTTCAATAAGAGAGCTTTTATATAGCAGTAAATGATAAAGAATAAAATATAGGAAAAAGCTGCTATTTTAGTGCTGACAACGATGAGGTTTTAAAGCGAAAAAAAATAAAAATATATAATGGTTTACGAAAATTATTGAAATAATGCATTTAAGCAATTTAAAGCAAAACATCAATAAATATGAAAATATAGTTATCCCTTAAAAAAAGCGCTTTAGGAGTGCTTTGTTTGCATGTTAAAAAAAGCGCTGATTTTCAGCAGTAAATAGTCCTCCAAACCGGGAACACTCCATACAAAAATCAGGCATCTTATCAGCAGGTTTGAAGCGATTTGAGTTATGCATTCATACGTAAAGCCTGCTCCTTTTGGAGCACATTTTTTACTGGGATGCCATCTAGAAACAAATCATTTTAACCAATAAATTTTTTTCAAAGGATTTAAAAAAACACAATATAAGGCTGAACCCACACCAAAAAGGGACAAAATGTTTTTTGTGATACTAACACACACCAAAGAAAACGTCTTATAAAGTTTTTGCCTTAAAAAGCAATCAGACAGCTATCATAGCTGAGCTATGTGCCAATGTTTTTTGACTTTTTCGGTTTCTTGACTTATCTTAATTGGATTACTTCACAAGAAAACATGCAATTCTGTGATACAAGGTTCGCATCAGTATGATTTGTGTCAGTGTGTATGGGTATGTTTTATTGAAACAAATATATATTTTTGCACAGTGTTCGAAAATAAAAAGAACATTATTTAGCGTTTGGCTCACACACCCAGGAACGATTTCTATTTTTTTAGTGCTTGTGCACCCGGAGAAACAACATGTTTAAATATGGTCACCTCCAACAAAACTATTTTTAACGAAAATGGTCAAACATGTTACGGTAAATTTAAGCATTTTACTGCCACAGGCTAAATTACAAACTATGGTTGCCGCCGAACATGTTTTGCTTAATAATAACTAAAATATATTTAACACTTATAATAGCATGGTTGATTTTACACCATTGCATGTTGCTCTTGTAAAAAGTTGAAAATACTACTGTTAATTTTCAAACATATTATTGCCGTATGTTACCATAACATGTGTAGAGACAACCATAATATGGCTGTGGCTTGTTGTTTCTTTAAAAATAGTTTTGTTGGATGTGACCAGATTTAAATATGTTTTTTCTCTGCTTGTGTAGACGAACACAACCCTTAATACTGTTCGTAGCTATTTTCAAGAAAGAACCGAACATTATATTTTAATGTTCTATAACGTTTCTTTTTTTCATTTATAAAGAAATAAACAAACAAACAATGTTTAGTAGCGACCGCAGCACGAACAGCTTGTGAGTGTATTGTGTATATGTTTTCTTGTTGGCTTTTTGGTTTTTTTTTTGTTTTTTGTAAAAAAATGTTTGGTTTTTTTACCAGCCAAAAGTGTGTTAAGCACAACGGAAACGAACGAACATAAATGAGCTGTAGCGAACACAATGAAGTTTGTGGTTTAAAAAAACCGAACGGATTTAAATGTTCTAATCTTTTTGTTGAGTTGGATAAGATTTTTAATGACTTACTACACAGACACTTTTGGTGATTGTGTTTTCCTCGAATCTACCAAACCGAACACTAAAGAGCGATATTTAGTGTTTATTTTCCAGCACTGGTTTCGCGGTTGTTTTGTTTGGTGTGGCTTGTCTCATAAGAGCTAATATTCTGATGTTGTATAAGTCAAAAAGTTTTGGCTTTGTTGGTATGAGTTCTACCTAAGAAAAACTATAAATTGTAAAAAAATAGTTTTTTGTAAAATTTTATACAGCAAATAAATAAAAAAAAGGAATTGCTAACATAATGGGTCATTTTAAATTGAAGTATTAATTTTATAAGCAAATTAATGTTCTTTAATGTAAGAAGGAGAGTTGTTGAGGTACGAATGTGTTGTGTGAACAGCGTAATACGCATTCGTAACTCAAAATACCTTGAGAACAAAGCATAAGAGTGTAAAGGGTGACAATAAGATTTTCAGAAACAGTACAGCTGATGTGAATTGATATAAAACTACCAAAATGCCTAAGTTCCCCATAAAAGGTAGACACTTAGATTAGACAGGTACACGCAAAGAAAAAACATGGTTGATGCAATCACAATCGCAAACTATCATTAATGTTTGTGGTTATGATTGTGTCAAACACGTCTGTTGTAACAATATATGTTCAGACATAATGTTTTTAGCTTATTATTGTCTCAAACATATTATTATGCTCAGAAGAAAACGCAAACGACCATTCCAACCATGTTTCTATATTTCCCAAAACCATGCAAGATGTCTATTTCAACACATTACATGGTTCTCACAATAAAAACAATAACAAATTTATTCTAAAATTTTTTTTTATTAAAAATACAAATGTATGTACATATACTTCGTTTTATATATAAATTAAAGCATATAATAAAAAATAAAATTATATACATACATATATTGGCCGTTATTTCGTTACGCGCTAATCTTTTTTCTAACGAAAAACTGCACATTAAAGAGATTTGGTTTTCTCGATGTCTCACTTGCTTCTATTCTGTCTCAAAGCTTACCAGCACTCATCTGCCAATTATTTATTTTCCTTTTTTTGCCGTACAGATAAATTCAATCAGCTAACTCCCAACTTGTTTTAATGTTGTAGGTGTTTTTGGCTGCAAGAAAGACAACGTTTATACATGTTTATTGTATTTTAATAATTACATATATATAAATAACTTACCTTACAGCATGACCTTTTTCTCCCTGAAAAAAGTTTAAATTATTTTGTAATAATTTAAGTATGTATCCCGATTAACTGTTGCTCGCAGACTAAATACTCATTGTTTTTTTTTACGATAAATGTTTGCTCAATTAGAGAATGTGTTTTTAAGCAAATAAATATTATTGTACTAAACATATCTTTTGTGTGCAACTTATATTATGATTTTAATTGAATAGTTGAAAATAAAAATATTTTAGTAGCAAACATTTCACATAATTTAATATGTTTATCTAGATCAGAGTAACTTATTAGGTGTTAAACACCATATAATATTATTATAGTGAATATAAAAATGTTAAGGACAAAAAATATTTTTTCAAGTTATATTAGGACTATACTAAACTTTTTATGGTAAACATATTAGTCAAATTTGAATAAAAATGTTCGTAGTGACCATATATTAATCATGTTTTTTCTCTGCGTGTAGAGACAAGATTATCATTGTAAAACATTGGTATTTTGGTTTAACAAACGATATGATACCAGACTAATTCGTTGTATCGAAAAGTTCGTCAAATGCGGCACTCTGTTTTACTTGCATCAATTAAATAAAGTTTGTTATGCTAAAGTAAATGCATGCTACTATTAAGTTTAACAACTCAACTCCATTGCAGTTGCAATTTTGCAATTTTAATGTATTAACAAAACCATCAAAAACTCCCAACAGGTAACTAACAGTTGTTTTCAATTCAACTCCACTGAGTTGAGTAGTAAGCCACAATAGAGGCAATAATTTGTAGTTGTTTATTTAAGAAATAAATGTGTTTGAAGCGTATTTTCAATTTGTTTTCATTTACGTAGTCAGCGCATGGCTACAAAAGAACTACATAACATACCTTAACATCATAATGCAAACGATAACCGACGTAATTTTCATTAAATTGCATATGTACATTATTTTTCGATACAAAATGCTTGCAGGGTGAATTTTGAACAACATTCAACTTTAACTGCAGTTTCGTGTTAAAACTTTAGCAAAATCAAACTGAACTATGTGAGTAAAATATGCGAAAGTATCGTATGCCACTTTCATACGTATGTAATATCTAGTAAAACAGTGGGGTTATATGTATTTAAAAAGAAATAAATAAATACATATATATATTTTCCCATGGTTACGTATTTGTATGGATATTGTTATGTCAATACTTTGAATTAATGTATTGGCTTATGAATGCGTAAATATGTACAAACAATTTATTTGTATGTTGGATTGATTTGCAGATTTTATTGGTTTTAAAAAGGTATTTAAAAATGTATTAGATATAAAATATTACAAAATGTTAAACAAATCGAAAAGTTAAAGAGAGATCAAAAAATATTATAATCAATAAAGTTTGTATGTTGTACTCACATACATAAATATTCTAATATCGCACTTGTTCCTCTTCAGGGGGTCACTCAAAATTTATAAATAAGAAAAAAAAATTGGTATTTTAGAGAAATTGATTGAAAATTCTTAAAGTGGGTAGATATGACCAGTGTTTTCTTTAAAAAAGTGAAAGTAAAATCAGTGCGATTTGAATATATCGAGCCTTATTTGTGATAATATCGTAAATGTCAAAAGGCAAATTTTACAGGAAATTTTTTTTTTCTTAAGTAGTGTTTATTTTTAAACTTATAATGGCGAATTCGACAGTTTTCATGGACATGCTGAGATGTTTAATTGATTTTGCTTACAATAAAATCACAAAAAGGACTTAAAGCCAAAACATTTCCAATAAGATTTTTATAAAATTTAATTTAAAAGTTGTGTTACTTTTTAAATTTATCGATTATCGATTACTTTAATTTTTAATAGAAAATATATCGATAACTTTAATTTTCTACAGAAAATTTATTAATAGCTTTGCGTCCATAAAAAATTTATTGGTTACTCTAATTTTTTTTACAAAATTTATCCTTTACTCAAGTAAATCCGTAATTTAATTTTTTTAATGGAAAAATGATCGAATACTCAACCACATATAAATGTCTCATAGATTAACGATAAAAAATATCGTTTCCTTAAACTATTTATAGATTTTCAATTCCTTAAATTACTAATTGACAATTTTTTGGTAACGCACAATTTTTGATTATGTAAATTTGCTTGCATAACATTTTTCGATTATGTAAATTTTTTATACAAAAATGGTAAACCCAATCTACCAACCATTTTTGGAGAGTATTACCCGTTTGAGGTGATGTATGTACAACTAAAAAACATTGCTTCTAGACCCAAATTTTAGTATACCGATCAACTGTGTGGCTGCCCGTTTTACCATGTTCGCAAAATACAGATCACAAGTTTAAAGATAAGTTGATGAAATCAAGTAAAAACGTTTCAATTTTCATAAGGTTAAAGCGTTTTGAAAGCGGTGAGAATCGGTCTTAAATTTCACATTTCCACAATACAAACTTTTTTCAGGAATAAATATTCATCGTGTCAAATTTAATTATATTCGGTACATATTTTACTAAAGCTCTCGACCAATACCAGAAATTATAAGGCTTGACCTGGACTATTCTTTCTTACTTGCTTGATTACACTGGTCTACAATTTTGAATACAAAAAAAATTTACTGTAGAAACCAAGCATGTTGTTTAACTAATTTGCCTGCGATGAATTCGAATCTATCGTCATGATTGGGCTTCACGTCTTGTTAATTTTTTTTATCGCATGCTGGCAATACTGTAAAACACAATACTGACACTACAATTTAACAATTATTTATTTAACAGAAGCCCACATGCATTCTAAATCTTCATAATAGTAGCGTTTAAGCATGTCAGGGAGATCGTGTGTTACTGATTCAAGATATTTTTGTTATATGGTTGGAAAAAAAGGATATGCAATATCAGAATAATTAAAATATGCATATTTACATTATTTTGATTTTGCAGTCAGAAACTTGGTCAAACCGTGGACACCGATAATGTTTTGCATTTTCTTCATTCGCATTTAGATTTTTGTCAAAAAAAAAACTAGGTGGAGTAAGCCCGAACACGGGAGCGTGCTCAGCGAGATTTAATGAAAATTTAAAGAATTTATTAAGGATTTTAAGACAAAAGCATTCAGGGAGACTTTTGCTGGAATCTAATACGTGAATCCCAACCAACAAAATACAAAAGACGTTCAAATAACGCCATTCACTTTTGAAAATGCATTGATTTTTAAATACACTAGTGATTGTTTATGTAAAAAACATTTTTTTGTATATCGAAAACCTGACGTGATAAAATGAACCAATTACAGATTCGAATTCAGCCCACCAAATTACCCTAGGAAAGATATTTGGTTAATCCAGTCCAAAACCTTGTTGGCTAGTGTTATTATTCGTATCGTGTCAGCAATGTTAATTTTCTTTACATTTTTCTTTTCATCAACTTTTAATGAAATGTTTTCCGATTTTCGTTTTTTTTTTACAAAAAAAACTATTAATTACCTAAAGATTTTTTCGGTTACATAAATTTTCTTATGATCTTTCATAGATTACAAAAATTTTCGATTACACAGAAATAAAAATTGATTTGGATTAAAAAAATTAATGATATTAATTAAAAAATTAATTAAATTTGCACTGGTAAACAAATTAATGGTATGAATTAAATATTTGTTGATATTAATACAATTTTCTGCAGTAATTTTGTTAATATAAGTAAACGTTTAGTTCACTTGGTGAAATTTTTAATTAAACCCGATTTAATCTTTGATTAATGTTTTAATTGAAAAAAAAATTTTTGAAAATTGTTTCTTTCTACATTTACATAAAAGCAAACCCGTAACCATTATTTACTTGAGGGAAGACTCTACTCGGCAACTATATTATATGTTTTAGACTATGCGACATTACCCTGCAAAAATGCAGGTATTTTCTTTTGGTGTCCCTTTGAAAACTCGAATACCTTCAGACGTTACGTATTTTGTTGCAAGCTACAAGGTAGAATTTAACTATTATGTCTTAGGCTGATGTCAGAAGCGATTAACATACGAAATTTTACCAAATGGTCACAAATTCACAAAGAAAACACAGGCTTTAATACACAAAAGACAAAAAATATGAAGTGGTTTCTAGCGGCCACTCTGACATCAGCCTTAAACACAAATTTAGCTATTCTATTGAAACAATTTTTACAAAACGTTCCAGTTGTTTCCAGGAACTTCCAAATGTTTCTTGAATATTCATAACATTGTTTACCCTGCCTCTGGCGTCTCTACGCCCTTTTTCAAAATTGTTCTGTTTATGAAATATTTTTGTGCGACATGTCTCATAGTCTGAATCACGTATATCAATGTCAAATGTTAATACACATTTGGAAAAATTAAAACAATTTTAATAAAAATTGTATAAAGTTGATGAAAGTGCGATTAAAAAAATCCGCGGTGAAGGTTATAGAAATAAGCACAAGACTTGTGAAATAATTCATATTACAAAAGTATTTAAGCGCCATATTTTTATTTCAAAAGTATTTACACAATTTTGGCAGTTGGAACATTTTTTAGCTGATTTTTTATATCAAACTTTCATCCATTCCATACACTAATGGCAACAAACCAGCAAATATTTTACGTAGAAAACAAGCCTTTTCGCACTAAATATCGGGTTAAAACGCTGTAAAATATTAATTCCGCTTTCAGATAACTAATACATACATACATACATACATACATATATAAAATATTTAAGTGTTCTAGTAATCGTTTTTTTCTTATCATACATTAAACTTTTGGTTTCTTTATGTTTCTGATTCTCAATTTTATGAATAAATTGTTTAGGCTTATATTTTATATATGAATGTAGTCTATCGTTTGTTATTGCAGAGCTATTAAAAACTTTAAAAAAATATACTTACAGTGGCAACATTTGAATACAAAACACATACACGGTGCGCACTTTAGGGTGTAAGGAATAAATTGGTTTCGCAAGCAATTATAAAAAAAATTGATCTTAGGCTGCAAAAATAATAAGTTTTCTAAAAGTTAGAGTTTCAGACATAAAGGATTATCAATTTCAATGAAATGTACCTTCGTGCACACTTAAGGGTTACAATTTTTTTTCAACAGCAAAATATTGGCCTTCTTAGAAATTTTTTAAATCTTTCCAAGTTTGTAAAAACATTTGACTATGGCTGCATAAAACTGAGTTTTCAAAACCTTTTTGTAGCGAAAACAGGCCACAATTATTAAAAATGATGTACGTATGTAAAGTACACATTATACCTTTCAAAAAATTACAAAATTCAATACCTTCAAAAAATAACTTATTCACTGCCATTAATAGAATAACAATGATACAATTTTTCATTAATCTTTATTAAATTAATATTAACCGCATTAAAAGGCACTCAATGAAAGTGTGAATGTATCATTTAATTTTCTCTTCTTTTTTTAATTTTTAATTATTTGTATTTTAACTTGAAATGACTATTTTCCCAAAAGCAGTTTAAAATATCAATTAAAATTAAACAAATGAATCAACATGAAGCTATTCTTATACACACAAACTCAATCAAGTGTAGAAGTGAACGTGTGTGTGTTTAAGTGCCCTGCAAATAATATTGGACCACCCCTGCAAATATTATTGGACCACCTGATCCAATTTCATGAAATGGACTACTCCATGGACTGGTCCGATGTAATGGCAAGCATGGACCATGTCATTGTTAAAAAGTGTTTGTAGTGAGACGATATGACTTCGTTTTTTAACGACATGTTTTCGTTTTTAAACGAAGTTAAAACAAATCCTCTTGTGTACACAATGGAGTAGTTTTAAAAATACTCCTTTGTAGTCGAAAGATGGGTTATATGGTCCTGCCCTAGGACATCGTAATGTTAAATATACCATGTTTTTCCATACGTTTGGGTTACTTTTGGACTAGTCCTAGTCCCTTGTGGGCTACTCTTTACATGCGTGTTTGGACTGGTCCTATTATTTGCAGGGTGTTAAGCTTTACATTTGTATGCGTAATTAAGCATTTTATTGCAGAGTGTGATTAAACCATAATACTTGTATCACAATAATCAGAAAAAATTACATTTAACTTGTACGTATAAAATAGCAAAAAGAGAAAAATAAATAATTCGTATTTCCAAGCCAACAAAAATAATTTATTTCACTTTTTTAAACACACACACATGCCGGATAATTTGCGGTCAACCGGCTAAATTTACTTTATTTTAAAAGTTGTGTAAATAATGTTGTTTCTAAAATACACATAAGCACACACGTATTTACGTATTTTTACAAAGAATTTAATTAAAAACGCATTTAGTTATTTACAAATGTATTAAAGACCCCTCCCATTAGCAAAAAAAACAAAACAATTTTTAAAGAGAAACACATTTTTGGTAAATATTTATGTTCGTGGAAAAAAGCGATGTGGCATTTGCGAAAAGTGTATTTTGAATTAAGAGGGATGAAAGTTAAAAAAAGTACTGTATGTTCCTCAAACTCCCACTGGAGCATATAGCGCGATCTCCATCTTACTTGATTTATAGAGAGAGATAGAAAAATTAATTCATTCCAAGAAACTCTTAGTTGGTTCATTTCGGATTCTGCTGAACGTCTCCATGTTGTTCTTGACCTGCCGCGTTCAAGGCCACTTTGATAAAATGGTTACCATGAAAGCGTTTGTTAAGATGCATTATCGTTCCTGCGTCGTAGAGTGTGTCGATCCAATGACACTTTCGTTTACGTACTTCCGCAGCTACTGGTATTTGGTTCGGAGCAACAATTCATTTCGCAAGAGAGATGGTTTGTGGCCAAATATACACAAAATTCTTCTAAGGCAGCGGTTGCTAGCTTGTAGACGTGTTGGTATGTCGCTGGTTACCTTCCAAGTTGTAGACCCATATAAGAGCACTCGCTTGCTTTACATTGGCCTCGGAAATTCTGAGCTTGGCAGCATTGCTAAATGGGAGCTTGAATGCCAAAGATGATCTGTAGCCCTATTTAATCGGGCATATACGTCAAGTTTGATATAAATTTCATCATATATATACTAAGTACCGCCATCAGCAGCAATCTGGCATCGCGTCTAAAGTACTGCCGTTAATGTGCATTGGGGATGTTGGGGATAACGGATAGCAACACAACTGAAGTTGAGGTGCCAGCAACAAAATTCGGCTACGCCGCTCATGTTAAAATGTACAAATTTTTTAATTTTATATTTTAACATCGGCTGCGTTGCTTGATTTCGCTGTTGGCAACACAACTTTAGTTCAGTCTTCATCCGTCATCGCCCCATTAGTGATTTGGCTTTCCCAACGTTTATTTTGAGCCCTGTGTATTGCAGCTTCTCCCTTAGTACCAAAGTTGTTTGCTTTGGCTCATAATACAAAAGTGAGGGGGAATATACAGCGGCTCTGAAAACGCCAATTTGCTTTGTTAAACTTTATTGATTGAACACGCGTTTGTGCGCGCTCGCTCTGTAGACATCTGTCAAAAAAAGTTTAACTATTGTTTTTTCATAAAATCAGTTACATGCTAAATATTTTGAAGCGTTTGCGCCAGAAAGTTGGTTTTGAACTTTTTAACGCGTTGTGTATTTTTAACACGTAATCAGCTGATACTAAAAAGCATAATTTAACAAATTTGTGAATCATGAAAGAAAAACTTATTGAAGAGGATAAAAATCATACGATATATACAAATAGAACAAAAGAAAATTAATCTTGATATATTTTCGAATCAGTTTTCAATGTACAAGAAAGTAAACAAATAAAAAACAGCTGATAGGAATGGCTTTTATAACGCGCGTTGTGTAACTTGCAATTTTTCATGCGCCAAAGTTTTTAAACGTACGACACACGTCGACGAAGTAACGCGTATTAAGTACTTCTACCTTAATTGTACAGCTGCGGATTCCAGGCATCATACATTTTGAATTTTACTTCAAACAGGATCTTAACGAAGTGATCAGAAAATAGTTGTTGCTATTTCAAAAAACTGAGGACTGAACAAAACCTAAATCACTTTAAAGAAAGCCTCACGCGTTACAATTTAATTTAAAAACTCTCCCCATTTAAATTTATAAAATGTTTATAATTTCAATTGCTTTTGCGCATTGTTGTATTAATTTTTTTTTGTTTTTGTTAAAACAATAAACTTTTTTGGTGCTAATGGAGAAAAAGCAGCAGCATTTTGTAAACCGTTTGAATATTTTATGTCATCGTTCTCGAATAACACCGGATTACTAATAAATATTAACAAATGCAATTTGTGATTTCTGTTTTTAATTTAACCCATCCAGCATTTTTGTATTTTCTTCACATTTTTGCGGAATTTTAATTGAATTGTGGGGTGGAGTGTATGTGAATTGCATGTGTTTTGTGATTAAATAGAAATCTTTAAGCTGATTTGTGAACTCTTTAATTAAAAGCATAACAAACTACAGTGGGTCTCGGTAATTCGTTATTTGATTAAACGGCAATATTAATTAATTGGGAAGTAGAAAAATTGTTTTGCTTTGATTATTTTTTGTTTTCTTTTTTGCAACAATCAACTCTTATTCGGAATTAACTAAGTAATCTGAAATTAAAAACAAACTCTTTTGTTTAGTTTACTTTACAATAATAAAAAACAATGTGAAAAAACGAAGAAGGAGAATTCTGTAATGCCAGAACAGCCAGGGCTCTAATTCAGCAAAGAAATGAAATTTTCATATAGATGGTGTTTCTAGAGAGTCAGGTTTATTACGAAAGTCGTTGTTGTTGAGAAGTCGTAGTCGCGGACGTTTGCAATGTTATAACTTAAATTTTATGGCAACGACAATGTGCAACACATAGAAAGTTTGTCGTATTTGTGTCGTTTACGACAGTTATAATACTTATTTCTAAAAACGACTGGTTTTCGATCATATCATGTCATAACTTTGTTTTGGTAACTGCACATCGGTTGCATTGGCTGTGCAAATACTATGGTGTATGAGCTTTATGGCTTATAATTTTTGGCTTGTTTTTTTTAATTGCTGATCATATAAAATTGTCGAATATTTTGTTTTCAAGTAAGCCTTTAGTTTTTTGAGGCATATTTTTAAAAAAAATTTAGGGCATATTTTGAAGTTTTTTTCTACATATTTCCGGTTATCCTGTTCATTATAAATTCCTTTAATATCAGTGTATGTTCTTACAATGAAGTTTATAAAAAATGCACAGCAAGAATATGAAACAGGATTATCTTATCATAATCTGGTTGCGGTAGCAATCAATATGATTTAATTTGCCATAACATTTTAGAATTTGGAAGTCACTGACACTGACTGATCTGTGACCCTAAAAAATTTCGAAGAGTTTTCTTATTAAAAATTTTAGTTCTTATTACAGTTTTACCAATCATAACGCAAATTTTCTCTTTAAATTTTTTAATTTTGCGCACAGCAATTCTTAAATTTTTTTTTGACTTTAAATTAAATTGATGTAAATTTCCTCATTTTTAAATGTTTTAAAACCATAACTACCAAATAAAACAGCTTAATTTTGCAAAAATTTTTATGTTTATTGTATTTTCGTTTAAATATTTTGTTGTTGACATTTAATTAAAAGTATTCATGGAAATTTTTTGAATTTTTCCATTAAATTATTCTGTATTTTTCTACGCTGCATTTTTCTTCGTTGTTGTAAACTAAAGCTATTGTCACTGATTATTTAATTGAAATGTTTACAAACTTCAAAACTAATTTCTGTTGCACTTTCGGCTTTTAGAATCCACAATGTAATTATTTGCAAAAAAAAATTTAATTTTCAAAACCAAACAATTTTTTAGCCAATTAAGGATACATTTTAGATTTGAGTTTAATAAACAAAATTTTAAATTATATTTTTTCAGCTTAATAACAAAGATTTTTGTAAAAACATTTCGCATACGACATCATAAACAGGCACATCTTAAAATTTATTAAAAATTTTTTTTTTTTAAACCAACTCACAAATCAAGTCTAAAGCGACAACGAAAATTTCATTTGCGTCACGGTCTTCTTTAACTTTTTTCTTTAACATTGTTGAATTATAAGTTATACCTTTATATAATTAAGTGTGCGATATGTATTTATCTACATATTCATACGCACATAAGTATGTTTTTACCCTGAAAGAAACCTGGGTGCGAGTGTGTCCAACAGTGTTCGAAAATAAACAGAACGTTATTAAGCGTTCGGCTCACACACCCAGGAACGATATCTAATTGTTTTTAAGTATTTGTGTATACGAACACAACCTTTAATACCGTTCGTTACTATTTTTAAGAAAGAGCCGAACAGTATATCTATAGTGTTCTGTTCTTCGTAATTGTAGTGATATTGTAGACAAAAGTTATATTTTAATGTTCTATAATGTTTCTTTTTTTACATTGATAAAGAAATGAACAAACAAGCAATTTTTGCAACAACCGCAGCACGAACAGCTTAGTGTGTATATTGTGTATATGTTTTGTTTGTGTAAACTTATTTTCTGGATCTTTTTGTACCATACATAATTGAAACATACCAATATTATCATATTAATAAGAAATGAATGTAATTTCCTAAATAATTTGTGTTTTATTCAGAATCAACATCGTTCGTTAAAAATTTAACCAACCTTTATATGGAACTTTCATGAAATTACTTGAATGTGTAAAGGCAGTGTTAGTCCTTCAATTTGAAAATTAACTCGTACATCCTGCGGGGACTTATGATGTATACTTGTGTATCGTTTGTGACGTAAACATACAAAGCCTTTTTTTTGCAAAGAATTGTTGTTGCAATATTACCAAAGAAACAAAATATTTCGTACACACATATCGCAAAAAGTGTGCATTTTTTATTCTCACTCTCTTTTCTACGTGTATTTTTCATTCCCTTGTTAACTTCTCGTCGTATTATTTAGACCCGCTTCTTATTTGACTTCCAATCCGAATAATTTTCAATAATATGAATGTACTTTATTCAAAAGGAATTGTTCAGGAATCTTAAGCGTGTTATGACTGAATTAGTCCCTTTTTTGCCAGTTAGATTAAATGATTACATTTTCAAGAAAAAAATATGTTTTTAAGGTTAAAAAAACCTATTTTTTTGTTAAGAAAACAATTTTCGAAAAGAAGTTTGCTTAAAAATAAAAGAAAAAGTATAAATTAATACGAATTTTAAACTTGTAAGAGACAAAGTTTTTAAATGCAAAATCCTTGTTGGCTGCAACAATATATACTAACACCCGTATTCATAAACGATTATTAAATTTTGCAAACGTTTATTAAGGAAAATATTCATAAAAAATGTTTTTGTAAACCTTTATTAAATTTTTAAATTTTTTACGAATACGGGCATAAATATTTTAGAAAATAATCAATACATACTGCTGCCTTATTCGGAAAATACATTTCATTTTAAAATGGTTTACAAAACAAATTTTCTATGAAAATTTCACTTAAAAATTTTGTAAAATTTAATAATCGTCTATGAATGCGGCGGGATAGCGGGATATTGTCTCATAAAAACCTTTCCCGGCACTAAGAAACAATATTTAAATCCTTTTGAAATTGCTGCAAATCATGGTCTTATTCATGTATTTTTCTTATCGAATTTCTAATTAAACAAATCTTTTGTAAATGCCACTTTAATTCAAATGTATCTTATTTACTGTCTAGCTTTTATTTATATTTAATGTCAATTTTAGTTGCAAAATCTGTGAAAGTAGTTCTTTTAGATTTTGTTGTTTTATTTTAAGTGCTACAATTCCATGATTTGCTTCACTGAGCCAGACAAGGCCACATTTTATTTTTATTTCTTATAATCTGAAAATCGTTTGATAGACATGAGGCATCGTCTTTTAAGTATAACTTTTTTTAAGAGTTGGAGAAAATTAAATATTCTTAACTGGTTGTTCACACAATTTATTGTTAATTCATTTCTTAATTGTGCCACTATCCAGTTTAAGCCATCGCAGACAAAGTTTTTTTTTTTCTTTGGCCAGACAAGAGATTTGTAACAAGGAGGAACCAATTAAAATGTTGTTCAAGTGATAAGTACTAAGAAGTTAAGTTTTTATATACATATGTATGTATACTGACATTCATAAATATATATATATATATATATATATATATATATATATGTATATATCGGATTAAAAATTTAATTTATTAGGTTTTAGAGTTCGCTTAAAATTGTAACTCAAACTTGCAAATAAAATAAATGATCGAGGGTCTGAAAAGCAAAAGGATACGATTGCCAAAACTACCCAAATTAATACTTCACTCACAATATTCTGTACGTAAAATTAACTGAAACAGTAACGGACTGTAGTTTATTTAAGAAGTATTCCGTCCATTCATTTTTAAATAAATAAACATTTCAATTTCCAAGGAAATTTATTTTTAACTGATTCTGACATTTATTCAAAAAAACTCAGCGCACATTAATACGGATTCTCTGTTGCAGTTAATATTGTCCGTTGATTAAAATAAATTCTACTTTATGTAAAATTAAATGAATATGTAATTTGAAATAACGAAAAGTTCATTTTATGTTTACTATCAAAAATTCAACCGCGAATTCCGTAAAAACAATTGAATATTATTCAGTTATTATCTAAAAGTAATTTCAATTTTTGGGAATACAAAATTTAAATTTTCAAAAGATTTTGTTATTCGTGCTTAATTCCCAGTTTTTATTATTGATAAAAACACTTGAAATTTATTGTTGATGGGAATTAAGCACGAATAACAAAATCTTTTGAAAATTTAAATTTTGTATTCCCAAAAATTGAAATTACTTTTTGATAATAAACATGCATGTGCACGCCCTAAAAAACACTTAATTGGCAACATCTTTTGTAAGTTGTTGTTGTATTTATTTGTTTTTCTTAACCTACTTACAACTACAATTAATGTTGAGAGAATTTCAACTAATTGTAGCGGGGAATGTAAGACGAGATGAAGCCACTGTTTATTGTTGATGTTGTTTTGTTTAAACTTTGATATTATTACAAGTAGAACTGTTGCTATAATTCTTATACGTTTAACATTTTTATTTGGTTTTATATCTTTAGTTTTTCAAAAATCTTTATGGATGAAGTTTCCTGATGATCTGGCCTAAGCAACCAGTGAAATGCGCATTGGAATAGCATATCCCATCAACAATAAATTTCAAGTGTTTTTATCAATAATAAAAACTGGGAATTTAGCACGAATAACAAAATCTTTTGAAATTTATATTTATATAAATATGATTAAAATATCCTTAAATTGTAAGAAACTCTATTTTCGTAGATTTCAAAGCGATTAAAATATGTTCTGAGTACTTAGTGTAAATTCCATAGTACCAGGGGGTTACGAGATATATTTATCTGTGCCAAATCTTTGATACCTTCCACCATGAGTTGGAATGTTTAAGGAGTGGGCTTTTTATATATTATTCACAAAATTATTAGGCGTATTAGCAGACGGAAGGACCGGGGCAGACAGACGGAATAAATCTCAAGTCCCAGTTAGGCGAACGTTGCTGTATTCGTAATGTACCGCACCGTTCTGTTAGTACGTTGGTGCTCGTATAGAAAATTTAAAAACGTGTCATATGTTTTTCCCATACAAAAACAAAAAGCATAGTATTCATAAAACCATACACAGTGATAAGAATTAAAAATGTTTAAATGGTGACCGCTGTGCAGAAAAAGTACAAAGTGATTTAAATGGCATTAAAACAGTATTTTGTGTATGTAAAAAAACGGTAATAGTTAATATTTATATTATAGATTTACAATAAACAAAATAAATATGGATACACCAAATAAGGTTTTAATACCACTTAAAGCTATTTAAATGTTTCTCATTTCCATTATATGTATGTGTACATGTATGCATTTGTTTATTTTATACATCTAAACATATAACTATTTGTATACATGGAAATATGTATAACTTACAATGTTGTTATGTCGCAATTCCATAGCTATACTGACCAAAGTACCAAAGAACCAAAAAAAAGAGCAAAAATGCCAGCATTCAATGTAACATACAAGCCTCCCATCACTGTTTTACAAATGTCATAAAACAACAGTATACATATATACGGTACAGGCAACCTTGTAAAGAATATGTTTTTAATTTGCTGGTACCACGTTGTTAAGTAGGCCCATGTTCTGTAACTACCGCGTCCAGAAACTTTTCGATTGAAATGTATGAAATGAAACAAAAATACCATAAATTGAACTGTCAAAGAAACTCACGAATAAAAGCGGGGTGAGAGAAACTTTTAGCACAACACAATATGTGTTTGAAATGAAAAATGCAGTGATTATTATTCATTATATCATTCACGGAAGAGATAAGTCTTTTGTTCTTGGTTGATTTTTTCATTGCTCAATAATTTTGCTTTTAACATTTTTTAAAAATATGCGATTGTTTTCAAAGTCATTTTGTAAACCACAAACATTAAAGTCGCACTTTACAATATTTGGTGTAGCCGACGGTTGTATTTTCGCCGGCGTCGTTAGAAATTTTTAAATTTTAGTAAATTTTGATCGCCGTCAACGATATTTGTGACTGGCGTTCTCAACGTCTGCAATATCACATAGTTTTCAAGTGGAATATTATGGCATTTAAAACTTAACGACATTATCTTATTTGAAGGTTTTAGACATGAGTTACAGAAACAATTTTTTCTCACCTTTCGGTAATCGATGGAATATTTTTTTCACATCTTTTCGATGCGAGAAGTTCGCACCAAAGTTACACAACAAGGCAACTTCAAAAAGATGACCAACGTTATGTTATGCAATACTTTTATTTGAAAAGTCTCAGTCGAATCCAAGTACGAAACAATGTTCTATATAAAAATAAAAATGGAAAAATCAATATTAAAGTCGAGCTAGATTCCAATCTGGGACAGTCCATTGGCTGACAGTCTTTTTAACTAGTCCGTACATGCTTCGAGGACGAACATCAGTGGTAGCAGTGATGGAAAATTTAAAAATTTAGATGGTACTTTTCCAACATGTTGGTACTTTTTTTTAACATATTTTTATGGAAAATAAATTTAAAAATAAAAATTAAATACATAATTTTGTTTTTGTTTCTTTTTTATTAAAAAATATACCAACAAGCATATCGAGATCTTATAGCAAAAATTATGTTACCAACAAAAATAAAATATGACAGGAAAAGGTTATTTTAATAATATCATTGCTTCAAAACTAGGTTTGTGTTTGAAATTGCTATTGCTCTTATTTCGTAACGGTACTTTCCAAAGATATGAGATTTTTAGAGATGATGCAAATGATTAAAAATTATCGATTTGCATCAATAAACAAAAATCTAAAATGTTTTGGTTACATCATTTTCGCTATTAGGGCTCAATATATACTTTTGATAAGAATAAATTTTGTCTTGGCAATGTTGTCAAGAAGGCTGTGGAGTCGGTGTTGTAGAGTCGGAGTTGAGGTTGTTGTACCGGAGTCGTAGTGGAAGAACTCACAAAAATTTGGGACTCCGACTCCAAAATTTTTCGCCATAAAAAATTTAGACAAATATTCTATTAATTTCCGAAATAAAAATACTTCGAAATTGACGATGCAATATTTAAAATATTGATTCGAAATGTTAACTGAATCCTTTCCTTGCTATATTTAACCATTTAGAAGGTACTGCATTAAAAAAAAAGAATTAAAAGTCATATAAGGGCCAGTCTCATATACATTTAGCATTAAGGTTAGATTAGGAGTCGGAGTCGGATATGGAATTTTAGCCCTGGTTTTCAATGTTAAAAAAAATATCAAGGCTTAATTTCTTAACAAAGAAGCGTAACAAGAAAAGAGTACTAAAACGGACGTGGGGGTACCGTGGTATTTTTGGAAAGAAAAAGTACCAAATTACTGGATTTTCAAGTAATTGAATCTTTCATTTCAGAAACCCATCAACTCTCATTGAAAAAAAGCACACTTGACGGGTTTCTGAAATAAACGATTCAATTAAGGTGTTCACGTCAGAAATGCTTAACAAATCCACAAAATTTGTAGATAAAAGAAAAAACTGTGCCCGAAATGGGTACTAAATTTGTTCACTTAGCAAGGTAATGCACCAGTTTCCACTTTAACTAAAGCGGTTGGCAAAATCCATGACCTATTGCGAAATAATGCCTTTTTGAATGTTTATTAAGTCTCAATTCATATATTTAACCTGCAAAATATTTAAGCTTGTTGGTGAAAGCCAAATAGAAAAGTGTACTTTGGTTAGTGTATAAGAAATTTTTGTGAGTTTGTTATTAAGAAGACGAATAAAAAGAAAAGAAGAAAGAAAAATCATACAAAATACGTATGTAACTGCTGCAAGAAAATACTTTTCTTGTATAATAAAAATTGTTAAATTTTATTTAATGCGTCGTTTATAGAATACGAGCGCAAGACTCATCTGTTTAACTTACATTGCAAACAAAATCAAAATTTCGAAATAAAATAAATAAATAAATTCTTTTAAATATACATATGTACATAAATAATTTCGAAGATACATATCACATATTAAAAACAGATTATTATTATTTTAATATATATTTACCAATTTTATTAAATGCAAACACATAAAACTTTCATACGGTAGAAATCTAAAAATAAATTGGAAAAGAATTTAATTTTCTTAGCAAATATTTTCAACGTAAATAACAGAAATTTATTTTAAATTTTTTAATTTGTTATTATTAAATTAGAAAACCATATTTTATTAAATTGTTAAATTGATTTATTAGAATATTTGACGATGTTCTACCGAAATATTTAATGTGAGAATAAAGAACTCATATTGAGTGTTGAAATAATATCAATATGGATTTACTCGTTTAATGGTTTTTATGCATGATTATTTATGTTTATTAGGTATGGCTGTGCATTAATAATCTTTCAACACATGCTATATTTTTATACAAAGTGGGCGAAGTTAAAGCATTAGATTTTTAATCATTTTAATAGAATAAGAATAATTTGCTTTAATGAAAGAAACTATAAACATAACTTGCCAGACTCTTATAGATACTTAATCTGGTTGATGAAAATATATAAAATGTTCCTAAAATTGCTATTTTATCCACCATCACTGTACGTACATACGTACCAGTCTAAGACACAAAATATAAATATATTAAAGATGATGATAAGTAAAATATTTTAGCTTAAAGGCAATATTTTCGTCATAATTCTTATCAAATTTATTTTTTTTGCAAATTTTTAAAAGAAGACAATTGAAATTTTTATGTTCTAAAATGTGATATAAAAAAATAAAAAAAAAAATCATTTCAATAATACAGAAGATGATTTAATTTAAAATAAAATACACAGTTCTTTTACAAAGTATGATTGCACTTAACAAATATTTGATGAAACAAGTTTTATTTTTTGTATCAGTTTAAATTTGTGTGTACAAAATTTTCTTATACTATACCTGCAAAGCTTCAGGCTTGTCCGCAGTAAGAAATTAAAGTCGGTTGAGGCCTAAACAAAAGTATTTGTAGACAAATAGGTCCTCTTTAGCACTTATGGGCAATTATGGTCCCGGAAAAATAAAACGATGGTAGGGTATTAGGACTCATTAAATAGTTTGTGCCGAATATACTTAAGAATCTTAAGTTTAGATGGCTACATCTATGGGCAATATGTTCGTCTTAAAGTAATTTTAAACAGACGGTTTTCAAAGGACCTTAATTCTGGAAAATTAAAAAAAAAATTTTATAAATGTTGTTGTCGCCAACTTTTTATCCATACAATTATTAAAAAGGAATAATAACAATAATTAGTATTGTGGTTATTTTGTTGAACTATTTATGGTTTTTAATCCAAGTTTTTAATATTTTAATTCGGGTCAAGTTCATCCAATTTAATTTTCATTAAATTATTTTTATGAAGAAAGGAATTTTACAACATGAAAATTAATTAAAATTCTTGACCGTGGCCGGGGCTCGACAGAATGAAAGATTATCAATAACAATTTAAACTAATTTTCATGTTGTAAAATTCTTTTTTCATAAAAATAATTTAATGAAAATTAAATTTGATGAACTTGACCCGAATTAACAATTTTAATTAATTTTCATGTTGTAAAATTTCTTTCTTCATAAAAAGGAATAATAATATTTAAAATAAAGTTATGGCCCTAAAATCCATTTGTAGTAGTGTTATTTTTTTCTATGGGGCAAACCACATCTCTGAAACGACCAACAGACTATATGATACCCCGATACCCGCCTGCCGGATTGGGCCAGCGTGTTTCAGGCTGAAATACTGGCGATAAGAGAGGCAAGTAGGGCACTATACTATCCTAAATATCAGAGGAAAAATTGGCATTTTCGTCGATAGCCAGGCGGCTCTGAGGTCCCTAAAGTCACATAAAACAACGTCCGTTCTCAACCAGTGTAAGAAGGAACTATCCAGACTGGGCAGCCTATCTGACATTACCTTAATTTGGGTCCCTGCGCATAGGAACCATTATGGTATGAACGGGCGGATGGGCTGGCCAATACTGGAGCCGTTCTTGATTTTTCACAGGGTGTGCCAGTCGCAACGGCCCTGGGAATTGTTAGAAGCGAAATCTTCAGACACTATCTGGATATGGCCATAAGTCGCACCGAGCGACTTCTCAAATTCAATCGGAGACGCGTGTCGAGACTTAAATACGAGTTTGCTGGTTACTGGACAATCGGTAAGTAAGCTATGAGACTCGGCCTCCCTTTCAATGAATGCTGCCGCAGTTGCAAGAAACCTGGAACTGAGGAGAAAGTATTTTATCTTATATATAATTGCTTAATTTAACACGACATGGATTATTTGGGAGTTACCTTCTACAAGGACTCTTGGAGATATTGCGGGTAAAACTCAGCAACTTTCTGAAATATCTCAAAGCAGGGGTCAAGTTTGATTAGGGGTTTCAATTCTTAACGAGTTGTTAAAAAAACGTAATATTTCGAATGTAACTAAAGAACTGTTAAAATCAGATTTAGCTGTCAAACATTTTGTAAAATTAAACAAATCTTAAGAAAAAAACGAGCAGATTGCCGCATTTTGGAGAATCATAGTCCAAGAGTGTTTGCCAAAAAATCAATGCACCGACTGTTTGATACGTTTATGGGCTGGCGGCATAATTTTTTCCAAAATGAGGCCGGTCAGGCAGTTACTGTGAATGGTGTTCGCTATCGTGAATTGATAATGAACTTTTTATGGACCGAATTGGAAGATATGTGGTTTCAACAGGACGGTGCCACTTGCCACACAGCTAACGAAACGGTGGTAACGATGTCAATTTACCGCCAAGATCATGTAATTTTACACCTTTGCACTTCTTTCTTTGGGGTTATTTGAAAGAAAAATTGTGCGTCGATAAGCCAGCAACAAGAGCTAAAGAATGAGATAATTCGACACATTAACCTCAATTATCCCTCAGAGTCATAAAAAATTTGGACCATCGGATGCAGGAGATCCGCCGATATTGCGGCATCAATTTGGCCGATATTTTGTTCCATACATAAATAAACTAAACCTAAATTATAATAAAAAGAAATAACGATAATTTCCTAAATAATTTGTGTGTTATAATAAGAGTAATCAAATGTTTAAGGAAACCCGTTCAAGCTGTCTCAGAAAAAGAGTCAATTGTCATAAACATTTTGTATGTTAAAAAAAATTTTTCTGCAGGGTCGCCATTTATCGCCATTAATTGTATCATGGGAGCTACATTACAATGAATGCTCATGAATTGACACCAACTGAAAGTTTTTAGGCGAATTTAAAAGGAAATATCTATAAAAAGTGATCGAAAATTTTAATTTTGGTAAGTAACAGGAATCCTACCAGAATAGTACTCTTTTGAAAGTTGAAGCACTTAATGCTTAACGGAGAAAAAACGGTTTAACATAAATTCCACGATTCGTTGAATTCAATTAATAAATTTTTTTTTAAAAAATGCCTTAATTCAATGTATCACATACAATGTTAATAAAAATATTTAAAGTAAAATGTTCATTCCGTGATTTTATTGGTTGAATTATTGTTAAATTCAAGGAAAACGTTTATTCTTTTATAAATAAAAGGAAAAGATATTATTAAATATTAGGAAAGGGTACGTTGTTTCAAGGAACATGTTAATTTATTTTAAGTAATTTACCTTGTTTTTTATTCAGAGAAGAAGGAGTAATCCAATTCGAAAAACTAGCATGTATGTGTGTATGTAACGTATGGACTCCAAAACGGCTGGGCCGATTTTGATGAAATTTCCAGGGAATCTTCAGAATATTCAGGCGGGTGACACTGTGAAGTCTGATTTTTGATTTTCGGTCTGGGGGCGGAGTTGCGTGGCAAAATCCATAACTTGAGAACGGCTTGACCGATTTGAACGATTTTTTTCTTTAAAATGATCGCCATGGTCCAACTTAGGTTTTTACGGAAAGAAATTTATGCGTAGCCCACTTTTACGCCCACTTTTTTCGATTTACCTAAAATCAGAAAACGGCTCCATCGAGTTGACTAATTTTTCTTTCAAATGTTCGTATTAATCAACTTTAAGTTTTCATCGAAAGAAAAATTTACCACGCCTACTTTTACGCCCCCTTTTTCTATTAAGCGCATAACTGGAGAACGGCTTGACCGATTTGAACGATTTTTTTCTTTAAAATGATCGCCATGGTCCAACTTAGGTTTTCACTGGAAGAAAATGTTGCCCCGCCTACTTTTACGCCCACTTTTTTCGAATTACAAAAAACCAGAAAACGGCTCCATCGATTTGACAAATTTTTCTTTCAAATGTTCGTATTAATCTATTTAATTTTCCATCGAAAGAAAAATTTACCACGCCTACTTTTAAGCCCACTTTTTCTATTAAGCGCATAATTTGAGAACAGCTTGACCGATTTGGACGTTTTTTTCTTTAAATTGATCGCCATGGTCCAACTTAGGTTTTTACGGAAAGAAAATTTTGCCCCGCCCGCTTTTTTCGATTTACTTAAAATCAGAAAACAGCTCTATCGATTTGACTAATTTTTTGTTGGTTACATCATTTTTGCTATTAGGGCTCAATATTAATCGTCTGGTAATACAACACTAATGTTTGCTTAGGGCCAGCAACGCGGACCGTGTCAGCTAGTTTTTTAATAAAATTATTAACTTTTTTGCCGATTTTGTACTTTAAAATTGTTCCGCTAGATTTTTTTTTTAAATCGGCGATTCGACGAAGAGTAACTTTAATTTACTAAAATTAATGTTAACCTTTCAGGGTTAAAAAACTGCAGTCAAAGTAAAAAAACTGCCATTACTTCCACTTCTTCATTTGTCATTGGCAAAAAAAACTGTTGTTTTCATTTCTGATTTGTTAAATGTAAATACTCGCTGTCAAACCAACTAAAAAAGGGAAAAGTTAAACTCAAATTTTCGGTTTTTGTTTGACGGTTTTTATTTTCGACTGCAGTTTTTTAAACCCTGGTATGGCCTGTATAACTGGGATCTTGGAATATAATGCTAAGTCTTTATCACGTCGATATTCGAAATAGCAAGGATAACTACGGAAAGGCACGGGTATACAGAAAAAGTTGTTCACAAATTTAAGCATTAATGAAAAATAAAAAATTAATTAATTACAAATGAATAATACGATTAATCAAGAGAACTAAACGTTTAATCAAGTCAATTTGTGAATTTGTTTACTGGTGAAAATTTAATTCACTTGATTAAATTTTTTAATTAAAACTGATTTAATTTTTGATCAATGCTTTAATTGGTTAAACATTTTTTTCTGTGTACTTAATCAAGTAAAAGCAATCATATTTAATGAAGACTACTCCCCTTCTTTACTTTTCTTATACATTATAAATTTTTATGTTTTTAAATACATACATACTAATACAAGCAAGCGCGAAGAATAAAAGCGTCTGTTCACTACGGCGGTAAAAATACGATTCGATTTAAAAAGTTTCTACTGCTAAAGTTACAAATAAACTTATCAAAAATACATACAACCTAAAAAAATTAAAATGTAATATATAATAACAGTGGAGCCACAAGTTGTCAATTCCGTTCAATCCAAACTGACCCCAGGGATGGAAACACCATTGCCTTTAGCTTAGATGCAAACACTTGGTTCAATTCAACGTAATAGTTTTCTGTTTTAAAACGGGATAAAACACATACTAAATACGAATAATTAATAGAAAGCATTCACTTATTGTTCTTCGTTTAACCAATATACATCTGCATATAAAATCTTTAAAAACATAATTACACTCATAAAATTATTACAGTTACTGGCTGTGGGCTACTAAATTCGTTTTTCATACTGTAAAAATCTAATTAATATATATAGGTATTTTACGAATAACTTTATCTTTTAACAAGGCGAATTCAACTACAGGTAGTGTCGGAACTACAACAATCCAAAAACAACACAAACAACATAGGGTTTTTTGCATTGCATTGTTAGTGCTTATAGCTCGAAATGTCAACCATTCTTAGCAAAACAATAACAAATCAAAACAAAGAAACTCGAAATGTCGACACCACCTGTAGTTAATTTGCCTTGATCTTTTAACATTTTTGTTTGTTATTCAAAAAACAAACTTTCCGTACTTATATTGTTTGTTTGTCAGTTAATTTTTTTTTTTGTTAACCATTAAATTTTACGGAATATGCTGTTTATGAAAAAAAAAACTTTAAATTTAATGCAAAATTCATTTATTTCAAATGAAATGTAAATGATAAGCAGTTTAAATAAATTTTTAGATGTTTAAAAAAGAATTTTCCTTTGAATTTAGCTGCATAATAATATGAATGTAGTACAAACGAAAACAGGAATACCTTCATTTTAATCAGTGAACAATCGATGCATAAAAATTCATTTATTTGACACAACCGGATCTTTATTTCTAAACTCATATTCATATAAGAGATTCTTTCTGTACCTGAGGCTTGAATAAATATTTTTCTTAAATCAGATATTTTGTATAAAAAGTTATTGTCAACATCATAAATGAAATGTTTTAAAGAGCATATAAAACGCAAACTCTTTAAATTTGGCCTTAAGCTAAATTTTTAAATAACAAAACTATTTAAACATTTTACTTAAAACTTCTGATTTTTTTATTTTATTTATTATTTATTATAAAATTTTTTTTGTTTTTTTTTTATTTTCTTGACTTGTTTTAAATATAATAAAACGTTAAAATTTATAAATTTGAGTTATTGTTGAAACCTTCATTAAAATAAAACATTCAAGCGAATAAAATAAATAAAAGATAAAATTACTCTACTTTGAATGGCAGATTCAGCCAGAAATTTAATAAAAATTTTGTCATGTTATAACAATAAAGTGACACCAACACAGTTTCTCTTCTTCAGAAACAGGCGCACACATATTTGAGCCCATTTAAATACTCTTACATTTATTTATTTTAGTACTTTTGAAGTTAATGTCGCTATTGAGTTGCTGTAGTAGTCGTGAGTAGTGAGATTTGTCGTGACTAAAGTGATTTTATTCACTTAATGTCCCCCAAACGCATGTCACAAACCAAGCAACGAAATGGGGTTCACCATCTTACACCAAAAAAAAAAACAATCTAACACACGCATCAAACAATACAAAACCAACAAGAATAAAACTAAGAATCAGGTACTAAAATTAACTTGATACTGAATTGAATACTTTTAAGTTGGAAATAATAAAACAAACAAAAAAGTTGAAAAGAAAATCATACAAATACTTTGCAACTCATACATAAATATTTTGTTTACACCTACAAATAAATACATGGATATAGAACACGTGTTTAAAAATGTAAATTAATGCGAGGTGGGTTAAAAAAGTTTTCTTTAATTGTTTTAAATAGTTAATGAATTGAAAAAACCAATATAAAATTGAATTAGTGCTTCACTAAAATTTTATTTTTTCAAGGAATTTTATAAACTTAAATTTAGCAGGCCCCTTATCATCTACATTAGTACATTTCTTACTATGCCTTGCAATACCAAAATCTAAACCTTTTAGGTACACTCTCCTATTTTCCACCCTATTTATCTTATTTGCCTTTTGAACTAGTGGATTCTATTTGGAAACGAAAAATAAAAATCTTTGCAGAAAATCTTCTTAAATCTTTCGTTTATTTTCTATAATTCGTTTACATCAAATCTTTAAGTATCAGGTATATTTTCTTATTTAAGCTTAGAAAATATTTGACAAATACCAAATGCGCCTAGATCTTCTATATTCAAATGTTAGTAAGAGGAATATAATAATAAAATGAATGAGTTTTTCTTTTTAAAGACTTAATAAATTCTTGTTTAAATAATGTTAGTCGTCGTAAAAATTTAAAACATTGAAAATATGCTTCATTTTACAAACGGAACTCTTGTAGCTAACTTTTCATATGGGAAATAATAAAAAAAAGAAAGTAAGCAAGAAGGAAAATCGGTCAAGTCCGACCATTTGATACCGTGCACCGTAATTTATACAAATTATATTTCGAAAGTCTATCTTTTTTGGGACTCATAGCTAATCATGGGCCTGGCAAAACGATATTTTGTTATAAGATTAAGATTTGTAGAAGAGATCGTTCTGCTGAATATTTTGTAAATATCAACATCTATATGAGTTTTGCTCCTCTTAAAGCGATTTTGGAAGCGGGTTTATATATGATTTAAATATTTTTAAATCAAATTTAATCTAAATACCAACATAATAAGATGGATTTTTGGCACAAAGGATCTATTATGAAAATAACTTTATACGGGGGCCGTACAAAATTATGAAGCATTTAAAAATAATCTATAATTGAAAAGTACATATCGATGGTTATTATTCAAATAGTGCTTTTTGCAATTTTACATAAATGTGTGTTTTATAGAAACGAGTTCACTGACTGAGGGTCAGCTGTCGTTTTTTGTAAAAAAGTGCTATCAACATAAAACATTTTACTGCATATAATAAAATGTTAAAAATTGTTGTTACAAAGTAGACATATTATACATCAAAGGGTTGAGAATTGTGTCTAAATTTCAAAAACTTATATAATTTTAAAATTCGTTGTAGAAATGTTGCAAAAAAACTGCATAAAAATAGTTTATAAGTTTTTTTCAACAATATAATTTTTAATTTATGCAATTAAAACATTAAATCAGTTACTCTTGTCTTAAATAAGTTCGTTTTTGTTGAACAATAAACCATTTTTCATAAGACTTATGCAAAATCGAATGGGTTTTCAATTTTAAAAAAATTAAATGCAGACATAATATGGAGCTTTAGAATGCGCTTACGGTGCGGAAACTTCTTTCAACGTATCGACCTGAAAAACAGTTTTTTATTATCAAAACTACAATAAAGTTAATACCCTAATGAAGAAGCCTTTCAAAAAAGTATAAATAATATACATATGTGTCGCTAAACAATTTTATTTATAAATAAATTAAAAGGAAACTTTTTTTGATAAGGATTGCAAAAAATCGACTTTTTCATAAGTTTAAGTTCAAATGCATATATTTTCTTAAATAAAAAAGATTTTGTTTTGCAATTTGCACAATATATAATATCAATGGGCCTGCTGGTAATTCACAACAATTTCAAACAAATTATGATAAATTTGAGTATTATATTTCCAAAATACTAGAATAAATATAAATTATAAAGAACTCGGCAAGAGCATTGCACTAAAAAATTACACACTGCTACAAAAAAACACTTTTTGTCAGAACTTGAAAACCGACCTAGTGGGGGCTGTAGGCCTAGGTGAGGACATACAAAAACCGTTTTCAAACATTTTGAAACACCCTCAAAATTTTGAGTTATTTTCAAAAAACTGTTTTAGGGTAGGTCGTAGCACTTTAGTACCTCTAAATCACAAATTTTTTGATCGATTTTAAAATTTTAAACTGTTTTGGAAAGGCAAAGAATTAAGCTTTTATGAAATGTATTCATAAAAAATATATTCCAAAAAATTAGGTGAGTTTTTCTCAAAATTATCTAATTTTTTTCATTTTTTTTTCCTAATTTTTCAAATTCAACAAGAGTTATTTTAATTTTTTTCTATGAAAAACTGTGTTTTAAAGATAATTTTATGTAGAAAAAAACGAGATATCATTTGTTAAAATCGGCTTATATTTGCAAAAGTTACTAAAGTTTTAAATCTCGCACAAGATCGCAAAAATATGCATTTGTCACAAAATGTGGCTCAGCCGATTTTGGTAAATATTCCATATCACATTCCTCGTTTTCAGATTCATCATCACTTTGTTTATGTAAAGTTTCATTACATTTAATTGCACTTAATACTGGCTTAGTAACAGTTAACACATTAGCATACTGAATGCTATCACGATTTTTACATTGATAACCAGTGATGTTTGTTTGGCAAAATAACAGTCTTGTGGTTTATGGAATATTTTATGATGCTAAATCATTGGGAAAGATAATGGTAATGGCTGGCTTATAAACTTTTCGGACTTAGTTTTCTTAAGAATACTGGAACAGCTTGTACAAATACTTTCGGGTTCATAACATTTGCTAGAACTGTATGAGCAGTTAAAAACTGTATTGAAGGCATTTACCAATGCTTTATTTTTCTTTAGATCAAAGCGATGTTTTTTGTCAGCGAATAAACCGCAAACATAACAAAAATTATTACGCTTATCACACACTGCGGAAAAAAATTACACACAATTTAAAATTTGTTAAAGGATTACAAAAATTACAAACTTACTTGTTTTAAAAAATTTAAATATTAATATCACTTCACTTGTCACAAATTTTAAACTAGTTACCCTTTTTTACTCTTATCTAAAAACAATATCCTTCACCAAAAGGTAGTATTTCAACTTTGCCATTGTGTTGGTAATAAATTCGATTAGTTTATATATTTATCCAAATATATGTATCTAAAAATTGCATATAAAAACATTCTAAACTTTTTTAATGATTTAAAAAAATAGGGCATAATAAACCCTATTCATCTGTATTATCTTCCAGTTCTTTTTTTAAATAAAGACAGATTAACAATAACTTATTGATATGTGGTTTACAGAACACGAGCGCCATACTCGTCCGTTCAACTTACATTTAAAACAAACAAAATTTTGAATTCGTGTTCTGTAAACCGCACATAAGTTAATACCAAAAACGTAACTGTAAAATTACAACAAACAAATTTTTAAGTTGACAAATTTGCCTGTATAGTTAATTGTTTTTTTTATTCATATGTTTTGCGCGGGGGGAGAAAATACTAAAAACAGGTGTAAATGAAAAGTTGAATAACTTATACAATTTTTATCCGATTTGAAAAATGAAAACCATGTTTTGTTAAGAACTAAATTTTCTTCATACGTTAATATAAATTTTTATAAGCTTTCATATTAAAATAAGCAATGAAAAGCACCTAAAATCAAAAAAGTTTATAATTTTCGTTTGTTTTTGTAGAGATTCTTAACAAAAACAATTGTTATAACTTACAAATGTATAAACAATGCACGTCATTTTAAAGCGTAATTAGTTTTCTTTCCAAATCCGTTAAAAAAATTAAAATCGGACAAGAACTGATTGAGTTACAGGTCGATAAGTTGACGAACATCACTGAAAACGGATTTTTTAAAATAACTTCTGAATTTGAGGGTGTTTCTGAATTTTTTTTACACAATTTTTTATGTACTCAACAAGACCAATAACCCACGCTAGGTCGTTTTCCAAGTTTTTTTACACTGTAGCACCGTGTTATTTTTAGCATCGAGCTAAAATGAAGAATTAAGAATCGTTTTTAGTTTTTGTTATATCCGAGGTGTTCTAATTTTTTAACTTATAGCACCTCTCCTGCTGAATCAATAGACCTTAAATCCAAGACATAAACTCGACTACACCTCTTCAATTGTCACCTCAAACTGCATTCCAATCGGACCAAAATATAGAATGATTTTCATTTTTATCCAAATTTCCCACACTGTGCAGCGATCATATAAATAGAAGCGTATCCCTTATAATCTGGCCCACTTCCTATTCAACTAGGCAAATGGAAGCATTTACAAAACATTGAAGCATTTTATTTCAATAAAGGTTTGAATTAAATTTGAACTTAATTTCGAGTTCTGTTAATATGGTTACGCGTTTCTTGAAATTTGACTAATTTTTTTAATACAAATTCGTGTAACTTAAATTAAAGTCTCAAATAGTTTTAAATGAGCTGTTATTTTTGTATAAATCGTACTATTTCAATGTTCAAATCGATAAAATTTTAGTTTGTAAATAGTGCGATCAGACCTATAAACGCGAATATCGATTTAGACGTTGTTTTGAGTACTTTTCATATAAATTTTACTAGACAATCAATTGCTTGTCACCTGGAAACAAGACATTAGAGTCATCGGAAAAATCAGTATTTTCGCTCTTCTGTAAAATTGTGATTTTGCAGACAGCACTATTTGAATAATAACCCTTGATCGAAACTGCCACCTGAACTTTACGCACAAAGTTTAAAAAGCCAGCCAGCCGGACGGACGGACATGGTTCGATCGATTTAAAGAGTGTCTAGGGAGTCTAGGAACAATATTTTTTTGTGTTACAGAAATCAGCACAAATGCATATTATCTCTCCAATCTTGGGGCTTGGGTATAATTGCCCTTTGGGAATTAAACAATTCTAACAAATTTGTTCGTAGTCAAGATTTTCTTAAATATTAAAAAAGTTTTTTCTTCTTCGAAAAAACTCATTAAAAGGTTTTTTAATCAAAGAATATATTTTTTTTGTTTAAATTCATATAAATGGTATTTTTTCCGTCCTTTACCCGATGTATGGGTAAATACCAACACAATATCGAACAAATACCCTGGCATTTACCCACTTTTGGGCAAATACAAGTGTTATTAACCTGTTATTTACCCATTTCCCATTCATATTATTTCACATACTATTATTATCATTATTATTGTCATTGTTTTTAGTATTATTTTTAATAGCTCGAAGATCATAGGAATTCATTTACATGTGCCCCCAAATTATTCAATTCAATATTTAACATTACATAATCAGTTAAATCAGTCGATATGCAATAATTTATCCATGTCTTGTGTTAAGTTATCCGTTAAATTAAGATTAAGGTCTGGAACAGAATAAAGTAGTCGTAGTAGAAGCTGAAGTTGAAAAATGCTCTGTAGCGCAACAAAGTTCAAAATTTTGAACTTTGCGCATCAACTTCTACTGCAACAACTTCTACAACTTAGTATTCTCCTGACACTACTTTGAAAGTGCCGTTTTTAACTCTTTACAGGTCTCTCCGCTATTCGCAACGTTGTACTACGGCGACTATTCTGTTCCCCACTTAACACATGGCTATCGGCACAAAAATCGCAATTTATTCGCCTAGCCGGAATTGTTATCTTAATAAAACCTTAGCAAACACATATAAATACGATAAAGTAAAGTAAATTGGCAATTGAGAAATAATTTTGCAAAATAAAGGAATTAAATAATTAAAACATTTTGCAAATTTTAAAAACTATTCGTACATCGTACGCAAAAATTTTGTATAATTTTTTTTCGGTGTAGTCTTTAGAAAAGGTTTATATAGTATATCAGGGAGAAGAGAAGTTTCAAAATATTGTTTCTGTGTAGTATTAATAAGGAAAGTTGGGAATATTTTCTTTTGGAGAAGGCAAGGTCAAATAAAACAAAGAAGGATTAACACAAAAAAATATATAAACTTTTGTATAATACCCTAGTTAAACTTTTCGTATTATTTATACTACATGTCATATTTATAGCCGCATTTTATTGGCATTAGTTTTATTTATTACCGTTAAAAGAGATTATTTATTTTTCTGAGATACTGCTTGTAATATTGATTGCCTTATTAACAAAAAATTAACATGCTAAAAAAGGTTTATTAAACAAATTTTTATGTAAAATCCGTTTCATAACACCTTTATTAGAACTGTTTTATTTTATATATAAGGCCGTAAGACAGGGTTGGCTGCCCACTGGTTAACCCAGAAAACCCCACCCGGGTTTTAATGGGTATTTTGTTTAAAAAAAAAACCCCAAGTGGGGTTTTTCTTTATATTCATTTAAACACATGTCGATGGTTTAATATAAAAAAGGACCTACCCGATTTTTTTTAAAATAGCTTTTTTGTTTATTCATTTATATTTTACATTTACATTTTGTTATCTAAAATTGTACGGGTTTTATTAAGTTTCTTCTCCTATAAACAAACAAAAAAATCAAGTATGGCCTTTTTTAACGTTAGCTGAATGAAATATGGACTGTTTTTGAACCATCATGATATATAAATTTTAATTTAAACCGTTATAAAGGATTCGGTGCATTAAACTTGCAGCATATATCAAAGATTTTATCCTAAAATTTTAAAACCTTTGAAAAATACAAAGCCATGAAAAAAGGCTGAACAAAAATGGCTTCAATTGCAACACTTTTTTTAAAATAGGATCAACAATTAAAACATTTATTAGAAATAAATACATAATGTATTTTTTATATTGCTCAAAGTTGAACGAAATTTGTCTACTTTGTTTTTTGAATAATTTCTTTTTGAATGTAAAACAACTCATGCATAAATTTCGCATATTACTGATGTATTATCTTAATATGCATAAAATAATTTGAAAAAAATTCTCAGTTAGCTGAACATATCGTTCTTCTTTAAAAAAAAATTATACATTATTTCAATCATAATCGAATATAATCATTAAACAATATGTTAAAAAAGAAATAAGAATTTTTTACCTCCCAAAAACAAAAAGCAAAACTAATTTATTCAGAAAATTATACTTAACAATACCTTAAACCAAATGCTCGTTCGTAAACATAAATTCAATGTCACAAAATATCTATCAGTAGCAGAAACATTAAGTTTGTTGTACAAAAAAATACTATTTGATACAACCTTTAAATTCAAGGATTTATTTCTTTTGTAGCTGCTCTTAGTGTTGTTATTTGCAATAAACTGGAAAATTGAAGAATTACAGTTTGGACAGAAAATGTTTTATTTTATTTGCTCAAAAAAAAAAAAAAAAACAAAAAAAATATTTAAAAGATAAAGAAGTAATGCGAAGGTAATTCAGTGAACTTTATTTGAGAGTGAAAGATTAGAACTAATACGTTGATTCTCTGATTATTATCTTTTTTTTTTGTTCTGCTATGTACGGCTCTATCGGTTTTAAGCCACTTACAGAATTTTAAAGGCTAAAACCTTTTACGGAATTTTATGTAAAACTTTTCTCAGAAAATCTTTACCATAAGCTTTACAGGCATCAGCTTGTCGAATATGCCCTCTATTTATTACATGCTTTTAGACACAGACAGCGCACAGTGGTTGTATTCATATATATATATATATATGTATATTTTATGTAGAGTATTATGATAACGTTAACTGGCGCCGCAACAACGCTAAACTTAGAAGGTTTTTGCAAGGGGAAAAAATAATTGCTTTTTTAGTTTTTATAAAAATGCTGTCAGGAAATAATTACTTTCGGAATTAAATTTTAAAGAATCGAAATGTGTACGTTATTATCGTTCTTATGAGATATGTATCAAAGACTAAATTCGGTAAAAAATTTCGAAGTATAAAAAATGCAATTGTTAGCATATCACAAACAACCAACTTTTGGAATTATCGCAGAAAATTAGTTTTGGAATTTCTTTAGGCATTTTTAAAAATAAATTTCACATTTTAGACACAAATTTTAACTTTTTTTCCTTTTTTTTTAGTTTATTTTTACTATTGACGGTTCTAACAAACTGATATTAATTGTTTAAAATTGCGCAAAAGTTTAAAAGCGACTTTATGAAACTGCGAGTTTGCCTTTTTGCATGAAATCGCTTATTGTGTTGTTGTATTGACTAAAATTTGTTTATATAATACAGAAAAATAAACATTTGCAAATAAGTAATAAAAGATAGGAATTCTAAGGTATATTTTGCAAATCGTTTAATGGAAAAGCGCAAAGAATTAAGTAAATTGAATTCGTTTATAAAATTGCAAAAAGTTTCTTGAATTGCAGTTTATAATTTTTAAACAGGCACATGTTTTACTTGAAAAATAAAACAAAGTTTGTCAAATCAACAGTCCTGGCAGAAGTTTTAATTAAGAAGAACATGGATTTAGTAATAAGAAAGTGAAACTGAATTAATTTCCTTTAAATATAAAACAAACAAACATTTACGAAAATTAAGAAAAATATGAAGTGCAAAAATGAAGAAACATTGTTGGGGTTTCTAATAAAATTCAGTAAAATTCCTTATAAAAAAAACTTTGTCAATTTCTATCTAAAGTTTTTACACAGAACTGCACAAGCCAGCAATTTTTTCACTGTGCCACTTAGCAATTAAAAGTCACTTTAAAGTACTATCAATCCCCAAAAAAAAAATACCTGCACAAAGAACGTTCTAAAACGTGTTGATTAAAAACTTAAACGAAAAAAAAATTAAAAAAACCAACCATAATGGAAAAAACACCTCATGTATCCAGTTTCATTTTTTTCAACACTATAATTTGAAACGCAGCCTTCGTGTCATCAAAAAAGAGGTCAATGTCTGCCAACATTTTTTAAACGGTCTCAAATGATGAATAACTAACGCCTTTACAGTTCCATTTTTTTTATTTTGTTTTTCATTTTTGTGATGAAAATTAATGAAAAAAACTAGCAAAAGCGTTTGTAAATAACAAAACAAAAAATTTATCAAAAAAAAAATGTTTTTTTTTAAATAGAACACACACCAAAATTGCTTTTTATGTTTACGATAATAACAACAAAAGTACAAGAACTTCCCAACAAACACGAAGTTAAAATTTTTATATGAAATGACTTTATCACTGGATATCATGCGCGATTTCCCAACTATTTTCAAGTGTTTTTTGATCTTAACATTTGAATTCAAATTGATAATGATTTGAAATGTTTATTGACATGCCATGTTTTATAAATTTGATGTCAAGTTATTAGCAAGCAAAAATAAAATTGGCAACACCTATCAAACCTTAAATGAAAACTGTAAATCAATGGCTATTAAAGTCAAATGTTTTTTTACAATCCCACGAAAATTATTTTGATAATAACCTGGCAAGTGCACGGCATAAAAAACTGACTGGCAGTCCGCTTTATATTTTGTTTGGGAAAACAATAAAGCGAGTTGTTTTTGTTTTTGTTTTGTTTTTTCTTAACCGGCTTACAACTACAATTAATGTTGGAAGAATTCCAAGCAATTGTAGTGGGGAATGTAAGGAGAGATAAACTCCCTGTTTATTGTTGATGATTTTGTTTTAACTTTGATATTGTTACAAGTAGAACTGTTGCTGTAATTCTTATACGCTTAACAGTTTTATTTGGTTTAATATCTTTAGTTTTTCTAAAATCTTTATGGATGAAGTTTCCTGATGATCTGGCCTAAGCAACCAGTGAAATGCGCATAGGAATAGCTTTTCCCATCAACAATAAATTTCAGTGCTTTTATCAAAAATAAAAATTGGGAATTAGGCACGAATAACAAAATCATTTAAATAAAATTTTGTATTCCCACGAAAATATTTTGATAATTAAAGATAAAATTTTAATAAAGTGAATTCGCTTCTAGGAAACCTTAATTTATTGTGAAAAAATTAAAACTATTTGTGAGCAAAATGTAAATTACAATGAGCAAGAACACGAATGAAACTAAAACGGGAAAGTACATAGAATATAAGTTTGTTAAATGATCGCGGTGCTACGCAGAGCCATGGCAATCCTCAAAATAAACAGTAGGCAAGTATTTAGTCTTTCCAAAAATTTGAGGATGGAAAGAACGCCATTTCATCTTTAGCTGACAGTTTATCTAAATAAATAATGAATTTATTATTTTATTTATTTAATAGATAGATAAAATGTATATATGTATATGTGTATACATGTATTTACAGATATTTGAAGTTATACTTAATTCTGGAATTAATATATAATAATATATATCAATAGATGGCTTAACTAAGTATGTGTGAGCCAGATTGGCAAAGTAGATTTTTGGTTTTACAAGTAATTTATTTCGTTAAATGATGTATAAGATTGCAGAGTATTAGATTATACAAGAGTTTTAGATTATTCAAATTTATTAATTATAAATTTTCTGTATTAAAGGAAATATCTAAATAGTTATTTAAGGTTGTTTAAGTTGTAAGTTTGGCCATTAAGAACGTCCAAGACTACCTCCAAGTTGAGTTGGAGTAGAGTGTTTTCTGTTGCATCCAGGTTACAAATTGTGCAGAGACCAATTGATGTGCTTCGGAAAGCTCTGGCATTTATATCTAGAAAACCACCTCTTTCTTTTATTAGTAGACTTGTAGCAAGAGTCGAGAGATCTAAGGAATTAATTCCAAGCAAGGAGTAGTTCAGCTGAGAGTTTAAGTCGTGAAACTGAGAGTTTTGTGCATCGGGTCGAGGTTTAAATTTTCATATGTTTTAACTAGCAGTAAATTAGGCTTGCTGTATTTGCAGAGAGGAACAGTATTATTTGGTGTAGTAATATTTATTTTGGAACCCGGTCCGTCCATTCCTCAGCCCAAAACGTGTGTGTGTCAAATAGAATTTAAATAAAAAAAATTGTTCATATTTGTTCTACATCGTATTACAATCCATATTTGAAAAAAAAAATTGAGAATAGCCTTTAAAAGCAAGTTAAAAAAACGCATTTCTTAGTTATCAAATTAATTTACCCTTTTTGTTGAAAATGCTTTGATTTTAAAATGTTTGTCTTTTGAAAAAAAGGTTTTTTTTTGTTAGTACCAGCACTCAGGGGATGACCCTTACTAATCATTTTATTTTCAATTTTGAAACAAACCTACGGGTTTGTTGGGTTGCACCACCAATTACGGGTAAAAGTGTCTACTTTACATTGTTGAACATGCCACTGTTTTTGCATGACCCTTTAAGTGTATGTGTGTGTGTGTGTGTGTGCATGTATAATTGTGTGCTACCAAATACCATAAAAAAGAAAACAATTTTATGGCATAGAGAAAGGTGCTTGAAAACCCGTTTTAAATAAAATATATATGTACATACATTAATGGTTCTGTTGTTGTAATTTGTTTTCTAAAATTGGTTGCACGTTGCTTGTGTTTTTCTTTTTTGTCCAAAAAAATATTATTGTGATGGTTTATTTTGCTGCTGCAGAATATCTTGATTGGGGTTAGTTTGTACAGGAAACTAAAAGTGTTAATTTTTGATGGAGGAAAAAAGGTTGTCATACAATTTTTAAGAATTTTAAAATTTAAACTTTTTATTTTAAATCGCAACATCATTATAAATAAGACTTTTTGAAATACAATGCTAGATGAGGATGTGTAAACATCAAATAAGTATAAGAGATATAATCCGCTCTTTCAATCACTTCCGACTAATATTATTAATGTGAAAGCTTGCTAGTTTGTGGTTCAATCACACAAAAACCGATGAATGGATTTGGATGAAATTTAAAAGCGGAATAGCTTATGGCCCAGTGTCAAACGGGGTGCCTTTTAGGAAGTACAAGCCGGCAAAATTTATACTCTTATTTTTTTGACAAATTTGGCATGAAAATTGCATATGGTCCAGAAAAAAATATCGTGTACTTTTTAAAAGATAAAATTGGTACTTTTAAAAGGATAAAATTGGTACTTTTTAAGGGATAAATTGTTTCTTCTTAAGGGATAAAATTGGTTTCTTAAGGGGTAAATTTAAATTTTTCTCTTTTTGATAAATTTTAGATACATACGGATAATATTAACACACAGTGTACTTTCTTTTCTTTTCTTCTTCTCGTTAAAAAATATTTGGTAAAGACATTGTACATGGCTCAGAATTAAATAAATTGTTCTTTTAATGATGTAAAAGCGGAAAAATTAGATTTTTTTCTCATTTTGATATTTGTTTTCTTTTTTTTTAACCAGCGCTAAGGGGATGGCCCCCACTAATTCATTGCATTGTGTTGGAATTAGGAAAATAGGTTATGTGAAGCAGGATTGAAAGAGAAGTACCTGTGGACATTCGACTAGAACTTATTAATGCGAATTTAATTTTTCCTGATATGCGTTGTATGACAAAAGAATAATGCGCTGTTAAAGAACAACGTGTATTCCGAATTAACGAAAATACGAGATTTGGGAACAAGATTCCTTATTTCATCAGAACACATCGTATTGTAGTAGAACAGGCAAATACAATCCACATTGCGACGTTGCTTAATGTCACCAACACACCTTCGCCCTATCCTGCACGCGATAGAGAAGCTCCAAAATAGGCTATAAACGGCCCACACATTAGAGTTGTATTCCATACGCGGTCGAATATAGGTGGTATGAATAGTAAAGGGATCAGATGCAGTGTTTATTAAAATATTTGAACATAAAATAAGTAAAGATGTTGAAAACTACATAAAATTTCTGTAAATTATTTAAAGCATAAATCCTTATAGTTATAGTTGGTATCGTAAGATAATCGGCCTTATTGTGGTTGTCGTTGTCGTATACGACTGTGTAATAGATTAAAGTAATGCACAACATGTGTTCTTTGATCTACTACAAAAAACGACACGTTTGTTTACGAAAACGACAACCACAATAAGGCTGAATAACTTCCTGTCTCGCCATGTTAATTTGCGTTTACTTTTCAAAACATTTGCAAAAGTTACTTGTGCCCAGCATAAGAAATTTCTTATTTTCTATTTCAATTCTTTAAAAGCGGAGCAATAATCATCCGAACCCTTCAAAAATATTTAAGTGGTATGTTTTAGAGGCATAAAACTTTTCTTCTAAAAACAAAACATAGCAAATTCAATGTTCAAAAATAATTTCTCGCATATGGCCTCCGCGACTGCGTCTTATAAACGCCACTCGCTCAGTCCAATTTTGCATTTCTTTTCGATCATAACCAATGTTATTTCCTCAGCATAGATTTGACGTACCTCCGCAAAAAATTAGTTAATCAAAATGTTATTGCACATTGAATAAAGGTAAGCTAAGATTAATTTTGGACGTGAAGATATAAAAAGGTGCCAGTAACTCAATTTTGGCTTAACTCAACTTAAGTTCTTTTTTATTTTTTCACAGATTATTTTTTTTTTTTAAATATAATATTTGTTATAAATTTCTTTTAATCTTTACACACTCTTTGAATATTTTCCAAAAGAATTAGAATTGTATTAATGTAACCCAATTTACCTTATTTTCCCTTTATGACTGAACATTAATAATATTTTAAATGGCATCCCTTTTCTAATTTCCCTAATGAAACAAGACTCTGGGCATTCGCAATTTTAACCTAATGACACACAAACTTAAATGGCATACCAGCAAAAGACTTAACATTAAAAGTATTTGCAAACAGCAGCGGCAAAAAAGCAAAACCAAAGTGCCAACAAAAAGTTTATATAAAACATTTTGTACACAAATCAAAAGCAATTTGGGAATTTGCATACAACCACACCTAAATAGTGGAGAGGGTATTACGCCTTTGTGCTGATGTTTGTAACACCCTTAAATAATGATCCTACTAGGAGATTTAAGTACACCGATGTCTATTCGGCAGGCTGTCTGGCTGTCCATGTAGACCTTGTGGCAAAGTACAGGTTAAATTTAATTTGGTACATAACAATATCTCCCGTACAAATACTACTCCAAAAAAAGCTTTTAATGTCATAACTTTCTTATAAATGTTGGTAATGACATACAAATTGGCGACAATAACTTTTACGAGAGGTACTGTGTCATGACAAAATGTTATGCTGGTAGGCTTAAAATTTACCATGGGTCCCACATAAACCCCCATCCTAAAATCGCTTAAGAGCAAACAAATCTCATACAGTTAAAGATATCTACAACTTTTACATGAATCTTAACCACATAACATAATTTTGTTCTGGCGGTGTTAGGTCTTATATGGTCGTGCTTGACCGACTTTACTTTCTCACTTGTGTTTTAATTCTTGATGGTTATTATTTTTTTTGTGTGTTTAGCTTCCAATTAAGTGAAATGATTTGTGTAAAATTGTACTAAACAAGTAAACATAATTTTGTTTCGAAATATCCAGGGGAATAATAAACGTTTATGTTCTACAGAGAATAATGTTTGAAATGAAACATGGTGCGTGACCACAAAATTTTTGATTCAAACTGAGAAAATGTATATAAAATATTAAACAACTGTTAGTGAATCCCAATCTTTTACCATAATTCTCAATCACGTTTTTCAATAGAATATTGCCAATAGTTGAGATATCTATCTGCTTGATAATGCTGTTTTAAGCTCTTGAGCCGTTTTGGGACTATTGCTGTACACTTTCGATTACAGAAAACCATACGAAAAATTATCTAAAGGTGTCAAATTCAATCCTCCTCTACGAGAGATAATGCGATCTTCGAACTTTTCTTAAAAAAGATACTTTGTTTCTCTTACTGTGGGGCAAGTGGCACCACATATTCTTCTCGTCTAAATCATAAATTTTCCGCCACAAAAAGCTTCGGATACCTCAACATTAGACATCCTTTATATTCCTACTGAATCGATTTCAGTTAACTACTTTGGATAACAATAAACAATTTGGCACCAAAATTGCTTTAATTTTGTTAAGTCGTTTGAAAGTCAGCCAGACGTGCATGGCTTAATCAATATAGAATTATTCGACGACCCAAAATATTTATATTTTTTGGATGGCAAATGCCTCATTCACAACTTATTGTTAAGGATCAGTGCTGCCAGTTAAACAGTTAAACTACAATATTGATGAAAATTTTTTTTTAGTATTTCAACTGGTTTAATATTAATAATTTTTGTTTTCAAAACAAACTGCACAGGAAAAGAAGTTTTTATGTTACAAACAATTTTGCTTTGATATGAACAGATATTTAGAAGGTGACTATAAAGTTATATTTAAGAAATTAATCAAAATTGCCAGACATCAAGTTTTTTTTTTTATTTAAGCCAGCAATTAAGTAAAAGTTATTTAACCTTTGTCCGGCGGAAGAGGTACAATTGTACCTTTTTCGTTTTTAAATTGCAATAACTTTTTTTTTTGTTAATACTAGATATCTAAAATTTTCTGACATCTCTAAATTTTTATTACGGATTACATATTTGAAATTTAAAAAAAAAGATTTTGATTATATCATACCGAAATAAGTCTTTTTTGACTTGATATACCTAAAAGGCTGAAGGGGTACAATTGTACCTTCATATAAGTCCTAAGAAAAAAACAAGAAAATAAAGCAAAAAATGTATATGTGTGTACGTAAAATAAGTTTTTTTTAGCCACGGGCCTGTTTTATCATTTGTTCATTAAATAAGAACAGAATAATTTAATTATATTAAGAGGAAAGCCGTGTTAAGTATATAAGGGTACGCTGGACAAAGGTTAAGAATTAATTTATCTATATATTTTTTAAAAATTTATATTTCTTCAAAAACTCAAATTCATTTCTGATTTAAAACAACATCATGAATTTCAACTTTCCCGCCTACACGAAAACATGCCTTTTTCATTGCTCTATTGTAATCCTTAACAAGCATCTAAATTGCTTAAGCTATGTTCATACCTATTAAATACTTGACACCCTACACGTAACCAATAGTCTAATTAAAGAATTACATATTTGCTTTTGCTAAACGTGTGGCCAGAAGAGCTGGCAAACAATCGATAGTATCGATAAAAACTTTCTTTGAAAAAGTCTGAGTTCATTGGTGGGACGGAAGGAAAGAATAGTATTGGAAATTTCTGTTGTTTTCAATTAGAAAACATCTAGCTTAAGATGACGGTATTTTTAGATGTTTTATTTACCTTTTACTATTTTTGTTATATTAAATTTTTGACTAACCCTCTTCACTTTTTGTTCAGAAATGTCAAAAACAGAAAAATTATGGTAAAATAAATATTTAAAACAAAAAATCAAAATCGAATTAAAAGCATTTTTTAAAGAAAACGTTCATAATGTGAATCGAGACTTTTTTGCTCTTACAAAATAAACCGTGTCACTTGCTGACATTTATTTTTGCTGACAGTATAAGTGTATATAAATACATATAAATATATATACAAAATACATTTTTTTGTAATTTTTTCTAAGCTTTTTTTGAAATTAAGTTCATATTTTGTAACTCAAACACACTTAAGTGTCTCGGGTTTCCAGTGGAAAATAATACTTGAGTGTGTGCATAATGAATCTTAGTCCGGTCAAATGTTGTCGCCGTTGTTGTTTCAATGTTTAATTTGGGTTGAATTTTTAATTTGCACGTTTTTTTTACAAATGTTTTTATTACACAAGACTTGGGGCTGTTGGTCGAAAAGAATATAATAAATTATTTATAAATTGTGGTGTAAATGATGTTTGCTTATTTCTGTTCTTTTTATGGTTTTAAATATTTACTTTTAGTGTAATTAGATTCTTTAAAGGCTAAATTAAAAAAAGGACCAGAGTGGTTTTTTAAATGACCTAAATTATTTTTTTAAAAATGGTTAACAATTTAAAAGGTTTTACATTTATGTTGAGGCTAGTTTCGTATAAGGTTAAAATTTTACGCAATCTTTTTATTCTCTAAGCACCAGAAAGGCTTAAAGAGCGTCATATTTGTAACGCCAAAATATAATGATCATAAAGCGCTTGTGTAGTATACCAAACGAGTCATTTTCGAAATTGACTTATCAGACAAGCACGATCTTAGAAGCCGGCATGACCAGCACATCATTCAAAAAGATGAGATATTAAATCCCTACAAAAATTTTTGAAAATTTTTGGCGATTGTTTGTTTGGCGATGATTACGCGATTCTTCTTAGGGAATACGAATCGCTAACCATCGTCTACGCCTTACAACTAGGCGATGAACACATTGCTTGTTTGGCGATCATTACGCGATCCAATTCAGGGTACGCGATTTCCACGCGAATCGCGGTACGCGATGTTCACGCGATTCGCGTGGTTGACACATGCGAACGTTTTCGCGATTCGCCAGAGGATCGCATTTAGCTTCCACGCGATGCATCGCAGCGATGTTAGACAACTTGCCGGCGATTCGCGGGCGATGATTCGGCGCTGGAAATTGTTTGCAGGGATGTTACTAAAATATGCGACGACCACTTGATTCTTTTGTGTTGGTTGGTATATTAAAACTGCACTGCATGGCTTTTTGTTTATAATTAAATTGTACCACGTTACTGTTGTAATTTTAACGCAAAACGTGGGGCGATATGTGCTTTTGGGGTAATGTGTACCCTTGACCTAGTAATGATGTTCCCTGTTTTTTTTGCTTCAATTGAACACAGAAAAGGATATTAGATAGGTTCAACTAAGTTAGGAAATGCGTATACGATAAGGACAGCCAGTCATGTGATAGAAGAAAGTGTTAGTGACTGCACAGAGGGGGGATAGTTGGTTACGAATGGTAGATCAAATAAAGAATACGAAATGAGCTAAGATATAATTGAAATGTGATTGAAATTTGTAATACCCGAATTAATTGACATTTATTTTTGAATGGACTAAACTGTATCCATCCGTCTATCGGTTTGTGTGTTGTGATTAAAGTACTGATCGCAACTTTAAAGATAATTTAATAAAACTTGGTTGGCGTATATTATGCAGGGAAACTGCCAACAAAATGATGGAAACGTCAGCCGAACAATCCACATCAAAGCCGGTGTCTCTCCTCATGGCTATCCAATATTGTTCTTGACTGTATTTTACAACGAGCCTTATCCACACCAAAAGGTATAACCTGGGTACTACATAGAACACTGGAAGTCCCCGATTACGTCGATTACATCTGTCTCCTAGCACACATATATGATGACATGCAAAGCAAACCCAATTATGTAGAGAAAGAAGCATATAAATCCGGTATTAAAGTTAACATCGGCAAAACGATAATTTTACGAACCAAAACCACAAATATTACGTGTCAACAAGTCAGAAATCGTAACCTATAAGATGTAGCAATATTTTGTTACCTCGGGAGTATGTTGACGTCTGGCGGATGCAGTGCTGACATCCGAAACAGAATAAAAACATGAGCAACCAATCTTTAAGCCGTCTGAATGCCACTTACTGCATTTAAATATAATTTAAATATCAATTCATATTTTAACTCAACTTCAGCTGTGTTGCCATCCGTAATCGAACCATAAAACAAACTTAAAAAAAATAAATAAATAAAAATCTTGCTTTAAAAAACGTTTTTTGCTCTCCTGAAAAATAGTTATTTTGTCATTTATAACTTTATTCGCGGCATTGCTTCAATTTAGTAACACGTTTTCAAGTTTATTAATGTAAATAGTTTAAATAATTTGTTTCTCTGCGGTTATTAAAAAAAGCTCAAGGCGTATGTGCAAATAATTTGTAGACTATTTCACAAACAGAAAATTGCCCCTGTTTGATTACAGACTGCGATACGTTAAGCACGTTGGGAATACGTTTATTAAAAATAACACATTTCGCACCAGATTTGGCATTTGGTCCACTGTGGGATGATGGTAGACACAATCATTTTTCTTAATGTTAAGGAAACCTTGGCCCATGATAACCTCAAACACATCTGTTCTAATATATTAAGTGTACAATTAAGGTAGACTTAACAAATGTTTTTGAAATTTGAAAAACTAAATTTCTAAAATTTTTATGTTTATTTTAATCTTTTAATTATTCTTTAGATTAATTTAAATGAAATAATCAAATTCATTAAACAAAAAACCCCAAACAAAAAGAAAAATTTAAAAAAAAACAGTTCTTTGCCCAAAAAAAACTCAATATAAATTCAGCTTTCTGAAAACAAAATTCTATTTTTTAAAATCCTGTAAGAAAGTAAATAATTTAAAAAAAAAACAACAATATTTGTTTTAATTAAAATCAAGACGAAAGCTGATACTTTTTTTCTCTTAATTACATTTATAAAAAGTATTTGATTTTATGGCTTAATTTTGTATGTTTTAAAATTAAATATTAAAAAATAAAATCGATTTAATATGTTATTATTTCTTGTAGGCATATGACCTAAAATGTCCTTCAAAAATTTGTAATTAGTCAACCAACTTTGTGCAATGAAAATTCTCTACATCCCTGCGGTGTTGCATTATTGACTTTAAGTTTCTTTTTATAAAATATGAAATCCTGACAGCTGACTAGCACTCACTCGAACATAAAGTACACACACACAGTCTCATCTTGAAAAATTTGTCGCATCCCAACAAACACGGAGGTTTGATTTCAAATTGAAAGTGATTTGAAATCAAACGTTTTCTCAAACGACAAACGTTTGATAATGATTTGAAAATCATTTGTAAATCATAGCGTTCTCAACAAAAAGGGGAAATTATTTTCAAATTGAAAAATGCCTTTATTTTCAACTTGCTTTCAAACGTAATTCTCAAATGTTTTTCAAATGTGGATTATAATAGAATGTGGAATATAAATAAAACTATTTAATTTTTTTAATTTAAATTTATTATTTATTTAAATAAACTTTGAGATAAACATTCGGTTCCATAGCAAAAAGATGAAATAGTGTTCTTTCCGTCTTCTATTTCTTGGAAAGACAAAATACTTGGCTCCTTTTTATTTTGAGGATTGTAGCACCGCAATCGTTCAACAATCTTTCTTCACTTTCCTGTTTTATTATTTTTCTTTTTTTTTCGTATTTTTAAACATTGTAATTTCTCACAAATAATTTTTATTTTTCACTAGAAATAAACTGTTCACTTTATATTAAAATTTATTTTTAATAGTAAAACACATGTAACCACAAGGAAAAATAATTTAACTTTAATCGCCATTTTTAATGCTTACATTTATTTTTCGCTTTAGTATTGCCAAGTTTATTTTTGATTTGATTTTAACTTTGACAAACATTTGACATCAAATTGAAAAAACATTTGATATCAAATGTTTATTTTCAAATCATTATCAATTTGAATTTAAATGTTAAATCAAACAATTGAAAAACGTTTGAGAATTGCGTTTGATGTCAAATGATAAAGTCATTTCATATCAAAGGTTTGACTTCGTGTTTGTTGGGATGCTCTTAAGTTCTTTCCCTACTCAAAAATTTTAATGCAATTAAAACAATATTGGGTATATATTTTTAAAATGGAAAAAATATTTATAGGAGTTTCCAATATGTACGCAACAGTTTGTTTTTCACATTTCTTGAGTAGGAGCGAAATTGGTTTCGCAATTCTTTCATAGTTTAAAACGTAAGTTTATGCCATTTAACGCTGGAGAAACACACGCTTCAAGAACGTTTAAATTTTATTAAATTTTGTTCATGACGGCGCATGCCATTTAACCCTGGAGAAACACACGCTTCAAGAAAGTTAAAATTTCATTTACAATTTTTTCCTTTTTGCAAGTGCACGTTCTATCGCGACTATGTTGCGACAGCTAAGGCCAATTTTCGGATGAAGATTCCTTCTGGCTCGATAGTTTTGTTAAGAAGCAAATTTTCGCATTTACACGAAATGATGCCCGAGGCACAGCTTTATACGAAATAATTACCTATTTGGTGCGGTGTCATCGACTTATTTTACTATTTTGTTGAAATGACGCGTCAACAACTCTTATCAGCGATCGAAACAAAGCCATGATATCGGAATATTTTCAAGACCAACTTGACTCTATAAACTTGGTTAATATGTGGCAAATGTGCTCGCGAATGACTGCCTGGTTTGTGCAATCTAACCTCTGTAAATCATAAAATTAATATTAACAATATTAGAACTGCAGCAAGCCAATGCCGAACACGAAACCACTGCTATTTTGGAAAATTTGTACGCCAGAGTCATGGAAAATTGCATACAGCGTGTTAAATCGTACCAACGCTGACACCGTGTATATTCACACGATGCAATTTTCCACAAACCTTCATTTAAACTTAAAATTGTTTTCATAACGAAACCACAAGTCTTGTTATTGCAAACGCAAATAACGTTGTTTCTAATGAAAACCCGTGCATATTTACGCCTATCGAGAGTAAAAAGTGAACAGTTCTTTCCATCGCTTTTTCCCATGCATTTTTTTTTAGTAGAAAGGGAACAAATTTTGAGGGAAATTCCTACTAACGATAGGGGTTATTGTAACATTACTGCCACCAATTGTACACGTGAATATTAATTAAAAAAGATTTAATTAAAACAGCTCAACTTTTAGCTTCTGTTTCTAAGCGATGACTAAAGTCATTGTGTTTAAGTGGTTTTGTGAGAGTGTGTGTGTGTGCCTGTGTGTATGGATGTGTTAAGTTTGTGTGATTGTAAGTGACTTTTTAATTAGTTTGTTGGGTAAATAAAATATTCAAAAGTAAACAACACGTTCTATGTAGTCAATCTTGAGGCGTAAAAAGGCAGTGCTTAGTGTATACAAGTAAAATCTAACACGAGTAATAGTTTGTTCAAATACACTCTTAGAAACTTACATACATACATATATACATACATACATAGCAAATAAAACTAAAATACATTTTGAAATAAAAAGAATAAATTAAATATGATTTGTAACGTTTCGTCTGAATTTATTTAATAACTGGAAACGACCTAATTTATAAAATATAAAACAAGCTTATAAAGGGTTTATTAAACAAATTTTCATACAAAGTCCGTTTCATAAACCTTTTTTAACCTTGTTAATTTTTTTTTAAATAAGGCTTTAAATATTTAAAAACATAATTTTTATCAAAATTTGAACTACATATGGGCATTTCCATAAGAATGTCAACCACGACTCAAAAAATTAAAAGCTTGAAACTTTTTTTCAAATATGGTAAAAAGAAATAAAACACCCAAACTTTAATATGCACAAGTACTTATAGCTTATTACAATTTTTTAAAAGCAAAAACAAAAGTTGAAACTAACTTTCTCTTTGATTCATTTTTAGTAACTTGAATCAACAATTTTGAATTTCTCTGCCGATTAAATACTGGTAACATTGGAATTATTTTTTAAAATTAATGTTACAATAGCTATGAAGAAGATCAATATGCAAAGACCAAATATATAGTTCGATTAGCGGTGTAGCTTTGCGTTTGTTTTGGATGCTATTCTAATGTCACGTACGTGGTGCAAAAATATCATTAGCCTTTGTCATATGAAATGGATCAGTCTTAGGTGTTTTAAAATAAAAGCTCAAAGCAAGATATTTGTTGCAAAAAAATATTGATAGGAATTTTTTTTAAATAGGTATAATAAAATTTGCATAAGCTTTTAAAGTCGTCCCGTACGATATTGTAAGTACTAAAATGCAACCAAATATATCATCTTATTATGTTGGTATTTAGTTAAAACTTCGTCCAAACTTATTTTATTGCAGTCTAAATCATATAAGCAAATATTATTGGCATTGGTCCATATTTGACCATGGCTCCCATACAAATACTACTCCCGAAAATAGCTTTTAATGCCATAACTTCCTTACAAATGTTAGTATTTACATAAAAATTGACGATTCTGACTTTTACAATAGGTACTATGCCATTACAAAATGTTGTGCTGATAAATCCAAAATTAACCATAGGTCCCAGATAAACCACTTCCTTAAAACGGTTAGAGGCAAACAATTCTCATATGGATGAAGATATCTAAATAATAGGCAGCACTAATAAATTTTATATAATTCTAAACCTCAATGATCCGGCGACCTTGATTGTCCATGGGTCCCAAATTGGGTACACTCTCAAAAAAAATTTTTTAAATTTAATGGTGTAGCGTATCATATGGTCGAGCTTGATCGACAATAATATCTTACCCGTTTGTTTTAAGTTTTAAAATACATATTTTTTTTTATTTATTTATTAGTGTGACGTGTAATCCAGTTTTTAATATTAAATAGTTGAAAAAGTGTAAAACAAATTTAAAACCCCTAATTCGTAAGTTAAAATGTGATTATTATCTTTTTGTTGCTGGATCATTATGGAGTAAAAATTACCCCTGAAGAAGTTCGAAAAAAGCAAACGAAACGTTGGGAAAAAACAAATAAAATTACCATAAATGTTTTTTATTTACATTTGTTAACAAACTATTGATTAGAATTAGCCCGTGAGGAAAACGAAAACCTCAATAATAATAATATTTAATAAATATTGATCAAAAAACAAAAATAGTTAAAAAAAAATATATTTCATACCTTGTAAATACTATAAGAGTAAAATCTGTCACGTACGGTATGTCACGAACGATATAAACTTTTCTTCATTGTAAAACCATCCAAAAATAAATTTTTCAATTAAGCATTCACAAAAAAAAATTAAAAATTGTCTGTATTTTTAATTAAAAAAATTATCAAAAAACTTTGCCGTTTCAAACAATATGTTGATTGATTTTGACAATTTCCAACAACAATTTCACAAGTTAAACTATTTTTATTTTAAACGAAATAATTTTTTGTGATTTAATTATTATTTTAGGTAAAAATTTATTTCAAAACAACTTAAATGTTAATTAAATCAAAATTATATTTTTAATTTTCTTTCAACAAAAAAGAAGAATTGATTCAATTATCACATTAATTAAATTTAAAGACTTTTTAAATAATGTTTTTAATTGATAAAAAAAACTAGTAATAATTTGTTCTGTGTTATAACGAAAAAATATTAAGTTCAATGTAAAAAATTAAAAAAGAAGAAAAAAAACCTTTCACAATGCGCAGATTTTCGTATTTTTTACATTCAACCCAAAATCCCTTCCGTTCTATGTCACGTACGATATGCACTTGTTTTGCTCGCTATTTTTGAAAGCATGGTTCCGAGTTTGATAATTTTTTTTTCATACAAAGTACCCTCTAAATGAAATATAATGATACAAAATTTTTTCAGTTAATACCATTGCGAAATCTCTATCACTCTGATGGCGTACAAATGTCACGTACGATTCAATGGAAATGCCCATATGCAAATATAAGTATGTGTGTAGTTTAAATTTAACGCTTACTTGATAAATTGAAGTTTTATATTTAATAAATTAAATTTTGCGTACATTCAATATTTTTTAAAATTAAACAGAACCGGATATAGAAAAAACAAGGTGAAAATGAAATGGATAAACCCCATTTTGGTCTTAGGAAATGGAGCGTAAAGTGCGATACACTATTCTTTGTACAGATTTGAGTCCAAAAATTAAGAAATGTTAAAAAAACTTAAGGCCAGCCAGAATGTTTATGATCAAGCTTCATTAATTAAAAAAACAAAACCAAAAACCCTCCCTCTCCTTACACGCAGAGAAAAAATATGGTTGGGCATGGTTACGGCAACCACACTGTGTTTATTGTAACAATATATTGTTATTGTACACAAATAATTGTTATTTTTATTAAATATCAGCAATATTATAGTTACTGTAAACATATTAATGTTTATCGCAATTATAAATTTGAGTATTGTTGACCGAAAAATAATTATTTTTCTAACAACTAAATTATGATAACTTTCAAAACATATTATATTACTCACAGCCATAACATGATATTTAATAGCCATAACATGATAACTTTATATACATTTATCATAATAAGTTTAAGATGCAATCAAAATATCGTTACTCTAATAATATTTTGGTATCGCCATTTGTAAAATAATTTTGTATCAGTTGTGTCGTGTTTTAAATAAACATATCGAATTATTTGTTAGTTAGTGGCTAAATCATAAAAAAATAACCATTAAAATAAACAAGAAATTAAAAAAAAAAATAAAGAAAAATATTAAAAAAGAAATAACAAAATAACCATTAAAATAAAAAAGAAATTAAAAACAAAATAATGAAAAAACATTAAAAAAGGGTTGTAGTGTCACAAAATAAAATATCTTTGCTAAAAAATTTTAATAATCTTAAAGTGGTGGAAAAATTTGTGAAATATTGGTGCAAAATATTATCCATTACTGGTAGGTTTTGTGTTATTTTAAGAGAAAAATAATGAAAACTCCATAAAATAATTTATAAATAATTGCGACCTACGACAAAAAGATTACAGTAACTATATTATGTTTTTTATTTTATCATAAGTATTTTTTTCCAATAAAAATATTATGCTTAAAGTTGTATCATATTATGATGTAAAAAATTTATGTATAACAGTTCATATCACTTTGCATCATAATATGATTACTTCTAAGCTTATTATGATTGCCATGACAATAATATGATAACTTCTAAACTTATTATGATTGTCATGACAATAATATGATTACTTCTAAAGTTATTATGATTGCCATGACAATAATATGATTACTTCTAAACTTATTATGATTGCCATGACAGTAATATGATTACTTCTTAACTTATTATGGTTACCATGACAACAATATGATTACTTCTTATCTTATTATGATTACCATGACAGTAATATGATTACTTCTTGACTTATTATGATTACCATGACAGTAATATTATAACTTCTTAACGTTTTATGATTAACAGGATAACAATATGATTAAGGGAAAAATATTATGATGTAATATTACGAACATATTTGGTCGTCATAATATGATTTAATAACAATCGTAATATGGTGACTACAATCATGAATCTTATCATAATATGTTGCTCTTAGAATATGTTTACCACAACCATGTTTTTTCTTTGCGTGTAACCACGCCTGTCAAAATTAAATATTGCAAATTTTTAAAATTTGTCTTGGATTTCTTGCACAACTCTGTATTCCCATAACCATACATTGATACCGGGCCAATATGTTAACAACGATATATCCTTTTTAATGAATCGAAATTGAGATAAAGCCATTTCTCGCCAAAAATTGTAACCCGCTCATATTTCATTGCTGAAAGCAGCGTTCTTAGTTTTGGGGATTTATCCCTACATTGGGGATTTTTTTTTGTAATTGAGGATAAGAATTTCGGGAAAATCCCTAAGGGATTTTTTGGGAAAATACACTTTTTTTGCTGGTGATTTTTTGGGAAAATATATTATTATACATGCCATTTGTGCAATGGCAAGATGGGGTTGGTTAATGTAATAATTAATGTCAACCGTTCTTGTTTATATTTTGTTTTCAGCCTATTCAATTTTAAAATGCCAAAAATGGAAATTCAAGAAATTTTGTGCTTCGTAAACTATTTTAAGTTTATTTTAAATGTAATTAGATATTAGATTAATTCTCCTATGCAGAATATACATCTTTTATTCCCGCCCTTGTGCCCAATATTCACAGTAGCAACAGTAAAAAAAGAAAGTAAATTTCCTTCCTTATGTTGCAACATACGTTAGTTTACATTTGAAGTTCCATGCTTTGTCATGTTTGTGAACTCACACGTACTATACATGGACTCATGTGTACATGATCATCTGTGTAGTTGTTTGTGTACTTGTACTCGATTAGCAAGCATATGACTAACTTACATATGTTGGATAGTCATAAATATGTACATTAAAAGATATTTAATTTTTGCTTATACATATATGCACAAGAATGCATTAGGGTTTCTGCTTAGGAGATTCAGAATTTCTTTATTTCCCTGAATGTATTAAAACTATCTTAAGTCCCGGTAATTTTTTGTAAATAATAATGTAAAAAGGAAAATTAATGTTTTTTTTTTTTTGGTAATTTTGCTATTTTCTCTTTTTTCTCGACTACGTTGCCTGCACTTTAGTAATTTCTGGCCAATTGTTAGCAAATAAATTGTCGAATTTGGACCAAGGTACGAGAAGACACAGCTTTAATTTTGCTGTTCGGTGCGGCTTCATGAGTTCATTTTGCTAAGAAAAAACATGGTTGTGGTAAACATATTCTTAGAGCAACATATTGTGATTGAAGTCACCATATTACGATTATTATTGAATCATATTATGACTAAATATATTCGTAATATTACATCATAATATTTTTCCCTTAGTCATATTCTTATCATGTTAATCATAAAACGTAAAGAAGTTATCATATTATTGTCATGGTAATCATAATAAGTTAAGAAGTAAACATATTATTATACAGCACCAAAACAGCACTTACAAAAATAAAGAAAATTAAAAATTTTTTGCATCGAATTTTTATTTTGAGACATATTACAAATTGTTTGTTTGTAAATTCATTTTTTTTAATTTTTTAAACTTTTTTTTTTAAATTGTTACTTTTTTTTAATTGTTGAACCACTCACTAACAAATAAGTCGATAGACATATTTAAAACAAACGACAACTGATACAAAATTATTTTACAAAGGGCGAGAACAAAATATTATTAGAATAAAGATATTTTGATTGCATCTTAAACATATTAAGAGTACTCGTTTAGAAATTTATAATGTAATGGTTATTAAATACCATGAAAAGGTTGTAAGTAATATAATATGTTTTATGTGAGTGGTTTCAAGAGGCACATGTGATTTGAAATCACATGATTTGCACAACAGTCCAGATAGTATTAGCGCTTATATGCTTAAAAGTGCTGTGAAGAAAAATACATTTTTAAACCAATATACTTATAATTTTTTTATCTATCCTGTTAAGAAGTAAGCTAAGATTAATTATACTTAAATCCGATCTTTATACATCGATTATCTGGCAGTATCCTATAATGTATCAAACTCTTAAACTGAAGTGAAAGCAGAGATATTCACAAAATTTTTTCTTTTTCAAATTCCCTGCTAATTTTAAAATATTTTCTTGGAAATTCTAGGGAAATTTTTCCGAAATATAAACCCTAGTAAGCTTACACATACATATAAGTATTGCATTCAATTCCAGAAAATATATTTTAAACTGGTAGTATTTGTAGTTTCAAAGACTTTGTAAATTTCTCAGTAGAGATTCTTCTTTGAATTTTTTGTATTGAGTTACCAAATAAAATGCAGTTTTTTAGATTTTTTCAGAAACTTGAATTTGATGCTACATATTTTAATTTTAACAAGATTCAGGGTACTCTAAACAGGTATACGCATCAGTCCAGCTGTTAAATTTTTTGTATGCACTTAATTATTCCATAAAAAAAATACAGCCAGCATAATACTCAGTACACCTTATGAGTGTGCCTTTTATTTTACCTACGGTATGTTTTGTTTTTTTTCTTCTTTTTTGAAAACGTTTTATGCTGAGATTAGAACTGGGAAGTTCGTAAAAACATAGAACGTTACACCGTTAATTTTTTTAAACACGCTTCACTCACCGACAATTCTGTGGTTTTCATGGGCAACCACGTACATATGTTCGTAATAAAGCCATACGGTTTCGTTTCTTATGGCGTCCATTTTTTGCACAAAAAATGGTTTTAACAAGAAATACAAACTTCTAAAATGTTATGCTTCTAATTGCTTCCAAAAAAGTTATGATTTTTTTCATTTATTTTGGCCTACAGCAACACTGTGTGGCATATCAAATAGAATTGCATATGACATAAACACAACAAAATATTTGAGGTTCCAATTTGAAAACTTAACTTGTATGTGCAATTTTGTTCCTACGATTATTCGTAGGATTTGACTTAAAAAAAAAAACATTCTTAAAAAAACTTGCAAATTAAATAACATGTTTTTCTTTATAATTAAATTAAATAATTAATTGTTTCTAAACATTATTAGTCCCAAATGCCTTTTGCAAAATGATAAAATATGAATATAAGTAAAGACCTTGGGAAAACTTAAGAACAAGATAAAAATTGCAAAATGAAAAAAGTGAAAAAAGAAGAATTCTTGAAAAGAAATATATTAAACAACTTTTGTGTATTTAAATGCGTTGATGAAGGTGTTTAAGAAATTGTTGCAGATAATTTGTAATTAAAAGTGAAATTTTATTAATTTGAAAGAGAAAATATAATAATGAAAAAGTTTAAAACGCCTCCATATTTCATAAATTATTTAAAGATAATATTAAAAAAAACAGACAAAAAATTTGTAGGTGATTATTCGATGAGTATAATCAATTTGTTTTAAAGATCCTAAGAAAGTACAAAAAAACGGTTTTAAAATATCTACCGGGTACCACATGGGGAAAATTTTAGTAGACATTGGTAACACTTTATGCTCAAAATGGCCCCACCAACTACCCATAAAGACTATAGACATTAATATCTTATGTAATATCTTAGACCATTTCTGATCATCTGCGTTCCTTTGGATATATGTCTATTTTAACTCACAGACAAGCTTGAAGTATTGGATAAAGCTATTTCCTCCTTGCACTAAACGCCAGGATAGTCGTACTTCTACTCACAGGGTGGAATGGAGTTATTTAAAGAGAACAATCAGCATAAATAGATGTCACAAAACTAATTTTTGTTTTCACCTGCCCCAGAGTACAAACCTTACCTCGTCCATTTGTTTAAACAATTTTAGAAACCCCTACTAGATTATACTTTGCTTTCGTCCAAGGTTTATAAAATATACTTGATTCAACTTTATCGAGACTTCAACTTCGAACGAAGTATCTGTTGTAAGAAAAGTCAGAAATTTACTCAAAAGATGTGGAAAGGTGGATTTAAAAAGATCTTAAACAAAACATATGACTCGGTTTTAAGCCGGCGTTGATTTACGTTTAGTTCCTAAAATGAAATCAGTGTTTTTATATAATTTACCTTTTCAGAAGTGAAAAACTTCTGCAAAATTTGAAGTTTTTTACAAGGAAAATATATTAAGAAAAGAGAAAATGGAAACTTAGTTTGCTTTCTGATTGTTTTATAAACATACAAAAATTATGTGGAGCACTTTTCACAGTTGAAAATAAGGAATATTTATTTGAGTTGCTGTTATTTTAATAAGACTCTATTTTTTTTTGGATAAGAGTTTATTTATTGTCAGAAGGTTAGAAAAACATATTCAATGATTTTCAAACTGATGTCTAAAGACTTTTTTTATTTATTTATGAGGAGTTGCAAAAAAAGGGGCACCCGCAAAAAAATAAGCATAAGATTAAAAAAGTAAATTTGAACTCTTGCTTCTCATTTAGTTTATATTTTTGTTTAAATATGTACATAAGATTTCTAAAGTAAAAACCTTATCGGGCATGATGTTGGTGTTTTATCATTCTGTAAGGTGTAATATGAGCAGGTAAAGCAATCATAATAATTTGTTCTTCCTAATTCGGGATAAAATCAACTTTATAATACTTGAATCAAGCCCATTTTGAGATTGATTCAATCTTAGTTTTACTTAAAGCAATCTCTTTTCCGGATTATTTCAAGTACGAAATCGGGATTCAATATGGATAATTTAAGTATTTTGCGATTGAAAATCCGTACTTGAGTGAAGAAAATCCGTACTCACCTCACTATTAATACCGCTTCGGATTGATTGGAGGACGGATGGATTGATTGTTGTTTTGAGTGTAGAGTTTGTGTTTTTTGCTTAATAATTAAAGACTACATTTATTTTAATACATCTGTGTTAACATATTTTAAATTTCAATCCTTTTAACATTTATGTCACATCGTTAACCTAAATTTTCTAAGCGAATTCTTTCCAATCCAAATCATTTTTACGGTCAGGTACATTTTAAACTTTTATTAAATTAAATGTATAAAAAAAACCTAGTAAACTCATTAATTAATAACTTTTCTTCTTACTGCGAAAAAAAAAGAAATAATTTTTCCTTCTTTTCTAACTGCCTTTGCATCTCAAATTCCTCACACACCAATAAGAATGACTGGATTTCCAACCCCTCTGACTGAATCAAACTCAATTAAGTCCTAGAAATTTAATTTACATGTATAAAAATGTAAAAGGATGGCGGAAAATGTTAGGAATTCAATTAAAATTCAAAGAACGCTCGAAAAAAAGACGAATTGATGAAAAGTTTTTCGTTTTTAAGGAATTTAACCATAAACACGAGTAAACAGGAAAGCTGCAATAACCACAGAAAAATTTGTAAATTGCTTTTAGAAGAAAAAAAAAAATAAGCGAAATATTTCCCTTTTTTTTGTGAGTTTAACTGGTAAGTTTAGTTGTTAAAAAAATGAAGAAGCTCACGTTCAAATTAATTTGTTAATTAAAATTACTAAAAGAAAGAAAGATGTGAAAAAAAAACAAAAAATATGCAAAGCTAAAGATAATAAATTACTAGAAATGTAGAAAAAGGGAAATCAAATGAAATGCCGAAGACAAAATAGCATCTAGAGGACAAGTGGAAGTTTTGCAGAACTTGGCAATAAAATACAAAAGAAACAAAATAAATTATAATCAAGAAATACATTTCCTAAAAAAAATCAAGTAAGAGTGCTATACTCGGCCGAATCTTACTTACCCTACAGCATAATGCGGTGAAAACAGCAAGTTGTTATAATACTGTTCTTAAGATAAAAACCAATCTATTTTGTGCAACTATCACTTCACCAAAAATCTTTAATGCCTTTTTATGAGAAGTACCACGCCCACTTCCCCAATTCTACCCACATTTTGCCGGATGTTGTGTACTGATAACTAAGATGCTGGTACCTAATTGGGAAGCTTTGGATCTTGATGTTCTCTAGATATGCAGAAAAAAAAAGAAATTAAAAACCACAACAACAATGGATGGGTAAAACTAAAGGCAGTCGTGGTGTTTTGTTCATATCTTAGTCATTCATTGGCTGATATGGTTGGTTGAATTTGAATAGAAAACTTTAGCGGAATACATGTGACATAAACATATGTATAACAACCTTGTCCCCACAATATCTGTGGTCTTCGGAGGAACCCATCTCAACCCAACGAACAGATGGACAGACTGACATTTAAATCAAATTCGCTAATAATAAGGACCCAGAATATTTATACACTTTAAAGGTCTAAGCTCAATTTCGTAGAAGTTACAAACGGGATGACAAACTTATATATTCCCTTTTACCTTCAGTGAAGGGTATAAAAACAATGAACTTAACAAAATGTTGCTAACAATTTAAACGAACGTGGTATAAAAGCTTTACAATTTGCTATTTTCTATTTTCTGGTTCTTAAATCTAGTTCAGTTTGTACAAAACTTTATACATATTTTCCCTTTGCCACAAGTTGAAAGAGTTTTTTAAGTTTATTATCCCATTTGTAATTTCACAATATCGATTTAAGACCCCAAGTTCATACATACTTATGTGCATACAAGTTGGCTAATGAATGGGGCTGGCACAAAAAGTCTTAATTTTCTTTCTAGGTAATCAGCCGGTTTTTCTTTCTTTCAAGGATTTAAGTTTAATGACGATTACAGTGATGAAATTGAAATTTAAATTCTGTATACATCAGTGCACTTTTATGAAAACATGAATTATAGAACATGTTAAAACTGTTAACGATAGGGATAAAGTCATAAATGGGCCTTATTGATATGATCCCTTAGTTCGGACGGAGAAAACTACTGGAAGCTGCTGCTAGACAAGTTGATCCAAGAGTTTTCTCAAGGATACAAATGGGTATCAGCAGACTTGAGTAAAAATGGTTAACCTGGTCACCTTCCGTATATGGCTACTATGATGGTCTTAGCCACTTAGTGAGAAACAATGTGGTTACCAACCGCCCGTCACGGCACCTTGCGAAATCTTCCCGCAAGCTGAACTTTCCCTTAAATGGCGAAAAACAGTGACTAAGCAGGCGGAATATCCTTTTAATGTTTTAATACATACCCCTACGAGAGTGTGGAAGAGGTATATCAGCTGACAGTGACGACACAGGTTCATAAAACAAGCAAACTAAGTGCTGCAGACTTTCCAATTCACCTGAAATTTGTCAGAAGATCATTAAAATGGTGACTGAGGACGAGAACAGGTTGAACTGTATTTTTATGTTTTTATGTACTCTAACGGCCAAAGAGACCTTTACTTTAAAATGTATTTTTTTTAAAAACTACTATGCAAAAGGATAATCTCGTTCAACAGATTGTGTTTTTAACAAGATGTTGCAACTTGTCGTATAGCCAGGGTGGACTGCTGTGGCAAAATTGCAGCGAATATTCCCTAGAACACTCCATGTTCTCTTGGACCCCATCATCTCCTCACCCTACTACTCAAAATTTTCATATTTTTTTTTAAGTCTAAAAATAAACCAATTCAATAATTAATAAATAAGTTCGATTATTTGGTCTGGGAAAGAATTTACATATTCTGCTAAAGCGATTAATACCCTTGACTAACGTAAAGCTAAAATACACTTACATGTGTTAAAATTTATATGAGAAGAGCTTTCTATGAAACCCCTTTGCTTTGATCTTTAAAGAAGCCCGTTTTTTAAATTTAAGTTAAAACAAGTAATAAAGTATTGGGTCAAGCCAGACCTTATGATACCCTGCACCACAGTATTTAAAAAGACACCATGTGTCCATATTTATATGGAAAGTACATAGTGAAAATGAGCAACTACATAACTAGTGTTATGAAGAATAATATCTAGGGAAGCATTAGCTAGTACAACCCCTGTTAATCCTCCTACTGCTTATAAACTTCATAAAAAGCGGGCTTAAAGTTTGTGAGAGGAAGAAATTGCCCCTACCTCCCCTTGTGGTCCTATTTTTGTTTAAGTCTCCTTATAATTATGATTCTATTTATGATTTAAATTTAATTAAAATCTGTTTGATAGTTTCTTAGAGGCAAAAATTGCCCCCTATCTTCCCTCGTGGTCCTACGTTTCGGCCCAAATTTAATGATGGACAGCCAGCCAGCCAGCCGGACGGACATCAATCGGTATACTTTAAGGTGGGTCTAGACCAATATATTAAGGTGTTAAACCCATCAGCAGAAATGCATAATACCCTCTCCACTATTGTGGTGTGGGTATAAATATACATATTAAATCCTCCACATTTTAAGTTTTTTACGGACAATTTCGAATCCCTAATTTATTTGTTGCCTCATTCATCTGCTTACTTGCGTGGGCTAATGTCCCTTATAAGAACGATAGGAACGTAGATCTTGGTCTTTAAATTTTCTAAAAGGTAAAACTTTAAATAAATTTCATACTATTCCTAAAAATAAATTAGATTCGGCAAAGCCAAACAAATCACTTTTACTTGATCCATTTTATTAAGCTGATCTCATTGGATTATATGCTGTCACAATTTTCACTTAAAAATATTTGTCTTGCCATTTGTTTTTCAAAGTTCAAAAAAAAGTTTTTGCTTAAATCACTTTTTTTCTCAAAACTTTTTATGACGGTTTCTTGTGGAAATACATGCATGTTCTACTTTGGTTTTAAAAAAGTAGAACAATTCCGTTTTCTTTCAGCTCCAAATTCATAAATAAAAAACTGTCTTATTATTGTCAAACAAAAACTAAAAACACATCGAAATACAAGCAAGTTCCGGTGTTGAACAATAAAGACAAACACACTCTTGCACACACATCGAAACTCAAACATACAGATATTCAACAAATACACAACATGACTTCTTCCTGTTTAACGGTATGTCAAACATGTACTCTCACGCACTCCTTCATGCATAACTTCACGCACACGGATATAACAAAATGTTTGTACGTGCGGGTAAGAATTTTATATATTTATAGGTCACAGTGGGATTAACGAATAAGAGATTAGGGGAAAATAAGAACTTGTATGTTTTTAAAATTTTAATCGCTAAGATCGTTCGAAAGAAGAATATGATGAATTGTGGGTACTTCTGGATCAAACATGAAATCCTTTCAATTCATTTACCCGTATTTCTCTTGTTAGTAAAAAAATTTAGAAATTTCAACAAAATACTAGAAAATGGTACATTGAAAACTCAGATTTTAGTTAACAAATTGTTATTCTCAATGCAACTATTTGAAGAAAAATATCTGTTATTGTCTCGATATATGTTAATGTCACAAAATTGGCTGTTGCCCATCTCTGGTTGATCATGAATATTGATGCCAATTAAACTCAATGCCATTATTATATTTTACTAGTGTTCATAAATGAGGTCGTGTGGCATATTAAATATTTTTTGTATTGGCATTGCAACTCAATTGTTATTTTGCGATATATTTGTTCCCACACCACCATAGTGGATGGGCATTATGCGTTCGTTTTGATTTAAGTAACATCTGAAAATATCAATCCTAGATCTAGGCCACCTTTTAGTATACCGGTCGACTCAGAATCATATTATAAGTTGATCCAACGATGTTCGCTCCAGAGAACTGCAACGAACACCCGTTTTTATGATTGATGATACTCGCCTTAAAACGAGTTGCGGTGTAGTTAATACAGCCTATTGTTTTTGTATGTGCTCGCCAGGCTCGTAAGAAATTGTGTATGCAACATACGAGCATTTAGCAAACGCAATAAAATTTATATGAGTTCTGTTTTGTATTGTTTCGTAAATATATTATTTTAACATTCGGCAATAGCATTCGTACTCAGGGGTGCCAGGAGATTTTGATAAGAAATCGGCATATTTTCAAAAAAAAATCGGCATTATCGGCACTTTAATTTAATAAAATCGGCACAAAATCGGCAAATTGAAAATACCTATTTTAAGTAAAATAAAATAAATTTTTAATAGCAAAACAGAACAATTCAGTATTAACTTATGTTAAAAACATATAAATTTACATAAAAATCAATAAAAAAAAATAAACTAAATTAAATTAAACGAAACCTTGTTAATTAATTTTTGAATCCCAAGATAACTTTTATAAACTGTTGTTTATAAAAGAAATAATACAGTTAAAAAAAATATATTTATATTTTTAGACTCGCAACTGGAAAATTTTAAATAAATAGATAATAAACAAATATGTATATTTTATATTAAGGGTAAATTATTTTTACACACTCTTTAAACACTCTTTTTTAATAGACAAATATTTGAGTTTCATACTTAAAATAAGCTTAAATAATCTTTAGAAAAGAAAAACATTACAAATTTAAAATTTTCAGGGAACATCGATATTTTGTTTTAGGTTGACTTGGATTAAAATCCTTTTCACATTTTCGAAAGAATGGGAAAGGAAAATACTTTTTGAAAATACACCACTTAAATTATCACGTTTAAAATCTAAATTTTTTTGACGAAAAGTTTGCAAGTTTACTTCACTTCCTTACATTAGATTTGCTATCGGATGTACCTGCATAATCCTTGCGTATAATATTATAAGTAATTATAATTTTTTGATTTAAATTATTTTCATTGATTGAGAACATAAAGTTTGCTTACCCTTAATCTTTTGTAAGTGTCAATTCATTTTCAAACTCAAATATACAGTATTTTATATTTTCCTTATAGAAAAAGAGATTTTAATTGTATTGTTTTAGGTTTGAAAATCTTTAGTCAAAAAAAAATAATTATTTGGATTTCATTATTTATAGTTGAGTATTTTTTAAATCAAATTTTAAAAATGTAACAAGTGTTGCAGGAAATTAAAAGGTTGTACTAACACAAACAAAAAGTTACGATGTTTTATGTGTTTATCCAAAAATCGGCATTTTTTGAGCAAAAATCGGCAAATCGGCAAATCGGCAATTTGATAATTTAGAGGCAAAAAATCGGCAAAATGCCGATAAATTTGGCAGGCCTGTTCGTACTTCTGATAAATCAACTAATTTACTCTCTTTTATTCAATAATCTCTATCTGCCCTTCGCTGACCTAGAGTTATAATTGTCTGAGTGCACAAGTGTTTACTCGCAGCATTCGTCATTCGTTGCCAGATGGTTTAGGAAAAAAACAATGATCGTATATTTAAGTAAACATGTAGGGCTAAATTCATTATGAAATAAAATGAATTTAAAAGTTATTATAAGAAAAATTTTCGTAGAAAATTTTAATTCAAAATAATTAGTATGGTGGTTATTTTGTTGAACTATTTATGGTTTTTAATCCAAAATATTTAATATTTTAATTCGGCTCAAGTTCATCAAATTTAATTTTCATTAAATTATTTTTATGAAGAAAGGAATTTTACAACATGAAAATAATATAACGATTGCGACAGGCTTATGAATTTTTTTATACGTCAATTTCATTTACATGTAAATATTTTTACAAAAATATTGACCAATGGTAACGCAGCGCAGTCCGTTATTTCATTGCGTGACGTTAACACAGAATTTACTTTTTATATATTTATACATTTTTGACAACAAGTTTTACAACAAACACAATTAAATTCTATGATGCTAAAGATGCGCATAAGAACATTTTTTTAAATGGCTGGGTGCGCTCTTTATTAACGGTAACTATCGGCTGCTAATTGAGTTTTTTCTTTTACTAGTTTTCATCCATAAAATAAATAACAAAACATGCACTAAATCATTTAAACGCCTAAAATCGTCTAACCTAGGACAAATCTTAAAATCTGGCAGCCACGTTTTCACTTAATGTTGAATTTTAAATACATGAACATATACTAAATGAATATGCCGTGAATGTTGTTGTTTCGAGCTGGTCGTAACACCTAATGCTATGTTCATACGACAATAGAAACCACTGGTTTCGCTCTCTGAAACTTGATTGCCAAACATGCTGTTCATACGACTTATTCCTGTTTCATTTTGACATTTTTCTTGTGTTGTTAGTGTGATTTTTTTTTTAAATAGATAAAAAAGTAAATAAAACTTTAGAATATATTATTTAATACTTTTATTAATATTATTATATTATAATTATCACTTTATTTTATTAAAAATCAATTTTTATTTTGTTTTTTTCTTTGTTTTGATATTTTTTGAGAGCTAGTTCAGATAAACTAACGATAACTGTTATCAAAGTTGGAGATGATAGTACATTTTTCCTGTTTCGCAGCCTGTTTCAAAATGAAACGACCTGTTTCGCTCTCAAAATATTGTATGGGAAAACAAGTCGTTTCAATCATGTTTGGGGCGCGAAACAGGATTAAGAGAGCGAAACACGAATATTGCTGCCCGTGTGAACATGGTATAAGCCGTGTAAGTTAAATACAAAAAAGTTACCGAATATGAAAATAGAAAAAACACGAAACTTAGCTTTGCGTGGTTGTGATATTGTTCATACATTTTTCTGGGCTCTTACTACTTTATGTAGTTAACACATGTACAAGTTAAAAGTTATTGTGTAATATTTTCATGCATGAAGCTCGCTTTGTGTGAAGAATGAGCCAACGAGCCAACCATATCAGTGAAAGCGAGTGTTTAAAAGTATTCGAGACTAAAAATGATTTAGTAAACAGCGAGTGCGCTCGCAAGTATTATGTATTGTTGCAGTTCTCTGGTTCGCTCGTCCGGCTGGCAGGATGGCTGACTGTCAACTTAAACGCTTTAATTGCCTTTTTGCGCATAAACTTTTTTAATGTGTTCGTAGTTCGATTAAATCTGCCCGAGTTACATTGTTTTGCAACGTAAATCATCTCACTAGATTTTATAGAAGTTGGTCCATACTTAACCAAAGCTTCGATACAATTAGTACTCCCGAAAACTTTAAATACAACAGCATCCTTTTAAATATTGGCATTAATGTACAATTTTGCGAAGATTACTTTTATAAAAGCCACTATGTCCTGGCAAAATGTTGTGCTCGTATGTCTATAAATAATCATAGGTCCCAGATGAACCCCCTTTCAATAAAAGATTTAAGACGAACAAATCTAAAATTATGGGCATTACTACAAAAAAGTTTACTGTTTGTATCGCTGGGCCACCAAGAATTCTGAATTGTTGCTCAAATTAAATTTTATAGCATTGAATTTTTAGTATTTTAATTCAAAATACAAAGTGAAAGAAAGGAAACATTTTAACAACTTGGGTCTAAAATACAAGCTAAACGCTTGGTCGCGTAACGTGACAAAATGAGAACTTCTCTGTGGAACTCCCCATATGTAGTAATCTTAATAATAGAAAGAACTCTGATATGAATATTAATTTGTTTTTGGTGTACTTTTGACTGCTCACGGATCTTAAATAAGATGCACTCTTAAAAATTTGTCTGTAAAATCTGTATTGTAGGGTATCATATTCATCACCGGCTTGACCGACTGTACTGTATTTCTCACTTGATGAAATAAACATTTGTTGAATATAATTTAAAAAACAAAGTGTTTATAAAAATATTGTTTATTTATGAATAAGGAAACTCTAAAGAAAATTCTTCTATAATATATTGGTTCTCCTATGAAGACTTGTGCTTCACATTTTTAAGAAAAGGAACGAATAGTTCAAATTTTAAAATTACGAACATTTAAATAACCAAATTTTTTAAAAATTATTTCGTTTTTTTTTTTTGTTTCTGCTTTTTGGGAATATGAAAAAGTTCGGGGCAAAATCAATTTGTCATCTTTTTTATTTGTTTTTGACTACAGTCGCCCAGTTTAACAAAAAAACTTTTTTTTTTCAACTCATAAAAATTTTACAAGTTTGACTGTTTTCTTAAAAAGCAATAATTTCATTTACTTTATTTAAATCTTTGAGAAAACATTTAACTAAATTTGTTTAACTTGTTTAATTTTTTTTAAGCAGGGGTTGTCATTTTAGCTGCCATTTTCAGCTGAGGGTAACAAATATCTCATAATGAATGTAACATTACAACTGAAACTTAGTAATGATGGCAATTATATAAGCAATTGTGTTTGGTTGAGTGGTAAATTGTTGTAACCACGCAAAAAAACACACACACATACTCATATATCCATACATGCCTGCTCATGAAAGCCTGTCATTAGAAAATGTCTTCCATTAGGCAATTTAAAGAATAACATTTGTTAAATGTTGTGTAGGCAAATAAATAAAGTATTTACTTTTGTTACACGAGTATTTATATTTTCATCACAATTGTTTAATCTTTGTTTTATTATCGTGTTTCTTTTTGTTGTTGCTGTTGTTGATGTGCTTTTGTCTATTTATATTTTAGGTCTTATAGAAAAAATATTTGCTTTACTTGATTAGTTTTTTTTCAATGTTTGATAGTATAGGAAATATCTGTATGTTTTTGTGAGTATTGGTGCCAAGTACATAATATAAAGTATATGGACCAAAAGAAATGAAGATTTAACGCTCTTCAACTTTCTCAAAGAAAACGCAAATTTTGAAATTATGGTGGTTGATGACGTCTATCATTTAAAGCTGATGTAGCAGTATTAAGAAACAAACCAGTAAGAGTGCGATATATTAAGCTGTGCCGAATCTTTGATAACCCCCACCGGCAGTTAGAATATTGGGCTCTAAATGGGACTAATTAATTCTGTGGCGTTTTGACAAAACAACTTAAGTCGAGATTTATTACTTATTATTTAATTCCCGTAGTTCCTGGGTGGAACATAGGGCCTCAAAAACCAAGTTAAAATCTGGTTTGTATAATGCCAGGCCTTTATTTCACGCCATTTTCGCCCTGCTGTTTGTCCCTAAGATTAAGTCGAGATAAGATAACAAAAAAGTTTTTTTAAAAAATCGGTGAAAAACAATTTTTAATAAATAATGAAATAAACCAAATTTAAAGTAAAATTTCGTTCAAATCTTAACAGCGCAAACAACATTTTTTTTTAACTTTTTTTTAATTTGACTTTAGATGTTTTGTCAAAATGCCACAGAATTTCTTGCACTGTGCAAGAAATTTACACTTTTTTTTTGAGACAAGCCGAATCGCTGAATCCAGTGGTGCTGTTTTTTAAGATTGGCTCTGGTTTTCGAGTAGACTGTTATTTCGAAAATGGTGGAGTTTGTACAATATATATTTGTAATTTAGTTTATTGAAATTACTAAAAAAAACGAAATTTCGCAACAAAGTTTCCTTAAAGAAAAGTAAAAAATTTTTCTAATATGAGCAGTCGTTTTTGAAACCCGAATTATGTTAAAATGCCATGTGCCCGGCTTGTCTGTTTTTTCAACTAGCAAAGTGCCATTATTAAAACGGACGTTAGTACTAAAATCCGTCGCACTTAAGACCTTTTTATGCTAAAATACTGACCGCCAATCAGAAAGCTTTATGCTTTTATTTCTAGTCATATAAAAATTACTTTGAACTAATTTTAGTAAAATATCAAGTTTAAACGTTTAATTCACTTGATTAAATTTTTAATTGAACCTTTATTTTTGATTATTGCTTTAATTGGTGAACAATTTTGAAGAATATGTTCTGCGTATACACGCAAAGAAAAAACATGGTTGTGCTAAACATATTCTAAGAGCAACATATTCTGATAAGATTCGTGATTGTAGTCACCATAGTACGATAATTATTGAATCATATTATGACCAAATATATTCGTAATATTACATCATAATATATTTCCATTAATCATATTCTTATCATGGTAATCATAATAAGTTTAGAAGCAATCATATTATGATACAAAGTAATCATTACATATCTGAAGAAAACATATTCAGCTCAATTATGAATTAAAATTTATCGGAAGTTTTTTCCCTTTTCCCATTTTTACAATTGAGGTAGCATAGGACAAATGAAAGAAGGGAAAAAACTTCCGGGGAATTTTTATTTATTATTGGGTTGAAAATTATTTTTGTAATCATATTATAATCATTATATCGTTGTTATCGTTTGTCGTTGGTCGCAATTATTTATAAATTATTTTATAGAATTTTTTTATCCTCTTTTTATTAAAATAACATTAACCTTATGCTATGTTCACATTATTGGGGGATTCACAAGGTAGTCATAAAGTTGTAAAGTCATATGTCTTAAAAGAATTACATGAAATATATATGACTGCGATGGGTTACCGCTTATAATTAAGATTTCTACTGTGCAGTTGTGACGAACCAATGAACATAGCATTAATATTTTTATTTTGTTTGAAACAGAACAACATTTATTTTAAACAATTGTAAAATATTATTTAGGATGTTATGACGTGATAGCACACCTTGTGAATCCCCCATATGTGTATTTGTCGTATGCAGCGTCACTTTTCTACCCACGTGTGATTTCATGTGTATTTCAAAATTTAAGTTTTACATAAGTTATGTAATTTAGATGTTCATTTGACATAATCTATCCAAAAAAAAAAAAATAAATTTTTAATAATAACTTTGTTTATTTTTACCTTTTGTAATTTTTATTTACTACTATAATTTTTATTTATTGAAAATTTTAATTAATTTTTGTCGCAACAAACAATTTTGTTAATAGCTGATGTCAGATGCTTTGTCACTTAAAAATAGAACTCGTTCTAAATCAAAAATGTCATATGAACTGTACACAGTAAAATAACACATGCTATTGTTTGGAGGGGTTCAGTCGATATGTACAAATTTAGCATGTGAAAAAGTAACAATCCACATGACAAATACGCATTATGTGAACCTTTACATGCAATGGTCAGTCAATATTTTTTGCACTTTCACAAAGAAAAAAAATTAAAATTTGTTTAGCAATGCTATTTTATTTAACAATTTTTTTTAATGAACAATTTGTTAACTTTTGTTTTAAATTCATTAAAACACTTTAGAAATGGCGCTAACATTATATTATTAGAGTAAAGGTATTTTGTTTGCATCTTATGAATACTATAACTACACATATAGAAAGTTATCATTTAATGGCTATTAAATATCATTAAATGGTTGTAAGGAATTTAATATGTTTCCAAAGTTATCATAGTTAAGTTGTTAGAAAAATAATTATGATGAAAGATGAAATAAACCCACTATTTATTGTTGATGTGTTTTGTTTAAGCTTTGTTATTATTACAAGTAGAACTGTTGCCATAATTCTTATACGTTTAACAGTTTTATTTTGTTTAATATCTCAAGTTTTTCTAAAATCTTTATGGATGAAGTTTCCAGATGATCTGGCCTAAGCAACCAGTGAAATGCGCATAGGAATAGCTTATCCCATCAACAATAAATTTCAAGTGTTTTTATCAATAATAAAAACTGGGAATTAAGCACGAATAACAAAATCTTTTGAAAATTTAAATTTTGTATTCCCAAAAATTGAAATTACTTTTTGATAATTGCGATAAATATTTAAATGTTTACAGTTACTATAGTATTGGTAATATTTAATAAAAAATGAAATTTTTTAGTATGCGGCAACAATATATTGTTACAATAAACATGGTGTAGTTTTCGTTACTATACCGAACCATATTTTTGCTCTGCGTGTATCTGCTACGGCTTTAGGCGTATTTAAATAATTTCCCAGAATGGCCGTTATACGGGGAATATGGTAAACTGCTTGACGCCTTATGAAACTACGAAAGACCAAATTCTGCTACAATAATATCAGTGGCAGCGGTTTTAGGCGTACCAAACTGTTTACCGCGAAGAGGCTTTATATGGGGCCTATGGTTAATTAAAGAACCATTTTCACGCACCTTAACGGTATGATTTCTAGTCATATAGTAGGAATTTGTGCAAAATCTTACATATATCTGTCTGTGCCTCCTTGTCACTATTTTTGTTGGTTTTTTTTAACAAAATTATAAATTTTTTATGGTGATCGCTCCACATTTTGAATCATAACTCTTATTCTGCTGAACCCATTTTGCTGTATTTTAACCCCAAACTGCATAGGATAACAACAAACAAATAAACGCCAGTTTTTTTAGTTGTTTAACAGTGAGCGTCTTTTCAACGGACAGAAGGGCATGTGTTAAAGCACCCAGAATAAATATAATTTATGGAGACTTGATGAATATTAAAACAGTTTTACACCGAGAGAAAAACTTAGTATACGCTCATTCAAAACCAAGTAATGGCAAGCGTTTAGCAATACAATTTTAATCAAATAAGATAAAATACCAAAAAAAAGTAAAATGAAAAGATTAACAATATATGATTTTTGAAATGATGAAATTTGTAATTGAGTTTAATTAATTTAATAACAAAAAGCTTAACTTTATTTAATATACATAAGTAAAAATAGCTTTACACCTTGTAGTTTATGAAATAAAAAAATGCATTCTTTTAATAAACGAAAGGATTAACTTCAAACAAATTTTGTAAAATCAGGCTAAAGATCTTTAAATTTAATTTTCATTAAATTATTTTTATGAAGAAAGGAATATTACATCATGAAATTATTTAAAATTTATTGATAATTTTTTATTATTGACCGAACTGGGAATCGAACCCACCTTTTCACGGACAGGTTGCCCTGACGTGTTTCGATCGTATCCACACAATCTCTTCAGAGGGGTTTGCCGTTAAACACTCACTGCCATTGGGCCATTGGCGATGGTTGGCAGTCAATAGTCAAGCATCAATCATTAAACCAAATGGTATTTTAACTTTGGTAGATCGAAATTAGTTTTGAATGATTATCTGTTTTAATTAATTTACATGTCTTCCTTTAAGTTTGAATCGTCATGTCTTGAGCTTTTAGGAGAGAAGGGAAAAGAGAATTCAATTTCTTTTCCCCTCTCTTCTTAAAACTCAAGACTCGACGAGTCAAACTTGACGTGTGTGGAGCGGAACTTACTTCTGTTTTTTCGAACTTTTTGTTAAGAATTCTTCTTGAAGTCCAAAGTACATTTTTCTGTTTTTCATGTTATTTTGTTTTAAAATGTCCTAATTGATTATTATTATTAAAAAAAACCCTTTAAATAAATTTTGTGGAATTTCCATGGTGTAATTATTAGAGTTGACCTAGATAAGCCCGCTGTGTATTGTTTGCTTGGATGTGTGTGTTTATGTGAAAAGTGTATTGAAGTTGGTATTTTATGCACTTCTCAGTGGTATATTGTATATGGCAATTTCAATATGATTTACAAAATTAAAGATCTACAATATCTACTACAAATATATTTTTATTATTTTATTATGCGCTTGTACTGAAAGGGATATTGGTTCTTGACCCGGAATCACCTTTTACTTTTATACGTTGCAAGTGTGTATTTACTAGTTTAGGAATTTAGAACTACTTGTACTAGCTAGAACTCTCTAAAACTCTCTTTTCTTAGGCAAATTGGCTTAGTGGTTTAAAAGTCTTAATTTATTACCAATTTTTTAAACTTTCCGTAATTATGTGTAATGTTTTTGAGAGTCCACTCTTAAAAACTGCTAAGACTTACATTATTGTTCTACAAATGTTGCAATAAAACTTAATTACAATTAAAAAAATTTCATTGGTCTTTTGATATAAAAAAAAAAACTAAATTAATTGGAAAACCTTTTTAATCATATTTTTTTGCATCACAGTTCAAAGCTTTTAGCACATAATTTGATATTGCCAGCAAAAAAGATGCTTAATTTATGCATATCCTTAAAACTACAAAATTTATATAAGCAACTTAAGTTAAATACAACATGTAATAAAAACACTGTGCGTAGCAAATGAAGTCCTTTTACTGGCTATGAATTTATCGACATTCAAAAAATTTGCTAAACATTTTCACTAAATTTATAAGCCAAATCTACATAGTATTTATTAACAAGAAACGAACTTTAAGTATAGACAAACAAAATCTTTAATTTAATATAATAAAAAGATAAAAGGACAACACAAAAAGCAATAACGAATTTAAGGAGTCTCTCACATATTCTAAATTATGGGAATTTAAGCTTTTATATACATTATGCATATTAAACATCATAAATAACAAAAAAAAAAAAGAGGATACTCAAGTACAATTGTAACCACGTGTCCAGTACAAATATTGAAATAAAAAAAAAGATGTAAAATGTTCATTTCTTATTAGATTGACATTGACAATGACAATTGAACAACAGCAGGATAAAAAAAAAAAAACTTTAACAGCAAACAGCTGATAAATTTTCATTAAAACTTTAGGATAGAGTTTCTTAACTTTCAGATTTTTTTCCACTCCCATACACAGAGCGAAAAAAGACCTTAAAAAAAATTCGTATAAAAACAATAACAAAGTGTTGAAAGAGTGCGAAAAAGACCTTAAAAATTAGTAAAAAAACAAGAACAAAGTGTTGTTACTTCGACAACATCTGCTTTCAAATTTTTAACAAAACGTTGTGCGAATTAAAACCATTGTTGTTGTAATACTTTGTTGTCAAATAGATAACGCCCGTTTGTCAGTATATATTGTGTATAAAATTATTTTGTCAGGTTCAACTCATTGGTGGCAGTTTAACAAATACAAAAGGTTGCAAATTATTAAAAAGTGAATAAAAAAAAAAAATCAAGATATGGAAAGCAAAAAAAAAAAAATTTAACTGTGATGAAAACATTTGAAAATTCTACCGAGATTTTCTTTTTAAAGAAAATTTAGATGTGATGTGAAAACAAGTGCTGTTGTTAACACAATGATAAGGAACCCAAAAAATTCCTTATATCCCTAAACTTGGTGAGTAAAAGTTTTACAATAATTTGGAATATGTACACTGAATTATTTTTTTTTATGATATACATTCTTATTAATTTTCTACAAATAAAACAAATCGTTAATATGACAATTTACAGACATGTTAACTAAGAAAATGGCAAACAAATATTTGAAAAGTTTTAACAAATTGTCTTTAATTACAAAATAACTTGATATTTTGTCTGTGTAGTTTATATACCAATTTATTTTAAAGCTACTAATGCGACAGTTTTAAGCTAGCGGTATTTAAAAAAAGAAGATCTAATTAAAGCTGTGCCGCACTTAGGTCTGCGCATTGAATTTAGGAAAAAATTATTGTCATGAAAAGAAAACTAAAAATAAAAAACTAAATTTATAAAAATTCACAGAAAAAATTATTAGTAGTTTTTTTATCAATAAAAAAATATATTTAAATTTAATCAATGTGATAATTGAATCAATCAATTTTTTTATTTTTGTTAAAAGAAAATTAAAAATATAAACGGTGGTTAAATTTTAAGGGCCGATGCTGATTTTGAATGAAACACAAATTATGTAGGAAATTACAGTCATTTCTTTTTATTATGATAATATTGGTATGCTTCAATTATGTATGGAACAAAATATCGGTCAAATGGCCGCCGCGACCTTGGCACACCTCCATCCGAAGGTCCAAATTTTCGATGAAGCTGAGGCATAATTATGGTTCTATGCCGTTAATGTACCGAAATATCTCATCCTTTAGCTTGTTGCTTGCTTATCGACGCACACTTTTTCTTTCAAATAACCCCAAAGAAAGAAGTCCAACGGTGTCAAATCACATGATCTTAGCAGCCATTGAATGTGTCGCCAAAAAGAGTCATTGGGCACGTTCATAAATCGTAACAGTTGTGTAACCGTTTAGTGTTTGTCTTAGAAACGCATAGTTGAGCACTTCCGCTCAACACAACAGTTGGGTATTTGAAGCCATTTAATCCATCATAAAATTTTTTAGCTACCTAAAGTCAACATGTTGTGCTCAACCTCAACAGCTGAAACTCAGATATAAATTCTGTATTATCCATACTTTTTAGCTAAACTAATAAATTTTATTATCACTTTTATTATTTTTTTCAATTGTTTACATTTATTTATTTATTTTATTTATTTATTTATTTATTTAATCAATACAAAGCTGTTAATTTTTTATTATACATATAATGCCGTTTCTAAGACGAAAGTGTTCGGCTCAACAGTTGTCAACAGTTTTGTAGCAGTTGAGCTCAACAGCTACGTCTTATGAACGTGCCCATTGTTTCGTAAGTTGTGTGGAAAGTTGCACCGTCCTGTAGAAACCACATATCGTCCACATCAAAATCTCCAAATTCGGGTAATACAAAGTTCGTTATCAACTCATGATAGCGAACACCGTTCCCAGCAACTGCCTGACTGGCCTCATTTTGGAAAAAATACGGCCCGATGATGCCGATAGCAAATAAAAACCGCATCAGACAGTCACTCTTTGTGATTGGTCTTACGACAATCACTCTTGGGTTATTATTCGCCCAAATGCGGAAATTCTGCTTAGAAAAAAAGTTTTCTATAGTGTTGACGAGGTTCAAGCAGAATTTTGTTGCTTTGGAAAAACTTCAGAATCTGCCCACCACTCTTTTATACACATCAAATATGGGAGAAAACAGCTGATAAATATAAATTCTTGCATTAACAATTTGTTCATTAAACATTTGCCTTTAAGAAATATGCCTTAAAAGCAGCTTCAATAGAATAATTTTTAAATAAACTGAGTTGCAAAGCAAACAAAATAAAAAGGAAAAAAATGTTAAACACATTAAATATGAACAAATTATTTTAAGCATTTTTCATCTGTTTAATATTTTATGCACATTCGTATAAATTTCATATGCAAACATTAAAAAATTTAATTTTTAACTCACTCACGTAAATATTTCGTACATCAAATTATTGTATTAAACATATGCATTTAAAAATTTTATTATACAGTTATAAATATACAGTAATAAAGTTAAAGCAGATGAAAGTGGAGGAAACAGCAATAAACAAATTGAGTTATTTGCCGTTCATTTCCGGTAGATATTTTTATTCAGTTATTTATTTGCCGCAAAAACAAACGTAAATAAACATACATACATGTATATCGTCACCTTAAACGCAATAGGCCCTATCTAACATTTTGAAAACTTTGCAGGGGAAGCAAAAAGCATTTAAAATGGTAAATTGATAAATCGCTTTAAACTGTTTATAATTTATTTTTCTGCTATTTTTGTTATAAAATCTTCCATTTGTTTTGCTAATTGACAATGTTGAATATTATGCAAAATGTTGTAAGGCGTTTTAGCGTTTACCATATAATCTTTTGTAGATAGCGCCTTTTGTCTTTTGTCAAAAAACTCGCTAATGTTGGTCGAAAGATTCCACTGTTGTGGACATTTGTGTTGATACAAAACATCAGATTTAATGAATAAGTCGGTTTTAAAATTTTTGTAAGTAAGGGCCTTTTGCGTTTTAGGTAACGATATATTTATCTAAACGCAAAAACTGTATGTATAAACCAAACATTTTTAAAATAAAAGTTATTTATAAAATTTGATTTGTGACGGTTTGCTTTAAAATTAATGCCCCTTTTACTGTTTACAACTCAACTCCAGTTCAGCTGAAATTTAAAGTTTTTGTATTATGGTTTACAACTCTGTTATATTGCGGTCAATAAAAACATCAACTCAACCGAGTTGAGTTGTAAACCGTAATAAGGGCATAAATTATATAACAAATTCCTAACTATTCTTAAAATAAAAGCAACTTTTTTTAATTTTGCCGTTTTGTTTTAAAGCCAGACCGACAATGAAAATACAATTTTCACTTGGTATTCACATTTAATTTTTTTTTCAAAAACACACGCATTTTCATATTGTTAAAAGTATTATTTAAAACATATGAGAACAATCATAAACGTCATTTAAAATTTTAATCAAATTGTTGATTGGAAATTATTTGTTTAATAAATTAAAGGAAACTATGCACATACATATATTATAATCCGACTCTTGATTTCTTGATTCCGACTCTTGATTTCTTTATTTCGTTCAAATGTGCTAAATTCCCATTACATACTAGTGATAAACTGAAATTTAATGTTGATGGGATAAGCTATTCCTATCAGAAAACTTCATCCAAAGATTTTAGAAAAGCTAAAGGTATTACACAAATAAAACTGTTAAGCGAATAACAATTATAAACCTCAGTTTTACTTGTAAAGCGGCCCATATTATATATGATATTCGCCATATTATTTCCATTTTGTCCTATATTATGCAATAAGTCGCACAATGGTTTAACTTATTCAATAAAAAAGTGAACATTACCTATAGGAATAACATAAACAGCATTGTACAAAGTTGCCAACACATTTCACTTTCTTTTTGTTGTGCAATAAAAATCAAAAGTCTTTTGATTGTTGCCAATATATTGTGAAACCTTCGAATGTCACATACACATGGGTGATACAATTGTACAATACGTCAAATTGAACAATTTTATTGCAAGTGTATGAGCCGCTTAAAAATATCCAAGCTTAAACAAAATAACAACAATAAACCGTAAGTTTATCTTTTCTTATAGTCCCGACTGCAATTGGTTGGTTTTTTCAACTCTTAATGTAGTTGTAAGTGTGTGAAGGGAAAACAAAAATAAAAACAAATTACTTTATTTTATTTTGCCAGTTCAGATTTATAAACACTGCCACTTGCATATTTGTTATCAAAGTTTTTTTGGGATTCAAAAAATTAATTAATCAGTTGTGCCGGGCTCGCTCTCGAAAATTTAACTGTTAATGCTGTGGTGTTGGTTATCAAATGCCCAGCGGAAAAATCCAGAAGACCTTTTTACTTTAGGCCTTATTAAAGGCCTGCTTAAAATATTTTTTTAATTCAATCACTATTCTGTTAAAGAAGGCCTCATAGATGATACACATTCCACATTCGCTTCTTTTTTAAAAATTTTTTGAATTGTTTTTTTGCATATGCAAAAGAAAAATAATTATTTTTTCTATAGGCCTGCTCCGCAGTGATAACATGTGTAAAAAAGTATGAGTATGAAATGGAGCAAGCAGGCCTTGTACATCAAAAAAAATTCTACCTTCGGCTTTACACAAAATATAAACCTAAACAATATTTGTTTGCTTATCAAATCAACATTTTATTTGCAAAATTTCATACTATTTTCTTTGCCTCTAGTGTTACATGCAAATTATTTAATTTTTTTAGTCACTTACCCGACAGCTGCTCATAAAATAAAGCCCAAACCGCCTCGAAGAAACCAAAAACAATAAAAATGTATGAATATTGTTTCTATATTCCTTTAATGCCGCAATAAAAAGTTATAAACGTCCCTTTTTTATTTATTTATGGTATACAATTTTACTTTTGGTAGAAATAGTATTTTTTATTTAGTGTTAGTTCGTTTGTTTGTTTGTCCTCCTTTGGCTGGTTTGTTTTTAAAGGAAGTTCATAAAACTCACAGCCTCTTAAATTTGCTTTTTCTTAGTTTTAGTCTGCAAAAAAAAACGAAAAAAAAGAATATAATTTATTTCTAAATTTTAAAACATTTTCACTCTATCTTGTACAGTTTGTAAGTAACCATACACTTATTCAAATATTCGTAATAAACATGTCTGTTTAACATTTTAACAACCAACAACATGTTTGTAAACTATAACTTTCATGCCTTTTTAGTCAGTTATTCATTTGTTAATAAAATGTTGTGAGTTTTTATTTTTTGTTTATTCGGTAAAAAAAAATGTTTTTTATGTTAAAATTGTCCTAGAATTTAGTATTCACTCACTCTAGTTAGTGTATATTTGAGCGTGTTTGTTAAAGGTTCTTTTCGGTGTGTGTGGGTTCATTAAATTGAGAGAGACTGTTATAGAAGCACAAACAAGTGTTGAATGTTATTTTCAGAAACTGCACACGAATTATTTATTACAGAAAATGAAAAAAATTTGTCACATTTGAATAGGTTGTTAAAGCCGAGCATTGCCTATTATTTATGTTTTAGATCAAACAGTTCGCAAATGGTGGTCCGTAATAAATTTCCAAAAGTTCTGCAAAAGAGGATCAAAAACAAATTTGTTTGTTGAAATTTTAAAACTGTTTTTGATTTTAATTTGATGAAATAAAAAATAAAACTATATACCTTTTATTCCTCAAACTTTTGTGCTGTATCAAAACAAGAAAACATGGTCGGAGAGTAGTGGTTAGGTTTTTTTTTTTAAACGAGTCACATTGAATTAGAATTACACTTAGACCTATGAAAAGCATCGTGTTTCAATGACTCACTGACGATTGTTGGGAACCCCTGGCTTATAGAACTGAAGCCGTGAATAATTAAATAAGTAAATCAAATATAAAATAATAAATTTTATTTCTTATTCAGTTTGATAATTTATTTCTAAATTTATTTTAGCTTCGAAACTTGTTTAACGACAAGTAAAAAATTTATTGAATTAGCAGAAATGTGATCACTTTAAGAGCCAATTTTTTTCAAACAGTATTTGGATTGTACACTTAGATTTTCGTTTATTTTATCAATAACAAAAATAAGATAGAAGCGACACATGTGCAAATAATAAACCGAATAAAATGTGTACCGCCTGCTACTCAGCTCACATGACAGTTTGTTGAAAGGAAGTAGAGTTTACCTTGTTAATTGTTGAGTTGAAAATTAAACAACTGTTTTTGATGAGTTGTAGTCTTTAAATGTTTTTTTTTTTTAACCGCAATATAGCAGAGTTGCTAACCATAATACAAAAACTGCAAAATTTCAACTGCACAAGAGTTGAGTTGTAAATTGTAATAGATGTGATGATGTTCGTAACACTAACACATACTTTAAGTCTACCAATCGACTCACAATTACTTTATAACTCGATCTGGCAATGACCGCCCGTCCGTCTGGCTAACTGGCTATATAAAATTTGTGCAATTTTGAAGGTAACTTGATAACAATAGATTTGTTGTGACCATTAATCATGCTTTTCTGTTGGTATTTAGATTAAGTTTTGTCCAAACTTTTTTATTGCAATCTTATAATCTTACCAAATTTTATTGTAATCAGTCTGTATTTGATTTACAAATACTACTCCCGCAAATTGCGTTAATGCCATAACTTTCTTATAAATGTTGTGATTTACATAAAAATTGGCGACAATAACTTTTACGGTCACTGTGTAACGTCAAAATTTTCTGTTGGTAGATCCTGAATTAAACATGCTTTCAATAAAGTAGATAACGGATATAAGAACATCTCATAGCTGAAAAAACGCTTTTAATAGTATTTTAAAAACCTTGTCTTTTTCTATATCTATATTTTCTTATACAGAAAATATTTTAAAAGAATGAAACTGATACAACCAATAAAGAAAATAAAAAAAGTACAAAAAATATTTTTTATAAGTTTTTTTACAAGGCAATACTGGCAAGTGTGTACGTGGTAAGCCACTTGTTTTCTTATAGCATAGTATAAACTTTAATAAAAAAAAAAAATTTCCTTTAAAGCCTGGTACGTACTCTGTTCAACATTTCACGTGAAATGCTGTCAAAACGCATATGAAAAAACTTGTGCGGAATATCTATGAAATAATGTTGATAGAGTTGTACTCTGTTCATTTTGTGAAAAAGTTAGGAAATGTCCTAAAAAGTATAAACTGATTATTAAATAAGAAATAAAAAATTAAAATTACACAACCGGTAACAGCTTTCTATCCGTATTTACTTTCTTTTTTATTAAGTTTTTTACTAAAAAAAAAATAGTTTTTAGTTAAATACATGTGCGGTTTGTTTACATACGCAAGACAATGTCGCACACTTTGCAGGAATAAAAATTTCAAGTTGTACAAACTCGCATGATTGGTAACATTGATACATGTCAAAATTTTCGTGTGAAATTATTAATGTAGCTCACCATTTTTTACAAATTTGAACAGAGTACAAGGCTTAAGAGCAAAAACATTTATCAGAGAACAAATTTCTTATAAAAAAGAAAAACAAAACGCTTATAAGAAATGTTTTCTTATAAAGAAACTTCTAAAAACTTTTTAAGTTTTCACAATAAGGGTCCTCATGATGTCGCTTAAAATTGCCATTTGTGCAAATGCGCAAACTTACGAGTCTTGTTTCATGAAGCCCCTTTTTTTACTTTTGTATAATTTTAAACAATTAATGTCAGTTTGTAAGAAACGTCAATACAAAAATAAATTAAAAATTAAAATTCAAAAATATAAAAATTTGTGTTTAAATTTGTGATTAATATGTACATATGAGAAATTTGCTTTTAAAAATGCTCAAAGAAAGCCAAAAAACCAATTTACTGAAATTATTGCTAGAATTTATTGTTTGTGATTTATAGACACTTGGATTTTTCATTGAAAACAACGTTAAAATCATTAAAAGATCTGTTTGTATAAATGCACAATTGAACAGCGCAAGTTTACGAGACAAAATTGTTGGGCAAATTTACCAAGTTTGTGCAAATGAATTCTCATACAATTTTTGACAGTTCATTTACGAGGGCGTAAAAATGCACAGTTTACACAGATTACGAGACTTATAAACGATATCATGAGGACCCTTAATGTTTTTTTTTTTTTTTTAGTTTTTACTGTTTTCCTTAGTTCCTGATTCGTATTAAAATATTTAAAATATTACTTATCTCCATAATTTATATACATATGATTTGATGTACATATGTATTGATATTGATATTGTTTATATTTTAAAGCAAATGTCACTTTAAAAAAAAATAAAACATAAATTAAGTGCAAAGAGGAATGTCAAAAAAAAAACAAAGAAAATACGATTCATGTTTATTTTTTACCCGACTTACTTCTCTAACCCGCTCGCTATCAAACGATAAAAGACATAATTAAAAATAGGGGAAAAATCATCTTGAAAATTGGGTGGTAGTATCTTTGAAATTTCTTACACCCATTACCTAATGTATAAACCACCTCCCCAATATAAAAAAAAACTAATATATTTAGATGCAGATATCAAAACACCCAAACAGGATACAATTCCGAAAAATGTTCTGTAAATTCTGTAGTATATGGTATCATATAATCGGGTTTAACCGACTATACTTTCTTATTAGTTTTAATTTTATTTTCTTTTATCCATCTTTCTTCGGTTTTTTAAGTGTTTTTGCAATAATTATATATTTTTAAAATACATTATATTATTAAAAATGTTTGTTAATTTATTCAACTTTTTTTCTGAAACAAGTAAGAAAGTATAGTCGATCAAGCACACCACGGTTTATAAGAAAACACTTTGGCAAGTGTACCCTATTTAGGACCCCATGGGCAAACCTGGACCCAGATTAACAAAATAATATTATTAGGTTATGATTCATGTAAACATTCTTTGTGCCGAATATTGTTTAGATATCTTCATCTACATGAGATTTTTGGATGAGGTTTACATGTGATAAATTTATTCATTTATTTATTCACATATAATCGTAAGCCAATATAGGCCAAATTGATTAAATTATATTATTTGACAATTAAATTATAAAATATTAATTTAACTTATTTTCAAATATGTTTTACTATGAAAGTGGTAAGCAAATGTTTAGAAGAAATAGTGATGAAATATTTGCTAAGTCGTCTATCTTATATTATGGTTATTTTAATTACTAGATAAGGAACAATAGTTTTAAATTAATTTTATTTCTGATATTTATTGTAATAGTTCCAGGGTGTCGCAGTTTTCTTTTTAAATTGACTTCTATATTTTTTTTTTTTGATGATTGTTTTAATTCCTCAAATAAACTTAAATTAACTTGCTCAAAAACACTTAAACAAAATTATCTTCGAATCGACAGCAAAATATCGCCGATGCCGATATATCAGAAAATCTGAAGTATCGCCGATATATCGGTATTCGTTACTTCCCTATTTAAAACAAAATTTAAACTGAAAAAATTCCCAGTTTTTATTAAAAATTAAACAAGGGAATAAAAGGTTTGCTTATATCAACAGCATTACTGTAGAAAATATTGTTTACATCAAAAAATATTTAATTTATACTATTAATTTGTTTAAATTTTTTAATTAAGATTACAAATTGTTTTAATGAAATCAGTTTGTTTCTATGTTGGACATATTCGGCAACTTGGGGATATACTAGAGTATTTCTTTTCCCGCATTTTTTTCATTTCCCGGGAAACCGGGATTAAATTTTCAATTTCCCGGGATTCCCGGAATTCCCGCTCAATACAAATCGATGCAAAATATTATTAAATTTCAATTAAATACGTTTATAAAAGCATTCAACTTTTTTATTTCTGGGGAAAAAAGGAAAATGTGCTAAATGGAACCTCAAGAGTAATTTAAAATTTCAATTATTTTGTAGGATTATTGAGGAAGTTATAGCAAAATTACCTTATGTTATCTTTTTTCAATCTGCAATTGCATTTGGAATAATAAAAACTTGCGATCTGTAATACTAGGAGTGTTTAGGAATGAATACTTAAAAAACTATGACCGCAGAGAACTGATGATTAATATTAAATTCGGAGTAAAATTCCAAAAGCCACCCTTAAAGTTTTAAATTGTTCTCCTATAATTTATAACAAATAAACTGTAGCACTTATTGCCACAGAATAAATTCAAAGCCAACAGCATTTATATAAAACCAAATTAACTAGTTAAATTCCAACAAATTATTCAATACAAAAGATTTCTGATAAAATAGGGTTTTAGTTCAAAATAAACATTTACAGAATCGTTTGAAAGCCTATTTCTAATTTTAATTGAGAAGGTTTTAATAATGAAACATGTTTTCTCTCTACAGATGTTTGTTTTTATAGCCAAAGGAACATTATACAATCCTAAGACACCTTCAGTTTGCTGAGCACTTCCTTCAAAACTTGTAATTCTCTTTTTAAAAACATTCAGCCTTATTGTGGTTGTCGTTGTCGTATACGACTGTGTAATAGATTAAAGTAATACACAACATGTGTTCTTTAATCTACCACAAAAAACGACACGTCTGTTTACGAAAACGACAACCACAATAAGGCTGATTATTTTCTTCAAATCGAATAAGATTATTCTTTATTAATAACTTCTGTCGTCATTTCTTACAGAATCGAACCCGAACAATCTTTTATGAATAATCTTTACTATTACTTTTCTTCTTTCGAAATTTAAGAGCATTAAACATTGCCTTACCTATCTCTTTGGCGTTTGGCAAAAATGTCTTAAGTCATAAACTATAGTTTTTCGATATATTAAATTTAACTTAAGCAGATGATTACGATTAGACACAGACTAAAGAGATTTAAACGAAACAAAGGAGAAAAAGTTAAATTAAAGCCAATCAAAAACTCAATATGCTATTTTTTGACTTGAGATCTTTTTGCCTAACGGCTTAAATCTATTTCATGACACAACTTTTTTACAATTATATCAGCAGTAAAGTTGCCAGAATTAAATAAAAAAAAATCCGGAAAATATACAAAAGAAAATGTGTATGTTTACACAAAATTATGGCCATTACGCTTGAAAATACAGTGTGTGAAGGTGTGAAATATGACTTCATACAGCCTTTCTACCTAACCTATACTTAACTTATGGCTTAAAATAAAAATATTCCAAAAAAAAAAACGTAAAAATCGACCAGTGTAAAAAGCTTAAGCTTACATTTTTTTAAAGTATTACACCAGGAACTCAGCTGAGACTTTTTACGCCGCACTTTTCTTTGCAACGGCAGAAGAAATTTATTGCATTTGCTTTTTGGCAATTAAATGCATATAAAAGGGTAACACTTAACGGATTTTTTATAAAAAATTTGGAAAAAGTTTCAAATGTTTGCTATTACACTCGCTCACATCAAATGAGTGTAAATGCCAAAGCAATTATTTGTGTTATGTTTGTTTCTATTCAATCAAATTAAACTTAATTCAAATCAAATTATTTCCTAATTCGCCTACTGCTACCATACCTAAAAACTGCCTCTAAAGCGACATCTCTTTACTTTCGAATCACTTTTCATAAAACGTATTTCTTGAACACATATTCGTACGTTCCTGTCTACAATAAAATCATACAATAAATTGAATTTGAGTTAAGTTTTAATGCCTATTTTATGTGAAAAATATTAAAATCTAGAAATCTTATTTTCTATGCTAAAATGGTAGAAAAAAGAATAAACATGATTACAATTTTATATGAAAAAAAAAAACAAATTTCCGTTTTCTCTTTTTCCTTTTTTTATTTTATTCCGTTTTATATATTGTTTTCCTTTTTATTTATGCATGTTTATAGTTTAACATGTTTGCATAACAAAAAATAAAAAAAATAAATAGATAAATAAAAAAAGAAAACTGATTCGTTAAGGTTATTGAAATTGACTCAAGTTGTTAAAAGCCATGGGTAAAAAGTTTTGGGTTTACGACAGTTTATTATCCCTTTCTCTTATCCCAAACCAAGCAACAAATAAACAGGGAAACCACAAAACCGCAAAGGGACAAAGAAAACAAAAAACAAGCAAAAGTCAAATCTCTTTTGGGACAAAGAAATCAGTGTAATGTGTAAATCAACCACAGAAAATGATAAATTGAACAACGTTTTTGAAATATAAAATTATAAAAAAAAACATCAAAGGAGTTTCTACTATCTGACATGTCTAAAGACTTTACAGACAAAAAAAATATGTTAAAAAAGAAACTCTGTATGTGTGCAAAATGAATTTTCAATAGTATACAAATTTGTTTTTATAAAAGGAAGTTGTTTAAATAAAATACCGATTTTCCGACATTTCATGAATAATTTATGATTTATTTGGAAGTTGTAAATAAAAAGATTTGGCTTTTATAAATTTAAAGAAATATTTTTCTAAAGAATAAATTAAACGCAATAACTTTTGTATATTCAATTTGATTTAAAGTACCCGAAAATTATTTAAATTGATGCAATATTTTGAATCTACATTATTTCCTTAACAAGTTTTAAAGTTTAATCTGCTTCTATTGCTAAACCAACTCTAAGAACTAAATTGCTTTTGATAAAGTTGATTTGTTAGAAAATCTTCAGTTTATATTTTCTTAAAACTGTTAATTTTTAATTGATTCGTAAATTTCGTAAAGAAAAAGAATGTGAGAATTTTAATAAATAAGGCAAGTGAATGAAAAGCATTCTACTACTGCAGAGAACAAAATGGCTATAATTTTGATAGCCTACAAGCAAGATAGCATACAATACTCAAACATATTATATTATTGCAGTATCTTATTTTGTTTATTTGGTTATAACTAAATTTTATTTAAACATTATACATATTAGTGGTATTCAAACCGAACTTGTTAATTTGTTACTCGGTAGTTTGTTAATTTGTTAAAGTTACCAACTGTGAACAAACAAATATTTTTTTAGAAATGTATCACAAATGACTTTTTTATTATATTTATTTAGAAACTGCAACAGCTGATTGCGAGTTACCAACTAACAACTATTTTATCAGGGGTGCCGTGTTGTTAATTTGTTAAATGTTAATCCGGTAGCGCGTTAAGTATACAAAAACAAAATGTGTGTAAAAATGTAACGGTTAACGACTAACAAACTATAAAGCTCGGTGTGAATACCACTATTGTCTTCTTTACTGTATTTCAAGTTCCGAAGGAGGCAAGCATTTTGTAGTTAAAATCAAACCAAATCGTTCTAATTGTGACAATAGTAATGGTAAAATCGACTATAGTTTGTTTATGGATATTGTGGGGGACAATAATTGAAAAAGTCAGCTTTCCTTCTAATACGCACTTTTGAAACCCTTCACCGAAGGTAAAAGGGTATATAAAAGTTAGTCCTTCCACAATATTGACCATAGATCCTAAAAAGTGTAAACATATATTCTGGATACTTATGAGAAGAGAAGTTCAAATCGAGTTGAACGTCTGTCTTTTGAAATGGGGTTTCCAAAGACCCCAATTATAATGGGCAGTTGGTTGGTATATAATTATGTCAGATATGCTCATATAAGCAAAAGTCACAACTGCCTCTAGTTAAGCCCATTCATTTCTTGTTGGTATTGTTGTTTTGTATTCCTTTTTTTCTATATATCTGGAGAACGGCAAGAGCCAAAGTTTCTAAGTTAGATACAACCATATTGGTTATCCATAAACAACCTCTCAAAAAATGGGCGGAATTGTAGAAGTGGGCGTGGCACTTCCCAGACAAACACATTATAAATTTCGTAATATCTGGAAAACGAAAAGAGCCAAAGTTTCCAAATTAGGTGCAAACATCGGAACAGTCTAGTTTAGGAACGCACACCCAAATATATATATATAGAATTTATTTAAACAATTTTAACTCTTACGCTCACATTATTTAAATAAAAGTATAATTCAAATTTTATAAAATAATAAACACCAATGTCGCAAATAAAAAAACTAACTAAAACTTTTCTGCACCTAAAAAATACTTAAATTAACCTAAAGAGGAAAATAATATGCGAATACAAAAGCAACATACATATTTTCAATCGTAAGCAAATTACCTTTAATTTGAGTACCCACACATATCATTATGTGGGCGGGTCAGTTTTTTGGTTCTAGGGGCCCCAGGGGCCTCAACCCCCTTAAATTCTAATTTTGGTTTTTTTATTTTTTAATCTGAATCGGGTGGCATATTTTTTTAATTTTTTCGTAGCCCCGTAAACTGCACTTCAGCCAAATCAAATATTTCTATGAAAACTAAAAGCGTCCATAACTCGAAAACTAAGCGTTTGCGCCAATATTTTTATTTAATTTTTTCTTCTTATTTTTCTATTTTCTTTTTTTTTATATGGGTGTTCGTCCCTAAACTAGATTTAAGCCCAAACATCTTGGTTATCAATACGCAATATTTCACAACATGTTGGCGGGATTGGAGAAGTGGCTGTGGTCACAAAATAGCTGTTTTATATCTATAACGCCGTAATATTGTTTTTACGTTCAAAGTCAAATAATTACAATCTTAATAGTCTGTTAAATGCGAAAATTCTTTTTTTAATATCGATTTTAAGAATGTATTCTTGAAGATAGTCTTATCGGTTTCTATCCGAATTCAAATGTTGAAATAAAACACAGTTTTTTTTATTTAAATATTAACATATGTATGTATGTATATGTATTAAAAAAAGGAAATCCCATTAAGATAATGTAATACATACATAATTACTTATATTAAATAAGGTCTAGCATATGGCTTTCCATTATTTTTTTTTTTTTTTTTTGATATAAATGTGACGGAGGGATAGTAAAATCCCAAATTTCATTTATATCTATTTCATTAAGTAAAGAACCAATTTCATAAAACTGGAAGTGCATTTACTTGGAATCTCTGAAACTCTGAAACTTCAAAATTTAAAATGTCACTTTTGAGTCTGAACAAACAAATTTATTGTTACATACCAGGTGCTGAAATATGTATTCGGGCCAAAATTTTGGCATTATTTCTTTTTTCTAAATTGCAACTCGCTACCTTAATAAACTGATTTTTATAATTTTTCTGGTTTATTTTTAAAATACTAAAATACCAACAAACCACAAAAAGCAGCTTTGTTACATTTACAAAGTATTTAACGGCTGCAAAATCCGATTAAGAACAGAAAAATAAATATCACTGCACTGGAATTTTAGTTTGACAAAGATAAAAACCATTTTTATGGCTTAAAAATGTAGCAACAATTTCCAGGAGATTTTCACAGCAAAAACTCAAAAAGTACCATTTACAATGTATCAATCCCTGAAGAACAGTGGTGTCAACGTAAAAAGCTTGTTTGAATTCGAACTGAACTAGGAAACAAAACGCTGTTAAACTTATTTTTCCTTGTTTTTAGAGCAGGATACGAAACAATGAGCCGTAATGGAAAAAAATCTGGAATATTAAATGATTATTTGGCTTTTGAATTTTCTCTATTTCCCCAAACAAAGACAAGAACATAAGGCAAACATATTTAATATTAATTAAATTTATTATTTAAGATTTAAATAGCAATACACAATTACTATTAAATTATTTTTTCAAATATTCAAGATTAAATGGAATTTCTATAAAATTTTCAATCATTTACAGAATCCGAGACCACATAAAGTATTAAATTTCCAGTGTCTGTTCGTTTATTTAGAAATAAAATGCTTGCATTAATTATTTAGTTATTTATAATATAAAGCCACAATTATCAATTATTTTAAAATCAATCAATATCTTAAATATTATTTAAACAATTAAATAAGGATTTATCAGCAAATAACTTTTATGTAACCAAATCAATAATTTGCGCAAAATGTTTATAAATCACAATTTAATTTAATTAACAATTTAAAAATACTTAGAAAACTCGCAAAAAGTATTTTTATTTTACAAAATATTTTGCAAGCTTTGTTTTTATAAAAGCTTTTATTGAACTCAACAAATTTTTATTATTAAAACTTTTACTCATCATCATCATATTTTAATGTTACAGCCCGTCTCGATCATGTTCTTCTTCCATTCAAATCTGACCTGTCTTCAACAATTACTGCTTGCCTTTCTGCAGTCATGTTCTACTTCATCCCGTTCTTGGCGACGAGTATTGCATAAGGCTGCATTTAAAATTACTTTCTGGGCTCTGTACCCTTCCGACATCATCAGCCCAACATAATCTTTGTCCCCTGATAAATGAACGGCTCAACAAAGAAAACAAATATTAGTGTATAATTTTAGGTTTGTTTAACAGTCCAAAACGATCGGTTCACCAGGTAAAGAGATTTAGATTCAAATGTTGATCAATCTTCCTAAAAGACTGTGGTGTACTGTAATTCCATATTTACCGTAATTACTAGTAATTGCTGAATTCTGTTAAGATCGGTCCAATGGCACCCATATAAACTCCACTATCGAGAAAAATGTTTAAAACTGTCACAAATAATGATATCGTGGTGAAGTTTTGTTAAATTTAGTTCGGTGAGACTAAAAATCACACTTAAAGAATCATGTAAAGATTGGTCTAGAGGTTATAACACAGGTAGACTTTGGAAAAGGTTTTTTTATCTGTTTCAACTACTCTTAGGTTTTTGGCATGCTGAAGCCGAATATAAAGTGGCAGCTGAAAAAAGTATACAGCCAAAAACACAAATGGACCGCTATCTGATAAATGTGACGTGGTGGGAGAAAACTGAGTTGATAATTGGCTGAAATGGTTAAATAAACTTCAAAAAATCAGTTTAAAGGGCCTTAAACGCTAAAAAATTTCACTAGTGTATTGAAATTTGGCCAATTTAATTTCTTTTTAATGCTAAAAAAAAAACTCTTCCTAATTTTAATAACAAGAAAAAAATTTTATATTTCCTATAGTCCACTTTTACAATGTTGAAATTGAAAGGCATACATTTTTCTTATTCTCTTTTGAAATGCCTACTAAACCTTTCACAAACGTGAAATTAATAGACAGACAGCAAATATTCTTTTCCATTATCCGTTCTTTTTAACAGTTGACGGTGATGAACATTTAACAGGCATTAATGCTAAAATTACAATGGTGTGAGAAAAATGATATGAAGCAACAAAACGAAAATAACGAACAGTCGAAAAGAAACACGATAAAGTACAGTACAGATGGTCATGTACCAAACACTCTACCTCTTCAACCCCCTGTCATCAAACTTCATCTGTCTGCCTTTTAATTTCCACATTGTAAAAGGGGACTATAAAAATTGTTGCTGTTAATTTATTTCAAATAAAAATTTACATTTCAGCTTCATTGTTGTTTTGAATACAGTTGAAATTTTGTATTATCAAAGTTCTCCTGTCACGGCGCTTGTAATTGAACACCTTCGAAATGGTTCGACCGATTTATGATTATGAATTTTGTTTGTGTGTTTGTTAGGTATATGAATGAATATGAAATATCGCTAGGGGACTAAACTGGTAAAAGCACCCCTTCCTTTATCTTCTCAACTTATTAACCGGATTCCTTAAAGTTTGGCATGCAGACACTGTAACATCTGAAAGGAAATAGGGAACAGGGTGTGAAATAGGGCAATATGGGTTACAGCTCTCTCTTCCTATATCTTCTTTACTAATCAACCGGTTTTCTTGAAATTTGGCAGGAAAATAGGGTTATATCTGGAAGTCTATAAATTTTATTATTTAGGGCGTGAAATAGGGAAAGGGGGAAAAAACTCCTCCACCCTATATCTTCTTAACTAATCAATCGTTTATCTTAAAATTTGGCATGCAGACACTGTCACAACTGATAGGAAGTTGGGCGTGGAATAGGGCAAGGTGTGTAAAAGGTCACCCTCCCTATATCTGCTTAAATAATTCTTAAAATTTGGCATGCAGACAATGTACCATCTGAAATAAATAAGTTATATGGCAAAACAACGTTTGTGTGTCAGTTAGTTGTTTATTTATTATATTGATTTTGCCATTCTACTTGTAAGATATTAAAATAATCATCGTAGATTCTACTAAACATAAGTATTTAGGGATCTAGCTATATCCGTCCGCCTAGGCACCTGTTATACGTCCGTTAGAGGACACAATAAAATACTTAGAATATGAACGCAGAGAAAAAGCATTTACACATGGCCACCTATAACAAAACAATTTTTAAAGGTAATTTTAAATATATTAAGTTTAATTTTTTTTTTTTTTTTTTTGACAACTACAAATGAATTGCAGTTGTTTATTTTACTTGGACATATGTAATAATTTTACAAATTTCAATTTGGCCTCAGCGCCAAGAAGGCATTATTGAGGCAAGTTGGCAAAATAGTTTTAAAGTTTAATGTACAAATAAAATACAAGGTAATAAGTAACTTATAGAATATTTGACAAATATATTTTCACATAGCAAAAATTATATTTCAAAAAAAAAGATAAAAAACAATTAAGAGAAAAATTTTTATATTAAAAAAAAAAATGTTTTATATTAGAAGCGTTTCTATTATATTATGTAAGTGCTCTTTACAAGAAGACTTAAAAATGGAAATTCGTACAATTGATTTTAAAGCCATAGGCAAATTATTGAATTTAATCCCGCCAATATAATCAATGTGTTTGGTTGTTTCTAACCTGCATCTGGGAATTCTAAAATTTGTTCTATTCCGTGTATTGAAATTTATTTGATTTTGCATGAATGGTATAGTATGGTAACCAATATTATTAATACATTTAAACACAAACACTTAAACTTGATATTCATGCAACCCATAGATTGGTAATATTGTTTTGCATATTTCTTTATATAATAAAATAGTTGAATACAACAATGGTAAATTGTATACAATTTTTAATGCTTTGTTTTGCATACATTATAGAGATTTAAGTAAATTATTGTTTTTATTGTAAGCATATATAACAGCCAAGAAGTTCAAATGAGATTGTATCAAAGATTGATATATCCTAAGTTTTGATTTTTTATCCAATTTGTTCTTTAATTTATATAAAATTCCAATCGCTGGAGCTATCTTTCTTTTCACGTCACTGATATGCAGATCCCATGACAAGTTACTTTGAAGAATTATTCCTAAATACTTTATTGAATGGGTTTCATACACAATCTTTCCATCAACATATACATTAAAGTTATTATTTATACTCAAAGAATGTGGTCTTAATCGTATTAGATTGGTTTTACCAGGGTTTAGCAGTAATTTATTTAATCTGGCAAATTCAAAAATAAGTGCAGCATCCCTCTCAATTTGCGTTTTTAGTACCAATTCATGTTTATATGGATATAATACACACACATCATCAGCAAACGTACACAGCTGACCACTTAAGTTCAGGTTTTTAATATCATTTAAATAAATTGAGAATAATAACGGCCTTAATCCGCTTCCTTGTGGCACACCATATTCAACAGAACCAATAAAACTTTTTGCATGTTTTATATTTACATATTGTTTTCTGTTTGTAAAGTAACTTTTAAACAACAAAAGTTCACGACCTTGTAGCAGTATCTGATGATCCACTAGGTCAAAAGCCTTAGTAAAGTCAAAAAATATCCCAGCAACTCCAGAAAACCCATCATCAAGACCCTTACAAACATTTTTCACTACGTTAAGAACAGCATCTTCGGTACCACATCCTCGTCTAAATCCAAATTGAAAATTATACAAAAAATTATTTTCTTCCAAGTACAATAACAGCTTATCATACAAAAGCTTTTCAAAAATTTTATCAATTGAAGATAGAACCGCAATCGGTCGATATTTATCAAAAGTATCTTTTGGTATTGGCACCAATTTGTGCACTTTTTAAATATCAGGATAAATTGAATTAATAATCATTTTGTTAAATATATCACATAAGATTGGAGCAATTTCTTCTCGACATTCCCTGACAAATTTCGGTGAAATATTATCATAGCCTGTACTCTTATTGGCATCCATACCTAATATCACCCCAATTACATGATTGTAACTAATGTTTTCAAGGGTAAAGCGATTCGGTGTATAGGAAAGCGTTCTCAGAAAATTGCAATTGTCCCCAGGATAGGTATCAATTCCTCTTTTGAGGTTATTTACGGCTGTTAAAAAATAGTTATTTAAACAATTAACCTTATCTTGATCACTTGTCATTATCTGCCCTTGAGCATCTTTAAGGTTAATCTCATCATTTTTTTACGACCAAGAGTTGTATTAATAAATTTCCACGATTTTTTTGGGTCATTTCCGATTTTTGATAAGCTGTCCGAATAATAATTATCTCTACACTTCTTCGTTGCAATTTTTATCACTCTACTGATTCTCTTCAAAAAAACTTCTAAGCCCTGTTTATCTTTAGACCTCTTTCTTTTCCGCAATATTTTCTCTTTAATTTAACCATATTATTGTCACTGTCAACAATATTATACGTTAAATTGTTTCTTTCTATGATGAAAAGTATACGTAAGCTTTGAAATATTGATTTTAAAATAGCGTTTATTTTTCATATCACACTGAGCCCACCCGTTACAGTACTAAAAAGAACGATATATTGATTTAATTTAAGACACGCAGTTATTCAGGATACCAACAGATTTTATTTGTATCGAAATAATGAAGGGTAGTTAAATTTTAAGGGCCGATGTTGATTTTGAATTTCTTTTTATTATGATAATATTGGTATGGATCAATTATGTATGCAACAAAATATCGGCCAAATGGCTGCCGCGACCTCGGCGGCACACCTCCATCCGTTGCACAGTGCAAAATTTCTTGAGTTTAGCGGAACTTAATTTTTTAAACCAGTAAACCAGTTCTATTTGTGATTTTTTTAAATTTTTAATAAAAATTAATGTGTTTTTTTAAGTCTTTGAGTTGCATTTTTTTTTTTTTAGAAATGATGCTAAATTTCGACTGGATTCCCACCACCTTTTTTGTATTTTACAAACTAGCGCACGAACAGGTGCCTTTAAACTGCACAGAGCGTCAGATGTTAGCACTGGTAAGCCTATTTTTTCCAAAACAAAACCAATGATGGCGTCCGATGTCGGTTCTTCCTTCCACTTTTAGAAAATGCAGTTATATGAAATTTGCAAAGTCATTCTGGAAAAAGTTTAATTTAAAAGAAGATCGCAAAATATCGCAGAAGATATTTTGTGTTCCCAATAGAGGAAAAACATACCTTTAAAATGTTGTGGGTTTTAAGATGGTATTATGCGGTATCACCTTTTAAAGTCTCCAACGAAGTTAAAAAACTTAATTTACTTACTTCTTAAAAATCACTTTTTTAACGAACAAATCACACACGAGTACGAAACGATTTTGCAATTATTTAAATGCCAATAATTGACAATTTTCTCATAAAATAAATTATGTAAAAATCATGGCCTACTGCACTGCCGTTTGTATGTACCACTCTATTAACTGAAACAAATCGAAAATCTTTCTGTATGCAAAAAGTATAATTGAATAAGAAATGCAACTTTCAGGTGTATATTGGAGTTGTTCGCAGGGTAAATCCCCAAACTGAGTATGAGGTTTTTGAGGTGGGATATTAATCAACCGCAATAATGAGTAATCTTATGCATTTTATGTATTTAAAAAATTTAGTAAAGTTCCGCTAAACTTCCTGAATTTCGCACTGTGCGTTGGTCCAAATTTTTGATGACGCTGAGGCATAATTGAGGTTTTATATGGCCCGATGATGCCGCCAGCCCATAAACCACACCAAACAGTCACTCTTTGTAGGTGCATTGGTTTTTCGACAATCACTCTTGGATTATCATTCGCCCAAATGCGGCAATTCTGCTTATTGACGTGTCCACTGGTGGGAAAATGTGCTTCATCATTAAATTGACCGAAAACAATCACGAAGTGTACGATATGCATTTTGATTTGAACGCCCATTTTCCTAATAAGCCTGAATATCTTTAACGCGTTGTTCGGTTGTATATCTTTTCATGGTTCAAATTGAAAAAACTGGACGTTTAGGTGTGGTTCACATTCAACTTCGGGCCATAAAATTCAACCACCATTTATTTAATTTACTTTGTATATTTAAGTGGGGTTTTTTATTTCCATAAACATTCCATAATACACAGAGAAAAAATATCAGTTGTTTCAATAATTTTTAGTTCATTTAGTCAAACAGCAGTGTCCTGTCGGCGGAAATTTCTGCAATAAGCGAATTGGCAGAGGTAAGATCCTATAAACTTATATGGCTTTATTTTGATACGGGAAAGACTCTTGTGTAATGGGATTTTATAGGGACCAGATAAGGACAGAGATAACGCCTATTATGGGTTGCATAGGGGCCCATGCCAAAGCATAGGAAACCAGAATCGACATGTTAGGAAGAACGATCTAAGGTGCTACTAAGGTTGATACTAAGGTGCCTACAAAATTTGTTAAAGCCTATTTGTACATACATACATACCAAAAAATAGTTTTTATCTGTGTTAACAAATTATTGCATAAATTAAGGCCATTATATGCTTTTACACTGTATTTAATAAATGCATACATACATTAAATTCTCAATTCTTATTAAAATGAAAAATCCCTCAAACTTAGAAATGTTCTTGGTTTCCTTACCAACAAATATTCAATACTGCTAGTCTGGAGGTTTATCACAATTCATTTTTGTCCAAAATTTTTTAATAACTTAATTTACATTTAAATCGACTCATTAAAATTTAAGCAAGTAAAATTCAAAAATAGACAGATACTTCTTCTTACAAGTATTTTATTAAATGTTTATTGAACCTGATATTAATTTTTTGTGCAAAATTTCATTTATTGTGAATTATATTTTGTCAATATTAAGCGTGTGTTGGTATGTGGTCTGGACGACAAGTGGTAGAACATTTAAATGTCTCGACATGAAATTTCATCGAAATACAAAATTCGACTTATTTATATAAGTCATGTAAAACGCTTAAATAATGTTAAAAATTAATGTCAGACTATATATCAAGCAATAGCTTAAGCGACATAATTTTTTAATTTAGTTGTTTTTAATAAATGAATTCATTGGGAACACTTGCATCATCTCCTAAAATGTCATGGTCACACAAGGTACCGTTACGATTTCATTCATACTTTTTTTTTGGAAAGCGAATTTTTGCTTAAGCTAAAATTCTGCAGAAAAATGTGAAAAAGATCTTGAGTTTGGTGAAAAAAATGGCTAAATTCAAGAAAAAAATTCATAAAAAAATGGCAAAAAAAAAAAGTTTTTAATAAAAAATTCATTAAAATTGAACAAACATTATTTAATATTTTACAATAAAAGTTTTGTCAACAACAAATCGAGTCATAACCGCAAAAAAAAACTAAAGCGACAAAAACAAAATTTTTCAGGTGGTTTTTTTATTTTACTTCATATAAATTTTCTATTAAGATTGTCGCTTACGAAAAAAATGTTTTTGCTATAAAATCGTTACGGTACCTAATGTGACAATGACATTTTAGGATATGATGCAAGTGTTGCCAACAAAGTCATTTATTTAAAAACAAATAAACGAAAATTGAAAATGATGTTGCTTAAGTTTATTTTGCGGTAATGCATTGAAATGTTCATTAAAAAAATATTTTGATCTGTAAAAAAATGCATCAGCTATGTCACAAATAGTGTATATATACAAAAAATCTGACTGATTTCAAGAAACTAAACCTTTCGTAGGCCCTCCCAGATCGCCAGAACTAACTTCGTTATAGTAAAAAGGAAGTGTACAAATCACAGCCAACAAATGTGGATGAACAAAAACACTCAATTTGAACGAAAAAAACTGCAATTTCCACCTCAACTTTACGGGCAGAAATTAACATTTTTTTGCTAAGATGCCACATTCACATCAACAAGCTGGGCTCGCATTTAAATTCAATTATCTTTAAGAGTAGTTAAACAATTTTTAATACAATTGAATAGGCTTTCAAATGAAATACGATTGAATTAATACCATGCATTATATAAAAAGTTATTCCAGTTACTTAATTAAGCCTTTCCCCTACCTCGACTGCGGCGACGTATATAAATAAATAATAAAGAATCAACATTTACATACATAATTGAAACTACTGTCCCAGCATTTTCAATCGTGCAAGAGTCTACTGGGCATCTCATGAAGAGCGTTTTTCATCGTCGACAATGGCTTTGTTTAATTGTTTCCTCGCGCGAGAGAAACTGTTACACAAGCTGATTCCTCTGTGAGGCGCTTCAACAGCACAGCAAAAGGCGCTTATATTAATCGTAGATAGAATCCTTTAAGATGTGTGTAAATATCAACCATCGAGTCTTTCAAAAAGCATTTCAAGAATAATATGAGACTCATGTAGGAATTATCTTAAAAATCGTGATATGCTCAGCCGAATACTGACTACGTCAAACGTTTTTTTCATATCAAAACTTCTCATTTTCATAATTTATACGAAACAAACCTTTAAAACGCGATTTCAACACCATCCGGTTAAAAAATCTTATATGACAAATGGTCGGTTTGTTTTATTGAATTGTATTAGCGATAGAATTTTCATATTAGCCCCCCGTTTCCACATGCAAGTGCAAGTTCGAAAGACTCAATACACTCACATCTTTTCACTAGCATTCACCCAATTTTTGTACATTCAGCCAATCGGCTGTTTCCCCGATTTTTCGTTGATAATATGCAAGTAATTACTTGCATGTGGAAAAGTAGGGTTAGAAAATACCTCTTATTTATGTACCTCAGTAATTGTTATATGATTCATACTGAGAGTCGCAAAAGGTTCATTCGATGATGGTTTGATGAAAGATAAACAAAATGTAACGTTGTTGTTTTTGTACTCTTGAAATAATCATTAAGAGATTGCTTTAGAGTTTGCATGGTAAACATTCCATGATTAAAAAACGAGCGTGTCAGAAAATGTATTAAAAAAAATTAATAAAAAAAAATTAAGATGTTTTTGTTATTGTTACTAGTCAGATCATCATCAGAAGATTCTTTTAGAAGAAGATGATAGCTGGGATGTAAATAATTTTTTACGTGAAATTATTAAACGTAAAACAGTGATGGCAAAAAGTTAACGTGTAAACGTTTCATAAAGAAACTTTGAATTTCTTCAAAACGGATATTTCGAATTTGTTTTTCTCTGTGTGTCTAATTAAAAAAGATAGTTTGAAAAATACTACAGCTTTTCAAACTAGTCTCACAACTTACGCCACTCACTGTAACTGACTTTTGTATAAATCATAAATGCTCACACTTTTGATAATAAATCTTAAACAGCAGACATTTATAATATAAAAATAAAAATATTTTATTTATAATAATAATAATAATGTGAAAACAAAAGTACAAACAATAAATCACAAAACAAACTGAGGTATAAAAAAAAAGTAGTCATAAATGTATGAGCATATAATTGCACGAGTTAAAATGTAAAGGATGTATGTATATTTAAACTTTTTTCTAGGGTAAGAGAGAGAAAAGTTTCTGTAAATAATGTGTAGGACTATAAAAAAACGTGTGTCTTAAAGTGACGTAACAAACAGAACGACTGACAGTATGAGAGACGAACAAACAAACAAAAATATACAAAGAGTAGTATGTCTATTATACTTGTCACAATATTTGTTAGAATGTCAGTGCACATTGGAGTGTAAGTGTAGTTGTCATTTAAACACAGATGAATGTTCAACAAGAATTTTAGGCTTTAACACGAAATTATTATTATTGTTTGTTTTAAACACGTTAGTTATGAACGTTTTCTTATGTAACACATAATTGTGGGTGTGTATTTGAAATGTCTTACGTTTGAGTTTGTGTATCTGTAAGTGAGCTTATGTGCAAGTGTATGTTAAATTAGCGTTTAATTTAATACACGTTTACGTTGTTAAACTTTGTGAGTTTTACTAACTTTTTTCATACACATATTTACCTATGAGGACTTCTATAACCAAACGTTTGAAACATTTTTTAAAAAAAATTCATACACAAAAAAAAATAATTTCCTAAAATAAAAATAAATACATGCCCGTGTTTTCCAAAATAAAATTTAAATGCTGGTTTTGAAACACTTGAAGAAACAGGAGTCTGAGTCAAGATCTTAAACAACGTTCACATAGAAACACTCCGTTTTAAAAATATTTTCCAAATAAAATTCTATACGAACGTTAACGTTCGCAATCGTTGAACAGGCAGTTAAACTTTTAAGACGCTAAATCGTTACTAGAGGTCTGCACAAAAATATATTTGCATACATCATCTACACGTGTAATGACAAGGCATGAAATCAACACTTACCCGAAGTGACAAAACAATGCAACCAACACATGTTCACAGAAAAAAGTTTTACCAAAATTGTTTCAATGAAATCAAGTAATACTTTTTCCAATAATTTTTTTAATTGTTCCAATTAATTTTTTGGCTCAATTGAAAATAAAAATTATAATAAAGGTTTTCATGAATTCGCATAAACATCTCGCAATTCGTGCAAACTCTGCATTTTTACGCCCTCACAAATGAACTGTCAAAACTTGTGTGAGAATTCATTTAAACAAACTTCGTAAAATAGCCCAACAATTTTGACTCGTAAACTTGCGCTGTTCAATTGTGGATTTATACAAATAGATTGTTTTAATGCTTGCCGTCGTTTTCAATGAAAAATTCAAGTGTTTATAAATTCCAAAATTCCCATTTGTGATTATTTCAAATTTCAACTTTTATTTTTATATTTTTTTTTTATTTATTAACAAAGTGAATTTTTTTTTTCTTTTGGAATACAAAAATTTTTAATTTAAAAGTGACCTTCTCCGAAAAAAGGGACCTAGTGTGTCAAAAAACGGGTTTGGACTTAAGAATGGATTCTGGTACTTAAGAGGGTGTGGAACAAGATGATACAAGTTTTTCTCAAAACTTTATTTTCACCCACTAGGTCCCTTTTTTTCTCAGAGAAGATCACATATGTACATTCTCAAAACATGAAATATCTCTTTCAAAATTCTTGCACGTCAGCTTCCATTCTTTTCTCAGGGTGTGATCTAACGATGTCAGTTTTCGGCAATAAAAGAAAAATTTCAATTTTATCTTTCTATTCCCTTTGCATTGGCCACATTCTGTTAAGTCTTATAAAAAAACTTTTTATGTATGAGTTTTCATTGCAAATACTATTAATGTGCTTCCTTACATTTTATGCTTAATGCGTGTTCATTTCGTCTGTTCTTATGCCTGTCTTTAAGTTTCAGTATAATATTATTTTTATTTCGGTGCTTTTGTTGTGTTGAATTGAAATTTATTTTATGTTTCTTTTTGTAAACAATTAATTTTGATAAGCATCTCTTTAGAATGTGTTAACAAGTTGTTACATGTTTTAGTTGAAGGTATCAACTAAAGAGAAATATTTATAACGATTTCCATCTCGAACATTTTGCGGTGTTTTTTGGAATTTTCTTAAATTTCAATAGCAAGAAAACATTAAAAGGAAAATAATTGTTATTCATATATAATTTATGCTTATGTTAAGAGGAAGTATATAAATTGTATAAATTATAATTATTTATACCACATGTTTATGTTTGTGTGTGTGTATGTTACAATTGTTAAGTGGGTTTAGTAAAATTTATTTTAATCAAATATTAATCATGCGTTAGGGGTCCATTTATATCAGTTAATATGTAATTAAACATTGCTTATACGTTTAGTACTACAATTAAATTCTAGGTAGTTTATTAAAATACATTGCTCATACGTTACAGTGCACATTGGGGCAGAAATAAAGTATGTGGGAATTAAAGCTATCATTTCTAAACGGTTAATCGGATTGATATAAAATTTTACATGGGGAAAGAAAAGTTACATTAGATTTAAAGTTTTGATGATGATTCTTAGAGTACTTTCGGAACCTGCTGTATTGACTCTTAAAATAGGAAAACTTGAATTATAAAATTGTTAACTATCAATTAGTCTTTAAAAATTCATTTCGCAAATAATTTGAATCATTTTGACTGCGAACACTTTAAACTTATTTAATAAATTGAGCAGGTGGTGTAATCAAATGAAACTACAGTTTTTTTTTATTTAAAATTTACAATATTGTCCTAAATAAACTTCGCCATTGTAACACATATAAATAACGTTGTGAAACATTAAAAGTGGTTTAACAGATATTGTCACCAAATTGATCTACCCTTAACTTTTTTTTCAGAAATTTTATTGATTTAGTAAACTTTATCGCAAAAAACTGTAAATGGCAAATGTTTTTCAAAATGAAACAAATGTTAATTAAAAATAAAGGTAGCGTGAAGGGCGTCAAATATTAGTAAAGTGTGACTATAGCTCAAAATTATAAAAACAAATTTTAGCATTAAACAAAAAATACCTATTAGCTGTTGAACATTTTCTAAGAAATATTTGTCTTCTTAATCGTATTGAAATTTGTGTTTTTGGAATTATCAAAGTCAAACGGCATCTTTATTTAAAGCTCATTAATCATTTGTCGTCAGAAAATTCAAAAAAATATTGATTTTTTGTAAGCAATTGTTGATAATTTAACCTTTTTTAATTAAGCCATTTTTCATCTTGCTGCGCTAAATTTTGGGCAAAAATATTTAACAAATACTGTATTTTCTATCTTCAATTATGGAACTTATTTTAAACATTTTTCTTAGAGACCTCATGTTCAATTCTCTAAGCAATTAAATAAAAAACTGGTTTTAAAAAAAATTGCGACTACAAGACTACAATTTTTATTAAGTTTTTTCCTTCTCCTGTAAAGTAAGAAAAATATTAGTTAGGGCCTTTCTATATTAAAGCGAAAACGCAAAACGCAAGAATTTTAAAATTGATTTTAATACACTTTTAATCTAATTTTTATAATTTTTGTTATAAAATTCTGTTTAATAGAGAAATATTTGTATAAAATTTGTTAATAAATTCTTTTACTACAGAAATCTTAAAAAAAAACGACGTTTTAAGTGTTTGCGTTTTGCGTTTACGGAATCCATTTATAGTGTAAGTATCTGTATATTTTATTGTTACAAAATATGTATTAGTATGCGATAGTTCTTACTTTGTTTGTCTACTCTTTGGTATTTGTCTTTATTTAATAATATTTCCCTGACTCAAAATTGCTTAAGAAAAATCTACTCCAACTCTTTTCTAAATTTACCCTCAAACTACACAGAAAAAATTAAATATTGTCTCTAATCACCAAATTTATCCCAAATTCATAGAATCAAGCAAACAATTTTTTGATTTTGCACCTACCGCCAACATGATTATAAAGATTACTAAAAATTAATTCAAGTTGTTTTTATTCGATCTTTTCATATACGAATAAATAAAAATGCTTTCATTTCAAGCTCGAGGCCAGTATTGAAAATAAATTTTATTTTAATCAACTCAAGTTGAACCACAGTCGCGGCAAAGAAATGAACAGTAATTTTCCGTGGTCAATATAATGATGATACTCAAAGAGTATCGAAATATCGGAAATTTAAAAACAAAATTTATTTTCAATACTGTCCTCGAGCTTGAAATAAAAGCATTTTTATTTATACGAATACAAAAAAATTTAAGAATTTAAATATATTTTTTTATTAAATGATATTTTTAATTTAAATTAAAAAAATGATACAAATTATTTGGCAATTAAAACAATGTGCTAATTGATTTAATTAAATATAGGTCAGCTTTTGGCATTTCCCAACAACAAATCTACAAGTGTTAATTATTTTATTTAAAGCGAAATAATAACTTTAGCTTTTTTTTTGTTATTTAATTAATATTTTAATTAAAAATTTTAAATTTTCCTGCATTAAAAAAAAAATTAGTTGATCCAATTATCACAATAATTAATTAAATTAAAATGCTTTTTTAACAATTTTTTTAATTGATAAAAAAACAACTGTTAAGTTTTTCTGTGTACAAAAACAACTCTCTTAACTTTTCAGATTTTAGCATGGCATAACATGACCCTTACTTTCGAAGACCTTACTCAACCTCTACTTCGACTTAACTTAGGTCCTTTCTTGACATTAGTCGAATTACTCAATAATTCTTTAATCAAAGGCACTTTCGGTTTAATAGTAATTGGACCTTGACCTCTGATCTATTCCGTATATAATTTGAATCTATAATAATTGGAAAGGAGTTCATTAATGTTACTTTTGGACAAACAAGATGTGTAATCGAAGGCTCGTTTGCCTCATTAAACTTTTATAATATAATTTGTTATCTAGGTGGTACGTACACCAAGATAACTATTTTGTGTGTTGTGTTATCCGAGTGCTACACAAGAATAATTGGCTTATTTATCTTCGTCAAGATGGTACACAAGGATGAAGGTAATTAAATTAACGACGTGTTGTCTTTGACTGCTTTATACGAAAAAGAGTGTACTTTATTAAAAACTCAACATATTTATACTATAAATTTTTTTACAAGCACAAAAAACTTAAAATTAATAATAAAAAAAATAATATTAAAAACAGAAACGTAAGTAAATTAAAGTTTACGCGTGTCAGAAATCGTTCATTCTTTTGGTGCACAAATTTTATTTCTCATCGTTGGTCAATGCAATGGATATTGAGTTTCATACTGTAATTTGAATAGGCACGTGTAAATTTAATATTTCGTTTATTTAGTTTGTGTCATCAGTTATACTGACGTTTGAATTCTCACGCTTTGCTTGACCATAATGTGGGAACAAAAATAGAAAACAAAACATGAAATTTACTAATTATATAAGAGATTGACTTTATTTTGTTGCTAAAAAATCATAAACACAAAACACAAAAAAAAGGGGAATGTATTTCTATTAAAGATTAATTTTATTTTATTTATTAAAATCGTTAAAATAATTGACACAAGCGTTGCCGATTTCTTTGTAATTATCCAAAAATAGGACAAACCCTTTTTTTCTTAGACCAATTTTGGATCATAAAATTTTTGTGAAATTTCTCATTAACATTAACTTTTATACAAGTAAATTGTTTAAGGAAACTTTTTTTCTATTCATTAAAAACTTATTAAATGTTTAATTATTATTTTGTCTCTTTCCATTGTTTTCACAATAATAAAAATAATAATAATAATAACAATAATGTGCGACAAATTTCCTTTTAAACGGCTACGTCACCAAGCAAATCTGCAGGATTTGGGCTACGAAGAATTCAAGAGCAGTTCAACAGCGACAATAACAATCACCTACGTAAACTGTTTATTGTTGTGTTTCCACCAAAAGCATATTCAACCCCTAATTTGTTGAATATGATACTAATTTTTAAATTGCTGTTCACTGTATCGGACGATGTTAAAAAATATTGTTAGACCATTCAACTTTGTGATTTTACAGCTCAAATTACAGATGCATTGGAAGCTTTCGCGACAAATGCATTAATTTATGCACCGGCGATGTTAACTGCGTTCCACCTGACCTGACAGTTTGAAAGAAAAAGTGTATGTGAACAGGCAAAAAATATCCCCCAACTATAAACCTAATTGTGGCGGAAAATGTGTGAAAACTTTTGTAAGGATGGTACAAGGACCATTTATGTGCGACTCTGCAATATTCTGTACGTTAAATTGACTGAAATGGTAATGAAAAATAAATGAAAATTTAGTTTAAAACCGGTCTACTTATTTTTCATTAATTTTAACGAAAAGTTCATTAAATTTTTACTGTTAAAAATTCAACTTCATATTCCGTAAAAACAAATACATTTTTAGTTATTTTATAAAATTTAACTATCAAAAAATTAACTACAATAATATTCAGTTATACACGGGAATATTCAGTTATTTTATTAAATTCGGTAATTTTCGTTTACTTTACAAAAGAGCCGAATTTCTAAAAAATACCAGACAGACACCTTTTCGCTTGTTTTTCTAATGAGAGAGAGAGAGAGAATATTATTATTTACTTACCCCGTTATACATGTTTGTTTTACTTTAGTTGTACTGAACACGTTGTTTACAGAACAACTCTCAATTATAAGCCACCCTCGATATGGTTTCGCCATTATTTTACTTTCAAAATTGTATGTATTAAACTACATAATTTTAACAAATAGAAAACTGGAATTTTTTTTACTCAAAACAAGCAAATCGTTTTTTTAGATAACCAAAAATTTATTTTGGATATTTAAATTATTTAAAATAACTGGAATATTCATTTGTTTTCACAGAATTCGCGGTGGAATTTTTGACTGTAAAAATTAAATGAACTTTGCGTTATTTTAAATTAAATTTTTATTTAATTTTACATAAGGAAGACTCTAACTTAATGGAGGACATTATTAACATCAACTGAAAATCCGTATTATTATGCACTAGAGGTCTGCTTTGAATAACTCACTTGTTTGCCTTTACCCAAAGTGCACAACATTTATTCAATTATAAAACATTTAAAAAGATAAGAAGGGAGTAAACCATATACAAAAATAAGAATGAATGAATTGAATAAAAAACTTGTTTACTGTAAATTAATATGAGAGGCATTCATAAATAACAAAACATTGAAATGACCCGTTAGAGAGAGCAAGTTTACAAAAAATATTCAAATAATTTTTGAATTATTGAATGTGCATACATTTATTTGAATACCTTGCCATAATATGTGTGTAAGCTTGTGGCTTCTTTTTTTTATAAGAGTTAAGCTTACACATACATACATAATGTGTAGGTACACATATTTTACATTCAAATTATATTTGAATAATTTACTCATTTGACTTGAGTTGACTGAATAGAATGAGTTTTTGTTGTTTTGTCTCTGGTTATTTTTTCATTTGTTTCGTTATCATTGGGTGATCGACACATTGTAATTAAAAAACAAATGAGTGTGTTGAAATTGCTTTTTATTTATTCTTGCAGACCTCTATTATGCACTTAGTTTTTTGAATAAATGTTAGAATCATATAAAAATGTATTTGCTTAGAATTTTAAATGTTTAATACTTCTTAAATAAACTTCAGTTCGTAACAGTTATAATATTGCGAGTGCACTTACAGGATTTAATTTATCAAGCTATTAAGTTCAAATTGCACAATTAAAAAAAAAAAAATTTAAAATATCATTAAAAAAATTGTTCGTAAATAAAAAGCATTACATATTCTCAAACACAAAATTTGTTTTGCGTAGTGCTCCACTGGAAGTTAGAGAAAAACAAATATATGTATATCTAACATTTTTGATAATTTCAGCGCTTGGTCTGTGTAAAATTGATTTTAGCAACACTCCCTGTTGCAAGTTATAAAATATTCTCATTTAAAAAAGAGCTTAATACATGTTTAAATCAACATGATAAAACTTTACATTTACAAAAAAAAGAGAGCGCAAGGTTGTTAAGCACCAACCAAACAAATTTTCCTTCACACACATGTAAAGAATATAAAATTAATTTTCATCACAATAAATGTTCATTAGTAAAATGTTTTTAAGCAAATCATATGCTCAAATAATCAAACAATATTTTCAAAATATGTACATTCTGTAGATTTTGTATTAACAGAAATGCTGCTGTCTTCATTACACAGATTTGTTTTTAAAATACACTTAAAGCAAACATAAACTACGAGAATGCCAAATGAACCAAAAATTAACTCAAAACAAAATAAAATTTGCTCAAGGTAAAACTTTTATACAAACAACAAACCAATGAAAAATTCGAAATTAATCATTTCAAGTTGCTAATTAACATTTTCATTATAGTCGGAATGTGGTGTAATTAAATATTTTACATAATTCTATTGCTAAAAGTGAATTAATGTGATGTGATATCTTTTTCGAAGAATTATAAAGAATTTTTTAACAGTGGAATATTTTATTTATATTTTTAATATCATTGTTTTGTATAGAACCCGATTTGTGGTTAGAAATTTTAATTTTTAAAAGAATTTTGATAAAAGAAACAAACACCACAAAGCAAATTAAACAATGAATGAAAACATTAAAAGAATCTTTTAATTCATGTTAATTACTGCTACGTTGTTAGAAGTGATAAGATTTGTAAATAAGAATGAACAGAAACACACACACACAGGTAGCTATCAAATGAAAAATTAAATATAGTAATTTTAAACACAAACAAATCAACATTATTACGTTGTAATTAAATTTTGTTTAAAACAGTGTAGCATGTAAGAAAACGGTAAATTTGTGGGTTTACTAACTTGGAGGATTCACAAGTCATATTGTCGAAATATCCTAATGTCTTACAATAGTTTAAAAAAATTAGTGCTGGCTTTCATACAAAAAAATTATTATTATTTTGTCATAACTACACAGTAGAAATTTACATAATGATTGGTTGCTTAAAGCGCTCATATTTTCTTCTTCTTATTACTTTAGACATATGACAACCTTGTGAATCCCCCAACTGTGTAAAATATTACTTTTAACACAAAAATTATAAAAAACATTTATTTCTGTGGCATATTCAAGCCAAAATTAAAAACTTGAAATAAATTGTTGTTACTCATACGAATTTTCATGCCAAAAACATTTTTATTAACGTTTTTAAAATTTTGTTTTATAGACGACATTGTTTTTCAATTTTGGTTTATTTTATTTTTTTATAAAAACTTTTTCGTTATCTTATCTCGACGTAAGATGTTTTGTCAGAATGCCACAGATTTGTATTTCAAAACTTATAGGCAAAAATATAGCCACACATCTGTTTCAAAAATAATTGAAAAAATGGTACATATCAGTGCAATAACTCTAAATGAAAAAAATCCCAAAATAAACTGACAAAAAGAAATTAATCCAAAAATAAATATCAATAATTCCCAATTAAAAAATAAAACAAATCCGAACATTTGGGCCGATATTTCATATTGAAATAACTCCCAAAACATTAATGAAATAACTCCCAAAAACAATCCATCACAAATGAAATAAGGCAACACGAAATAACACCCGATGAAATAACGCCCAATTAGAAAAATGAAATAAATCCCAATAAAATTGCAAAATTTGGAAATTGGGCCTAATTTCGTTTTTTTGGGTTTTATTTCATATTTAAATTTGGGGTAATTGCATTATGAAATAAAGCCTAAAAAAAGTAATCCTCAAATTATTTAATAGGATTTTATTTCACATAAAATTTTTTTGAAATAAGATTTTCATAATTTTGAGCATTTTTTATGCGTAGTTTGTGTGGCGGAGGAACCCAATTATTTCATTGGGTCTTATATTATTATTTCCTTGGGTTTTATTTCATTATGAAATAAGTCCCAATTAACAAAATTTTTTTATTTTTAAATTGGGGATTATTTCGTGAAAATTTGGCACTTCTTAATTTTTTTGTACTTGGCTGTTACTTCATTTTATTGGGGTTTCTTTCACTGGGGTTTATTTCGTGTCGCCATGAAATAATTCAGCTAATTGAAATAAGGCCCAAAAAAAAATTAAGGAACTCCCAGACGAAATAAATATGATATCGAAAAATTTTGAAAAGGCCCCGAAAAATAATGAAAATAATATTCTCCTGGTCTTGAGAACGACCGAAGCACGTCTTTGAAAAAAAAACTTTTTTTGGCGAAGCCGGTGTTTGTTACACCATCTGGAGACCGACCATAGTGGTTCAGCGATTGGTGGCATTAAATATAAGGAAACATCGCAGAGCCTTAAATTTTGGTATAGACTAATATTTAGTTGTGGTAAAAAAAATCCTGCAAACATGAAAAAATCTGAGCACAACACGCTTACTTCCCATATAGCACAAAAGGTAAAAATCATTGTAGAGTCACAATTTTTTGCTCAATGCAATTTTATGATAATACTACCGGACCCGGCGAACTTCGTCTCGCCCCAATTTTAAATGCCAAAATTACACCTGTCAGATTGCGCCAAGTCTAATTCAAAGTATAAAGTCATCTATTCTACTTTTTCATTTCGAAAGCCATTAAGGCATAATTTAACACAAAATTTCGTACAAAAAATCAATTTTCGATTTTTCCAATTTTCCGACTTTTGCGGAGAGATTTTCCAATTTTCCGCATTTTCTGCAATTTTGCATGATTTTCACTCAGAACTTTCTATTGTTTGATTTGAAATGCCACTAAGGAATAAGTTCACACAAAATTTCCGAAGGGATTTTCCAAAATGTTCTCCCGTAAAAACCTTCTCCTCGAAAATACGAACAACTGTCAAAAAATGTTACAGAAATTGGCCCAGCCGTTCTCATTTTATGAATTACTATACATTTTTTACACCATTTCTATATACATATTGGATTTTGCCACGCCCCGAAAATCAAAAATCAGACTTCACAATGTCACCCTCCTGAATATTCTGAAGATTTCCTGATAATTTCATCAAAATCGGCCCAGCCATTTTGGAGTCCATACGTTACATTCACACATCCTATTTTTTATATATAGAAGAAAGATACATAGATAGATATAGAATAGATATAGATTAACCAATAGTGGAAAAATAGCAAAATCTGCTAACAACCACGCCTACCTCTCATGCAAAATGACCACATAAAATTCAATATAGTCCTTTTTAACAAAGCTAGAGCGCTTAAAAAAGCTACACAGGTTTTAATTTTTACCACCAACAACTTGATGATATGGGGGGAAAGTTTCACATCTAATTTCTTTAGCACTCCATCTTAATGTTTGATACTGATGTTACGATAAACAAGCATCAATAATGAGGCATAGTGCTTTTTCTGGACTAAACATTTTTGAAAATTTTTAATCCTTTGTATTTTTTTTTTTTTTTTGCAGCTGATGAAATTAGTTCTGCGGAATTACTATCACATTACTGCTGTTCTTTACTCCTTTAAGCTCAAGATTGGCAAAGTTCAAAATTTTTAGAAGAGCGACTACGTTTGACTTTATGAAAACACATTGGTTCTTAATATTCTTCCAGTTCTTCACCAAAACAATACATATTTTCCAACCAAACATAATTTTATTCAACAAATCTATTTATCATACGTTTTGCACTGGCCCACTTAATCTTTAATTTTGGTGAAAATTGTTTACTTAAACATTTTTTTAATTGATCTACGTTAATAATTGATATTATTTGTTGAAATAATATCGCAAACTACATCATTGTTCTTATCACAATCTAATAAAAGATCAAAAATTTCATAATAAAATAACTGAAGATTGTCCATATTTAAATAATTTTCTTCAATTTGTCACTTCATAAGCAATAAACTAATTAGCTATAATCATGGTCCAATTGGTAGATCTGCTCGAAACTCCTGCTGATTTGTAGTTGCGTTGTTTACGTGCAATTGTTTTTGTAGCAATTGCTTTTGACTTTTTTTGCCATTTTTTACACAAACAAAATGCGTGTTGTTTTATCTATTGTTGGATGGTTGTAGTTGCGCAAAGACCTTCCGCTAATAATCACAGCTGATAGAAATATTGATCTTTCAATGACAACAAAAACAGCATAAAAAATAATGAGGCGAAGTTATTGCAAGCACTACTAAGCAGGGTTTTAAAAACTGCAGTCAAAACCAAAAACTGTCAAACAAATTTGTGTCCAACTTTACGATTTTTGAGTTAATTTTTTGGAAAAAATAAATAAATGTTTTTAATATCAAAATCAAACTTAATATACATTCGGTGCTTCGAATTAAGAAAAAAAATGCTTAAAATTTATTGATTTTAAAGTTTTTTCTTAATCCTGGTACTGCAAACCCTTAATTTGACACGGCTTTCTTAACATAACCAACAATAAACTTACCATTCATTGTTATGTCAGAAAAGCCTTCACATTAAAAGAAATTTTATTGAACCATTTTACTAAATAATAAAAATCATAATAACAATTTCATTAATTATAATCGCTTTCAAACTGTGCTAATGTTAGTATTTATGTTTTTACTAATTTATACTTCAACAGCGATAATTCCCACAAATTATGAACAAAATGTTAATACAAACAAAACTGTGGTAGCCACCCAAACTAAGGCACAAAAGGTGCCAAGACAATTTAAACAAAACTCTTAAAGAAAAAACTAGAAAAAAATGCTAAAATCTGGCAAAAAAAACCAAATGACACAGCCATTCAATTTTATTAAAGAGTTTAACTCAATTTGTTCAATATTAATTTGTTTTTCATCATTTGTTGTTGCTGCTGCGGTTGTTATTGTTGCCCCGGGTTAATTGAAATAACATAAACAAATAAGTAACACATACAATCATAACTTTTTTATATATGTATATGTATATGTAAATCTAATATAACTCTGCCACCACTGATACCAAAAAGAAAAAAAATTGAAAAACAGATGGTCTAAGAACTACTCATTTAGTATTTACATTCACACAATAGAATTTTCATCAAGTGCAAAGAGGAAAAATTGACGAGTGAGAGAAGAAGAAAAATTAAATTAACGCATTGTTTGTTTATTATTGTTAATTAATACTGATAACATACGTTTTTTCGTTCACTTATTTTTGCTGTTTTGCTGTGTTATTAATAAACATAATTATGCGTTTACGTATGTAAGAAGATACATTTACCCAGCGGGAAAACTCAGAAGACCTTCTTACCTCAGGCCTTTTTAACGGATTGGTTAAAATTTTTTTTGATTCAATTACTATTCCCTTCTAACTGTCAAAGAATGCCACATAGAAGGCCTCGGCTCTTTCGTTTAAACCATAAGATACACGTTCCACATTCGCTTCAATAAGAAGTGAGTAAAGAAGGAGTAAAATGTTTTGTTTTGTTTTTATGCAGACGCAAAATAGTTATTCTTTTTCTTTATGCTCCCGTTACCATTCTTATGTAACTGCTAAAGAAGCGAGAGCGGAAGTCCTGCTGTGCAATCAAAAAGATATGAGTTTGGGATGGAGCGAGCAGGCCTTGTATATCCAAAAGAAGGATTACAGAGGCCTTCTATAAGGCATCCGTACACCATCTTTTTCCCGCTGAGTACTTACACGAGATTGTTGAATATGTTTTTATTTTAAATGCCGTATGTGCTTATCAGTGTTGCCATTTCAGGGGGTCTACTCTCTATTGCGATGCGAAAGAAAATTGTAGCAAATCTAGCGATTGGTACTCTTTAATACGTTTGCGCATATGTCTTTCGCATCTTTAATTTTTTTTTCTTTTCGTAAATCATCACTTTATTTTATTTACATTTTCCAATTTCAAATATTTTTACATACTTTGGCATTTAATTATTGCAAATCCGCGCCACCTTAAATTTTTATAGCCACTATTCAGCTTATTTTTCAGAAAATTTTGCGAAAGTGATAGAGAGTACCAAGTTGGCATTTAGCTTTCGCATGTTTTCGCATCGCAATAGAGAGTAGACCCCCAGCTATTTAGTTCCTAGAATAACCAATTTTTCATTCTGTTTTCCTTCGAAAAAATTAATTTAGGCACTATTATTTCGCAAAGTTTTGGATTAAAAAATGTAGATAATGCTATCGTAATGCAAACCATAACATTGGCCAGCAAGGTTTTGGACTTTCTTAGGGTAATTTGGTGGGCTGAAATCGAATCTGTAATTGGTTTTTCACGTCAGGTTTTCGAGATACAAAAAATGTTTTTATCCGTAACTTACATAAAAAAAATCACTAGTTTATTTAAAAATCAATGAGTTTTCAAAAGTAAATGGCGTTATTTGAACATCGTTTGTATTTGTTCGTTCGGTTTTACGTATTAGAGTCCAACAATAGCCTCCGAGCATGCTTTTGTCTCAAAATCCTTCATAAATTCTTTTACTTTGTTTAAATGTTGATGAGCACGCTCCCCTTGTTTGCGCTCACAGCACCTAGTGTTTTTTTTTTTTTTTTTTGAAAAAAATCGAAATGCGAATGAAGGTGGCATGTCATAACGTCCAGAGTCATAGTGTCCGTAATTACTAAAGAAGTTAAATACAAAAAAAGATCTACATACACGCTGAGAAAAACGTGTTTTATTATGGTCGCAACCAACAAAACTATTTTTATAGACACTAATTTAACCATAATATGGTTGTCGGTTACAATGATTTGGTTAAATTAAACATATTGCGGTTACATTTTTTTTAAAAATAGTTTTGTTGCTTTTTCTCTGGGTGTATATATTAAATATATAACGGAAACACTTTTAGGCTAAAGGATTTTTTCTCTATGGTATAACAAATACCGGCTTCGCTAACTAAAGCTTATCTGCACAGACGGCCTTCGGCCGGGCGCAAGGATTTTCTCCTCTATGGTATAACAAATACCGGCTTTGCTAGCTAAAGCTTCTCAGTATAGACGGCCTTCGGCCGGGCGCAAGGATTTTCTCTTCTGATAAACGAAACGTATCAGAAAGCTATGCAGCACATAAAAATTCTTTCTTTATTTTATTTCGAAGCATTATTCTAGTTGACAACAAAATGTTCCTGCTATAGCCTTAAAACTGCATACAAATTAAAGTAGTTCCAGCCAGGGCCTGGAGTTTGCCACAAAAACTGCATACAACAAACAAGTGGTCCCAGCCAGGCCCAGGTGGTAGTTTGTGCCACACAAATTAGGTATCTGCTTAAGAGTTAAGGTCAAATAGAATCTGTTGTACTTCACACGTCGGTTTTTTACAACTGACAACTAAGTTGATATACAGGTCTTCTCATAAGTTTTGTCTCTGTACATGCAAAGTAGTGAAGTTTGGCAACTTTTAACGTCCGTTGAGGTTTTGTTTATGCCTAAACTGAAGGCATCAGTTTTCCCATCCCAGGTTTTTATTTTAAACGATAGTTAAATTGATTTTTTTATGAAATTTAAAATTGTACATCTAAATTGTTTTGAAAGTCAATTTCTCGTACTAGATATCTTTATATTTTGATAACGTTTTTGAAAATAACCAACAGGAAAGTGTTTTCATATGGTTAAAAATGCTTTATTTTGTTCATGATTTGGCAAAACCTCCAAGTTGTTTCGATACTTGGATGATATTTGACGCCTTTTCGAGCAAATCTGAAAAGCCTGATAAACATATCGACGTTGTCTTTGGAAATATCACCAAGTTGTTTGTAGATATTGGAGCTATATCCCACACAACCACCCTACTATAGAATCCATACACCTGTGAACCGTAATCGACGTTTTATTTGGTCTATTTTTGAACGTAATAGACGTTTTACCAGTTTGGTTTTTTAATTGTTTAAATTAAATTGTTTGCGTTGTGCGTGAGCAAAAAAAAAATAACTAAAATGGAGAGCAAATTTACTATTTCGGTCTTGATGTAGCGGTCTGGCCCAAAATCTTCCACTTCTAACCATTAGGCCGAGGCCACGCAATGTGGCTTATTACTAAGCGTCAATTCTGAGCGGTTAGTTGTTAAAGTGTCATTATCAAGAGAGGTTTGTTTAATGTTATTACGCGCAAATCGTTTTCATATTTATAAAAATGTAATGCGTTTAAGAAAACCAAAGAAGAAGATTTGATGCTCATACTATTAATGAAGCAAATTTCCAGACAGATCCTTTGATTTTCTGTTCCAAAAAATTTAAAAAAAAGATTTGGCTATGTAGATATATAATTTTATGATCTTTGCTGCTCAGAAAACAGCTAAATTTAGAAGCGCCGATTAGCCGCTTAGAAATTCCGTTCATTGCGTGGTCACTTCAGTAGAATTTAATTTGTTTTAAATTTTTGCCACTCACCGCTCTGCCGCTAGCCGCTTTGCTCTTCAGTGCGTGGCCTCAGCCTATCATTAAGAAAGGTCCGAGCTTTATAAAGCAAAATTAATATAAAGAACAAAACTCAAAATATCCTCGAATTCCATTCAAAATTTTTGTATATTAATAAATTGTTTCAAAAACTGCTGATTAAATATCCGTCATCAAAATAGTCATTGTGTGCATTTCCTCCGTTGTTACGTTATTGTAGGTTAAAAAAGGCAACGTACAAGGTACGATGTATTCATTGAGCCTCGACCTTTAGCCAAAAAATTAATGCAAATAAGAGGAAAATAAGAAGACGAGAAACTAGAATTCAAAATTTCAAAATAAAAAGGGTTCAACTAAAAAATCCCTATTGTTCTGAAAATCATGTCTAATTTGTAATTTGTAATTTTTATTTTTTTTTTTTTTTTTTGTAAAAATATCACTTTCTTGAATAAATCGAGATTAGACATTTTTTTTTTTGAAATTAACCGTTAGCAACACTGATACCAATGTCGAATAAGTCCTTTGCTTTACATTCTATGTGGATATTAAAGCCTTGAATATCTATTTTATATCTATAGCTATATGATTCAACAAATACTTTTGAAATACATTAAAAAAAAAGAAATCATAAAGCTTTTTCGAGGTTTTTTTTAAATGCAAGAATTCCTGCTATTCCGAAAAATTTTAAATTTTTTCCCGGAAATTAAAATAATCCGGGTTATAATTTTAATGTATAAATAAATATTTACTATTAAAGCAAATTTAATTAAATCTGGATGTACATAGCTCTTCATTTTAAACAGCTTGTCGTTTATAAGCTCCGCAATATAAAGTTTTTCCCCCAATTTTTATTTACTTGTTATTGAATTTGTCTATACAAATTAGCCAAAATATGAACACATTAAATTTAATTAACTAATTTTTTCCTTCATTTACCATTTACTTATGCGAACTTTTTTTAGATAATAACAGTGTATATCCTTTCCTTTGTCCCTTAGGCTCTCTTGGCTGTCTATCGCTCTGCCTGTCCTTCTACATGTTCGGTTACTTGTTGTTTGTTAATACACGTGTCTGTATTTATGGGCGTTTAACAAAAGAAAGATTTAGATAAACTTATTTGTATTATTATTATTGTACTATCCATAAGCTGACATACTGGTTTACCACCTTCCGTCTCTAACGTGTAAATTATTGTAGCACAAATTTGTTTAAATATGCGTAGTTATAATAATTATGTTGAAGTTTAGTGTTCAAGGTTATTTGTGATATTTGTAAGTGAAGTAAATTTTAAAACTGTTTTTTTCTTCGTTAAGTGGATATTTTATGGAATTTTGTGATTTGACTTGTTTTTTTTTATTATTAAAAAATGAAAATGTGCAGAAAACATTTTATTTACATACATATCGTTGTGCCAGTGTTGCCAAAACTTGGAGACCAAAAATGACTAAATTTACGGGAAAAAATGGCTAAAAGCTTTTTTAAATAAAAACACATTAAAATTTAATAACAAAACATAAATAATTCATTTAAAGTTGTTTACGATGAAATTGTAAGTTAAGATCAATTTCTTAAATAAGAATAAACGATATTTAGTATTTTGAAAGATATTTAAAAAATTATATCATCGATAAATTTTATGTCGTTATTGCTCAACTCATAGGAATCACTCGTGCGTATTAGTTTAAAATTATTTGAAGGTAAATCATAATCATATACGAAAAGGTGGGCTTAGGACCAATATTTTGAGGTATTACAAACATCAGCACAAACGCATAGTACCCTCTCCACTATTGTGGTGTTGGTATAAATATTTCATTGATAAAATCGAATTAACGGTTGCTTAATGTAACCTATTTCTGAAATTACTTTTAACGATGTTTACTTCAGCATTATACCATGGAAGTGAGAGCAACTTTATAGTAAATTCTGAAATTTCTTAAAAAAATTTGTTGCCGCCAGCATCTCTTTATTGGAATACTTGCAACCAGAAAGAAACACCGATGTTTGTGTTCCTTTATTTGAAATATGTTTCATCATCATCATTTATAGCGATTTTCAACATTTGTAAAAGTTGTGATTTATATTAAAGGCGTTTTAATTGTTAAATATGTTTATTTTGCTTTGATAAATGTTTATAATAAAATAAAAATTATTCGTTTAAAAGAAAAACTGCAAGAAAAATTTTATGGCTAAACAACTTGAAAAATGGCTAATGGCTAAATGCATTTTTTAATGGCTAAACAGAATGGCTAAATTGGCAACACTGCGTCGTGCCGAAGTTATCTTGCCGTATATCACAAAAATTGTAATACACAAAAATGTACGTGAAAAAGTCGTCCAATATTTTTGTCAGATATTGTGTTTGAAGTTCTTTATCGATTTATATAAAAATATCCCAAGTCATAGAAAAAAATTTTCACGTCTGAAAATTTTTTTAAATTTTTTCGTAAACTTTACGGCAAAATAATGTATTAAAAAACTACATTCATGTGTTTCATAAATATTGAAAATTATTTTATAATAATTTTATATTATTGATAATTTTATATAATTTTTCCAACTTAATTTGACAGTCTTTGTAACAGTTTCAAATTCAACCATTGAGAGCTACAGCATTAAGCAGCGCGTTAAGGTTTTTACGAAAACGGACTTTCAAATCAAAAATACATTTCGTGCTCATCGTGAGTTTTTTGGTCAGAAAATCGATGAAACGTGTCCCCAATTGGTAGAATTGTGCGGGCATCATCGGGCCGTACTTCTTCGAAAATAAGGTATGCCAAGCAGTTACTGTGAATGGTGTTCGATATCGCGAGCTATTAACGGAATTCTTGTTGCCAGAAATTGAGGATATGGACCTGGACGATAAGTAGTTCCAACAGAATGTATTAAACGGCCATAGAAACAATTACTCTTTTGCGCGTGAAATTAAATGGTCATGTTAATTGGCCGTCACGATCATGTGATTTGACACCGTTGGCCTTCTTTCTTTGGGGATATTTAAAATAAAAAGTGTACGGCAATAAACCAAGAACAACCCAAGAGCTAAAGGATTCGATAATTCGGAACATTAACGAACTTGAACCTCAATTATGTCTTAGAGTCATTGGAAATATGGACCATCGGATAGAGGTATGCCACCGAAGCTGTGGCGAGCATTTAGCCGATATTTTGTCTCACACATGAATGTCATAGATCCTTCTCTGAAAAAGTTTTGTTTTATTTACAATTAACATCGTGCATTATGGTTTGCCCGCCCTTAATAATTAACATTTGATTGCTTAACAATTAAATGAATTTAAGCATTCCATCAATAAATATAATAAATAACGAAAACTTTTAAAATAATCGTAATATTTATAATATATTCTCTTTTTCGTAAATTTGCATACGATTTTTGTTGTATTTTCACAATTGCATACTTATGTTACATACGATATTATGGCGCATTTAATTTTTCGCAAAAGAGGATATATTTACAGCATAATGACTTCGTAATATCTCATTAACCATAAGAGATAGAGACATAAGAACAGATCGATAGATCTCTTAAGTTTACCACAGAGAACGGTCTTATCTAATTGCTTTTTTTCTTTTTTTTTTGTGATATACGACAAGATAACTCCGGCACGACGATATGTCTAGATATTAAAATGCTTTTTAAGAAATTTAAGAAACAGACTGATTTTGAAACAAAAGGGCTCAATTTGGCTATGCAAAATGGATGTGGTGATAGTGTTATAATTTTGAGAAATATCAATAAATAAATAAACGGAGGGCTAGATGGGGAAAATAATAACAATTTATTTTAGGTTTATTTGGTTTGGTGGTTGTTTTTCAAGCGTTTATTTTCAATATTTATATTTTAATTGCAAGTACATATCGTCGTTCGCAAGTTATTGTGTTCTATACCGCAAAATATAAAAAATTGAGATAAGATTGATTTTTAGGTAAACTTTTAGAGATCTGTCGATCTGTGTTATCAGTTTGCTCGAATCGTTTATAGTTTTCGAAACATGAGACAATCTGGCCAACCGTGTTGTTTTAAGGGTTTCATTAAGTTTTAAGGCAGTAAAAATATTGTTGCACTAGGTCTTACATTGCTAACATTATCATATTTTGGTTGACGAGGCCATTCAAACATATCTTTTAAACTGAACAAAAAAAATCTATTAAAATACTTAAACGGAATATAAGACATACAATTATTTTCTTTTAACTTTAAATTAATACCTTGAAAACCCTTCGTTTAGAAATTTCTCTTGAATTCAACATTTTCGTGTACTTTTCATACTCTCACTACAATTCCTCTTAAAATTCTCCTTAACTTTCTTTGAAAAGAAAACAATTTTAATTAGTTAGTAAACAATTTTATGCCATTAACTAATCTCATTTTCAGTTGCATTCAATTATGCAAAACAAAAAAGAACGAAATAAAACCAAACAAACGAAAACAAATCAAGAGATATCAATTACTTAAGCGATTGCTAATAAAAAATAAAATTTACTGAAAATGTACAGAAAACGACACGATAAAAACATACAATTAAAATTTTTGTGTACATTTCTTTTTTTATTAATAAAAGAGAAACAATTGACAAAATAAAACGTCAATTAAAATGTAAAAACAATGAGGAAAGACTCAAGGTATATTTATACAAGGTAGACTCATTTGGGAGTGTAGACATGCTGCTCTATAAAAATAACCATGTGGAACGGAATTGTCAAAATTGTCTTCATATAAATTTAACGCACACATGTACAAATTTTGGCTCATATACACGAAATTTGACATTGGTGTTCCAACTTAGGTAAACAGCTGACAAACATATGGGCCAACGAGTTTACCTTGTGTAAATATACCTTGGAAAGACTAAAACAAATTTTGGAAGACTTTTACTTCATACACTAAACAGATTTGCTTAAGAATTCAACCAAATTTAACTTTTGATTAAATTTTCTTTTCGACTGTGTAACTTTAAATTTTGTTGGTGAAGTATAAGGATATCCCTAATTTCTCAGTATACGTTTCTTGCAATCACTCCTGCTTACCCAAGCAAAAAAGTCACACTTTTGTTATTCAGTAATTTCTCTCAGTGTATATTTTTGTTCCTGAAGGATTTTTTTCTTCGTTTTGTATGCTCTTTATTATCATTGTCGCTTAACTGATAATAATATAATTGCCAATAAAGAAGGGAAAAAGTAGGTGTGTTTTCTATGTGAAAATAATTGTAATATTTGCTTAAACAAACGCTATTAATTAAAATTAAAATTATGGGGAAAAAAATTATTTTAACAATACAAACGATAAATTTAAAAATTTCGTTTACAATTAATAAATATAAATATTGTTGAAATCAACAATAGCATAACTTAGGGTGTCTTAATGTTTACGTCATAACAAGCATAAATTAAGGCTGGGAACTTAAATCAAATATTTGGTTTTTGTTTAAAGGAAATACAACAGAATATATTTTGAAGTGTGCTTTCTTTATGCAAATATACATTGGCATTTAATAAGCCCATTAAAATAAGGGTCAATCTATAAATAGCTTTAACAATTTTTTATTAAACGAGTTTTTTACCGTAAATGTGTTGCGTTTCAAAAAAATCTAAATTAATAAAACCTCATACAGTTTTCAGTTAATTTTTAGGAAATTTTAGAAAAAATAAAGATAATGTGTAAACAAAAAACAAAAAAAGGAAATTTTTTTATCAATAAGATTACAATGGCCGATATAATACTTGATAACCTACTTGACCAAGCGATAAATGAACTAAAGAAGAAGAATATCCATTTTAAGTACATAGTTAAATATGTAGACGACATATTAGCGATAATCAAAATTAAAGATAAAGATGAAATACTGAATGTTTTAAATACTTACCACAACAAAATTCAGAATTGGAAGAAAATAAACAGATTGCCTATCTAGATACTAAGATACACAGGGACAATAACAGGATCACTTTTGATTGGTATGCTAAGGAATCATCATCAGGAAGACTAATGAACTTCAATGCTACACAGCCTAAACACCAAATTATTAATACGCAAAAAATTTTATTTTTCGAGTTTTAAATATTAGTGACAAACAATTTCATGCCAAAAATATTAAAAATATAAAACTTTTATTAACTAACAATAGTTTTCCAATTAAACTCATTTATTCATTAATTGAACAAACACAGCTAAAATTAAAAAATAATATCACTACACAAAATACTGACAAAAAGGAAAATAATTTTTTCAGTGTACGATTTATTCCTGGTTTATTGGACAACAAAAATATAAAAACAACAATAGAATCACAAAACATATGTTTTGCTTATACTCCTAACTCCACACTCAGTACAATTTTTTCAAATGTAAAAGCACCGATAGAAAAACAACAACAATGCAATGTTGTGTATGAACTTGAATTAATGGGAAATGACGAACAGAAATGTAATCAAATATATATAGGTACGACAAAACGATCGTTACAAACAAGAATGATTGAACATAAAAACGACATTTCAAAACTTAGAGAATCAACAGGGTTGGCAACACATATTCTGTCATCTGGACATAAAATCAACTTTGATGACGTAAAAATTTTAGACATTGAAGGTGGAGATAGAAAAAGGTACACAATAGAAAGCTTACGTATACAACAAAAAATAGAAAGAACAATGAACAAAAAGGAGGATACTGACAATATAAATACAAGCTATAGAGTTGCAATATAACTTCGAACTGTGATACTAATTTTTAAGCTGTGATTTTAATTTATTTTTTTGTGTTAAATGTTCTTTGTTTTTTGTAAAATTTATTTATATTTATTTTAATGTGAAAATTACTGTTAAGTTTGTAAGTTTGAAGAAAAATTATTTGGTGTATTTATGTTTTATTAATGTATTATAATTTTTTAATTAAATAGACGTAACCCTGATGAAGTCAACAAAAAATTGACGAAACGTTGGAAAAATGTAAAGAAAAGTTTTTTATTTACATTAAATAATATAGGCCTAATTAGCTGACTCGATGCAATTCAAACATAAAATATTTATTAAAATTTGGCCAAATAACACATTAGTATAGATTAAAAGAGTTTTACTAGAGAAATGTGTTTCTCGCAATATTTGGCTTCTTAAATATTTCTACCACAAAAAGTTTTGAGAAGAAAATTATTTAAAACAACAAATTTTATGTACATACTGTTACGTTCCTGCCTATTTAACACAACACACTATTGTGATCAACACACTTCAATGCTTACAATTTTCTCCGCGTGATGCGTTTTCAACTTGACGAAGTCCGAACTAAGAATCATCTTATGCCATATTTTGCGATTCTATTTATATTCTAGCCCAGACGGGCAAAATACAATAGAACGTTCGACTCCTAACGTCTATTTTGTTAAATTAACTTATGCATCTATTGTTATTAACATTGTGCATTAACTATATGGCTGAATTAAAATTGAGTTACATATTATGAGTTAAACTAAGGATTACTTTAAGGTGTTACAATAAATTAAGTTATCTATATACAACGAAAATTCTAGGATTTACAGTTGGGTTGAAGTACAATTAGGCAAAACAATTTCAATATTACATCTGTACATTGATTTTTATACACAAGAAGTGTGCACAACTAATACAATAACAATTTAAACTAATAAAGTAACTAATAAATTCTAAATAACTAATCAATACAAAATAACTAACTAAAGTTACTTTCACAAACAGAATCTGGGAATTTATTTCTTATATAAATGTTCATATTATTCGAATGGGTATTCCAAAGCGGCGCATACACTGCAATATTATTGTATATGGTATTCGCCATATTATTTCCATTTTGTCCTATATTATGCAATAAGTCGCACAATGGCTTCATTCAATAAAAAGGTGAACATAACCTATAGGAATAACATAAACAGCATTGTACAATTTTGCCAACACATTTCATTTTTTTTCTTTGTGCAATAAAAATCAAAAGTCTTTTGATTGATTTGATATAATTGGACAATTCGTAAAATTTAACAATTTTATTGCAAGTGTATGAGCCGCTTAAGTTAAGGCTTCTTAAGAAACATATCTCTGCAACTTGTTAAACAAGTATGAGTGCTATATTCGGCTGTGCCGAATCTCATATACCTATCACCATTGTGCGATAAGACAGAAAGTTATATAAACGCCGTCCTTTAGATATAAATAAATCTGCTTTGTGCCACTCCCACTTCTCCAATTCCGCCCCAATTTTTTCTGATGTTGTCTGTTGATAACCAAGATGCTTTAGTAGCTTTTGCTCTTGCCGCTCTCTATATATACAGAAATCTTTTATACCTTTGATTGGGTAATGCCACGCCCACTTTTCCAATCCTGGCCATTTGTTAAGAGAGGTTGTGTTTTGGTAATTTAGATATTTTTACCTAATTTGGTAGCTTTGGATTTAACCGATCTCCAGATACACAAAAAAAAAACTACAACAAGGGATTTCTTGGTAAAATAACAGGCACTCGTGCATTTTATTCATATCTCAGCCATTTGTGTACCGATTTGTGCTGAATTGCTATAACAAACTATTCGCGACTATGTGTGATGTAAATATGCAACACTCTAGTCCACAGCGTATATGTGGTCTTCGGAAAGCCCATTTCAACGGACACACGGACGTCGTTAAATCAACTTCGCACTTATAAGACCCAAAATTTATATATTTTAAAGACTCTTAGATGAATATTGTAGAGAGGACAAACAAAATGATATATTTATAGATACCCTTTTCACCTGTGGTTAAGGGTATACAAATATTACATCAACTACATTTTCTATATCGTTACCTAAATCGCAAAAGGCCCAATATAACATTTTAAACATTTTACGGCAGAAGCAAAAACTATTTTAAATTATGAATTAATAAATTGCCGAAAACTGTTTATAATTTTTTTTCTTCTTGTTTTCTTGTAAAACCCATGAGTTGTTTTGACAGCTGGCAATGTTGCATTTTATGCAAACTTTTGGTTAGGTCTTTTAGCGTTTATCATATCGACCCCTAACCGCGAAAATAACTTAAGAGCCAAAAATCAAATTTTACAGGAGAGAGTTTTTTTATTTTATTTCATATAAATTTTGTATGAAATTTGCCGCTTACGATACAATTTTTCTTGCTATAAAATCTTAATGGTACCTTATTTGACCATGACATTTTCGGAGTTGATGCAAACAAAATTGAAAATGAAGTCGCTTATGATATATTCGTTAGGGCTCGATACAATCTTTTGTAGATAGGGCCTTCATTTTTTTTCTAAAATCGCTAATTTTGTTCCACATTTGTAAACATCAGCATTTATTATTTCACAGTTGTAAAAAAATGTTGCCAAAAACTTTTCCTAACTTCTTCACAAAATGAACAGAGTACTAGTCTATCAACATTATTTTAAAAAGTGTTCGAAATAAACACTAAATACCGCTCCTTAGAGTTCGGTTCGGTAGATTTGTGAAAAACACAAACGCTAATAGTGTTTGTGTAGAAAATCATTAAAAAAAATAACGTTTCCCAATTTGTCATCTTTCGAACACAAAAATAATACTGTTCTTATCCTACTCAGCAAAAGATGAGAACATTTAATTCCGTTCGTTTTTTTAAATCACAAACTTCATTGTGTTCGGTTCAGGTCTTTAATGCTCATTCGTTTCTATTGCGCGCAGCCCAAAAAAAAAAAACAAAAAGTCAGCAAAATAATTTACACAATAGAAACACAAGCTGTTCGTGCTGCGGTCGTGGCTAAAATTTTTGGTTTTTTTATTTATTTAAAAAAGAAACATTATAAAACATTAAAATATAATGTTTGTCTATAGTATCACTACAATTGTTCTGCTTTTAAACGAAGAACAGAACACTGTATAATGTTCGGCTCTTTTTTGAAAATATCTACGAACGGTAATAAAGGTTCTGTTCGTCTACAAAAAACACTAAAAAAATAAATATCATTTCTGAATGTTTGAACCGAACGCTTAATACTGTTCTGTTTATTTACGAACACTGATTTCAAATATATTCCGCATGTTTTTTTCATATGATTTTTGACAGAATTTCGCGCGAAGCGTTTAACAGAGTAGCAGGTATACCACCGTTTTCACATGCAAGTGCAAGTTCAAAAAACTCACACTTTTTCACTAACATTCACACAATTTTCGTACTTTCAGCCAATCGGCTGTTAATTACTTGCATGTGGAAACGTAGAGTTGAAGCAAAAAAAAATTTTATTAACTATTAACAAGATTTTTTTTAACATTTTTTTTTATTTATGTTGTTTTGGCAAGAAGTTATTCTTAATTAACATATTTGGGCAATTTTTGTAAAAAAGCACCATGATTTTTGTTTTAAAACTGTTTCAAGGTTTTGGTGGAGAAACTTCTTTCTGCAACAAAATTTTCTATGGTAAAATATTTTGCCAAGAGTTTTTTTTTTATTTAAAAACATCTTGAGAAAATTTGGTATAGAACATATTTTGCGGAAACAAGTTTTGTGATGAAGAAATTTTTAGTAAAGTTTTTTTCTGCAATAAGTTTGTATTGAAAAAAATATTTACAAAAATAGTGTTGCTTCTAATTTAACCGTCTTTATTGTTATCAACCCCAAAAACTCTATAAACCAATAAATTATATTAAAATCTGTTTGCAAATGCATATATAAATCATTCCCTTCCACTATAATTTCTAAATAATATGAGTTTATCAAAACTCTTGAAACTCAAGTATTCATCAATCAAATATTTACAACGACTACACGCCCAAACCATTTCTCAACTTCTTTCGAAGAATGAAAGTACCTTCTCCTGACACACACACACACACATACACAGGTATACATACTTATTATTAGTCAAATTAATTTTGCTAAACGATTTGAAGTAATTTGTTTTATCTCTAAACAAATTAGCAGACTGTCAATCACAGATGATTAAATTTCAAAACAAACTGACGTCATGAACCAAAAAAACAAAGCGTTCCTAACAAAATAAAAACTATAGAAAATCATAAATAGATAAAGCACTCACTCAAACATGCACACGCACACAAATTTTTGTCCCTGTAAGAATTTAGGAAAAAAAAAATTGAGGTTGCCTGGGAGTCACCTCGTCCATACTTCTGTACGATTAACAGACAAATCTTGTTACGGCATTATCCCTCGATTCTCTTAACACTGGGTAGACTTAATGTGTTATGAGCGTAATTTGTGAAACATTGCGTAGCACATGCAGAAGGCATGAGGTTTGACGGAACCTCGTCCTCATACTTCCTGCTAAAGAGTTGGATCTATCGAAGCTGCTGCCCAGAGACTCGCCAGCAGGCCAAACTTTCTCACAATAGGTAGAAAAAGTACTGAATTTTAAGAATCGCCCTTTTCACTATAGCGAGCGAGTCCAGGCCCAAAGTCACCGGGACTTACTCGTCCCCATAATTCCAGATGGCGACTTGCCAATTTGACCCAGCTGTTCCAGGTGCTGACTGCACCTAATTATTCCGAGGATATAACACCTAAGGCCCAACTATAATATGCATAAGGTTGCTTAAGCTTCTGTCAAAATTAACAAAAAGTCTATGAAATACATCTAAAAAAAACAACAACAGTATCAAAAAACATTCGATTCCGTACGGAATATGCGAACAATTTCGCACTTTGCTTAAGCAAATGACAAATTTAATATGGTTTCACACATATGATTTACATGTATTCGCACAGTTGCTTAAGTCAACTAAGCGTATTATAGTTGGGCCCCTAGTATTCAAATATCTCCGAGATGTATGTTTTATTCACACCCCAAAGGCGACGCTTTGGACATATTGTGCGATTATTTTAGTCGAATGATGACTAGTATTCTGAAACTTTGCAATAACAAATGCTTTCAGGGATATGCCAATGAAAGTGTATGTAAACATATAAAATACCCCTATAAAACGGGTCTGGTATGGTATTATCGGCCACAAATAATTACCTTAGAAAAAACAAACATTTAACAAAAGTAAATATTGAAATTTTTACACACCAGCACTTTTCCTACATAGTCAATTTAACTCTGTTGCTGTTTCTCCTTTTCTGTTTTGTTTGATATGGAAATAAATTATTTGACTAAAAGAAAATATATTCTGTACACATTTGCTACGAAAGTGACTAAAATACACTTTTCCAATATTGCCAGCTAAAAAAAATAAAGACAACTTTGTTTCGTGAGTATCAGCCCAAACCTCAAAAGAATTGTATGCTAATCTTTTACATGCCATTATTCATACTGTTTTGGCCTTGTTTATACGTTATGGCAAGGATAAATCACAATGACATTACATTCAACATTAAGTGTGAGAAAATTTCGCAAGAAGTAACCAAATAAATATAAAACTGTGGGGTAGTATGTTTTTCACGTGCTCATGGAAAATATTTTATTTTAAAAAAAAGTATTTATTTAATAAAACACGAATCTTACATTTAATTCTACTTTTATATTTATGAAGGGCTTATTGTACCTACATCATAAGCCACCCGAATCTAAAAACTGCTAATGTATTTTTATTTTCACAGCAAAAAAAAAATATAAAAATGGATTTCAATTAAAAAATTTGTGATATTAATTAAAAAAATAATTCAATTTGCACCGGTAAACAAATTAATAGTATCAATGAAATAATTTTTGATATTAACCACATTTTCTGCAGTTGACAAAACATCTTAACTCAAATTGAAAAAGTTGTTAATCATACGAATTTTCATTCCATAACATTTTTGTTTATATTTTTAAAATTTTATATTATAAAAAATTTGTTTATTAAATTTCTGGTTTTTTTTTTAAATTTGATAAAAATGATTTTTTCTCCGTGGTTTATTTTTAATACTTTTTTGCTCTCTTATCTCGACTTCAGATGTTTTGTCAAAATGCCGCAGATATGTACGTGTGTATGTTAAAATAAAAATAAAAAATAATAATTCAAAATTGTATGCAGAAACATCATAAGCAGCATTAATATTTGGAAGGGGGTTTCGCTATGTTGTTGTTACCCAACGATATTAGCGCTCAGTATCAATAGCAAAATTATTGCAAGAATTAGCAGCTGCAACTTAAACCGCACCCAATACTGAATAAAGCTAGTGTATTTAATATGTAGATTTATTTTGAAACTAAACTTTAGACGGTAGACCCTACGATTGTCTTAGGAATTGAAAATAGGTAAAATAATTGTTTTTTAAATCCTGAAATGAATAATATCTGAAATGCTTTAGCCCTTATATCCTCCAATGGTTTTAGTTTTTTACTATTCATTTAATTAATGCTTCATAAAATGTTTATATTTTCGAATAGGATTTAGGAATCACGGAGCAGACACTGATTTTTCTTTAATATTTTTTTTTCATTAAATTTCAAGAATTTAATACATAAAACAAACAGAATTTTGTACAAGCAAACATGAACAATGCATAGAAGTGTTCCTAGATTACTATAATCCTCTTAACTATCAGAGTTAAAACAAAAAGGAGGTGGCAAAAAAGTGCTAAAAGGAAAACCTAAGCATAATTAGCATAGTCATGAGAACAACCTGCAAAAGTACCTGTGTGTAAAGAAGGAAATATAAAAAGAATTATTTGAAAGGACGCTACATAGCTTTTTTCTGCGTCCAACTCATTTGAATTTTTAAAAAAAAAACTTTTTAGAAATTTAAATGACAATTTATATTCATATGCATTTCTATAATACAAACATACGTATGTGTGTGTATTTTTTTAAGAATTCATGTATGAATTGGAAATGTTAAAACAATAAAAAAATTGCGAACACAAGCACAAAGTAGTTTTGAGTCAAAACATTTATTCATTCGATATTTTTGTTAAAATTATATGCAAATTTATTTAAAAAGTTTTATTCAATTATGTTTAATTGAATTAGAATTTATATTTGTTTTTTTTTAATAGTTTATGTTTTAATATGAAAGCTTAAGCCGGGTTCACCGAATTCTTTATTGCATAAAATGTAAGGAAGATACCATTTTGATTATTAATAATTTTCATATTTTTGCTTTGTACAAAATTTGGGTAAAATTTAATTATGAAATTATAAATTATAAATAAAACTATTGAATATTCAAAAAGTGCTAATTAAAGAAAAAAAAGTACCAAAAAGTTCCCTCATAGCGTCTTATCACTCAGGACATTGCATGTTGAATTTTTTGTTTCTAGGTCCAATATTAACGGTTTTAAAAAAATACCAGTTGTAGCACCCAGAAGCTAAAGAAAGAAATTAAATTTTCCTTATTTCCTCTTTTTGGTACTTTTTCTCCCCATTGAAGTATCTAAAATTTCAATTTTGTAGTGGGAGCCCATAATTTAATATATGCCAAAGAATGGAGAAAAATGTTTTGTAAAAAATCAACAATAGATAAACGTTCGAATTTCAAAAAAGTACTAAATTTGTACATTTTATGTAAGTTTCGAATGTGATTAACCTTTATGAATATAGACATTCACAGTAAAGCTGTCTTGAGTACCTGAATACTGCATGGTGGATGCAAATAAGGTGGTGGACGAATTCGCGAGAGAGCGTTCGAAGCTTGACTTTTTGCTTAGGGACGGGGGTGTAAAACCCCTTATGCCACTTTGGCACTGTTTGGACGCGGGGGCAACCAGGGCCCTTTCGGGATTAGATAGAAGTGATCTCAGGACGCTAATAACATACCATACCGGACTTCTGAAGGTTATGCGAGGATTCTGAGAAGCTAGATGCGATTGAGCATGTAATTTGCCACTGTCGTAGGCTGCAGGGTCTCAAACAGAAATGGCTAGGAGATAGATTTCACGACGAACTAGGGTCCATCGCTGGATGTAATGCAGTCGATTTACTGAGGCTTGTCAAGGAAATAAGGCGGTTTTTTCTGCTGAGGGGACTTTTTGTTCTCTGCAATTTCTATTATTTTTCTTTTTCTCTATATTGAAGGGATTCACAATGGCCCGTATGGGTCTTCGAGTGGAGTTGTGCCCTTGGGCGCATAGCCCTTCCTAACCTAACCTAGCCTAACCTAACCTAACCTAACCTAACCTAACCTAACCTAACCTAACCTAACCTAACCTAACCTAACCTAACCTAACCTTTATAGATGGGTTGACAAAAAAGTACCAAAATACAGGGTTTTTTCCGGTTACTCCCTGTATTTTTTCCTGTCCGCTTATTTTGCTAAAGAACAACGATAGTTTTACATTTTTTTCTATATATTTTACTTTTAGAGATATGAGTGAGGTAAGAGCTCTTTTAAAACGATAATGATTATATTTTCTGATCATCGGAGGTTTAGCGCACCTGCCAGCAATATAACTTCCAATAGAACTTTTTTTTATTTAGATAGACTTATTCACGGTCTTATCAATTAAATAAAATTGGATTGTAAATGTATTTTAAGAAAAATTTGTATTGATAATTTAACTATAAGCAAAATTTAAACATATTTAATTTTGTTTAAATAAACTATTTATGTGCGTAATGAAATGTTTAAATTAAAAAGAATTTGATTATTTTTCTCTTTAAAATATGATTTTTTTTCGCCAAATAATGATTTTCTTCCCAAAGCTTCTGGCAACGCTGTTCGCATGTAACATGTTGTTTTCTTTTTTTTTCAAATAAAGCAGAATTAAAATATACAAAACTGATAAATCTTTATTTTTTTTAATTAAACTTACATAACTTACTCTTCTTAAACTTTTTCTAACTAAATTATAAAGATAAATTTTCTACACTGGAGAAAGAAAAGCTCTATTTAATATTTAAATCCTTAAAACAAACTTCTTAGCAAAACAAGTTTTTCAGCAAATGTAATGTAAAAGTATCAAAAAAAACACATAACTGAAGCATACTTAAGTCAACAAGAATTGCGAAAATATTGCGTTATACTCTTAGGAGAAAGAATTGAGTTCATTTATTTAATGTTCTTTATTGAAGTAAAATAATTATAGGACTGCAATAAACTTTTGCCATAATGCAAATAAAAATTAGTTCAAAGATCTTTTTTCTCTAAAATAAACTCATGAATTAAAATTTTATAATGATTTCCTTTTTTTAATTCAGTAAAATAAGGAAGATTTCATTATACACACTTAAAACTGACAAATTTATAATATTTACAAGAAACTTGATTAAAGTAGTTTATGGTTAAAAAAGTAAAAAAAAAAAAATTAAGTAAGAAAATGGTGTCGGTCAACAACCTAATTGTTCAAGAGGGTACCATATTTGTGACCCATGACAATAAAGGACACGCCAGAATAAAATTACTTTATTAAGCCAAGATTTATTTTAAAGTTCTTTGTGCCGAATATTATTTAGATATCTACCATATGAGATTTGTTTGTCTTTAAGTGATTTAAGGATGGGGATGGGGACCTACCAGCACAATATTTTGTCAAGACATAGTTGCTATTGCAAAAATTATTGTCACCAATTTGTATGGCAATACAAATATTTGTAAGGACCTTAAGCCATTAAAAGCTATTTTTGGGAGTACTATTTGTATGGGAGCTGTGGTCAAATATGGATCGATTCCCAGAGCCAGAGACTCAAGCTTATTTCCGGCAGACAAGCGTCAAGCTTCGTGGGGTTAGCTTAAGGAATAAAAAAAAAATTGGGTGATTAAATTTGCAATCAGATAAGTTTGGAGAAAATGCAATCTAAATACCAACATAATAAGATGGTTTACCGACAAAAAGTCTACATTTCGGAAAGAAGCTCGCTCGTATGGTGGCTATGTGAAATTATAGTCCAACAACAGACTTTGTTGTTGTGAGAACTATAACTTATTTGCCAAATTTCATCAAACTATCTCCAAATCTGCACACAATGTTTACATGGACAGCTAGCTGAGTCGATCGGTACACTTTAAGGTGGGTCAATGACCAATATTTTAAGTTGTTACGAACATCACAAACACATAATACCCTCTCCACTTTTGTGGTGTGCGAACACAAGCTTATGAAATAATTGTTGGTTAAAACCAGAGTTACAAAGAAATCATGTATAAAATTTTAGTGGTTTCAAAAAGTCGTACTGAAATATGCTGCAATAGTTTACTATACTAGAGAAATATTTGTTAAGAAAAAGTACCAACCACTTCCATACGGAAGTAGATTATGTAATTACACAGTAGAACAAATAGAAGAGTAAATTTAAAATAAAAAAAAAAAATATTTTGCAAAAGAAGTCAAATTGGTTATTTTAATTTCACAATGGCTTATACAAAATCAAATAAATAGTAGTGGTCATATCGCCCATTTGCTGCAACAACGTCATTAGTCAGTAAAGAGTTTGAAATTTTTTACTGATTTGTCTGTTTGCTTAAAAGTAATTGTTAACGCCTCTAACATCTACTTTATATGTTCTATATATTGCATTTCAGTTTCTCATTGACCTTAAAAATTACTATCGAAATTTCTAATATCGATACCACTGTGCTACAAGAATATGAAAATAAATTTTCTAATGGGTAAAAATACTTGTTTTCCAAAGCTTAGGAAATTCTTTGTTATCATGAATTCACATTACATACTTTACTACTATATCTTGATAATCTGCAAAAACAATGCCCCCAAAAATATATTATAATTTTTGTTTTCCTTTGTTTTGTTTACACACAATGTATGCAATGGTTGTTGTTGTAGTTAGTATAATGTAAATGTCAGCAATATCAATTTAAGTTTACTCTTTTTAATATTAAAACAAAATCATAATATGTATAAATTTGTTCAAAGAAAAAAATCCTTTACTAACATCTATTTACACATTTATAAAAACATGCATACAAATATGTACATAAGTATACATATTTTGCAAAATATAAAACGCATTTGTACACTCTCAACTTGAGTATAAAAAAATATTATATTCATATAAAAATCTCTGTTGCAGATAAGATAAATTGTTGGTTGAATGATTTAACTTGGTATGTATCTCAGCTGACTATATTTTTTTTTTTTTTTTTAAGGAGAAAAATGTTGCATATTATTAGGATTTGTCTAGCAAAAAATTTCTTTGCATATTTTCTATCAACATACATATATTTATTTGAATATATTTCTGCAATATAAAAACTCATATAGCAAAAATGTTTGTTATCTGTATTTTTTATATTAAAAATTGTCTAAAATAAAAACCCATTTTAAAATGTTTGTTTTTCTGTACACAAAACTCAATTCTCTTATTTTACGATACTATTTAATTTAAATCAAAACCCATTAAATTTTTCATTGTCATACTGGCTTAAAAACAAAATGTAAAGTAATAAAATTTATTAAAATGTTTAAGAAACATTAAAATATGCAAATATTTTGAAAAATATTAAAACAAAAAAACCTTATTTGTTCACTTTTTTACATTTAATTTATTCACAGAAACATAAATCTTTCAACAATATATTCATACATAAAATGTTTAAAGGATGTCAGGTTTCATAGATAAAATATCTTTTTTATAATTTGTATGTAGAATTTATTTAAAAATAAAAAACCTTTTGATTTAAAATGATTAAGTTGAAAATTTACTCATTAAAGTAAATTTCAGCAAAATAAATTTGCTAAAATCTAGACGACTATTAAAGAAAAGTTAGTGTTACGTAAGGGAAAAACTAGAGTCAATCTCGAGTCCTCCTTGAACTGAACTGGCATCCAGTTAATCTAAAGCTAGTTAAAGCTATAGCTTCAGTTATAGGCTCTATATTGACGCAAGTGTTTCGGGACATTCGAATAGCAATGCTGAAACAAACTTATTAATGAGAGCAGACTATTTAAGTAATACAGTTGAGCATTGATTATTCGCAATGGTCGGGACTGAAAGCAATCCGGATAATCTTTTTTTTTTTTAAATTCCTTAAGCTAATCCCCAAGAAGCTGTACGCTTGTCTGCAGCACAGAGCATACAGAGGTGTCACGAGACAAAAAATATTGTGTTTTTGTCTGTCTTTTCCTGCGAAAGCTGCCCTTTTTACATTTTTTGTTTTGATTACGCAATTCGTGTTGATAGTAGCGGCCTGTTTTTACACATTGCCACTTTACTACCAAAAAACATTTGGCCCTTTTTCATACGTCACTTTTCACAGTTCTGTGTATTCTGTGGTCTGCAGGAAAGAAACCAGAGTCTCTGGCGGGAATCGAACCCGCAACCCCGGGGCTGATAGACTAGCACACTACTAGCTAGCCTACCGGGGCTAGCCTACAGGGCACTCAATCGATTTTACTAGTTAATTGTGGTAAAATTTTTCACACGTTTCTTTCTATATTGGTTAAATTGAAAGTTTTTACATAGAAATATTATACATGATGTACACCCAATTAGGTTTAAAAAGTCCCCGGAAGCTTTCTGCCTTCTCCCATTTTTCCTATGTAAATTCTATTGCAAAAATCAAAAAAAAAGGGAAAAAATCCCGGGAATTTGGATTGGCTGGATAACTTTCAAAAAAGTATAAAATATAAACATATTTGTTATTTAACAATTTCGCTTAAAAAAAAAGAATGAAATAATTTTTTAGCTAAAAAATGGAAAAAAATCGAACTATAACTTCATATACAAATTACTTTTTGAATAAAAAATTTTTGTTGGAATTCCTTTATATTCGGCATAACTATAGTTTTAGAAGATATGAATAAGAGTGCGAAATATTTTTTCTATAAGTATTTGTCGAGTTATGGGGTCCCGTTTTCAAAATAGTTCATTAAATTTCTAACTTAGTCCTTATATTTTTTTTAACCGAAATTAGCCTGTAGTGTACTTACTTAAAAGTTTTTTTTAGGCCATATTCTGACAATCGCATGATTTGAAATCGCAAAACGCCAAATTTAATTTTTGGTGTTCTTTAACTCCTGCGTTTAGCTTGCGATCTGCTATAGTTTCTTACAAATATTCTAGTTGCTTTTTTAAATTTTAAGTCGGCAAACTTCTTGATATTGCGATTTATAGAACACCTTTTAGGTCAGAATCGCCTCAGTCCTCAGAAAAGTTTTTTGTGAAATCATTTCCCACTTTACGAGTAGGTAATAAAAAATAAAATATGCAACAATTTACTTTGTGAAATGGCTCTGAACACTAGCTCCCTCGTTGGTGCGACTTAAAGCCTCTGGATAACTTGTTATGGGGCTTTGTTAAGTCATTGGTTAATGCAGATAAACCTGCAACTTTGAACCATTAAAACCCAATCATCAAGCCGAATACGTCCCGATTTATTAGAAAAAGTAGTCAAAAATTAAACTGATCGAATGGACAATTTAACTCGTAGCCGCGACGAACATATGCTGGAAATTATATTAAATGCGCATGTAAGGGTACCTCAATAAAATTATTTTCCAAGTAAATCTTAAAAAACTGAAACAAAAAGTGTTACAGAAAATAAAACCTACAAATTAAACTCAATTAATCCTAAAAAGGTACCATCAATATCGTGCAAAATGTTTGCATAAACCCAAAAAACCTTACGGCACATTTAAAAATGCATTTAGAAACTAAAATAAGTCACAATTCTCCAGACATTAACATTAAATACCTGGCCCACAATTTACAAACGAAAATTTTTGTTTCGCATATTTACATTGAAAACAAAAACAATTTATTTTTTATTTTTGCTTTCAATATAAATATTAGTAAGAAATGTTCTTGTCGACATCGTGGGCAGGGCAGTAAATTTTTAACTGTTAGAAATGTTTACACATTAAGAAATTTTTAATTTAATAAAGATTCAAAAACAAATTTTGTATAGAAATTTGCCTTAATAAACGTTTATTAAATTTAATATTCGTTTATGAATATGGGGGGTTAAAACAAGTGTTAATATCGCATTCTTTATTATTTTTATTATTAATTAATGGAAGTCTACTGTCGTAAACAGCTATTGGAAAGGCTCGTTTTCTTTATAGAACACAATTTTTTTTTTTTGCATAAAAGTTCAACCTATAAAAAGTAGGATGAAGCCTCTCAGAATTAAAACTGCTTGGAGCCAACCATAATTCCGTTGTAAACAAAAATTCACCCTTATCGTGAATAACAAGTGGAATTTTTGTTCCCATGAAATGTTCATTCCCCTCGAAGGCAAAAAAGCAATCGTGAATCTCATGTGAACATTTGTTCACGCTATCAGTTCCAGTGAATGTAAAAAAGAAGAAAGATTAAAAAAAATTAAGAAATCAATAAAATTTTTGTTAAAAGAAAAGTAAAATTTAAAAAAGCAAAATATTTAGTATTAAAAGGGATAGTTTGATTACAACGTTAGTTTTTTGCACTTTTTAAATTTTTTGTTGTAAAATATTTTCCAAAAAATTCTCTTTCGAAAGCTTCACAAATCCGCAGGCAAACGACCTGGAAATATGAACAAATTGCGAGGGAAAAATTTATCGCGATAAGGGGAATTTTTTCCCGTGCGCATTTTTTCACGTTTTTATTCACATTTAAATTACCTTTTTTCATGGGAGTTTTTCATGATAGCAAATGTGTGAAAAGGGGAATAATTACGAGGAACAAATTATTCACGATAGGGTTGATTATTTATGTACTACTGTGAATACAATAAATCACAATAGTACTTTCGTTTTATATTGAATTTACTTGTGTGCATTAACCGTATTTTTAAAGTAAATTTTAATTTACAAAACTAAAAAAAACTCTATTGCATATTGTCTAGCCAAATTGTAAGGTATTTTTGTTTACTTTATACATTGCTCTCTTCCGTCTGGCATTCTAACTACAAAAGTATGCAACAATTTTTTTAAATTATTTAACCTCCTCTCAGATATACAACCAATTTTACACTCTTTAAAAATAAAACATTCAAAGTGTGCTTTCTAACAATTGCTTATGACTTAAACTGTAAATGGACTTATAAACGAATTTCAACAACATAAAATACTAATAAAATTTATTTGTGGATTGCGGCCAAGTAAACAAACAACATTTTAAGTTGCTTAGTTATTGGCACAACTTAAGACATACTTGAGGATTCTGGCCACATGTTGTTTGTGTGTGTTTTGAAAAATTATTATTTATTTTCTTTAAAATAAGAACTATGAAAAAAATGTTTGGAAAAGTTTAAGGTAAAAGTTTTTTACAAAATCTTTTCAAGTTTTTGTTGGCATAGAGCAAAAAGTTAAAAGAATATTGTTTAACTTGTTTGTTTATTATTGGCTTTGTTAAATTGTTAAAATTTGATCAAGAGAAAATACTTAATTAATCTTTAATAAATCTGAAAACAATAAACAAATGTTAATTTAACTAGAAAAATTCCAATAAAAACTCTTAGATATTTTAATAACCCTCACCGAAGGTAAAAGGGTATACATATACAACTTTGTCATTCCGTTTGTAATTTGAAGAATATTGATGTTTGACTCTCTAAAGTCTATAAATTCTGGATTCTTATGACAAGTGAAGCTCAAATCTGTTTGTCCATCTGTCCGTTTGTCCTTCCGTCTATTGCAATGGGTTGGTATATATTTTTGTTAGATGTGCTCATAATAATTTTTAAATAATATTGAAATTCAGGCAGATTGGTCCAAAAATGGCTGAGATATGAGCAAAACCCACGACTTCCTCTTATTTTGTCCATAAATCCCTTGTTGTTGTATTTTATTTCTCTTATCTGTATATCTTTATAACGGCAAGAGCTAACGTTTCTAAGTTGGGTACAAACATCTCGGTTATTAATGCACAGCATTCCTCAAAATGTGGGCGGGATATGGAACTGGGCGTGGTACCTTCCGTATAGAGAACATCTTGTAGTGTGTTTGACTAAGTCGTTGTTACCATACCTTCTGTATGTATCACACGTTGTGTAAGCAACAATGTCCACACACATCAAAATCATTGCTGGGAATATGCTGACTGGCGAATTCTCAGCAATACTGTTTTGACGAGTTAGAGCGGGTGGGCATTTACTTACATGCGGGAAATTAAATTAAATTTAAAAATCTAAATTATAGACTTCTTTTTAGTATATTTTAAACGTTAAAAAGTATATGTATTAAGACGAGAACACTTGGGTTTTTATAAAAAGTTATGCTCGAGCTTAACTTCTTTCCTCGGTTGCTTTACGAACGATTTATTTTCTTCTTTGTTACGGCTTAAAGTTGTTGCAGTTTTTTGGTTTATTGTACAGGACTGGGAATTTGTATGCCTTGTTCACTGGAGTGAACAAATACTAAATAAATTTGCTTAGATTATAAGTCGCAAAAGCGACTGTTCAAGATAAAAAGTAAATTGAAGAAATAAAAGTATAATTTAATATAAATGAAAACAAAAATTTCGAGTGTTCTTTTTTAATAATTATAAAATATTATTCAAATATAAAACAATTTAAATTTTATAAAAACTTGAATTTTTCGCATGACCTTTGGATACGCATTATATGTATATTAAAAGATCGTAAGTCCTTAGTAGAATATATTTTCTGAAAAAAACGGTTGAGATACAAAAAAGCTATGAGCAATATATGTTTTTTAAAGATACCCATTTTCGAGTCCAAGTTTTCAAATCCAAGTAAATGGAAACGTTCTTCTTAAACACGTCGTTACCATATCGTACCATATATTTTTTATCTAAAAAAAATAGTATGAATACAAAAAAAAAATTAAAACAAAATATTTTAATAAGCTGTTCACGGAGAACATAGGGCGTACCATGGTGAAGGGAATATAAGATTCACCATAGCCGAATATAGCAGTCTTACTTGTTTTTTTTAATTGAACTTGTACTCATCAATATCCTTGTCAATGTTTTATAATTTAATCCATTTCCATTAAATTCTTAATGTTATTTGTAAAAAATCTTTAACAAATAAAACTAATTTAAAAAACTTTTAGGTACACATTGGTATTAATAACATAATGGACTTAAAAGCACGATTTTTAACAGAAGTTTAATGAAATTTAATGAATCACTATCACACGTACGCACATAAAGTTTATACACTTTTCCTTGGCTAAAACAAATGTATAAATAATTTAAGTTTCCTAACGACAAAGTTTTAAGTAAGAATGATAAGTTTGACAGATTTGTAAGGATGGAATTAAATATTTTTGAAAAGCAAACTCTGTAAAATACATCAACATTTATAAATTAATTAAAAAGTTTATTTTGTATTATTAAATTTTACAGCATATTGGTATACATATGTTAAACAGAAATTATCTTTTTTCGTAACCTCTAAAAATATGCTTTGATTTAAGTACATTAAAACAGCCTAATTTAATGTTATGCTTCTTCTTTTCATTATTATTTAATGGATGTACCATTAAAGCATATTTATGGGCACTCAATTTGTTTTTGGTTTAAGACAATCCGAAACAAAATACAAATTTTAGAAATTAAAATCTGATTAGAAGTTAGAACCGTTTTAAAAAGTTATAAATTTTCGAAATGATATTATTTATTTTCCGCCGTTTGCATAAAAACATGAATTGGATGTAAAATCTATTTAGAGAAAATTTTTTAATTTTTTATTTAGAGAAAATTTTTTAATGAATACGTTTGAAATCTAAATTAATTTATGAGTACTGCAGTATCTATTTTTTTTTTTTTATAATGAATAACATGTCACAGTTTTAAAACAAGATAACTAAAAATCTAACATCGAATGTGTCAGACCAAAAAATCTCATCAAATGAAAAAATTCACTTTGTCAAATTACATAAGTCCTAATTATGTAAAACGCAACGCCAAAGAATTACATTAAAAGCAAAAACAAAGTCATAAATATTTTGTAATTTTGTTGATGCTTTCTTAAAAAATTCACATTTGCCTTTTAAATTGTCAAACGCCTTAAAACGGTACATGAATTCAAAACGTTATTCTTTGGCATTTTATATAATTAAGGCCTAAGTTCAGTCTAGTGTTTACCTCTTAGGTATATGACGTAAAGGTTTTAGCGTTCATACAGGAAAGTAACGAACATTGTGTTGTGTTCTGTTTTCAGTATAAAGCAGTACAATTGTAGTGGTTTTGTTTTGCACATTGCTGAAGGGATGAGCACACAAAACATTTTAAAGACTTTTCTCTCTAGCATAAATAGCCTGTGTGTGTATTGCGTATGTGTTTTGTTTTTGTAAAAGTATTTTTGTCAAAAGGATGCTAAGCACAACCGAAACGAACAAACATTAATGTGCTGAACGAAGTTTGTGTTTTTACGAAAAACAGAATACAATTAAATGTTCTCATCTTTATGTTGATTTGGATAAGTGCATTTTTATTTTCTACTCTATTAGCGATTCCGTTTTCCACACTTCCACTGTACACAACTCTAAAGAACAGTTTATAATATTTATTTTAGAGCACTGTTATAAACTCTTCTATAAACCAACAATTTGACGGAGGTAAAATATATGCCGGTCTTAAGGAAAGTCTCAAGATATCAAAATCAAAAAGGTTCCCATATGGGCTATTGATGGAATAATATTTTTTTACAGACAATTTTTAACATTTACAAAGCATTTTGATGTTTGTTGGTTGACTAACATTTAAGAGAAAACAATGAAATTTTATTATTTCAGTAGTGTAAATGGGCATTGCCATAGTACTTTGTGGTTATGCTAAACTCTTAATAAGTGTATTGTTTAATCTGTAATCTGCACCTAAGAGCAGTTTGGCTTCAATCTAAAATCATCCTTGTAAATTCACCTTTCAAACGAAAGCTGTTGAACATATCACGTGAAATGCTGTCAAGCTCATATGAAAAAAACTTTCGCGGAATTTCTATGAAATAATGTTGATAGAGTTGTACTCTGTTCGTTTTGTGAAAAAGTTGCGAAATGTTTTTGACAACCTTTTTTTGCAACTGCAAAATAATATAAGCTGCACTTATTTCGCCTGGAATTTTAAGCAAATGGAAAAAAAGTATAAAATAATTATTAAATTCGAAAGGAAATATTATAAAAACACAACCGGTCTTAAACCATGTAAAGTTTTATTGAATTTAATTGTAATTGACTAATTTCCTGTCTTCATTTTTTTTAAAAACAAGGTAATTATACTTTAATTTCTACAATAAAGAAAATCATATTTCAAAAGAAAACATCCACTTTAAGAAGCGTACTCAAAATAAATTAAAAACATAACACAGTATTTTTAAGAAGGTTGCTTTATCAAACTGAAGGTCTATAAGTGTTTCCCACACAGCCTGTCCATTTTTACAAACAAACGTTATTTTTGCTTCAGTGACCTTATTTTATTACTCAGAAATCACAAAAGTAAACAAAAAGGAAATAGGTTTCCTAAACAAAGCAAAAACACAGCTATTTTTGTCTTTTTCCACTTCTTATAACAAAATTCCATCATAATTTTATTAAGCTACTTAAAAAGGACAGTATCTACGTTACGTAGTGGTAGATGTCCTTCATGTGACAAAGAACGCAAAACAGGGCACGTGTTGTTGAATACACGATAAAGAGAAAAGGTAGAAAATAAAGTGACTATATAAATATTTAACAGAGTTTTGGTGATTTTGTTGTTTAAAATATAGAACATGTTTTTAGGATTCAAATTGATTTAGAAAATTATTGCATATTTTTAGGGAGATAAATACAAGTAGCTTACTTATTTTTTTAGTTTGTTTAGGAAATAAATTAACTTAAGATTTAGTTCTCAAAAGAAGGAAACGTTGGAAATAAATGGCGAAAAGACATGATAGAGGACAAAGAACCTAAGATGTTGAATATTATTTCGATCGCTAGCATTCGATTATTCAGACACAAAGAGCATATTCGAATTTCGTTCATTTTCGAAATGCGTCTAGTCTCCTACATTTAACTGATTAGTTCAGCGTTTAGGGGAAAAGGGACTGTTTGTTCTCCTCCGATAGTTAACACAGTTTGAAATTATGTAAAGATTGCTCACCTGCAAACAAGTTCTGCCGAAAACATTGAACTTTTACCAGGCAACGTGGTCAGCTGGTTGGTGAGGTCTTGGCGGTATTGCAAAGAATGTAACATAAGTTACAACTTTTTCCTTATTACATTAAAAAAACACCTGAAAAGGCAAAACAGTTAAGAACACTTTCCTCCTTTGTTTGCCAACAGATTTGAACAAAATGTTCACCATTTATAGAAGTGCGCAATAAATATTTTATTTAAATTTGAAGGGGTACAAAAGTGTAAATTCTGTGGCATCATATTCACAAAACTAAAAACTAAAAAAAAATGTTATACTTATCGGTGTTTATTAGAAAAATAAGCGGACAGGTGACTGATACTATTTTGAAATTCGGTTTTTTTAATGATTAAGTATAACATGTATTTTCGAACTTCTTTGTTACCCCATCTATTTTTTAAACCAATAAACAAAGAAATAAATATTATGCCAAATTCTTAAAATATCTAAAAAAAAATACAAATATCATTATTGTGCTTTTCGAAATTCTAACGTTTAAGGGGTGAAAATCGTACCTATTTTGGGTACTTTTTTACAAAATATTCTTCTCCATTCAATGAAATATATACATCCCAACAGGAATGGGACCTAGCAACAAACTTGTCACGTCACAGTTCCAAATTGAAAGGGAACGGTTCAAGTTCTAATACTTAATTTGAAGGGGACTTGTCACTTCTTGACACTTTGTGACAGATCCCTGGGGGTCTAATCTCTATTGCGATGCGAAAACATTTTCGATGCGAAAGCTAAATGCCAACTTTGTACTCTCTATCACTTTCGCAAAATTTTCTGAAAAAGAAGCTGAAAAGTGGCAACAAAAATTAAAGATGGCGCGGATTTACAGTAATGAAATGCCAGTGTGTAAAAATATTTGAAATTGTAAAATTTAAATAAAATAAAGTGATGATTTACGAAAAGAAAAATAATTAAAAGATTCGAAAGACATAAGCGCGAACGTATTAAAGAGTACCAATCGCTAGATTTGCTACAATTATCTTTCGCATCGCAATAGAGCGTAGACCCCCTGGAGTTACTTAAATAGGGTTCAAATAATGCCTGTCGCAGATTATGTCCCGAGTGAACCATGTTAATATGACCGATGTCCTTTATATAAAGTAATAAATTTAAACAGATAGCACCAGACTGACAAAATACAGTCCTATGACTAGTTTTGTGTCAATTGCCTTTCCCCTGGAGTAATTTCATTTTATCACCAGTACAACCAGTCAGTCTATTTTATTATAATATTCTGTTCCCTGGTCACAGGATTAGTGCTTTCAGAATACATTAATGGGGAAAAGAAAAGTTTAAAAAAGGGGAAATACGGGAAAAATATTAAAACTGTTTGTACTTTTTTGTTCTTAACTGGTACTTTTTGAATTTTTGTTATTTTTGACTATTTGACTTGAGGCATAAATTTAAGCATGCAATGTTCTTAGTAGATAAGAGTATTTAAGAGGAAACTTTTAGGCACTTTTTGATCATCAAGTGGTACTTTTGGAATTTCCGTTAGTGTTGGACCTGAAAACATAAAACTAATCACGCAAGGTCCTGTGAGAATTAGAATCTATAAGAGGGATCTTTTTGTACTAGTTCGTTTTGCAACTGGTACTTGATGAATTTTCGTTAATATTGGACTTAGAGGCATAAAATTAAACATGAAAGCTCCTGAGTGAACGCGAATCTATAAAATTAACTTTTTGGTACTTTTTTGTTTTATAACTGGTACTTTTTAAATTGTTTTTAATACTGAATCTATAAACATATATTTCGATATGCATAGTCCAAAGTGATTGAGAATTTATAAGAGGAGACTTTTTTGTTTTTCAATTGCTATTTTTTTTAATATTATTTAACTTAGGCAGACTTGAGTGGAAATCATCGATCCACGAAAAAACAAACAAATGCTCGAAATATGTAAATTCGTTTATGCGATGGGATACAAAATTAATAACAACTGTGATCAAAAAAAGGACAAATGTTCTGTGATAATTTTTTAAATTTACATACATTTATTTTAATATTTAAAGGTTTGTGGTGTCCACCTTTACAAAAAACTGTGATGATGTAAACTAACGAAAAAGATTAGTATTTAAATAAAAACTCAATCCCTTAAGAAGTTGTAAAGAATATCAACGAAACGTCGGATTTGATTGAAAATTAAATAAATAATATTTTATTTACATTAAATTTATGACCTGCATAAAGAAAAATATATATACTATTTCGAAAAACTTAAAATTTATTTAAAATTTCAGGAAATTCCTAAGAAATAGCACGTCAGGCCGAAGCAAACAAAAGGTATCATCAAAAAAATTAGATGTGTTCCATTACATCAAACTACATTGCAGTAATGCGGTTGTGCTACTGTTTCGATACAAATAACGTAATTTGCTGTTTACTGTGTTATTTGGCTTTGAGCCAGCCTAGTACTCTGTTGGAACTTGTGAAAAATGTTGAGCAACATTGATTATTGCACACGAAAATTTTGACATGTATCAATATTACCTAACTCGCGGTTTTGTAAAACTTTACGTTTTTATTATGTACAAATTTACATAAATTGTTTTGCAAATGTAAACAAAACCATGTACATTTTTTTTTTAATTTTTATTTAAAAATGTAATACTGTTTTATTTTTTAATATTCCAAATTAAAAAAAAAACAATTAATGCAGTTTAATAAATGGTAGTTTAATTTTATTTGAGTAAAAAATTTGTGTACAATTTGTGAACTTAATGTTTGCTTGATATATTGATTATTAACGTAAATAAGTGAGCGCATATATTTTAATTTGCAATTTCAAGAACTCAAAGGTTAATTACAAAGGGAATTAACCAAAACGCCTTTTAGAAAGTAAAAACGTAACAATATTAAATTTAAGATTTTAAACTTAAATTTGACTCAAAAATCTCTCATCTGAAAAATACTTGAAATATTAAAATCTATGTATGTGTGTTAAATTTTAAAGTATGTACAAAATTATTTTACGAGAATGTCACTTATATTTTCATAAAAGCCTCTCTAAGGTAATGTGAAACCTAAAATACTATTTAATATTAATATTCATAATTTTTATGTTAAACTATGTTTATTTTCTACAAAATATTTTTATTATTCTACTCAGCTCACTTAATAGTCTTTGGAAACATGAACTATTTTGACACTGCCACGCTAACAAACCTCTTTCTTACTTCTAAAATTCAGTAACAAAAATTTATTATTTTTACACAAAAGTGCTGAGGGAAACGTTATTCGTTTGTAGGTGTATTTAATGAGCTTATCTATTTAAGTATCCCTTTTGTTACAAAATAACTGATTAGCAATATTTGTTAGTACTTTAAAAAATCACTACCCACAATCTCAGAGCACAGTGGAAAAAGTAAAAGCACCCTCCTGATAATAACTCATTATTTAGAAAAGACAAGAGAACACGTTAACTAACACATACCAAATAAGCCCTTAACACAAACCTACGTATTGCAAACAAATATACAAATGAACAGTGGTGATAAAAATATTAGCAAGGCAACAAAACGTGTTTGCTTTGTTTAGGGGAATTTGTAATAATTTTTAATAGGACTCAAGCTTAATATATAAATATAAATTTTTATTTACTTTATTATTTTTAATTTAAGTGCATATATGTAAGTGTAAACCCCACTGGCAGTATAAAATATTTAGTTAAAATACAAGTAGTTCTGTATTGACATTATAATATTGATGTCATCCTTGATATATTTATTATTTTTTATATTAAGTTAACATTTTATTAAATAAATAATATAACCTGATTTAGACTATACGACATTTCGTTATGAAGCAAGGTGCAGACATGCTTGGGGTTAACAATGTCGAATGATATGTTAAATCAAGCAACTAATTTCATATATACTAATTCGTCTTTAATACAATTCGTAAAAATGAAATTGAATAACTAAATTTAAATTGTAGCTTGTAGCTCGCAAAAAAAACGTAACATTTGAACGTAACGAGTTTTCGGAGGAACACCAAAAGAAAATACGAATGTTGTTGGAGGAAAATGTCGCATTGTCCAAACCAAGTATTTTCCTTGATTCGCATTTTCGCCAAATTGTTTTAATTATAATTCTGCATAATCAATAAAAAGTGACTTGGAATGTTGTTACCTTTTTTTAAGAATGAAATTTACAAAAAAAACCCAATTTAAAACTGACCAACGTGTATTCATGTATAGGGTGGTGGCGATACTAACCCAGAAACACAACATTGTATTTAATTTGTTGCTTTCGTTGGTCGTAACAGCAACTTTTGACATTCCTACCTCTCTTATTCAGAAAAAAAGAATCACGCTGTGCTTTCAACGCCACCTGAAAAATGAATTCGCCTTAAAACTGACTTAATCATAAAAAATATATTAGATTTCAAACATTTCCATACAAATTTTATTCAAAATAGATTTCATATCCCATCAAGTTCTAATTCATACCAGATCGTTTTGCAAAACAAATTGAAAAAAATAAATCAGTGATAACCAATCCATAGACTAGCGAGTAAGTCAATAATCGCATTTCACAGTCACGTCTGATAATTCACATGTATACAACAACTTTGTTCGTTTCAGAACATCAGTCTACCATCAGTCTCTGCTCAAGCTTTGTGAAAGTACCACCACGCACACAAGCACATAATATCTTTGGGTGCGTGCGTTCGGGGCTTGGTTATCACTGAATTAAATACATAAATTTTCATATTATTCGAATGTGTATTCTAAGTCATATTACAATCCTCAAAAGCTTTTATACTTTAATAGTATTTGTTTGAGGTTGAACTTTAAATTTTGTTACCTCAAAATTTAACACGGTTCACTTTATTTTTTAAAATAAATAAAACACTTTTTTTATTTTAAGGGTTTTTGTGATTTAGTTTTATTTACAATAGGGTTTTGTTTTGTTAGTGTTAAGTTCACAATATTTTGGTTTTTATATGTATTTAATTTTGTTCTTTTTATTTTTGTTGTTACTACTTGTTTTTTATTTTTTCACTGTTTTATGTTTTGTCGTCACTGGTTGAAACTAGAGTGAGTTTAATGATTTTCAACATTATTTAACAAGCTAGGTTTGTTACAAGAAAAATAATGGAATGACAAAATATGAAATAAATAAATAACAATTTAAGGACCGTTAATATTTTACAGGGTGCTGCGTTTGGAACGAGTCATCATTAAACAGTATTCTTCCTTCAATATTTTACAATGTAACAGTGTAGATTTTCTTTGTACTTAATCTTGAACTGCTGTCCAATACATTGAAATGTCCGGTTCTAATTTCTGGACGGTTCGAATTTGTGAGATTCTACTGTAGATAAAAGGAAAAAAGTTCACGTTCTCTTTAATCTATTACCAAACAGTCGAAGGCGTATTTTAAATACGCCAAACATAATAAGGGTGAATGGCTCTTTTGCACGAGAAATTCAACGGCTGTGTTATCGCACGTCGTGACGACGTAAGTTGGCCGCAACCATCATGTGATTTGACACCGTTGGATTTCTTTCTTTGGGATATTCAAAAGAAAAAGTGTACGTCAGTAAGCCAAGAACAATTCAACAGCTAAAGGATGAGATAATGGTGCTCATTAACGACATTAAACCTTAATTATTTCTCAGAGTCATTAAAAATATGGACCATCGGTATGCCAACGAAGCAGTGGCGAGTACTGGGCCGTTATTTTGTTTCACACGTAACTGTCATAGATCATAGTAAAAAAAATATTAATATCATTCTCTAAAAACATTTTTTTATTTACAATTAAAATCGTGTTTTTTGGTTGGACTACCCTTTCTATAAAAGAAAATGACATAAAATTAAATCATTAACAATATTGACAACAGTCGAAGAAATGTTTCTTTTGAAAAAAGAAATGTATTATAATAATTAGTTAAAATTAAAGAAGTAATAACAACATTTTAGTACTCAGAAAAAATTAAAAACCAACTTCAATTAACGTATTTGTTAGAAATTTGTACTATTAATTAAATTCCGTGCTCATTTTCCGCCAGCAAACAAATTGATCATATCCATTAACATATTTGTAAGTTTGAGCTTTTCTTGCTGTTCAGTTTCAATCAATAGGTTTAATTGAAATGTGACCAATAGCAAAAGAGGCTATATAAAACGTAAACACAAATCAAAATATTTCCTTCAATCAACATAATTAGTTGATACAATTAAAAAATTGTTTGAAACTTTAAAATATTTTGACGTTTATGACATTAAAATTTGTATGTTCAATTATGGTAAATTAATTGGAACAATTAAAAAAAATTTTTAAAAATTTAGGGGAAAATTTTTTCTGTGTAGCTGAGAATTTTATTTACCAGCATTTTGGAATTCGGAAAATATGGAAAATAAACAATTAAGCACTTCTTCCTACCATAAAAATTTAGTCAATAAACGGTTTCAAACACTTGTATTCTCTATCGTGCATATAACTAAAGGAGAAATCTATTTATATGTAAATAGTTAAATTAAGTTTAAGAAACAATAAGAGAAAATCGTTGTTATCCATTCTAATAAAATATATTTGAAATAAGTAACATATTATTATCCAGCATTCATTACATTAACATTTCAATATTTTATTTCAAATATTTAGTCAATGATTTATTTGTTATCTCGATTTCATTTCAAATTACATTTAAATGATTGTATGTTCATTAAGAAAAAATTGCAAAGACTTCTTTTAGGCGTTATTATGACATGGAAATATCATTATTAACTAACAATACAGTGATTAGAAAAACAAACATTCTTACATATGTGTGTATGTATTAATGTACATTCATACTTTTAGTTCAGCCTCTTTAAAACATGACACACAATAGTTTACTATAAACGCCCATAGAATGTCGACATGATTATGAAGTCCTTTTTTCAACTCTTTCTCAGTATCTCTCTTTCGTCAAGTCTTTCAAGACACATCCAACAGTATTTGAAGGTTAATAGGTAAACCTGTTAACTGTTAAATGATGTGTGTACGAACGTGTTTAAGATAAATAGAAAAAAATTTATATAATGAAAAAAATGTGTGTGTGAATGGGATAAAAACAGGAGATACAAGAAAAAAAAAGAAACATTGTTGCTTACAAATGATATGAGATTATTTTCATTTAGTCTAAAAATAAAATAAAGTTGAAAACGAAGGAAATTTTTCAAAAGAAAAATAAAATCAAGACATTTAAAGAAATAAAAAAACTTCTACACATTTTATTTTGCTTTAAATAAATATTTTACTTTTTAATTTTTACTTCAGTAGGTAGAAAAAAAGCATCAATGGTGTGTCACATGTTTTTATATTTTCTTGTTTAAGTTCGTATTTTTGTAACTTGTGGAAATTTGTTGAAGAAGCAAGTAAAAATTGTGTCTTCGGCTAAGCCGAATCTTTGCTACCCTCCTTAAAGAACTAGATTTTTTCGAGAGATGGTTTTAAATTAATTATAATTATATAAACGTGTGAATGCCAAATTTTATCACAGTATCATTTTTATAAAAGTGTTTTTCAGGAATGAGCTTTATGAAGTACCTTTGGTAAATTATGGATCGATCATATATATATATACATATATACATATATATCTGTGGCCATTTGATAAAACATCTTAAGTCAAATTAAAAAAATTGAAAAAAAAATTCTGTTATACGAATTTTCTTTCAAAAAACATTTTTGTTTACGATTTTAAAATTTTGTATTATAAACGAAATTTTTCTTTAATTTCGGTTTAGTTTATTATTTGACAAAAATGATTTTGTCACCAAGTTTTTTTTAACTTTTTTTGCTATCTTATCTCGACTTAAGATGTTTTAAAAATGCCACAGATATATATTCCCTTCGATCCCATTAGGAGAAAAGGGCCTCAATAAACTTCTTCGATTCAGATCAGTTCATTGCAATCCCTTAGGGAAAGGGAACCAACACCAAACTTGTCACGTGACAGTTTTGAAGTGGTAGGGCCCAGTTCTAGTTGTAACACTTTATATGAAGGGGACTTGTCACTTTAACATGTTGATGTCTTAGGAGGGAGTTCACTGGCACCATTTCAACACTTTGTAAATGTACACATTCAATTTCGGTTTACACGATGTTGTAGCAGATATTGTCCCGAGCGAACCATGTTAATATGATAGATCTTCTTCAGTAATAGAACTAGATAAAATCAGCGACTACCACCACAAATTCCAATCACATGACTAGTTTTGCATCAATTACCTTTCTTCTGGAGTAACTACACTTTAAACACATTATCACCAGTTAAGTGATAAGTCATGTTTCACTTTTAAAAATTCATTCCTTTTTATTAGAATATTGTGTACATTGGTCACGGTATAAGTGGTTTAAGAACAATTGACACAAATTTACCGCAGGGTTAGTTCTCCTTTCTTTTTGTTTTCATTCTATTTTCACAAATCCAAGGAGCAGTTCTTGTGGAACAATTGCCACAATCTTCCCGCAGGAATAGGTTAATTCACTCCAGATTTGTTGCATTTGTTTAGCCTTTCTATCAATCTGCCGACGCTATGTAATTGCTGGTCGGCTTTTTCAATAGCATACCTGTCAAGATCGAACAGTGGCTTAAGGAGTTTGTGTCCCATCAAGTTCCACTGTCTTCTCTGTATTTCTACACACAACGGTATTTAATGGCTCGGGAGGCAGCGTTCCTAGTTTTACATCCACACAAGAAAGTTGATTTAAATTGGTACTGAAAATGTTTATTTTGACACGGCGTGGTAATGAGGACGATTTCCATACTTTACTGAGCTGGGAGAAGGATTGTGTGGCCTTTTTTATTCGGCTTACAATAGGGTATGTTCTAGAAATCAAAATGAACGATAATTTAAATTCAATTCTTTACAAAATGACCGTAGTTTTTGTTGATTTAAGTGTTGTTCTTGCAAAATTAATAGATACTTTATGAATAAAGTAGATAAAACGGAATATTTTAATGAACTTTTATTACAGGGTCGTTTTTAAAATTTGCTCCACTTTACTTCGATTTCTAGAATAAGCCCAGATCCACCAGTTCGATTTATACCAGCTTTGAGGGAACAAAATGTTTTTATTTTTTCTAATATTTCTTATTTAAAAGATTTTGTTAGTCGTGCTTAATTCCCAATTTGTATTCTTGATAAAAACACTGAAATTTATTGTTGATGAGATATGCTATTCCAAATCTTGTATTCGAGTATCGTTAATCGTTTGGTTTTAGCATTTTTTAAGTGTTTTGTGGTATTGGGCTTTGTATGGACTTTAACAAATTATATATCGATGATATTTATTATAAATTTATGTTTTTGTTTTTATTATGTTGGAGAATTCCAACCAATTGTAGTGGTGAACCTAAGAAAAGATAGACTCATTGTTCATTGTTGGTATTTTGTTTAAGCTTTGATATCGTTGCAAATAAGACTTTTTGAGTGTTTGCAATTCTCATTTTGGCTTTTCATGAAATTTTTGGGAGAATGTTTGCTGATGATCTGGCTTAAACAACCAGCGAAATGCGCATAGAAACTAGCTTATCTCCCAGCAATAAGTTTTAGTATTTTTATCAAGAATAAAAATTCGGGATTAAGCACGACAACCAAATTTAATTAATTATAAATATATTATTAGAATCAAAAAGGTCACAAATAGAACAAACATGTTAATTTTTTAGGGAGTGTTTTCCACATTTTTATCATAAATATGTTCCTCCTTAGCCAGATTTCAAAAATCCCTATCTTTCACCTATTAAACTCCAAAACCGTTATATCTTTCCGAATCTTTCTGAAGTGAGCGCGATTTAAACAGACGAACAGGGCGAAATCGGCTTAGAATAAGTCAAGAACCCAGAATATATTTTATGGGATGTTCTCTAAATATTTCTTGTTGTTACACATGAAATCAAAAACTTAATATTACGACATTTAACACTCGCGGTGGTGGGGGTTGTATTAATGTTATAAGAACGATTTGAAATACATTTAAAGGTGATATAGACATGTATGTAACAAATACTAAGATTAAAGAATGTATTTCTTTTATTGTTATTATAAGGTCTTAAAATCAATTTTTTTTCTAATTTTTAATACTGTCGTTAAGATAATAAAGCTTAGTTAAATACATTATAATCAATATTGTCTGAAATTAAATAATATTTTTATTGAATTAAATGCTACTCAAAATTGTTTATTTCTAATTTAAATTTTAGAAAACAATTTAAACATTTAAGAAGTTAGTACTTGAATAATTGTTTAATACTTCACAAAATAAAATGTTAAGTGAAAATGTTTAGACTATGAAGTAGCAGATTTAATAACGTACACTGATTCAAAAGTAAAAACTATTGTTATGTAAAAAAATACAGGGCTTTTGTGGGCAGATGGGACAACGCCATACCGGACTTCTGCAGATTGTGCGAGGATTCGGAGGAGTTGGAGACGATCGAGCATGTACTTTGCCATTGTCCCAGGATGCAGGGTCTCAGACAGAAGTGGCTAGGAAATAGGTTTCACGACGAACAGGGGTGCATCGCTGGATGTAGTCCGGCTGATCTACTGGGGTTTGTCAGGGAAATAGTGCGGTTTTTTCTGTTGAGGGGACAGTAGAGAGGGAATTTGTTCTTCACTGAACCTACTAACTTTCTTATTTTCTATACTCTATCCACCTCATACTTCTTTTCTTAACCTTTGTCTTTTTATATCTTCTTTATCTATTTTCCTTCATGTTGAAGGGATTCACAATGGACCGTACTGGTCTCCGAGTGGAAGTGTGTCCTTGGGGACATAACCCTTCTGAACCTAACCTAACCTAAAAAAAATAATGCAAATAAAGCTTTTTAAGGAACGTTACTAGGGCTGCGTGTGGGATCGAATGTGTTTCTTAAATAAACAATTTTTTTAAATAAACAACACTTTATTATTTATTTAAGTTTGAATTTTTTAAAAAGAAAACGTAACAAAACAATTCATTAGCAATTTTTTTTAATAAGCCTAATTTTATTTATTTTTGAATCTTTAAAAAAGAAAAATTAACAGAACAATTCATTAACTACTTTTTTTATAAACAAAATTTAATACAGTAGAATCGCAAAAAAGTTAACCAAAATATCCAAAGGGTTGTTAACTTTTCGAACTATTAACTTTACTAAGCAGGTTTAAATTTTAATAAATATACAATAATAACATGGAATTTTGTTCAAACTCTCTACTTTCTGCTCATTTGCGATATTTTTTATTTATACGTTTAGAAAAGTTAACTAATAGTTAACATTTAAGAGCGACGCAGGGGCTTTAAAATTCGATTAACTTAACCGCGAGATTAACTTTTCCGCCAGTTAACTTTTTCGCGATTCCTGTATAAATATTTTTCTTTTTTTTATTTAAAAAAACAAGAAAACTTAACAAAACAATTAATTTTATATAAAAATTTTAAATAATTTTTATGGTTTTATGTCTTAAATTAGTTCTTAATTGTATAAACGCTTGAAATGTAACCCCGTATTCATAAATGATTATTAAATTTAACAAAATTAATTTAACGAAATTTTCATAATTTTCATAAACCTTTATTAAGTTTTAAAAATTTTTATGGATACTGACATAAATCTGCAATATTTGTTAATTCAACACATGACTATACAAAATAAAAAAAAAACATGTCGTCAACATGACATGAATCATTTGAACGCCAATTCATGTTTAAAGAAGAAAAAGGAAGTATCATGTCAATAAGACATGAGCCGTATGAATAAATTTATTAGACCGATAAAGTGTCCGTTAACGATTTTGGGTTTCTCAATATACCGACAAAAAACATTGTTTTCAGTTAGCAACACCTCTCCAAATACATATAAAAGGTGGGAGTCAGCTGATTGAATTTATCTGTACCGCAAATACATAAAAGGAAAATAAGTAATTGCCAGATAAGTGCTGGTTAGCTTTGCGATAGAATACAAATGAGACGTTGGGATTCGGGATTTCCCGTTTGGCAGGGGTGGTATTATTTTTCAGTTCTTCATCTTAACTAAATATAAAAGATAGTCACGATATCGTGCAACTGGTGAATGAACCAAATCATATTCCTTGTGTTGATGGGCACCAACACAAACTTTGTTTCCTGGACAATGACGTCAATGCTATGGCGCAAATGGTTTAAAATGTTATAAAGCCAGGAATGAAAATGTTCATTCCAGTTTAAAAAAAGCTTTGAATAAACCTCGATCTAATTCTTGGTTTTATCTGACGTACAACTCAGCTGTGAAATATTCTGATACTAAATTGCTACGCAAATTAGCAAGGTCTTCGTGTGCGAAAGTACTAAGAAGAGAAAAAATTCTTCCAAGCAACGTCTTCGTACTGAAGTACTAATTGCTGCCCCAGGCAGTAAAAGTTTATGGTAACACGTTAAAAGAATAAGTTCTATAAAGCCAATTCTTTTAAAGGATAAACGAATATTCACGGACCCGGTCGATAAGCTTATTGTTTTGCCGATTTATTTGCAAATAATTCTCACTTACCTGAGTTCCTCCTTCCCAAGTAAAAGTAGCCTACTCGCTCCACCACGGGATAGCGTCAGAAATTTTTTGGATTGTCTTGAACCATAGACTGACGTCCAAGTGTAAAGGAATTCACGTTCGGACCAAGTTCGGAGCGTCCCCCTTAAGTAACCAGCACGAACGCCAAAGAAAGGCTAAGGGCCTTAAAAAGGTCGCGCCTGTTTGCTAAGCAATCGGACCTTTTGTTGCCCACATGGTCCTCATGGACAGGTACCCAATTTAAGTTAAAGTCGTTGTGTTTGTTCAGATCGTTTAGGGACACAAAACAGTCCAATCTGGACTTCACCTCCAAAGAAGACAGTGCTCCAAGAGCGTCCTATCTATCCTCAGACCCCTGAGGAGTATAGTGAATCAACAACTTGTCAAATTTTTAGAGTCAAACTACTTATAAGCGAACGCCAGTATGGCTTTCGTAGAGGTCGCTCTTCTGGATACCGACTGGTAAAATAGTGTCCTTCCAATCACCATTTGAGAGCCCCGGTTGGCTAGCTGGCAGTGAGCTAATCTTTCAGCGCCGGGCTTGCGGGTTCGATTCCCGCCAGAGATTCTGGCTAAGGGAATTACAAAAAAAAAAAATTTGATGTTTGACAGAGTCTGCCATGGTCCGCTCTTGTCAAATCGGGTTGCCTTTGGTATCGGTGGCACTCTACAAATTTTTATAGATGGATTTTCGTCAAACGGGTCATTCAGGAGTGCGGCAAGGCTCCATTCATTCTCCTCTTCCATATTTTTCTAAATGTCTTCCAATGTCAAACTGCCAACCCTACCTACTCTTTTGCAGATGACAGCAACCTTTGATTCATTTGATTATGCTTTTCCGATGTTGGTTCTATTGGGCAGAACAAGAATATTTATATTAATTTATATAATCGTGGGATCGTTCATAAACGCGTGCCGAAGCAAGGTGCCTCATCTGCATATATGGATGTTACATTTATTAAAGAATTAGAATCTCTTGATGTTGTGGCCATGACGATACAATGCATTCAAGGTGTCTAAAGAAGCATTCCCATCCAACTATATCCGACCACAAATAGAATGCAACTCTCATGTTTGGGCTGGTGATTCAATGTCTGCTAAGGAGCTACTCTACCGCGTACAGGAGAGGACGAAGGTTCTCACTGGCGACAGTAGGGTATCCAATTATATTGACTCGCTTGAGCACCGTCGAAATGTGGGTTGTATCTGCTTGTTTTATAGTTACGAAAATGAGATGTGTTTGGATGAAATTAGGGATATGGTTCCCAAAATCCGCACGTTTGTTCGTACCATACGTTTTCCCTCAAGAGCATATCGTTTTTTGGGCGATTGGCCGCTGCATTGTACAATGAATTACAGAGAAAACTCGTTTTTTTGACGGACTTCCTGCAGAAGTGTTCCGTCTCACTTTCAACATGAATAAGTACAAGTCGACTCCCTCTTTCCTGCTTCCCATAATCTATTTTCCTAGTTCCAACACAATGCAATGCATTAGTAGGGGTCATCTGCTGAGTACTGGTCCTAACAAAAAAATTTTAACTGTAAAAATGGAGCTTTTTAAAATAGCAATAATATAAATTAATGGGCCTGCCACATGGAATTAAAGTTATTGTATCTAATGGATGGTTAAATGCATTATTTACGCATTTATCGGGATTTTGTAAGTGCTATAATTCGGCTTTTATCCGAGGATGCTCTTGAATGAATTCTCGCTTAAATGCATTAAAAACTACACAATTTCACATGCGCACTTAACCGAGAACTTCCGGCTAAAGGTTTCTTTTGTTAAAAGTACCATTGTTATTTTGGGTGTATAATTGACAAAAAATAATAACAAAAACGTCATATTCAAAAGGATTTTGTACATACATACATACTTACTTACTTACTTATATAATTTTTTAAACACATGTTTTTAACGAGTCGTGAGCTCTGTTCAAAAATTTTTTATACGCAAGAGATTTTTTTCAAATAAATAATGAAAAATATTATGTTTATTAAAATAATATTTTCTTGTATAAACAACAAAAACGTATTACAATTTTTACAAAATTTAGCAAAATATTATTTTGAGTATAAATTTTTCTCAATTAATTTAAACAAATGACTGCTTTATACTCGTACATATGACAAATTGCATATCTGAATCAACATTTTTCGAGATCATGACACTTTTGCACATTGTATTTATTGCATTTGTTAAAATTTTTCATTTTATTTACTTTATTGTCATTTTGTATTGTTCAGAGTTTTTGTTCTGGTTTGCAACAAAATTGAAGGCAATTAAAATTGAGATAATGTCACTGTCAAAGACACATGTTTGTTTGTGTTGGTTTTGAACCCCTCCAGCAGCAACCACAACTACATTTATTTTTTGTCGCAGTCTCTTCATGCAACCGAATGTATTGTGCAGTTCTTTCATGTTTTATTTAAAAAACTTTTGTTCTGATTTTTTTTTGTGTTTTTCACACTCGCAGAAAAGTATTGCAGTTATAAATTTCAAAGAAGAAAAAACTGCATAATTTTATACACAATTAATTTTAATATTGCACTTATTGTATTTTAGTGGCACACGTCCAACGCGCACTTTTTATTATCAATTAGATGTTAAGAAATGTTAATGCAACAATTGTATAACAACAGTCTCCATCGAATTAAAATGACAATATTGTTTTCAATAACACTTTCTTCGGTATTCAAAAAGAACCATTTCAACAGACAGGTGGATAAACGGACATCATTAAACCAACTTCACTAGCCTTAAGACCCAGAATATACGTATACGGTATATGATCAATATTGAAGAAACTACTAAGCTGTAATTCCACCTGTTATTAAGGTCATTAAACCATTCATATGGGACATTTGGGGTATTCACAAGGTGTGCTATTATGTTATATTGCCATAATGTACTAACATTTTACAATGGTTTAAAAATATTGTTGTTGCTTTTTAAACAAAAAGTGTCTTAAATTAATAGAACTTTGCTTGGTATGTTTATTGTGCTATCGTAATTAATCAGAAGAGACCTGCGCTTAGCGGCTGAGCCGAACCGCATTAGTTTTTGTAGCCGTCGCCGTTGACGGTATAGTTTTATCCGGCTAATATCCGAATTTAACCTGCGGCTAGCAATTTTTGCAACAAAACACTTCCGGCGACAAATTATATCGGCTAATGATTCTACTGTTTTGTTAAAATAAAAAATTTATTTGTGATTTGCGATTAAAAAATGGAAAATAGTTTGGTTAGATCTAATTTAATTTATTAATTCAGGTATTAGAATTAAAAATTCTTTTGATTTTAGGTAAATATTTATTTTTAATATTTGTTTTAAATTAGCTGATTTAAATTCAAAATAGCACACTAAATAATGAGGGGTTGTTCACAACAGTCGTATATTTGCATGTTATTATTTTGAGACTTATGACTTTATGACACCTTGTGAATCCCCCAATTATTTGTAAAGCGAATAACCCACTTAAAACATTTTGTTGGAATTCGTTTATATTTTTCGTGACTATAGTTTTAGTAGATATGAATAAGATTACGAAATATTTTTTGTCTATGATGTTTATTTGTCGAGTTTTATGGAGTTGAAGTGTTGCTGTTTTGAAAAAAAAATATTATTTTTTCGAACTAAAAAAAATTGTAAGTGATTAAAAATCAATTTGGAAAAAAATTCATCTGCAAAACCGAAAATTACCATATTGAATAAAAAAAAATGTTTTACTTTCTAACTTTACCGAAATTGGCCTTTAGTTTCCTTATAATATTGTAAAAGTTGAATCTGTACTTTTTAGAAGTCCGAAAAAAGTAATAAAATGTATTAGTATTAAAAAAATTTAAGGTAAATTGGGCATTTCAGGTTTATTGTGTTAGGCATTTTCATAAATTTCCATAAATTTTAAACTTATAAAGAGCACATAATAAAAATTAAACAACATAATTACTAGGCCGAAGGGTAATTTCGGTAAAAATAAAACCAAAAAATTAGGTCGAAGTTAGAAAAAACGGTACATTATTGCAATAATCACATGTACCAGCTTAAAGAAACTTGCATAACTTTTAAACTAGTAGAGTTCCCATAAAAAAACATTTGCAATAAATTAAGGACACTGTGATAGGCTAATTTCGGTTAAAAAATAAAAAAAATTAGGACTAAGTTAGAAAAAAAATTTCTTTAAATTGGTCACTTCCGGCTTAGCATATATAAAATTTTTTTTTCAATTTGATTTTTTTTAATTTGAAGATCAATTTATTTTCTATAGGAATCACCAAAATTTTTTAGTTCGAAAAAATAATATAAAAAAATATTTTTTTTGAAAACGGCAACACTTCACCTCCCTTAAACTCGACAAATAAACGTCATAGGAATAAAATATTTGGCACACTTTTTCATATCTACTAGAACTAGCCCAAAAGACCAAAATGTAAATGAGTTGTAGAATAAGCTTATCATAAGAGATTTCCTACAAAATGACAACCAATGTGATTGCAAATGACTTATTCTCGCAATAGTTTTGTAAGTGTTTTTGAGAATGTTGTCCCGTTATTTGACATGTGCCTAAATTTTGTATTATTAGTTAAAGTTTTCAGCCTTTGTCTTTTGTTCGAATAGAGAAGTGTTTTAAAGAGTTTTAAACATTGCACAATTTAAAAAAGTAATTAAATATTATATAAGTAAACAACTTGTTGTAAACATGCCATATAAATTAAAATAGAGTGTTCGTAAAGAATAGAATCTTTTTATAGATTAAAAAATAATTTTTCTGTAAGCTTATTCTATAATTAGACTTCTAAGCTTACATTATATTAAAGACAAGTAATACATATTATTGCAAGGGAAAAGTTTTCATTATTAAACAATTATTAATAAGCCTTTTATAATAATAATCACAACACTTTTCAACGCTTAAGGGATATGTTAATAAGCTTGCTACAAGTTCTTTCTAAATCATTTTGGTTTGTTGGAATAGTTATGGCATATAAAGGAGTTCCTTTGAAATGTATTCAAAGTATTCTTAATTGACAGTTTGTATTACATTTAGAAACACTTTCTTTTATGTTAAGTCCTGACTTATTCTTGTGGAAATATTTAAAGGCGGGCTTACTTCAGGTTTGTGCGAAAATCTTTACGAATTCAAATATTTATTAACCCCCACCTATCAGTCGGTACTAATTCGTATCACATGAGATCACAGCAGCAGTTTACGCTTTGCTTAAATATCTCCTCTAAATCAATTGAGCTACCCAATAAAAAATATTCTGTAGAAAAAAATAAAAAATCGCCGTTAATAGTGGCACATTAGTTTGATCATTCTTATTTCCGTCTTTTCAGAAATAATTTAACAATGTAACAACAATTCTATTCAGATGCAAATTTGATGAAAATTTTCAATTAATAAAAACTGTAATAGACACGAGTGATTGTAATAAAAATTAATTTATACAACTCAGTAACAAAACAAAATTAAGAAATTGTTTAAATATGCGCTATTGTATATTAGAGCATATTTTATATGGGCATTTCCACCGAAAAGTCGACATTTTGTCACGTTAGTCACCAAGCATTTTAAATTGTTTCTCAAAGCATTTGTATTCTTTTGTAGTATTGTGTTAGTCTAAAATATAACCTCAATTGTTCGATGGCATAACTGGACAAAAAGAGAGCTTTTTTAATAGAAGTGCCCATATCAAAGAGAATAAATAAGTTGTCATATATTTATTATTTACAAGCCCCCACTTAACAAAAGCAAATATTAATTAGCCTTAAATGATTGCAATAAAAAATTTTAATTTAAATAAATAAAATTGTAAAAATTTTAAATAAATGGATTTTCAGCTTTTACTTAACTACTGAACTAGAATTCAAACAACAAGGCTCGAACTTTTTTCAAAACACTATTTCCGAAGAAATTTTTGTACTTTTTTCGAAAAACTCTTGACAAAAAGTAACAAAAAACAGAAGTAAGGAAGAACATGTAAATCAATTAAAATATATAATCATTCAAAGCAAATTTCGATCTCCAAAGGTTAAATACAATTTGGTCTAAGGATTGATATTTGGCTATTGACTGCCAGCAGTCGTCAATGGCTGTGAGTGTTAAACGGCAAAATCCTCTGAAGATATTGAGTGGTTACAATTGAAATATGTCAGGTTAACCTGTCCGTGAAAGCCTTGGTTCGACTCACGCGGCAGTCAAGAATAAAAACTGATGATCAATGAATTTTAATTAATTTCATGTTGTAAAATTCCTTTCTTCATAAAAAATAATTAAATTAAAATTAAATTTGATAAACTTTAGCCTAATTAAAAATATCAAAATTGAATTCAAATTGTCGAACAATTAAGCTGTATATTGTATGATTTGGAGATGAATTCCCGCTCTGAAATCCACATAGGAAAGCACGCTTTTTTACCGACATTGTAAAAAACGCGATATCAATAAAATTTAAGAAAACAAGGGTTTATTTTCTGTGCTAGTTACAAAAAACTAGTTCAACTTATTTTGCATACTGAGAATCAGTGTTCGAAAATAAACAGAATATTATTAGTGTACGGTTAAAACACTCAGAAAACATATTTATTTTTTTGTGGGGGTTCTTAAATTAATACACAACCCCTAATAGCTTTCATAACTGTTCTCAAGAAAGTAAAGAACATTATATAGTGCTCTGTTCTTCTTTATAAAACAGAACAATTGCAGTGGTTCTGTAGACAAAAATTATATTTTAATGTTCTGTAGTGTTTTTTTTTTCATTGATAGTGGAATGAGTTAACAAAAAAATTAAGGAACGCTTCTCACTTGCATGTGTATCGTGTTTTGTTTTGTTTTGTTTGTGTAAAAACTTTTTGCGGGTTTTTTGTTTTATTTTGTGTTCAAAGATCCCGAAGAGAAAAAAGTCATTTCATGATTTACATCACAATCACTATTAGCATTTCCACATTTCTACTGAACCGAACACTAAAGAACAATATTAAATATTTATTTTCGAACGCTGCTTTGAATATACATAATTCGAAACCAAGTCGAAATATTTTTGCAACAGTTTGAATAATTGTTGCTCTACATCAAAAAGAGGAAAACACGCCAAATATTGAGTCAATATTATTAATATTATTTTGGGGGAATATCAATCCAAAAACGGCTTATTTTGCATACCTGTGCTGTTATGCAAAACTTTGGGTATTTTTTCTCATTACTTTTATTTTTTTACTAAAACTATTATAAAAGTCTTTGTTAACTGCCTTAAATTTTTTTATTTAACATAAACTCATTTAATTAGTCAATATTGACTTAATCGTCGAATCTTAATTAATTAATTAAATTAATTAATAATTAATTAATTGTCGAATCGACGAAGCACATTTACATTTTACCATAATTTGTATATGTGTATTCAAAATACGTTATTTTTTCAACAACGATTGCTGATAACGAAAGCTTTAAAAAAATAATTAATTTAAAAATTTTGAGAATTTGTATGTTGTTTTTTAATTTATATTTTAATAAAATGCTTAACTAAAAAAGTTTTTGTTAATTGTTTACTTTAAAAATCGTTTTGCTATAATTTTTTTAAAGTTCGTCGATACGACGAAGAATAACTTTAATGTACCAAAATGAAGAGTAACCTTTCAGGGTTAAAAAGCACTTTTACTTTTTTTACACATAAATCTGTGTTTTATTTTTAAATTAGGGCGACAAAGACCAAAACTTTGTAAATAAAATAGAAAGAATACTGCTTTTTTTTAAACAAATACTTATTGTGTGTAGGAGTAAGGTTCGTCAAAAATAAGGTAAATCCGCCGACTGCGACTACTACCATAAACATTTCATCTGTGGTCACAAGCGATAACCGCCTTAGTCGACTTAAGAAACAATTGTGTTTATATTTGTTGTTATTAAAGATTTCTGAAAAAATTAGAATTGTGGTTATTTTGTTGAACTATTTATGGTTTTTAATCCAAATTTTTAATATTTTTAATCAGGCTTAAGTTCATCAAATTTAATTTTCATTAAATTATTTTTATGAAGAAAGGAATTTTACAACATGAAAATTAATTAAAATTGTTATTGATAATCATTCATTTTTGACTGTCCTGAGATTCGAACCCAGGCGGCTGGTTACCATGACATGTTTCGATCGCAACCACTCGATCTCCTCAGATGGATTTGCCGTCTAACACTCGCAGCCATCGACGACTGCTGACGTCAATAGTCAAATATCAATCCTTAAACCAAATTGTATTTTTTTTTTAACTTTTTGGTAGATCGAAATTTGCTTTTTTGAATGATTATCCATTTTTTTATTGATTTTACATGTTTTTCTTAACTTCTGTTTTTTCTGTACTTAAATAAATACAACTTTCGCTATAATTTTTACTGTGGGCATTGTGGGGGTAAGAATCTTTGAATTTGAATTACTTTTTTTCATACGCAATTAAAAAGATTGCGTTTCTTAAAAACTTTTTCGGCTTGGGCGGTTATTGTGTGTGACCACAGAAATGATATAAGTGCTTATCATTTCTTTAGTTATCCTACACCAGCGCCCACTAAAACCAAAATTCTAGGAATCCTGAGTGCTTTTATAAAAATTTAACTACACAATCAACTGTCTGTCGCTTGGAAACATCAAATTTTCGTTTTTTATTACTGTTTTCAATATAATTTCTCACTCACTCACTTGTTTACGTTTTGTTAAAACAGGCAGTAATAAAAAAAAAATATTTTTAAAACTGAGTGTTTTTCATAAACAATTTGTATGCGAACGTTTACGTTTAAAATTGTGGAACAAACAGTAAGAACACTACAACAATTTTAATAAAAAACGAATTTTTTGAATATTTCAATTATGACACTTTTTACAAATTTTCTGTTTTTCTTTTTTTACTTTTAAGATATCATTCGTGGTTCCCTTATACACACCAAAAGTTAAAGCTATACAAGCATTACATGTATGTGCTGTTTCCAGTAAACAGGAAATTGTGCAGAAAAACTTATACACCGTACGACGACGACTGCCGAAAGTGCTGCTCAATTGTACATAAGCCGCTCTGCGATTTTGCTTTGACTAAAAATGCCGTTTTTTTACACAGAAGCATAAGCAGAAGGTAAACCAAATGAAATTAATCTTATTGCATTTTTTTGTTTCATTTCATTTGGTTTGGTTTCTGCTTAAATGAGCAGCACTTTTGCGTTAAAAAATCTTAAACACTAGTCAGTGACAACATTTAAATACAGACCGATTCCAATAAAATTGTGTAGTCAGATTTATATTGCAACAAAATATTTTATTACCTTATTTAATCTATAAATTTTGGAAAAAAAAGTGGACCTATTCTCTCTAAGTTCAATGTGATTTGTCCCTGTCACAATTAGAATAAACTTTTCATTTTTAAAATAGCGACCACTTCAACCGGCCCGACATCGTTAGATTACTTCAGATAGTGGCTCTGAAGTGATCGGCATACTAGGTCTACTACTAGGTAGGTCTAGAATCATTATTTACTTCAATAGTGACATAACGGAAAAGATCCATTTCGAGATAAACGCGTTTGAAATTTTTCATTTGCTCTTACCACTTGGAAAAAATTACGACACATTTTCTTTAAACGGGAAAAGTATAACAGATACAAAGATGAATTTTATACACAATATAAAGAAAAACATAGCGATCACTACCTTCAAAATTTCATTATTTGAGTTATGTCAATATTAACGTAAATGAGCGATTTATCTGTACAACAAATAAAGACTTAGGCCCGTATTACGGTTTACAACTCAACTCAGTTGAGTTGTAATAAAGACAACTGGTTGTGATCAGTTGTAATTTTTGTTATGTTTTTGTACACCGCAATATAGCAAAGTTGAAAACCATAATACCAAAATTAAGAAATTACAACTCAACTGAGTTGAGTTGTAAACCGTAATAGGGGCCTTAATATTATAGAAAGATGGATTTACCTTTGGTTCGAATGTTTAAAAATTCCTGGGTTTGACTGGGTTTTTTATAAACTCTTTCAGTTCAGGTTCGTTCCCTGCGGCAAATTTTTCTTAAAGCACATATTCCGTGACCTGTAAACACAAAATTATAATTAAAAGGATAAAATTTTGATAGCTGAAAACAAGGCATATCACTTAACTTGTGATAGTGTGTTTAAAATGTAGTAACTCCAGTGGAAAGGTATTTAACACAAAAGTAGATATGACTGGATTTTGTGCGGGTAGTGGCTGGTTCTATTATTTTATATGAAGGGGATCTGTCATATTAACATAGTTCACTCAGACAATATCTGCGACAAACATTACACATTTAAATCGAAATTGAATGTGTCCATTTAAGTTATTTCAATGACCTCATAAAAAAATGTCTAAAAGGAGCCAAATAACTCTCTCCTAGAAAATCGCCATATTAAAGCGACAATTAACTTCATATTAAGTGTTAGAACTATAACCGGTCCCTTCCACTTAAAAACTATCAGAAGACAAGTTTGGTGTTAGTTCTCATTCCTTTAGGGTTTTAACAAAACCTTTACACTTTTTTTGTTTTATTCTAAAAACTATTATTATTTAAAGTCTTATTTTTTCGAATACATATTTAGGGGATTCACAAGGTGTGCTATCAAGTCATATCGTCATAATGTCCTAAATAATATTTTACAATTGTTTAAAATTAATGTTGTTGTGTGTTCAAACAAAATAAAAATTTTAATGCTGTGTTCATTAATACGTCATAATTGTACAGTAGAAATATAAACTATAAGCGGTTGCCCACAGTAGTCATATATATTTCTTGTAATTATTTTAAGACATATGACTTTACAACGTTATGACTACCTTGTGAATTCCTTTAGTTATATAGTTTTTAATCTTTTAAATTAAAATATATCCCCAATAATTATTTCTACAGAAAAACGACAAAATGCTTATTAAAATCGATATCAAAGTGAAATGCCCAAAGGAATAGCTCATCCCATCAACAATAAATTTCAGTGTTTTTATGAAGAATAAAAATTGGGAATTGAGCACGACAAACAAAATCTTGTTAATTGATCAATATTAAATAACAAAACAAAAAAAACTTTAAAGTGAAAATAAGCAGGAAATTTTTCTGCTTGAAAGGACCTGAAAAAGGTGAAGTTTGCTTACATAACATTCATTTCTATGCTTTGATCTGACATCAACTACAACATACTTGTGTAAATACATTAGGAGAAATACAATTTCAAAAAATCGAAAACAAATTAAATTTAATCTTTTACCCTGGATGGTAGCTGTTCTTTAAATCGACAAAGCTCATTTATTTTTTATGTGTAGTCAAGTTTTGCTTTTTTTCAACAACGCTAGCTGACGAAGAACGCTTTAAAAATTTAATTAATTTTAAAAGACAAATAGAGTATCTAATTTTGAGAGGGAAAAATAACTTTTGTTTTTATGCTTTATTTTATTTTTTAATCAAATAATCAACTAAAAAAAAATTCCTATTGATGTTTTACTTTAAAAATCGTTCCGCTAGAATTTTTTTTAAAAAGTTCGTCGATTCCGCGAAGAGGTATCTCCTTAAAGTACTAAAATGAAGAGCAACTTCTCCAAACTGTTAACTTCGAAATTGAATTTGAGCCAAAATTTTATTTTCCACTATATTTGAAGCCATTCTAAAATTTATGTAATTTTCTATATGAAAATGTGCTTGAGCTTAAACGGATTCCTTCCATAAAAAATTAGTTTTTTGTTGAATTTTGAAAAACTTTTTAAACTTTCTATGGCAATTTAAATAATGAAATAAAACTTGGGCATTTGTGGTTTGATTTTGTTTGTTTGCAAATAATGAATTCAAGTAAAAGGATTGTTTTATAAGTTTATAACAAATAATATGAATTTTTAATTAAGCAAAAGCGAAAATAGCTACAAAATTGTAACTGCTAAAAGGAATTTTAAAATTTAAATAATAGTTGAGTTCGCACGTCACCCGGTAAATACTGACACTGTGAAATTGCTAAAATTTATAAAAATTCATCAAAGTAATTTTTGAGAATACAAAAATTTTAATCTAAAAGATTCTGTTAGTCGTGCTTAATTCCCAATTTGTATTCTTAATAAATACACTGAAATTTATTGTTGAAGGGATAAACTATTCCAATGCGCATTTCACTGGTTGCTTAGGACAGATCGTAAGGAAACTTCATCCCAAGATTTTAGAAACCCTAAAGATATTAAACAAACAAAACTGTTAAGTGAAAAAGAATTATTAGAAACAGCTTTGCTTGTAACAATATCAAAGCTGTAACAAAAACAACAACAATATACAGTGAGCGTATCTCTTCTTACATTCCCCACTACAATTGGTTGGAATTCTTCCAGCATTAATTGCAGTTGCAAGTAGGTTAAGAAAAAACAAAAAGAAGAGAAAAAAAAAATTTTTTTTTTTTAAATTAATTTTTTAACCAGAAATAATTTACGAAGTAAAAAAAACTTTGCAGTCTTTTGGCAGTTAAACGAATGGCGAATTTAAAATTAAGCGAATTGGTATGAACACAGCTATTGTAACAAATTGGGTTTTTTTTTTTAAAATAGACTTTTAAGTTTTGATTTTGGTAAAAGATGAAAGTAAATCAAAAGACAAACAAAAGACCGAAATGGTTAGTTAAATTCAAATTTGGCTGGCTGGCCTCTAAGTTTTTTTTTGCTTTTCTTTACCAGTTTTCTACTTTAATCGACGCACAGAGGGGTGGGGTGAACAGTACCAAAAACGAGAATTAGTTCAAAAATAAAGTTAGTTTTTCGTATAAGTATTTGGTACCATATAAAAGTAGATAAAATTCAACACGAATACCTGTATAAATTGTGGATCTATGTTGTTTACTTTTTTTGTTATATGCTGCCAAAATTTAATAATATTTTATAATTTGGAAATATTTGCTAACAAGTGAAAATCAAGATTTTTTAATTGCGATTTGAGACAATTTTTTCTTAAAACACACTATTTTTTTTTAATTGATCCATCAACTTCAGGTATTTAGCTAATTTATTTATAAAATTTTGTAAGGAAAAATATTGAGGAAGTATTTTTAATTTTTTTCTTTTAAATTAGTCAAAAAATGAGTTGTTTTTAAGGAAATGTTGATTTTCAAAACGTTTGTGGGAAGACTTGGGCAAAACTTTTTATATATTCTTAAAATTTGGTATTTCAACTTGCATAATCAAAAAAAATCATGCCCATTTTTGCCCCATTTGAAACGATTTGAGATTTTGTGAAACACATTAACTTTTTTTTCTGTTTTGTTTCGTTTAAATGATTACACTACGTCACAAAATTTCAACAAAGTCGTGACCAGAAAAATCTGAAACCCAATCTTTATGTAAAATTTTCTCCTGAATCCGAATATGAAGTCAGAATTGTCAAAAGTACAACAGTTTTTGAGATATTCCAGAATAACCGTTATTTGTGTTTTTAAAAAAAAAGATGATGTGACTTAAATGTAAATATCTTTAAATATGTTAAACGGATTATGTATATCTTTCTTTTTAGTGAAAGGTAATAAAGTAATCATGGATTGCTAGTGAAGATTGGTCAGGAAATTACAGAGTTACAGGGGACAAAAGCTCAAGCTTCATTGAAAATTTTATAATTTTGTTAAATTTTGCTCTTTCAAGTTATTTTTTAAAGCCAATGATTTAAAAATGTTAATGTTTTATTGCATGCGACATTAGATTATTTTAATATGAACATTTTGTGCCCAACAATACATAGATTGGTACAAAAATTAAAAAGCTACTGAATATTTAGTAAATTATGATAAAAAACTACATAATTTAATTTTACCACAAACAGCACTTCATTTGCTTGTTCTGCTAAATATTTGATGATAACATGAAGATTATGATTTTGATGAAGGTGAAGATAATTTTAATTATGAAGATGATTTTTAATTCCATATTTTAGTAATGAATGTGCCTTGTTTAAAAAAAAAATATATTGTTGGAAAAAATTACATTGATTTTTTTTAAGTTTTCAGTTTATTTAATAAAACAAAATTAAAATTCCACAAAAATTGTACATCATAAGCTTTTTTTTATGAAATCAATATACACCGAAACCAAAAAAAAAATTGTTGTCATAAATTACAGGCTTCCCTGAATGAAACTTGGTAATGCCATACAAAATTAACTCAAATTAAACTAAAACCAATTCAAATAAGGTAACTTATTAGAAGAAATTCTGTCCTTAGTCTGGACTAAAAACTTCTACTATACAAATAAATTTTCATTTATTCTTTTAATAAAAAATCATACATAATTATTATAAAAGTATAACAATTTTATTCCAAAAAAATTTTTCAATGCTTCATTTTTTTCACTTACTTTATACACGTTAATCATGTTATGTTTTCAAAGCGTGATATAAGCGTTCTTCAGATCTCTAAAGGAGAGCTTCTACGCGAGGAATTCCAAACAAAAAGCATGTAATATTTCATAGAAGTGTAAGCGCTTCACTCTGAATTCTCCCTTACAGAACTGGCGCTGTGGGATGAACCAAACGTAATGTTACGGTGCGCAAATTAAGTGTAAGCGCTTCACTCTGAATTCTCCCTTACATTACTGCTTCCGCGGAAGCATCAGTTTTTTCCGGAATAGTATCCAGTTATGGAGCACTTCCTCTTTCTCCAATATAGATAATCCAAAGAAAAAAGTTGCAAAAAATTCTCCAATTCATCACATCTGCTCACTGGTATGTAAAAAAAATCGAACATTCACAAAGACCTCAATGTGCCATTAGTAAAAACTATAATCACAAAGTTATCAATAAAATATTTAAAAAGGCGTTAATGAACCCAAATTCAGCAACTTGAAAGATTTAACACGACTGCTCGCTTTGAATAAAACATACTGCAGAACTTATCCAATTCAAATTTCTTGTATTGGTTGTAAGATGTTTGTGGGATTTGTTAACCTGTTATGTCCCTGTTAAAAAAATTTAATTTGTTGTCATATTCGAAAAAGGACTCTAAGGCCAATTATCTTAAGTTTAACTCAAATATATGTATGGGTGAGTTCCAAAACATCATAATTTTACAGTCAAAATTAAAAATGTATCATCAAGTTTATCGATGCACTTTGGCACAAATAACATTGAAAAATTATACATCGGAGAATGTATTTAAATAAGCAATTTGCTTTGCAACTCACGTTTTGAAACTCTCTCCTCTCTCTCTCTCTCTCTCTCTCACTACTACGGTTAAAACCATACAAGCCGGTTAAAAACGATAGATTTAAAGTATTTCGATTTAGATGCACTGCACTTAGTGACAGTATGCAACGTTTTGTGTCATCATTATAATTTGAACAATTTTCGAATTTTATTAATAATTGTATTTTGTTTTGCTTTATTTTTTGTATTTATTTATAAAATTTGTTTCATTTATATTTCAGAACTTCGAAGATTTGAAAACCAACAAAAGCAGTCTCAGAAAGCAGTAAATTTATGTAAGTACTTATTCAAAGTTACTGGAAAATATTTTTAGGTTATATTTTTTTACTCAATCTAATTCAAATTCGACTAACTTTGCAAAAATTTAATTTTATTAAATAAAATTTTCAACATTAAATCAAGATATTCAAAAGTTTAGAAAAAAAAATATTCAAACAAAACTACAGGACTTTAGGGAGTGAATTTATTTAAAATATAATGAAATTTTAATGCATTTTCTGTCCCGTTAGGACCTTCGTTAAAATTGTTGAGTAAAATACATGAAATTAATAAAGAAGTAGCACTATCCAGTGAGAAACAGAAAGTACGCTGACTTTCTGCTGGTCTCTGATAATTTTTTTAACTTTTCTGTACATTCAGTTTACATCATTGCTAAACAATTGATAGCTAAAGTTAAAGATACAAAATATTCGGGTAGTTTATAGAATGATTCTTGAATAAACATATCTAAAGCATATAGAGGTATTTGCACTATAAACGTGGCCAACAAATTTTGTGTTACATAATAATTGTAGGGTATTAAATTCTAAAGAAAAAATACTTTTATTAAATCTTGAATAATACCATCATAGCGTCTAACATTCGAAGTATCTTAATCGAAATACTCCAAATATTATTCTCATATGGATAACTGCTCAAAGAGGCTTAAAAGCTTCCTTCATATTTGATCCAAAACTTCAAGCAATCGGATTGTTGCTCCATTATGAACGCCAGTGAAAATGTTGCTGCCTATTGTGAACAAAGCTTAAACCTTACAAGTTGCATATACAAAGAAGAAAAGTATTCAGTAAGATTTCGCAACACCTTAAACCATTTCTTCTACCGAATTATGATTCTTTTGACAATGAAATTATATTGAATTAATTCTTAATTAATAATTAATATGAAAATTATAATAGTTTTGTTTATAAATTCACACATTAAAATGTAAGTGGCCAAATAACTTTGGACATTTATAAAAATGCAATTTTACTTTCTGGTTTTGCTATAAATACATTAGCGGTTTTCACCCTTTGTATTAAGTGTACAACTCTGCTTTTCTTAATACGATTTTATACTACAATGCATGAGTGTCTTTTTCGTTTTTATTGTAAATTAATGAAGTTGCTGAGTGAGGAAAAGAGACAGATATAGTTTCTTCAACGGTTTTATTCTGGGTAATTTTACAAACGTGTTTACTAAAGCTTTTTGTTGGATTTTTCAACAACAGCGTAGTAAATTTCAGTCTAATACATTTTGTTGTTGCAGTGTTGTAAATTTTAGTACTTTTACTAAATTAATAAAACTTACAAGGACTACAAGGGACATTACTATCAAAGGTGAAAACCGCTATTGATATATCCGTACTAAAACGCTTATGTCAAATATCACGTCACATATTTTCAAACGCAACATGGCAAACTTTAAAAAAATATGGCATTCCTAAAGTCGTCTATCTCGCCGCTTTCAAGGCAACCAAAAGGCAGCTAGCGCGTTAGTTAAATTTGGCAGTGCTTTTGCAAAGCTTAAAATGACAATCCATTTAATTTGCAGTGTTGTAAAGTACAAATAATTGATTGCTTTAGCAGTTCATACCTGTACGTAAACAATTACACTGATTGACACAAAATTAACTTTTTATTTGTCACATAAACTTTTTTGGTCTTCTTTACTTTATTTTATTTTGACTTCCTTAGGTGGAAAATAGAGGTACAATTATACCTGATAATATGTTTTATAAAACTAAAACCTATGATTTTCTGGAGTATTTGACCTGAGGCTGGTCTCTTGCAAGTGTCCAACAATAAGCTGTCAACATTCGAGGAAACCCATTAGCCCTGGTATCTTTTTTCCATGCAGAAAATCCTGATGGTACCTTTCACCGTGCGCGTTGCTAACGGCTCCTAGTTTCTCTGGAAAAAAATCAAGTTGGGATTGTAGAAAGTGTATTAGGAGTGACATATTACAATCCAATGCTTGATACGTCGAAAGTAGTTCTCCTTTCAGATGTTTGTAATTACTTGCTTTGAGGTTGCCCAAAATAATTTGTGCGACATTTTTAAAACTTTAAAATCAAGCCGATTTAAATTTAACAAATTTAACTTATCTTCGAATATGTTATCCTTTAACAATTCCTTGATCTGAGGTCCGACGAAAATTCCTTCCTTTATTTTTGTGTCACTAACTTAAGGAAACTTTTCTTTCAAGTACGTACAATCTGAGCTGTTGCGAGTCATGGCTTTGATAAAAATTTTTATCAAACATAGTTTAATATGTAGTGGTGTTAAAAGTACTCTGGTGGGCTCGACACTAAAAATATTACCCTTTTTTAAATAAAAACTTGATGCAATTAAACCGTACGTACAGTAGTAGTAACGGAAAATAAGGTAAAATCATAAGTGGGTGTTGCAACAAATCTGTGCGTGACAGAAACAAATTAGTTTTATGTTTTGCAATGAAGGTACTTATATAGTAAAGTAATAATTAGCAAACGGAATCCATGTGTCAAAAACCTTGTTGATCAGCGTTATTCGAGGTAAACAAAATATTGTTTTTAACCATTACATTTTCGGACCCAACCATAAAATTGCTGCCCTTCTTTATGGAGGATTACTTTAACGACTAAATGGTTGCCGGTGACAAAAATAATGTTGAATTTACCATAATGTGGGTAAAATATGTTCGTTTAAATTAGTTTTCCTGGAAGTGACCGTAACGAAAGATGTGTTTTCTCTCACACGCAGATTAAACACATTTTTCGATACGGTCATGCTTAATAATTATTTCCAACGAAACGTTCAACACATTATCCCATCGAATGCGATTTATAGCATGAAAGCGAGGATGACAAAGTGGAACTGAAAATTGTATCTAACCATGACCAGCAGGGTAACAGGCGACTTTGTGTGAGATCCCACATTTGATTCCAGATCAAGCATAATTAAAACTTGTGTTATTGCTTGAAATTCCATATTTTTTTGTTCCTTCCACATTTCCCGTATGAAATCAGTATTATCTAATTAGCTTCTAATTTCGAAATCTTGTGTTTTAAGTAGGGTTCCAAAAAAAAATTTATTTATTAATATAACAAATATTTATTTTGAAAAATTTTTTTTGTACAATTTTGAAATTTATTGAAAAACTTTTTTTATAATATGGAAATTTAAAAAGTATGTCACTCAAAAATGTTAAAATATGCACAAATATGTATCATCACTAAAATATGCAAAAACAAATCGATGTCAGTTTAACGTAAATTTAATGATTCGGAAAGATAATTGGCCGACTTCGATGTTAGACTATCGACAAAAAAACATGCATTTGCATGGAAATCGCATCCCTAGTTATTATGAATACCATTGAACTGCATGTCTTGACAAAATTTTACAAAATTTGCATGTCTGACATGTTTAAAGTTTTTATTTTATAAAGTGTTTTGCTTCTGTCAAATTATATTTTTGTTAGTTACACCTTTCTGCATTTTAGCTAACGATATGTACTTTCAATAAAAAATAAAAAATTAGTTTAAGCTTTCCTATTCAAGTACAAACATTCAGTCGATAGTTATATCGATAGTATCGATAGTTAAATCTGAACTATCGATAAATAGCGATGGTAGAAAATATCGATAGTTGTGTGAATGTTAGTGAAAAAATGTAAGTGTATTGAGTTTTTCGTACTTGCACTTGCTTGTGGAAAGGGGGAAAACAGCCGAACATTATATGTATAGTGTTCTGTTCTTCGTTAAAAACACAGAACAATTGTGATACTGTAGACAAATGTTGTATAATGTTTCTGTTTTTTACATTGATAAAGAAATGAACAAACAAAAAATTTTAGCAACGACCGCAGCACGAAAAGCTTGTTTGTGTATATGTTAAGTTTGTGTAAAATTATTTTGCTGGCTTTTTGTTTTTTTTCGTATGTGTATTTTGTTTTTGTAAAAAAATTTTGTTTTTTTTCTACCAGTCGAAAGGGGCGAACATTAATGAGCCGAACCAAACGGAACTAAATGTTCTCATCTTTTGTTGAGTTGATAAAACCAGTATTACTTTTGTGTTCAAAAGATGACTAACAGGGAAATGTTTTTTTTTTAATGATTTTCTACACGAAAACTATTAGCGTTTGTGTTTTCCACATCTCTATATTTAGTGTTTATTTTCGGACACTGGTTTTATGTTTTTTTATAAACTAAAATTTTTAAAAAATGCTCTGCAATTTTTTTTCTCCTCTTAAACTATTTTTTATGCGAGTTTTTTTATAAAACGATTTGTTGGGCCATTTTTTTAAGTGTCTTACGGTTATCCTTTTGGCAAAAGTTTAAAGGATGTCAAAGCTACAGTTCGATTAAATATAAAATAATCTTATGCCAATAATATTTTGTTAACAAAATTGTTTTTGTTTAACTAAAATTAAATATATGTTAGACCTTATTGAAAAGAATGTCATGGTTATGTATTTAAACCATCATGTTTCAAGGTTAATCCTTTTTATCCCATTATTCCAATGTTTTCACGCCAAGAGTTGTTGGTATCACTACTAAATTGTTACGTTTTTATTTTTTCAAATAAATTTTATGTTTTAAAGCAATTTGTTTGAAAAAAACACTTACCTCTTACAATAATCCATTAAAAAAAACTGTAAATTATTCCATAATTCCAATTTTTTACGCCTAAAACCACGTGCATTAACATAAAAAAATTCACAGCATTATTTAACAATTATTTAAATCTCTCACATGTGTTTCACTTTATTTCCATTTATACAAAAACAAATAAATAATGCCAACAATTAAATTAAATTAATCCATTTATCAACTCCAGGCAATAAATACATATTTGTTTTATTTTTAATTAAACTCTTATTTAAGTTTAAGAATAGTACATTAAGAGGAAATATTGTAGATATTTTTTAATATTTATTTTTAATTAAAATTAGTTTAACACTTAACAATTTAATACTATAGAGATTTATTATAATTGAAATAATTTTTTATTAAAAAACACTTAAAAAACACTCAGATACTTAGAGAAGAGGATTTTCTTAACAAAATTGTTTTAATTTATATACAATAAATAACAAATAAAAATCTGTTACAAAACACTTTTTAATTTTATTTATTTATTACAATTCGATTTTAAAAGTATTTAAAGTTTTTCACAAATTTTTGGCGTTTAAATTTTGCTTTTTTTATATCTTTTAAAATTCTTTTAAATGGGATGTGAAGCACTTTTGCTTAAATTAAATATTTTTTAGTAAAACTAAAATTTTTCTCGCATTTTTTAAAGTTTCTTTCTCAGCACAACCGCTTCTGTTTACAAACTCGCATTAACTGAATCAAAATATTTATAAATCGTTGATTTTATCAGCTCGTAAGTAACAACACATCGTTAGAATGTTTGCATCAAAAAGAAAAAAAAAAAATATGAATTCAATATGATTTTTCTTTTCTCATTGACTTGTGTATTTTTCCGTGTGTTGTGTGAACAAGGAAATTTGCCACGCATACTAAATGGAAAATAGAAGAGGAACACACAAATTGTTTAATACAATAAAACTGTTCCCACCTCACAAGAAAGAATGTCTGTCTGGGCGATAGGAGAAAGAAAAACACAAAACAAATGTTTTGTTTACTTTAAAAGAGCAGGTGTGTGTTTGTGCCCACTATTCCCTTATTGTTCAAGTACAAAATGAAAATATTACCCCTGCAAAGAGGAATTTATCTGAAAATCCCCTTTTTGCAGAGCGCATGGCTGTTCTCGTTTAAAAGCGCGCTAAAAATTTTCTAACGATTTTTGCGGATAAAAATTTGAATTTTTTATGTCCTCTTTATAAAATAGCAATTTTTTTTGTTACGATAAAATGAAAATTACTGGATTTTTTTTTAATAAAATTTTTATTAAATTGATTTTAACTGGTTTCAAACACTTCCCCGGTCTTAAATTTTGGCATTAGAAGAAAAGATTTAAGCTAAAGATTTGACGAAAAAAGCGGGACCAACAAGCAAACTAAATAATCATTTCCTTCAATTCCAATAATTATTAAAATTATAATACCCCACCTTACAAAGACATTTTTTTGCTATGTCTAGTAGTATAATCAGTTTATTTTGTAATATTAAGACCTTATTTACTGCCTGTTTTTAGAAAATGAAAACAATTGAATCGGTGAAAAATTATATTGAAAACAAAAACAAATTTTCGTTCTTTATTGTTGTTTTTAATATATTTTCTCACTCACTCACTGGTTTTCATTTTCTAAAAACAGGCAGTTAGTCTCAATAACTATTAACAAAGTAGGTGTGACGCTTATTTGGTCAAATATATTATAAGTGTGACCGTAGCTTTACTCGATAAGGTTAATGTATCACCTTATCTGTGTTTCGATCACGGGCGATATGAATACCTGTCCTACTTCAGCTTTAGGAACGATTTTGCATATTTCCCCGATGCATATGTATATCTGGGACCGCTTTAAGGACCCAAGTGAGCCGTCCTCCTGTTGGCGGATCATTGAACCTAACCATACTCCACATTGCTAAATTTAAGAGAGTGACTTTGTTGGTCATATGCGGATTTTACGAAGTGTTAAAAATAATCCTTGACAGGGTGGCGCATGTATATGATGCTGCGGCTACACATTTTCGAAACCACAATTCTAAGGCTAAATTTTGGCATTCGATATCGAATAAAATTTAAATACATTTTTTTTTTTTTTTTTTTTTTTTTTTACATATTTAAAAAAAAATTAATCATTACAATTTCAAAGCCTCAGCACCATAAAGGCATTATTGAGGCGAGTTGGCAAAAGTTAATATTTACAATATTAAAAATTAAATAACAATTACAAAATAATAAAAAAAAAATTATTTTTTAATAATTATAAAATTTAGAATTTACAATGAATTCAAATAATTAAATCTAACTTTTCAAATAAGTACATTTTTACTGAATTTTTAAAAATAGAAATTCTAGATATTTTGTTATGTGAATTTCGATCGATATCGAATGCTGTAGTTTGGCTCGATTCGTCTCTACCTCAGGCCTTAAACATTATTCAATCATTCACATTAACAACAAGTTGTTCGTCGTTTTCGAAGAAATATAGTCCAATAATCTTTTCTGAAGCTATTTCTCACCGTACTGTGTACCTCGATATGATCTTTGGGACTGAATAACCTAAAGCAAACTTTTAGGTTATCTGTACTTAGTCTTTCCATCATAAATTCTCCCAGTTTTTCAAAGTTAATTCTAAAAAAAAAAAACAAAAAATTGATTCTGTTATTAAATCATAACGTTCATTATATGCCACCGCGTCTTTAAGTGAATAGTTAAATGCTATCAACTCTAGTATTGGTTATGATTTTAAATGTTATTAAGGCTACCTATAGGTAAACAACAATCGGTTTTCCAGGCGGAAATTTCCGCCATCCTAATTTGTTTTAGGGATTGTTTAAAGAGAGACTTAAGATGCTTTAGAGTTTTTGTAAGTTCAAAAAGTCTGGCTGCTCTTAGAGCTCTTTTCTCTTTTAAAGTAATATCTAAGGTGGCCATGGACCATGTTTTATGATCTAATAAAACTCGATATTTGGACTTTATATTTGGTGTCCAAGGCCACAATAGGGCTGATTGCTTGGCATATAGAGGTGCTTGTCAAATGTTAAAAGTTCCTGAACCCTTTTCCGGTGTCCCTTCTGGTACCATTAGGGAGATAATAAGCGCATGGTCCAAACGTGTATTTACTTATTTCTTTTGACAAACTAAAAAGCATGTCACTTTATTCAAGTGTTAAATCATGGAGTTTACTTTTGCATGATAAAAATGAGCTAAGGGCACATACTGGCCTATTTCTAGGGCATTGTACTCTCAAATACGATCAATTTATACTAGTTAAAATGATTACCAAAAAATTCAGATCCTGGGAGATGAATAATGAGACATCTGAACATCTGCCCTGCAGCTCTCCGTTCTTAAAGTCTCATAGACAGAAATGTACTTGTTCTTTTAAAGGTTCTTTTAATTTTTTTGGCAAAATACTAGAGAAATTGATCTAAGATGACGGTACGTAGAAATGACCACTGTACATCGATTTCTTGCAAAAAGTGAAAATTTAAAAATTTTGAGTTGACCCTCTTTAGAGGAACCAGTGCGATATGTCTGTTAGAGTGCTCCAAAAAATTAACATGCAAATTTTAAACACTTAAATGGGGGTCTGCTTTTTTCTATTTTTTGTAAAATATTAGGATAATAGGGAAACGTTAACCGGCGCCGCGGCGCTCCGCAGCGATGCTGAAGTTTGAAGGTTCATTTACAAGGAGAAAAATAAATTTTTTTCGGTTTTTGTAAAAATTTTTTCACTTAATAATTGATTTTACAATTAAATGTAAAAAATCGAAATGTTTACGTAATTATCGAGGCATTAAATACTAAATTTGGTAAAAAAATATAAGTTAAAATTTCCCCGGGTTATTACAGTTTTTGGAAATATTTGAACTAGAGCCAATTTTTACTTAAAATAAACCCGTTTTTACTTGTTATACCCACACCACAATAGTGGAGAGGGTATTATGCATTTGTGCTGATGTGTATAACACCTTAAAATATGGGTCCAGGTGTATACCGTATACCGTATAACGATTGACTTGGAATCACTTTCTGAGTCGATCTTACGATGTCCGTCCGGCTGGCTAGAAGGCTGGCTGGCTGGCTGTCCATGTAACCTTGTGCGCAAAGTACAGGTCGTATTCAACGAAACTGGGGGAAAATATACCCTAAAGTTATACGAAGACAAAAAAGGGAATGTTTTCGTCCTTATAATCTTTGAGCACTCTAATGTCTATGTACGTATGTACCATTGGTCTAAGTTTCGGCTTTGATATTTTTTTGCTCTTTTGCCATCAATGAGAGTATAGTAACTCCCATTTTCACAACTCACCGATCGGTAGCACTTTATCGGCCGTGTAAAAAGTGTTTCGATGTAAGATTTTGCGCAAATTCGTTTTATATAACTAGAAATAATACTACGTTATTTCGTAAAGATCGGTCCATAATTTACTATAGGCCCCATATAAAGGCTACTTATAATTTTGATCAAAAAGGTTTCAATGATAAAACACGTTTCCTTTTAACGAAAGGAACATTTTTATAATCTCTAGACACTTTAAATTTTCTTAGCACTTCTTTCAAAACTTATATCTTATTGTTTTTTGAAAAAAATTATTTTTTCGAATCGAATATGCGTTTCTTTATTAATAATCTAATTAATCTAATTCGACAAAACGTTACATTTTTTAAGCAAGTGGGTACATCATTTTTTTGTTTTTATAAAATTAATCTGGGTCTTTAAACAAATTAAATATTTTGTATATTTTAACTTTTCTTCTTTCGAAATTTCCGAGTATTAAACATTTAACATTCCCTTACTTATCTGATATGAATTGACATCTCTTTGGCGTTTGGCAAAACTGTCATAAGTCGGAAACTGCAGTTTTTTGTTATGTTAAATTGAAAATTATTTGTTTGGTGTTTTTTATAGATTTTTTTTCCTAAGAGCAGATGATAAATATTAGAAGGAGTTGTGCTAACTACAAAAGTGATGTAAACCAAACAAAAGCCAATGAACAACTCAAAATGCGATTTTTAGGCTTAACACAACTTGACACAACTTATTTACAATTATACATATCAGCAGTAAAGTTCCCATAATTAAATAAAAAAAATCCCGAGAATTCCCGCACAAATTTCCTAGGATTTTTTCCCAAAAAGGTGCGGGATCCCGGGATTCGTGTCCCGAGAAATCCCGTATGAAAAACACAAGTGTTTTCTAATATAGTCTACAAGGCGACGAAATTAAGTCGAAATTTAATTTATATTTGGGATAAAAGTCAGAAATTCGAGAAATTAATTTATATTATCAGGAACCCTGGGTACTGAAATTTTGTAGAAGAACATTTAACTTTTTTATTGTTTGATATGCGTTATTATTATTCTATAACCTCTAATAACTTTGTACTTAAGAGCAGGCGCTTTTAAAATAAATTCAAAAAAAATGCCAACGCCCCATAAAAACAACATTTTATAAAAATGCAACAATTTCAGAACACGTTTCAACTACCAATCCGTAATTAAAATAAAAAAAAAAACAAACCACATTTTATGAAAATAAAAATTTCCAGTTTGCAATAAATATTAATTTTTAATACAGCCAGCAGCCACATTATCGCATACTGAATAAAATAAAATGTAGTAAAACTCAATTAAAATTTATGGCAAATATTTGTTGAAAAAAAAAACACCAGTAACCGAAATAATTTTATATTCATACATTTATTTTAAATCAATCATAAATAAAACGACCAAAAAAATATCAAGTGGAAATGAAAATCACTGTTTGTGAACTTCCACTGTCTTCGGCATTTGAATTCTGATCAGAAAAATCTCGGTAATAAATAATAAATATATTATAATAAACATTGAAAAATGGATAAAGGAAAAATAAATGCAAAAATTAAGCCATGAAAAAGGACAACGAACTGAAGCTACGGAAAAAAAGATATGAATTTATGTACACACAATTTTTATATTTATTAGTGGGTGAATGTATGAGTTACTCAAGGTAAACTAACATTCAACGTATGTATAAGTGTCTTTATACTACAAACACATTTGTACGTGACAAAGCTTCACACATATTTGAGCGCCATATTGTTGATAAAGGGAACTTCTTGCTTCAAAGAAAAATTCAAATGTCATTGACCATTAACAGGCGTCGCCATGGACAAACTCTAACAGTGGCAATAATTACAAAAAGAAATAATGATATAATATTAAAAAAAAAAACAGGACAAAAAAAGGCACAAGGTTAAACAACTGTTCAAATTACAGGAATTTCTTTGAAGGCCGCACATGCAAAAATAGAATTTATTTTAATAATAAAAATTTTTAATTATAAGTAATAAGAGTAGATGCAAGAATAAGAAAAAATCAAAGGAATATTTGTTGTTCTTTTTGGCCGTACAATTGTGTCTAAGGGAGTTTTAGGAGATATAAAGAGAGCACAAAAATCTTTTTAATAAACAAGTAAAAGCGCTATATTCGGCTATGCCGAATGTTTGCTGCTATCCACCATGAGTACGAATATTTCAGGAAATGGCTCTATATAAAGGCTGCTCCTACCATAATGCACGATGTTAATTGCGAGTCACGACTTAACGTCAAGGGTTTTGCCGAACTTATGCTAGGAACACAACTGGGACGAACGACGAATTTCGTCCAGCACGACGAATTATTCGGAAGAAATTCGCTGTATAAATTCGGCGTATGAAACACAATAACTACGAAAAAACAAAATGGAAAAAAATATATTGTATAAACAAGAAATAGTGGTACCATATGAACAAAAAATACTTCACAAACAAAACATTAAGAACAACTAACTAAAATACTTTTTTATTGTCAATTTTTTTTACAATTTGTATTTAAAATGATATTCAGTTAAAAGTTTACAATTTCTAAAGTAAAAAGTAACTTTATTTACTAAAATACTTACCATTTTTAAACAATATGGCTACCCGGTACTGATTTGTTCGTCGTTCGCCGGCGTAAGAATTAGAATTAAATCTATTTAAAGTCTGCAACGTCCGGCGAATTTTCGTCGGCGCCCTGATTGTGTGCATTTTCATATACACAGATATTTTTTATTTTTGGCGACGAATATTCGCGGCCAAAAATTCGTCGTTCGTCCCAGTTGTGTTCCTAGCATTATTCGGCTATGCCGAATGTTTGCTGCTATCCACCATGAGTACGATTATTTCAGGAAATGGTTCCATATAAAGGCTTCTCCTACCATAATGCACGATGTTAATTGCGAGTCACGACTTAACGTCAAGGGTTTTGCCGAATATAATTTGACATTCCTTTGTTTCTGTGTTTGATGGAGAGGTACATAAATGAGCAGCGCGTTAAGACTGTTGATGCCTTTTACGAAAATAGACGTTCAAATCAAAATGCATTTGTGCACTTCATGGTTTTTTTTTGGTCAGCATAATTTAAGAATTTCGCGCAAATTTTTGGCAAACCAGGTCTGATGTAAATGTGAAAACACCTGTAAGTGACTGTTTGTTGCGGCTTATGGGCTGGGAGCGTCATCGTGCCGGGACGTACTTCTTCGAAAAGTTGGGTCAAGCAGTTACCATGAATTGTGTTCACTAAAGCGAGATGATAACGGACTAGTTGTGGTTGAGCTTGCTCTACTTTTGGCTTCAAAACCCTGGTCCTACTAAACCAATTTTGGATTTCAATGCTAAAGAGCTTAGGATAACTGCCATTTGGCGACAATTTTGTTCTGTTATTGTGACCTGCTGGACGTGGCTAAATCGACTTAGAACTACTCAAGCACCCACAAAATATATACTTTATGGGGCTTAGATAAATATTAAAAAAGTTTCGCACGGGCTGCAAAACTTAGTATACCCTCATTCATCAATAGTGGTGGAGGGTATAAAAAGTGTCACAAATTAAAGCCCATTCAAATAAGAACCAATAAAAAAAACTAACAAAATTCCAATAAAACTGGCAAAATTAAAAAAAAAGTTTAAAAATTTTTTTGATATTTGATTTCATTCTTAATTTAAATGATATTTCATTTTAAAATCACTCCAAAAATAAGGATGAATCAACGAAATATTTGATGAGGACTAATTTTTTACAACATTTGTTTCTACTTCTTTTTATTTGGTTTTTTTTCTTAAGAAAAGATATTGAGTGTATTAATTAAATAAATTGAATTTTTAGCCAAGAGATTTATTATATTTTAACTTTTTATACTTTATAGTTTCTAATTTCCTTCCAACACCAAAGTAAACGTAGCCTTTATTGGAAAACATTGGTGTACAAAAAGTTTGTTCGATGTAATGGTATTCGTGAGCTGTGAAATTTCTTTATCTTTATGGTTACATATAGATTCCGCTCCGAAGAATTGCTAATTTTACGAGCTCAAGTAAAGGGTAATCCACTGAAAGCGTTTTGCATAGATCCAAAGAAATGGTAGTCGTGCGGGGCAAAGTCTAGCCTATAAGTCAGGTGACGCAAAGCTTTCCAACTATTATTTTCTAAATATAAATCTTTTAACCAGTCTTAAGAAATATCTGTGGCTGAGTGTTGTCATGATGGAATATTACGACTTAATTGGTGGTCGCATATAGATCCCCTAAGATAGTATGGTCCAATTTCTTCACAGCAGAAAATGGGATACTTCTGGTCTCACAAAGTACAAAGAATTACCATGGCGCTATAAATAAATTAATTTGATGATAGGAACGGATAAATATTTCATGATTTATCTATTTTTTTCAAATTTGAGCCAAATCGTTTTTTTTTCTTTTGTTTTTTAATGAATCACGCTGCTTGTAGGCGTTTTGAAAAATGTTTTCTGTTTTGTGTGCATGTAGGTCACTTGTTAAATGGAACACATCATGCTTTTGTGTCCATATAAATATGGATATATCTATGTTTATAAACTTCATTAAACTCGGTTTGAAAGTTTGTGAGACGCAGAAATTGCCCCCTACCTCCCCTTGTGGTCCTATTTTTGAAATAGTACATAGCTTATGTGTCCATATAAATATGTTTATATCTTTGATTTAAATTTCAATCAAATCGGTGTAATTGTTTCTGAGAGGCAGAACTTTTCCCCTATCTTCCTACGTGGTCTTAAGATTCGGCCTATTTTCAAAAGGCTTGGTCCTTGTGCCAATAAGAACCTATGCCCCAAATGTTATAAGTTATCTCCAAAATTGCGAGCTCTACTTTGCGCCTGTACTTACACAGACAGCCAGCCAGCCAGCCTGCCTGCCAGCGAGCCGGACGGACATCGTTTTTTTCAACTCAGAAAGTGATTTTGAGACGATCGGTGTTCTTAGGGGACAAATATTTTAAGGTGTTACACATCATCAGAACAAATGCAAAATACCCTCTCCACTATTTTGGTGTGGGTATAAAAATACTTATTCGGTACTTTTTAGAAGTTCGAACGTTTAAGGAGTGAAATTCGTAACTGTTGAGCAGGTATAGACATGCATAAGTAGAGATCAAAACCATACACATACATACCATTACCCATAACAACCCTGCAAATATTTTTGGACCACCTGATCCAACTTCACGAAATGAACTACCATGGACTGGTCCGATGTAATGCAAGCATGGACCATGTCATTGTTAAAGAGTGTTTGTAGTGAGACGACATGCCTTCGTTTTTTAACGACATGTTTTCGTTTTCAAACTAAGTTAAAACTAATCATCTTGTGTACACAATGGAGTAGTTTTAAAACTACTCCTTTGTAGTCAAAAGATGGGTTATATGGTCCTGCCCAAGGACATCGTAATGTTAAATAGACCATGTTTTTTCCATACGTTTGGGTTACTTTTGGACTAGTCCTAGTCCCTTGTGGACTACTCTTCACACGCATGTTTGGACTGGTCCTATTATTTGCAGGGTGTTTGCTTACTAATACTGATAGAGTACTTAAAATGATATTTTTGTCATTCTCTGTAACATATTTTGTTGACGGCGACCAAAATTTGCTAAAGTTGAAAATTTTTCAACGACGGTGATGAAAAAACAACCGTCGGCTCTACCAAATAATGTAAAGTGCGACGTTAATCGTTGTTGTTTGCAAACGAGCTTTGAAAAATGTCGTATATTTTATAAAAATGTTAATAAAGTCAAAATAATTAAACAATGAAAAATATGCCAAGAACAAAACGTAATTATTCCTTGCAATTTTAATTTTTTTTTTGTGTTTTAATTGTTTCTTGCCCCATTTTTATTTGTGAGTTTTTTTTGACAGTTCAGCTGTTTGTTTCAATATATGACATTTTTGTTTCATTTTACACCCTGTTTAAAATAATTTTTTTAACAACTTTAGAAACTATCAAACTCGTTTTAATTGTCTGCTTAAATAGATCGACACGAAATAGGGTTCAATTGCGTTAGGCCCAATTAAGAAAATGGTAAGACGACCAATATAAAAATTCCCAAAAAAAGAAAATAAATCCCAAGTGGAAAAAATTTAATAACACCCATTTTTTATGAATTAACTCCTGATTCCAAAAAAAAAAAAAAAAAATTTTTTTAATGAAGATGAATTTTGACAAATTAACAAAATGTTTTATTAATTTTTCTTAATTTTTACATCCATATTTATTTGGCTTTTTGGTATAAGAAAGTGCTTTAACATTAACTGCTTTATAGTTCAATTGTAACTAGTAACATTTTAAATTTTTTGGAATGTAATGTGTATCCACTAGAGTCTTATTCCCGGAGTTTTTCGATTCCCGGGACAACGGGAAACTTTTTTAAATTTAACGGGATCCCGGGATCCCGCTCCATATTAATAATACAAAGTAAATTTGTTTTAAATTAATGAAAAAAACTTTTTTTTAAAAAAACGTAAGGGAACTTGTTTACAAAGTAAGTAAAAAAATGTCTAAATACTACAAAAATTAACTAAAGTTTGAAAGAGGAACTTGATTTATTATTACCTTACGCTTTTATATGTTAATTTCGTATAATTTTGCTCTAGATACAAGATAAAAAGATAACGTAAACATAATAATTTAATTCATAGAACAATAATAAAAACAAACAAAAATTGTGGTACTCAAGTTATGAGATCAAAAAGTAAATTAATAAAATAGATAAAATATTTTAAATAAATATGTTTTATAAGTATTTATATTTTAAATAAATATATTAACATTTTTTAACAGCTTAGGAAATAACATTTAGACACACTCAATGCGTTTAGAAAGTCGGCAAAGAGAATATTTCTTATTTTATTTACTTATTACCATGTTTCCGAAAAATTTCGTTCACTTTTTTGACGAGATTGGACAAATAGTTTAAAGTGCAAAAGTTTAAAGTTGTTGCATATTTCTAATTCACAATCCGAAGTAATTTTTATTTTTTATAAACAACGTCAAGGTTGATGCAAAAAATAGCATCAAATCTTTAGGACAATGTGTTTTTAAAATTGTATGTTGTAGTATCTTTCTTACTCGAGTTTCCATAGTTTTTTTATTTCTGTTTCCCAGCACTTCCCGGTTATATAAGTCGTCACAAAATGAAACGAATTTATGTATATCACTTTATAAACATATCGTCATATCTCAACAATTTTAAGTTTATTAAGCAAAGTGTTCCTTCATACTTTCTCTTAACAAAAAATCGGTATTTTATCTCAAACTGAACCGAGTAAAAGCAAAATATATCTTTAAATCGGTACATTTTTAAAACTTTAATCGCATTTTGCCAAGCTCGATTTTTTTTTGTAGATATGACTGCAATAAAGGAGCGATATTTGGACATGGACAATTAAAATTTACTGCCTGCATCTTATTTTGAATTTATGTTCTTTATTAACTCTTCACTTCACTTCATTTATTAATTATCAACTGTTGCACGGCACATTCTGCTTTTGGTAGATTTATTGCGTCAGGTAGACATTGTTTTACGAACGTACTCACTTCTTGTTATTGATCTAATCGACAACCCATCAACAGATGCTAATTTTTAGAGAATAGAAAACTAAATTTCAAAGTATAAATAGCTTTTTTCTGAAACTATGAGGAACTTTTATTTCCCGGGATCCCGAAACAAAAAAACCCCTAGTAATCACTTATTGTTTGGACTTTTTTAACAACTAAGTTTTAGGATGTATTTAAGTATAAAAATAATGACTTACTTTACAAGTACCATTTAGCTAAATGTTAATTGCTTTATTTTGGAACATCCCTCGTAAAATTCATTGGTTCTATAAGCAGAATTCTAAGTAATATTTTTTCGTTTTTCTGATAACACAACACTTTTACTTTACTAGGTACTGATAAAACTTATTCCACCCCCTAGTGATTATAAAGTAAATTAAAAGTTTTTTTTAAAGCAGTGCCACATTTTAAATAAAAACTAAACAAACCATTGCATTAATGACAAAACCTTAAGAAATAAAAGTTTCAATTATATCCTCTGGCCACAATTTAATGAAACAACTTTCTGCTACCAAATCCATAAATATTTTTAGTGCATTAAATTTCAAATAACTCACAAAATATACATTCATTTTACTTTAACATTAAGTTTTTTTATATATTAAACAATAAAAAAAATCTGCAAACAAATATGAAAAACTCATAATGATACAAGTTTTTTAGCTGCTGATTTTTAACGACATGAGCAACGACTAAAAATATTGTCAAGAAATTCATAAAAATAAAATTTATAAACAGATTTTAATGGTTTTCTTTTATAAGGAAAATGAAAAAATCCCTTTGGCAAATACTTATTGGAAACGGGAATTAAAAATTTATTGATAATAAAAAAAATGTCTTTTGTATTCGATAAAGTTTTCAAAATTTACGGCCAATTTCACCAATATGTTTTTGAGTTTTAAAGCTGATAGTTAATTAATACTGAACTTGGTGAAAATGGCCATTAATTTCTTTAATTTATGAATGCAAAAGAACTTTTCCAAACATTCATGCAATAAAAAACATTAAGGGTCCTCATGATATCGTTTATAAGTCTCGTAATCTGTGCAAACTGTGCATTTTTACGCCCTCGTAAATGAACTGTCAAAAATTGTATGAGAATTCATTTACACAAACTTGGTAAATTTGCCCAACAATTTTTTCTCGTAAACTTGCTCTGTTCAATTGTGCATTTATACAAACAGATCTTTTAATGATTTTAACGTCGTTTTCAATGAAAAATCCAAGTGTCTACAAATCACAAACAATAAATTCTAGCAATAATTTCAGTAAATTGGTCTTTTGGCTTTCTTTGAGCATTTTTAAAAGCAAATTTCTCATATGTATGTACATATTAATCACAAATTTAAACACAAATTTTTATATTTTTGAATTTTAATTTTTAATTTTTAATTTATTTTTGTATTGACGTTTCTTACAAACTGACATTAATTGTTTAAAATTACACACAAGTAAAAAAAGGGGCTTCATGAAACAAGACTCGTAAGTTTGCGCATTTGCACAAATGGCAATTTTAAGCGACATCGTGAGGACCCTTATTATATAAAATTATTTTTAAAAATAGAAATGCCCAATTACTTTGACTGTACATTCCACCCTTACATCCCCTCTAAAAGAAATTTAGATATATTTCCTGAGAACACCAAAAACCTAAATATTTGCATACAATAACCCCTTCAAACAGCATCTGATAACTTACAAAATGCAAATGCAAAACTCATCAGTAAACCATAAAAGAAAATTACTACTTCCAGCATTAAGAAGTTCTCCGTAATTACATGCAAGAACCACAACATCTACGAATAGAATTACCACCGCTTCTAAATAGTGGGAGATTAAAACTTAATATTTCCTTTTAACAACGATATGTGATTATTTATTTTACTTATAATTTATAATCCCCAAAAGCAGTTGAATTTAAGATGTATTGCAAGAATTGTTGTTGTATTGATTGTTGTTGTTTTATGGATTAATTGTACGCACACAAAATAGTGTTTGACATGCACATGCACGCATTTAATATTTTGATCTTGAATCATAATAAAAATTAAATACAAACTTAAAGACTTTTTAAATGAGTAACTAGAAGACCTTCTTACGCCAGGCCTTTTAAAGGCATGCTTAAAAATTTTTTGATTCAATTACTATTCTTATCTAACTACTTAAGAATTCCTCGTAGAAAGCCTTGGATACACACTCGCTTCTATGAGAAAGAGTAACCTTTTTTTTATTTTTTTTTTTTTGCACAAGCATAAGCAAAATAATTATTTGTTTTTGATCTCGTCTACTCCGTAATGACAACTTATGGAAAAAAGATATGAGTATGGAATGGAGCGAGCAGGCCTTGTTTATAAAGAAGAAAGAATACAGAAGCCTCCCAGAAGGCATCCCTACTCATCCTTTTTCCCGCTGGATACTAGCGGTTACAAATACCTTCTACACACACACACACAGATAAAACACATTTTTCTATATGGTCAACTACAACGAAACAATTTTTAACGAAACATATTGTGGTTACTTTAACTATACTATAGTCACCGGCAACTATATTGTGGTTAAATTAGTAATTCATAATATCAACAGTAATTTGTGGGGGGTAGGACGAGGCTTAATGGACGCTCATCAAATTTACAAAATAAAAACTTTACAACTGACACAGGGCCACTTCTAGAGCAGTAAAATTAAGAATGACATTTTTAAGTTTTCACTCCCGAAAATTTTGCCGATCATACCTACTCCCTTTCTTTCACCAGTCCTTAAGGCGGCCACAAATTTGAATTTTATTAATTGTAAGAACTTTACCTCCATATATTTAAGGATGCCCTTAGATAGCGCTAAGAAATATGGCCGCAGGAAATGTGACCCAAAATATAAATTGACCCTAAACTGGCGGCACTTTTTGTAATGATCCCATTTTTGTAATGGAAAATTAACCCAAAAAAATTAAAAATAGCCCTAAAAATAAAGGAAATATGACCCTAAATTTGGGGTTATTCCTCATAATAAAAAATCACCTCAAAATTTTAAATGAATTTTGACCCCCAAAAATGTTAAATTTACAAAAGATCATAAAGAAAGTTATATTAAAAATTTGGGTTGGTTTCATATGTCCGAAATTAAAATCCCAAGTTGTAAAATCCTGAACTTTTAAATGCCTTCTACCGGGCACAAGGATATTTTCGTCTATGGTGTAACGAACACTGGCTTCGCTCAAAAAAGCTTCACTACATATCCGGACTTTGCCCGGGCGCAAGGATTTTCTCCCCTTTGGTATTACAAACACCGGCTTCACTAACTAAACCATCTCTACATATCTGGCAAGGATTTTATCCACTTTTAACTGTGCAAAATTTGTAAAAAAATTTGTGGGTTCATTTTTCATTTCTTTAAATTTGCGTATTATTTTAGTAAATGAAAAATAGCCCTAAAGTACACATTGTTATTGTATTTGGGGCCATTTTTTTATTTTTAGAACACCCAAAGGAAAAAATTAAAAATCATCCCCTGAAAAAATTGCTCTAAACTGCGTGTGGTTGTTGCTCATGTTAAATAAGATGGGTCAACTCTATGACGAACCCCAGATTTTCATTCACTACATTTGTTTCTGACGTACCTTTTGGAGGCCGTCACAAATCAGCTTAAAAATCAAATCACGCTTGGTTTTTCAAGGTGGTTGCGCACTTCAAATCATTCACACGCACTGCATTAGAAACACAACTAACAACCACAACACCAGTAGCTTAGGGAAAATTACTTGTATGACTGTGAAAATTACCAAGTGGTCTTGAAAGATATCAATTCGTTCAGTCAGTCAGTTGAGATCTTCACAATATGTTCCGTTTTTAATTTTAACAACAACAATCTTTTATGTGAATTTCGTCAATATCAGTGTTGTGTATGTGAAAATGACTGGCGACATAGCGTGATTATATTATACATACAATAATAAACAAAAAACACGAAACAAAAAACATGTTATCAAATAAATTAATCAAAATGTCAACTCATTCAAGTCATTGTGTGCAAGCAAACAGAAACACAAATTTTACACGAATACACATAAGACTTGTGTTTTCATTAGCTGCAATGTATTGAAAAAAAATTCAATGAATTGAGATGATTTGTAAGTGGTCTTATTGAAGGTCCCTTATACCTACCAGCTACCTCCATTCCTTAAGGGGATGCCCTAGCAAATATTCAATATAGACTAGAAATATTGAATGACAAGCATCCAAAACTGGTTAGGTGTATCCCCTAGGGGGTTTAGTATATAAACGCCCTTCATTTGTTTTTTATCCTAAACATTTTCTCAATACAAACATGTATCTTTTCTCAATCCCTTAGTAGAGTTCCCATACAAATATGGCGGTTAGCAATAAGACGCAACTCTCACTTATTTCTATTGGAAATTATTAATTGCCTAAAATATATTTTCCAAAATATATTATATTTTATAAATGTGTATGTGTGTTGTTTATTTAGCATGCAACTTATGTAGCATATTCCTTTTTAATTGTATAGTTAGCGTTGATGCTTTCTTATCACGAAATTAAAAGAGACCCTCATTTTTTATATTCTTAATAGAACATTGTCGAATGATTATAATAACACTGTGCAACAGGGTTTCTGATATAATTCTTTTGGAGTATTTTTTTTTTTTTTTTGTGAAAAATATTCATTAACATATTTATGATTTTTTATATGTTTTTAGGCATATTTGCTATTATTTTTTGAGCTTTTTCACTTGCATATTTTAATGTTTGTTGTGCAATGAAAACATGTCCTGCTAAAAACCTAAACACATAAAAATCCTCTTATAAAATGCTTGCGAATCTTATATTGTCTGTGTTCCTCCTTAAGGAAATGTAAATAGTAAAAATGTAGTGACTGGATATTGACTTTGTCACTAGTTCTAACGGCTAAAGCCTGGTACTCTGTTCAACATTTCACGTGAAATGCTGTCAAAACGCATATGAAAAAAACTTGTGAGGAATATCTCTGAAATAATGTTGATAGAGTTGTACTCAGTTCATTTTGTGAAATAGTTCCGAAATGTTTCTGGCAACGTTTTTTTACAAATCCGAAATAATGTAAGCTGCATTTCGCGTGGAATTTTAAGCAAAAGCAAAAAAGTATGAACTGATTTTAAATAAGAAATAAAAATGAAAATAACACAACCGGTAACAGTTTTTAATCCATATTTACTTTCTTCTTTGTTAAATTTTTTATTAAAAAAAAATATTTTTGGTTAAATACATGTAGGGTTTGTTTACATACGCAAAACAATGTTGCATACTTTGCAGGAATAAAAACGTCAAATTGTACAAACTCGCATGATAAGTAACATTGATACATGTCAAAATGTTCGTGTGAAATAATTAATGTTGCTCAACATTTTTCACAAATTGGAACAGAGTACTAGGCCTAACCGTAGAGCAGACAATGCTTTTTGCTATAGAAATTTTGCTTGTGCTACCATCAGTACTGCCAACTCTTCACCATTAAAAATGGCAAAATGCAAATTTACACTATTGTACTTTGTAAAGATGCATGTAAAAAACTCAAGTAATATGTAAAAGTATAATAATGTGAATGCAATGTGCTATGAAAATTACAAGTATTATGAAAACTTTTTAAACTTTTCATTTGATTAGGGTCGCCTTTAGCAAAAGCCTCTTCATGTGTTGTAGTGTGAATACAAACTGTTATGTAAAATTAGATTTTTTGACAGTCGCAACAACGCTCACTAGATTTCTATCTCACAGAGTATTACGGAATACGTATCACTTGCCTTACACAAGATGTCATAATTTATTGATAAAAACACTGAAATTTATTGTTGAAGTGATAAGCTATTCCTATGCGCATTTCACTGGTTGGAATAGCTTATCCCTTCAACAATAAATTTCAGTGTTTTTATCAAGAATAAAAATTGGGAATTAAGGACGACAAACAAAATCTTTTAAATTAAGAAAAAAATCTTTAAATAACGTAAAATGGAAATCATAGTAAAATTTATTATATTTTTATTGCAAAAGTCAATTGCGTTAACTAATTAAGAGAAGTTTAACGTTACAACACAACTAAATATTGAAGCCAGCATTCACAACATTTTTTTGTCTAATATTTTTAAAAACTTTAAGGAAGTTTTGCTAAATAAAAATGGCTAATGGCTTAATTAGTTTTTTCATTACTACAAGAGTTGAAAAATGGCTAAATCTAGCCACTGAATGGCTAAATTGGCATCACTGGCTATTACCGACCTTAGAACTATTGACTAAGTCGTTCATGTGGAATCGTAAGCAGATTTTGTAACCAAGCGACTTACAGCTGTTTTTCTGGATTTCCCTTCTAAAAAAATTGTTAAATGAGATGAAAAACTAAAGTGGGCGTGACACAAAATAGATTTATTTATGCCTAAAGAACGGTATTTGAATAACTTTCTGCTCTTATCGCAGATTCCGCATAGCCGAATATAGTTAGCACTCTTACTTGTTTCACTTTTTCGAGTTCTTAAACAAATCCTCTGCCAACTAATGCCTACATGCTTTCTCAAGAAATTACTTTTACATCAACCAAAATCATTAAACCAAGTTTCGTTAGAAAAGATTATGTTTCTTAATTTAAGGAACAAAATAAAATAGATAGTGAGAGTATGCAACACTTGAAATTTTTTCAAAATTAATTTTTTGTGATCTCAATCTTTTGTACTTATTTGTTTGTTAAAAAATTAAACATGAATTTTTTTCTTAATTGTAACTCGCTACCTTAATAAACTGATTTATATAATTTTTTCTTATTTTTTTATAAAAATACTTAAATACCAATATACCACAAAAGGCAGCTTTGCTACATTTACAAAGTATTTAACGACTGCAAAAGCCGATTAAGAACAGCAAAGGAATATCACTGCACTAGAATTTTAGTTTGACAAAGAAAAAAACTATTTTTTGGCTTTAAAACGTAGCAGCAATTACCAGGAGATTTTCACAGCAAAAACTCGAAAAGTACCATTTACAAAGTATCCATCCAAGAAAAACAGTGGTGTCAACGTTTACAATGTCTTCAACGTTTCTTAAATGTTCTTAAATTGATATGTTACAGTAACTTTCATTGAAAGCAATTCATATTTAAACTTGATGTCTTTTGTCTAGCAAAGCTGCTGCTTTAACCTACACTTAATACGTTGTTGGCATGTAAAGAAGGGACTTTTGAAATTTAGTACAGTAGTTACATTTACAATGCGACCGCTATAAGGGCCTAAGGGAGGCGTCCTTATGTCGGCTGGTTACTGTTGTAAAAAAAAACGGTCAAGGACACGTCTACCGCCCATTTTTGTATTTGCTACATTTTTCAAAATTAAATTGTATTGTATTAATCGCACACTGTGAGTTAGTTTTTACCGTTATTAAAAAATTTGCGATTTTTTGACCATAACGACTTTTAAGGCCTAAATACACTAATCAAATTATTCATCAAGCATTGTGGTAGTATTAGTGTGTCACATCACAATGCTGGATGTAAAATTAAAAATTGTAGATACATACTATGTTGAATATTACGTCCAGTGGCCGTATTCTGTAATTCGCTAAAGCTAAATCTCTATCGCTAAAAATCTAAAAAGTTGATTTAACGATTTTTGACTACGAATGCAATATGTAACGTGCATTGCTAAATTTGGCATTGCCATAAAAATGTAATTCGCGGCTTTTAATTCCATCGCTAAAATTTTTCAATTTTGTATTCTCTAAGGCATTTAAACGATCGAGATTTAGCTTTAGCTAAGCGAATTACAGAATACGGCTGCAGGACAAGCATATGACAGGTGTAGTTGACCCTAAATATTTCAGAATGATAGGATAGAGAAAACTGTGTTCAAGTAGTTTCTTTAATCTATGGAGTCCAAAAACATCTGTATTTTCTATTTTTATAGATTGACTTTTTTGTTCACTATTGTATCATTGTGTAATTATTACACAAATCTCTTTATCAACTGGCCATTCATTCTTTTGTTAATTTTTTAAGGGTTGTGGCGACACGCAAACTACCGTGAAATAAGAAAATTAATCTTAATGATATTTTCCGGCCATTTAACATTAAATTAATTGACTAGGCCAGTCAAGCGTTTTCAAGCCTACAATAAATATTTTGCCTGCTAGAAATGAAAAATGAGTTTATTGCATTAAAATTAGCCAAAATTTTAAAACAAAAAAAAAAGTACACGACTGTCTGTCTCAATCTCAACATCAAGCTGATAATTGCCATAAACCATCATTTTCTTATGACACCATAATCTACACAATTTTATTAAACAAATTACAATTTTCTAATAAAGATTTTAATCCTTTTTTCTGATTTATTTGTTCTGCTGCATGACGCGTTTTGTTAATTTAATTCTTGGCTAATTTCGAATTTAAAATACAAATGTTTCTAGTCTTCTTCAAAAGAAAACGCCAGCCACAATATTATTTATGAATTATGAAATGTCTTTTTTTTTCTTTGTGAAATTCTATTAAGATTGTCATAAAATTTGGAAAAGAAACGATTGACTTGAATTTCAAATTAAATGAAATTTGCAAACACCGAATAAAAAGCAATTACAGAAAATCTTTTTTTTTTCCATGGAAATAAATTTCTTTTTGCAATTAAAGATAAATATTTTATTAAATGGCTAAACAGACAGACATTAATTGCCACTGTTTGACTTTAAAGTGCCTAATTATGAAAATAATACAGTTAATTGTTGTTTCTAATATATTTTGTTAAAGAGTTTTTGGTTTTTTTTTTATTACATGTCAAAACGGAGTCGTCTTGACTGTAATTGACTGCTTGCGAACTAAAGTTTGCATATAATGTATAAAGTAACGACATAAAGCAAGTTTAATCGCGTGTTTAAGATCTTAGATTAAATTTTTAATAGTAAAAATGGCTTATATAAATTGGCTTAAACGTAAAACTCCATTTAAGCAACAGTTTTGTTTATATTTTAAGGGCACACTTGAAAAACTGTTTTTAAAGGTCACTGACAGCTATTAAAGTTTAATTTGTCCCCCATAAGGCACCTAATTATTATGGTTAGCTACAGCGTTTAAAAAACTGCAGTCAAAGTAGAAAAACTGCAATTAATTTCACGTCTTCATTTGTGATTGGCCAAAAAAAAACTTTTGCTCTCACTTCCGACTCATTAAATGTAAACAGTCGATGAAATTCCAACTAAAAAAGCGAAAAGTTAGTTGTACAATTTTCGTTTTTTGTTCGACAGTTTTTGTTTTCGACTGCAGTTTTTTAAACCCTGGTTAGCTTCGCTCATATTTGCTCATTTAAATATTCGTACTTGTAATAATCCGAAAGTGAGATTTTGATTTTAACCAAACTAAACTCTTACCACCCCAGAGAACCAGAGATTGTTAGCAAGCCCTTTTATTTATTACCCATATTGTAGAAGTGCATTAAAAATAACTAGTCCACCATGTTGTGCGTGGCCGCCATATTGAATTTAGAATGACGTCAAACAGTTTACCATGCATTGTCATGCAAACTGCACGTGTATACAAAAGTGCAGCTCAATCGGTGAAGAACTGACAACCTTAATGTGTATTTATTTTCTCTTAACTGTTTGCACTTCAATGAAGATAAAACTCTTTTAAAAAAAATTTACTTTAACAACAAATTGTACGAAATTAATAAAAATCACACGTATCGTGAATAAAAAGTGAATAATTTTTCCCCATTCAATTTTTGGGGAAAAGCGAATTAATTTCGAGGAAAATTGTATTCACGACATGGGTAAATATTTTGAAAACAATAACTGATACACAACATTGTTTTCTCCGAAAATGTGTGTGTGTGTGTGTTGTTCCTTGCATTATGACTCTTTGTTAAACTTCTGAGAACCAGCTGCATTTTTATTGTTTAACCGCAAATGTGATACGTATGATTAATATTTATTTACAAATAAGTGTAGTTTTATGAATATAAATAAATATTCCACATACGCTTCAGATGTCAGAGAATAATTAACTCAATGCATCGCCAACATCAGACAACAAAATTTAATTAAAAAGAAAATTAATAACTTTTGATTGAGATTTTCAAAGAAATTGAGATATTAAGATTTTAAGGGCCGTTTTCACAACTTACCGATATAATAGTTGTTCCATTATTACAACTTTACTGTAACCTATCAGGTTGGATGAACCTTAATCTACTTCATCGCCCACTTTATGTTTAAGTAAAGTTTTAATAGTGGAACACTTTTTATAAGGCCGGCTAAAGTCTACTTTTAGCTATCGGTAAGTTGTGGAAACGGGCCTATGTTTCGATACCAAAATATAATATAAATACACTAAAAAAAATATTGAACATATGTCCATGGGTTATAACGGGTCCGCCATCTAACTTTTTTTCGACTAGTGATTATTTCGTGAATGGTAACACTTAGCTCATGTCTGATTTGACAGATAATTAGTTTTATCCTTCCGCTGAATGAATATGGCGTTTTCGCTTCGCTAAGTGGGCCTGCCTGTTATCGACTTACCGATGCCGATTTTGCCAAAAAAATAATCTTTTCAGATGAAGCTCATTTTGATCTTGGCGGGTATGAAAACAAGCAAAATGGTCGCATTTGGGGCATTTATTGCAAAGCCGATGCACCCAAAACGATTCACTGTTTGGTGCGGATTTTGGTCCAGAGGCATAATTGGGCCATTTTTCTTCGAAAATGAGCAAGGAGTGGCCGTTACAGTCAATGGCGATCGTTATTGGGCCATGTTGAACGAATTTTTGTTCACAAAAATCGAAGAGGAGGATATTGGCAACATTTGGTTTCAACAGGACGGCGCTACGTGTCACACAGCCGAAGATACACTCGATAATTTGCGCCCTGTTTTTGAAGATCGCATTATCAGCCGCAGCGCTGATGTCGTTTGGCCACCTCGGATCTGCGATTTGACACCGTTGGACTATTATTTATGGGGTGCCGTCAAAAATAGGTGCTACGCCGACAAGCGAGAGAGTTGTATATTTTTTTTTTAACAGAAAATTTTATTCATAAAATATTTTTTGATTTATAAAAGGTTTATTGAACAAATTTTCATAGAAAAATCTTTTCATAAACCTCTTATAAACCTTAAATTTTTTTTATGAATATGGGGGTTAAACTTTAGAAAGTAAAAAATTTGTTTCAGTGTATTAAGCCTCTTGTCAGCTACAAAAGGACGACTCACTGCAGTTGTACATGTACATATAATTTTATTTAAATTTTTTTTTGTCATGCCATGCTTCAGTAAGTGATAAAATAAAGGTATTACTGTTGTAAAGTATCCATATAATTTTGTAACTCTCACATACAAGTGTTAAGAAAAAGTGTATAACTGATAATAAATACGTATTAAAACACTTTTTAATATATGCACGTAGATTTTCCATTTGAAATACAAGTTAATATAAATATTCAAATCAACATACACAACAACATACCGGTGACATCATTTACAAACATACATAATAAAATTCAACATTATTGTCATAGATAACATCAATATCATTATAAGGGAAATTTATATCAATGTACGACTTGTAAATGTGAATTTTTTTAAAAACATTTGTACATACATTGCAAGTGTATGGATTATTGTAAACTGTTTTATGTTTTGTTGTGTTTTTTTCTTTCTCTTAGATATTAAAGTTATTAATGCCTGCGAACAAAAACTATTTCAATAAATGTAATTTTTGTTGTCTATGCTCACTGCTTTGTTGTTGTTGTTATCTTATCTACACTTACAGCACATACATATGTATAGCGAAAAAGTAACAAAGGACTTTTTGTATGTCATAGTAGACAAAAGGCTAGAAGGTTTGCAAGTTTAAGTCATTCTAAAAACAATACAATGGCAGTTTGTATGAAAAATTGTTTTTTTTTTTGTAAGCTATTTGTATTGTATTAGGGGATTTTTTGTTTTAAAATTTATTATTCTCATAATCATCATTTTGTTTTTGTCCTTAAAAAAAAAATGTTGTTGTTTCTAAGCTTGATATTATATCCTTGCTTAAAGTCCTTCCTCCCATGTGAAAATGGAAATTAGTTGCATGATATTGTTGCTTTGATATGTATTTTAGGGGATTAATTTAAATAATAAAAGGCAATTTAAGCCAACAACTCAGTAAAAATGGAAATCATTTTGTAACTTACAAAATGTTTTAAGGCTTTAAACGGATTTATAATTAATAAGTTCGCCCGGTAGCCGAAATTCTACCAGCTGACATTTAATTTCGAGAGAACCAAAATCGTACACATTTTAAGAGAACAACAAAATACACTATTTTCACTCATGTGTGTAGGTGTGTTTGCAAGATAAATTAAATATCCCAATAACAATTTTTTATCATTTTGCGAAGCACAAATGGTACATTTAAAAAAATAAGCGCACAGAATTGCGCTACGCAATAAGACATACAGAAATACAGTTAAGTAAGTGAAAGAACTCTCAACAATTTAAAAAAACAAAAATTCAAGTGCTACGGCCTTCCCTTACTACGAAGCAGGTTTGTAAGCGAGAATACTTAAAAATAACTGTATCAAAACATTCAGTGTGCAAGGCCGATCGTAACATACAACAATTTTTATATGCGCTGAATAATGCGCTTTATGTATCAAAAATGTATTGCTTCAAAGTGGGAACTCGCCATATAAAATTCATGTCTTCCGTCAGTGCAAGCTTCGTTGGAAGCTCAAGGTTTTATTGGGTACCTTTAAAACGATATAAGTTTCATTAAAATCAGTGGACGATAAGATATTTAAAATTCAAATTCATATTATGAGTTTATAATTCATAAAAGTGTTCTTTGTGCCGAATATTATCTGGATAAAATTAAAATTAATCGCTTATAATCTTGCAACTAAGAAAGTTTTCAACTTTAGGAAATTTTTTCTCTAAAGGCAATTTTATGATGATTCCCAAAATAATCAAATAATCTCTCGTGAGTATGCTGATTTTTGTCAAAAACTGCTAACCTTTCTGACGACGTATTGTAAATGAAAATCGAACCAAAATTGCAAACACTCAAAAGAAAAACCAATCCATCCGTACTTAAATCAATCCGAAGCTTTATTTATAGTACGGTGAGTACGGATTTTTTTGAATCAAGTACAGAAAGATTGATTCAAGTACGGATTTTCAATCGCAAAATACTTAAATTATCCATATTCAATCCCGACTTCGTACTTGAAATAATCCGAAAATGAGATTTATTGAAATAAAACTAAGATTGAATCAATCTCAAAATGCGCTTGATTAAAGTATTATAAAGTTGATGTTATCCCGAATTAGAGAGCAAAAATTATAATGATTGATTTACTTGCTCGCATTACACCTTACAGAATGATAAAACACCAATATCATGCCCGATATGCTTTTTACTTTAAAAATCTTATGTACATATTTAACCAAAAATATAAACTAAATGAGAAGCATGAGTTTAAATTTACTTTTTAACCCTTCGTGGTATACATGAGTCTGGCCAGACCTTTTTTCAATGTGTATAAAAAATCAAAACATGCGTAAGCCGGAGGGTTAAACACAACGAAAAATGTAATCGTAATTTTAATTGAAGAATTTTATACTTATTTCAAGAAATTCCGGGATTGATTTTCAAAAGCAATCCCATTTAGGATTGTTTTGAGTACGTTTTTGAATTTTTGAGTACGACTCGTACTTAAAATAATCATAAAAAACTTGATTTATCCCTATTGTTTTTCTTTCTGTAAAGTTATCTAAATTTTCATTCAAATCGAATTGAAACTCATCTAAAAACTGAAATAAATATCTCGCTATCTCGAGAGTACAATAAAAAAGATTCCATACTCAAAACCTTTTGTTTCTTTTGGGTAACTGTGTCCCGGAATAACAATATTGATATGACTACACAGAAGGTACGGGATAAAAATCTAGCAAAAACATTCCCTTTATATTCACTTATTTAGCAAGTAATTTTACTAATGTCGTCCATGCTAAAACATTATATTTTTATTATTTTGTATTTCCTCATATCGTCGCAAGAATTAAAGAACGCTGTAAATGACAAAACATTAAATGTTCACCAGAACCAAAAAACTGAATGAAAGTTGAAAAAAAATTCATATCATAAAAACTATACAACTAAAGCTACGGTCACACTTATCAAATATTTGAAGAAAAAAACGGCACCAACAAGAAAACTAAGTAATCATTTTCTTCAATTCCAATATTTATTTTGATTATAATACCACATCTTACAAACAACAATTTGTTTCTATGTCTAGTAGTATAATTAGATTATTTTGTGATATTAAGATCGCGCTTAATCTCAATAACTATTAACAAAAGTAGGGGTTACGCTTATTTGGTCAAACATTTAATAAGTGTGACCGTAGCTTAAGGAACATTATTTTAAAAACGTATTTTTATTTTTTCTCGCTTTATATATTGGCTGTAAACATTTTCTCTCAAGCCAATTGATCCCGGTGATTCTGCGGCTTACAGCAAACGATTTTTCTTCCACAGACCTATAAAATCTATGAAATGCTGCAACTACAATTATTTTTTTATGGGAACAAAAAGGTGACTTTTTTTCATCATACAAATATGAGACCGGCACCAATCGACGCAAAATTTTTTTTGATAAAAATTATGCAAAAAAAACGTATTTTCGATTTTTTTTTGCACAATTCAAAATTAAAAATTGTCTAGGAGAGGCAGAAAACTGGGTTCAAAATCATTTTTGCAATTTTTTAATCAAATTGATTTTTAAAAATGTCAAAGAAGAAGAAAAATTATAGGTGACAGTTACGCAAACGAAATGTATCCGGTCGCTTTAGATTTATCTTGTGAACTGGTTTTTCAAAAAAAAAAAATTATTTTGATAAATTTTAAGTTGTGTCTGTTTATAATTTAGTATGCGATATGTCGATATTTCTGGACTATTCAGAATTAAGGAAATTTGAGTTCTGGTTGTTCCTATAAGAAACACAAGGCCTCAAATTATGGCTTGGCAGGAGGTATAATGATGAGATTAACCTCAACGTGATCTCGATTGCAGCGTCTGTTCTCATTGGTGGCTGCAAGCATACTTAGCCAGTCTGTTAGCTTAGATGTCATCCCCATCAATCGAAAAAGTTGCAGTAAGCAAATCATCTACTTATCTGGAACTCACTGATTAACGAAACCTCAAATAATATGAAAACAGTTAACAAAACAGGCTGATAAAAATATGAGTACATTTTAAATTTGTTTTAACATTTCCCTTATACTTTGTTTAGTGTCCGAAAACACTTTGTTTAATTTGATTTTTATCACCTTTTAAGCAAAACAAAACATTTTTATGATTCCACAAGCAAGGAAAGGATTATTAAAAACACTTTTAAAATTAATAAAGCAGGTGGTTTTTGGTTTTTTTATATAACTTTTTCAAAGAACAAATTCTATTTAGTCGAGAGGCGCGGACTAGGATTTTGTTTTAGACCCATGGTTTCTTCGGAGAATTTTCGTAGAATTTTATGTAGATTACGTTTTTGCTATACGATTTTTAATTTTTTTTTCATCCATACAAATCGACCCGCCCTAATGTACATATTTAAAAATAAATATAAACTAAATGAGAACTTTTGCTTTTTATTTTACTTTTTAAACATGAAAATTACAGGGCTTAAAAAACAAAGAAAAAAATGTGTGTACAACATTTCGCTTTTTGAGCTGTTTAAACGCTGGAAAATAATGTATATTTTTCTACTTGTTCTGTTGTTTCTACACAAAACAAGCAAATCGTTTTTAACCTTGTTGTGTGGTGTTGCTGTAGTTTAAACGCATAGCGAAGTCAATGCTGAGAGATGAGACTGGCACTACCAACGAAAAGTTCAATCTTCTTTTTTACTTATTTTAAGAAATTCCGGGATTGATTATCGAAAGTAATTCCATTTAGGAATGTTTTAAGTACGTTTTAGTGTTATTTGTACTTGAATTTCTAATAACAATTCGTTTTCATGCTCGTAATTTTTACAAAAAGAAATCTAGCTGTGAATAGAAATCTAAGGAGTAAAACCTGCCATATTTTAAAAGAAAACTGAAGGTTAGAACACGTTGGTTGAAATGGGTTAATTTAACTGTTAGGTACTACGAACTCGACCAGCTTTCTTATTGTAGAAATTACACGCTTACTTTTATAAGTATAAAAAACTTAATTTATCCCGAGTGTTTTTCTTTATGTGTGGAGTTACGTTTGTACTCTTTTTAAACTATCCACCACTACTGGTGAATAAGAATTTACTTAGTTTAGTTATGTTGGGCCCTTTAATTATCAGTCGCTTTAGCTCTGTGTCCGTCTGTCTGTCTGTTTTTTGAAACCACACTCACTTCCAAAAGACTCAGCAATAAAGAACAATTGAATCGTTTATTTCAGAAACCCGTCAAGTGCACTTTTTTAAATTATCGGAAAACTAAAAAAAAAACATCCTAATTTTTAAATTAGTACAAGTTTTGCCTTGAAAAAAAATTCAAGTATTTCCTATTGTATTTCAAAAACAAATAATGCATGGGGTTAATTTTAAATATTTTATTTTTTTTGCAAAAAATGTTTGTACTTGACGGGTTTCTGCAATAAAATAAAGATATTAATTAAAAAAAAAAAATTTGGTCTTAATATTGATCGCTAAAAATAGTTGTAGGATTTAAATAAAAAAAATAATATCTTTATTTTTAAATGTATTAAAAAAAAGTTGAAATATCCGTTACACTAAGAACATAAAATAAAGAAATACTCCATTAAAACAGAGATAAAATCAAACATAATAACATAAACCTTATGTACATATGAAGGCCCAGTCTATTTTTTGAGCTTTAATTCTACTCATCGTCATACACTACGTCGATGTTGGAGTTTGCTTCGGTCGTAGGCCACTGGAGGATTTCATCAAAAAAATATTCACAGCCTGTAGTATACTTGGCCAACTTCTTTAGGTCATTGATTTTTTTTTGCGTTAATCTCTATATTCCGGATGGACATGCGATCACTGTTGGAAGATCCGGAACTGCAGAATATTTTTTTAGTGTGAACGTTGAGGAGGTCAAACTGCCAATAAAGTGCTTAGCAACTACTTTTCCTTGGTTAGTTTTGTTGTAATAAAACTCTTTGTAAGCGGATACCTTAAAAGGAATCCTGTTTTTTTTTAATTCCCCTTCCAGAAGTTTCATCTGAGTTAACGGTCTTCTTGTAAAAATGTGGCCACCAAGTACTAAAAGCATAGATAATGTCGTTTTTTACTTGGTGAACAGTAAAGCGCCCTGATTTACTTGATTTAATAATCATCTCATCATACTGATTTGGTGTGTAAACTCTGTCAACTCGTCGAACAAGACGTTTGATGCAGCCAAAATCACGATCACAGGGTAAGTACGAGTGACCCCTGACTGGAAAGTAGTGACGAACAGTTTCGAATATTCTTCTATCACAAAGGTTCATTAGGAATCGTACCATACAATGATTTTTGTTTTGCCCTGAAGGACCATCACTTAAAGAATTAGATTCTTAGTTCTACTAGGAACTTCAGTTTTCAAATAATGTAGTATCATGGAGCAAACATCCTCTGGGGATTTCTTCGCTTTGCCTTCGTGGTAAATGTACATTTTAGCTTTTTTTGTCTTCATGTTATGAACACAAAATACATTAAACCAAAGCAGGCGCAAATAAAACGCCTCCTGTACAGGTATATTTGGAAGTGGCAAGTTTTGCATGAAGTCATAACAAAGCACTACTGTATTTTCATTACCGTTCTGAATCATCTCCTTTTGTTTTGTATAAAACTTCTTGGCTCTGCGCTTATGTATCAATTGTTCAGCAACTATGTTGCGTTTTTCATTGTCACTTAGAAAAGGGTCTCCTAATTTTGATTTAAAATTTTCACACTGGCTGCAAACATCAACTTGTGGCCGTCCAAATGATAAATTAAAGTTTTTTTTTAAAGTATCTATAGTTAAAACTATATTTTACTTTATCTCTCAGCTCTAGGTGGTCCATTTGAAACAATTCAAACATTTTGGAAATATTCAGCTGTGCATCCATATATTGCTTTTTACTAGAACCATAATGTGTTTCCCTCACTTCAAATTTAGAAATGTGTTCATGGATTAGCACACATATACTGCCATCAATCGCATTTCCACTACGATTTTTGCCTCTCATATCGACAGGTGTTCGATTCTCTACTATTAGGCTACATAATCTTGCAATACGATCTCGAGAAACCCCATGTATTTGTAAAAATACCTTTTGGCAAACTGGAATGAACTTACCAATGATTTTCAGGTTGTACACAAATGTTTTACTTTTGGTTTGTGGGGTTTGTGTTGTAGATGAAGCAGTTCCATAATCAGTATTATCTGAGCTTTCCTTTTTTCTACGCTTAACAGCCATAGCTTAGATTAATGTTTGTAAATGTAAATCTTGTTCATTTTTAGTTTCCAATAGATAAAAACTCTTCCAGATTGCAATTTTCGCTTCATTATCAATACGCGAACCGCATTTTCGGGGACAGTTACACACCAGTTCATCAGGGATAGATTTACCAGAAACAAGGTCCCCTTTGTAGTTTGTGTATTCCTCACCTTTTACTCTTGCTTTTCTAATGACATTACGTTTATACGTATCTTCATTTACAACACCTCGTTTTCTTTTTATTTCTGGTTCATCATCAGAACTTTTACTATACATTTTTAAAACCAAAAAATTATAAAACACCCAGTTAAAACACTAAACAATAACATTAACCAAAATAACTGTAGATCAGTTGGGTTGCCAAAATTTACTGCAGAAAGCCGCCATGTGATTTTATTTGACGGGTTTCTGCACTAAACAAAAATTTCAAAACAAAAAAAAACCCACTGAAAAGGGTGACAGTTTCCTGCTTAATACCGTGTGACTAAAGTAGGCTATTCATAATCTATAATAATATAATTTTCGAAAAAAATGTTAGTTGACGGGTTTCTGAAATAAACGATTCAATTTTGCTGTCAAGTTGTTAGGGTTAGGGTAAAAATCCTTAGTAGGAAAATATTTATGAAACCAAATGTGGAACAACCTTCCTATAAACTTGATGATTTTGTTACAAAACATCAATTTCTAATTTACCACAGGTTCAATGTTAATCCACACTTAAAAAAGCACTTTAAACGCTTTACAGACTAGCAAATTACATCACTTAATTTAATAATTTTAGAAATCACTCTGCCAAATTTTGTGATCATCGGTACATGACTTAGAATGCCTCCAATAAAAAGCACCCTTCAAAAACCGAAATGAACCATGATATTTTATTGAAATTATGTTCAATTTAGTTTTATATGACTAAAAATAGAACCCAAACCCGTAACGAATTATAATACTGTAACGTCAGGATTTTATTAGATTGATTCAAATTGTATCATAGATCCCATTTTAAACCTTCTAACCCTCGGTGGATGGTATTAAAGATTCGCCAGAACTAAAAAGATTTTATTTAATAATCTGACCATAATAAAACAGCGCGTAATATTAAACAGCTTTCTTAGCCCACCAAATTGATCTTTGCTATGTTCACACTAGGGATTTTAAACGCGTCTAAGCAGCTCGAGCGTGATTAAGCTCAAATTATCCATACATTGTAGGAATTTGTTTATCACTTCAAATTGACATGATTTCAACTAAATCACATCATTAATCACATAAAATCCTCCGAACATACCTTAAACTGAGTATAATGTAGAATCGGTCACCATGACCACGTACGCCTAACGTGTACAACCGACCACGATTGCTTCTTAATGTTTTTATTTTATCCTTAAATAATTCATAGATTTTCACAGTTTCATCGTTTATATGTTTAAAATAATCTTCTGATATTGTGTTTTATTCTTAATCAACTTTCATCTTAATCATCTCAAATTTAATGTGAACGGCTTTGATTACCTGAATCAACATTTTGCTTAAATGCGTTTAAAACCCCAAGTGTGAACATAGCATTTGTCAAAAGTGTACTTGTGTTAAGTGTTCAAAAATTTTAATTCATTCCATTTTTCTTTGAGTTCCTTTCCTTAAAAAAAATAGTTAATAAAAAGAATTTTCATTTTTCACATTGGCGTGCGAGAAGCTTATAACATAAAGGAAAAAAAAAACATTTACCACTTTCTTTTTTTTAGAAAAATCTTTAGTGTGAAAACAATTTTTATCAACTGTACATCAAAGAACTCAGAAATGTCATACCAAAAAATCATTCGAAAGAAGGAAATAGAAAAACTGTCTTAAATGCGTCATAGAAATTGTTGGAAGATTTAAATGTTAAAAAATAGATTTAAAAAATAAAGCAAAAAACGTTTGCTTTTAAGTAAAGACTAGGACAAGTTTTTTAAGCAAGAATTTTTCTTAGATATTTAAAAATATTAAATAAATAAATCGTAGGGTAGAAACAATTTTGGTTGGAGGTAACCATTTTCTAAAATTACACCGGTCTACACATTTGGAAAAAAAAAATTGACTGCAGAAACGAAGCATGGTTTTTTAACTAACCTGGGTGCGCTGAATTCGAATCTGGCATCAAAATTTGGCTATCACGTCTTGTTAATTTTTTTATTGCATGCTGTTAATACTGTAAAACAGTCAATACTGCAGTGTTGCCACCAACGAAATGGTAAATTACACATGGATCATGCTAAAATTCCACATGAAAATACAAATAACACATGATATCTTTTTACGCATGGCACAGAAACAAATTTCGATCAAAAGTGGAATTAAACCCGTATTTGGCTTCTTCAGAAAACGTAAACGATTTTCAATTTTCTAAAGGTACGTTCAGACTAATGAAATATTTGACAAAAATATTTGTTCTGATATTTGCTTCAAACTGTGTGAAACAAAAAAATATTTTGTTTGATGTTCAGACTAAGCTCAAATATTTGACAATTTTTGTTTGTTGAAACAGTTGGCAAATAGTGTCAAATAAAATAAATTAATTCATGTTTGCCATGTGTTCAGATTAAAACAAATATTTGCATCAAATAATTATTTAATCAAAGTGTTCAAAAATGAGAATATATTTCACAAATAGTAAAATTCGCGCAGAAGCCTAATTATTTGTTTTATTCTGTGGAGCAGCATCTATTATTTTGTTAGAACAGGAGTATGTAAAAGAAAAACAAAACTGGAAGACAAATGGTTAACGGAAACATGGCTAAAATTTGCGAAAAATTGGTAACAACCCCTAAAATATATGGTTCGGTTAAAAACAAAATGTCGGGAAAATAACAACAAAAAAATGTTGCAAAAACAGCCAAAAATTTGACTAAAAGTCCCCAAAAGTATAAGGAATGGCAAAAATTTGGTGAAAATGGCTACTTAGCAAAAATTCGCAAAAATTGGCTAATAGCAAACCCTAAAATTTATTTGAAATCGCTAAATCGGTTAAAAAAACAAAATGTCGGGGAAAAACCAAATAAATAAATGTTGCAAAAATAGCGAAAATTCGCGAAAAATTCTGATATTTCAAACAATTTCAATTGATTAAAAGTCCCTAAAAGTATAAGGAATGGCAAAAATTCGGTGAAAATTGCTAAATTAGCAAAAATTCGCAAAAATTGGCTAATAGCGGCATGATAGCAAAGTCTAATAATTATTAAAAATCTTTAAAACTGTAAAAAATCCGAAAACTTACAGGAAAAATTGCTTCTGTCGGGTACATGGCTAAAATTATTTGTCGTTGTTTGTTCTTACAATTTTTTTGTAATATCAAATAAATGTTTGCTCAAAAATTACTAAAATATTTGATTTTTTGTGTTCACACTATGTTCACATTGGACAAATATTTGTTTGCCGGCAAATACTTTTATTTGCTCAAAATCAGCTGTTATTTTATTTGACACTCAAAAATATTTTGTGTTCAGACTACGTTAATGAAATATTTGATGTTTGCTATCAAATATTTCATCAGTCTGAACGTACCTTAAGTGGAATAGATATTTTAAGCAGCATATATACCAAAAAACTTATTATTGCCACCTTTTTATTTCGTACAAATCACTAAAAATTTATAAAGCTAAAAGCGATAAAACTTATGTATAGAATTTTTGTTTGCAAACAAATAAACAAAAATATCGTCACCTAAAATGCAAAAGGCGTAACAACACTTTATTTTACTGGAGCAGCAAAAAACTTTACAAAATTAAAAACAACAAGGTGTAATTGGCGTTTGAATTTCTTTAATAAAGTCACCATTTTTGATCTAAAATTGTTTGTGAAGATAAAGTTTAATAAAACTAACAAAACTCAATAAAAAACTCTTATTTCGAATATTTTTGTTGTTAAGCCCTTTTGCATTTTAGGTTACGATATATAACTTACATTTCATTTGGGTGTGATAAAGTATCTGATGCATCCCTCAAATGTCGTCGACGCAATTTTTCAACGGTATGTCAATTCAGTTCCTCTATTGCTGCAACATTGGGTATGCCGGATATTTTTATATTTTTTACTTATCCAACATAAAAATATTTTTCAAATGTCTCTTTATTTGCTTTATTTACAACAATCGTATCGTTGCTATATTTAATGCAAAAAAAAAAATAATTTTAATTTTACATTTAAAAGATAAAAACAAAAATAACTATTTGCAAAGTAGGAAATAATCTGTCTCCAAAGGAATTTTTTATTTCAAAAACCTTTTTCCAATAAGAGGTTGTCTTTAAATTACTATGAAGCTAAAAATGTTGCAAATATAAGAGTGCATGTTGTCGCGAAAATATTCTTGAAACTCCTTGAGTTTTATCCATCGAGCATTACTTCTAACAAAACAAAATCTAATGTTACAAAGTAAATCTTCCAAATATGTTGGAAGGTTCAGACAGGCCTTCGACTCTACCAAATGTATTAGGTGGCACGAGCATTTTATCAAAATAATAACTGGCTCTTCGTCTTTTGGCAACTTCACTTCTAAATTATACATTGGGTGTATCTGATGCAATTCCAACAAGATTTTCAAAAGGAATCCCTTTTTCTATAATTGTGCTTTGGAGAAGCTTAAACATTTCTTTTGCAGTCGATGAAATGATAAAAAAAAAGAATCATGTTCCCATGATGTTTCATCGTTATAATAAATTGTGGCAAAGGCTATCTAAATGACAATTGGTTGGTTAGTAGTTAATGATCCAGCTATTTTTAGTTCTGCTCTTTTAACGCTTCCATTGTTTTAATTAGATTTTTAAGTTTTGCTAAAAAGAATAAACCTTTTTACTTCTTGTGAAAAAATAATAATCACCCTTATCGTGGTTGGCGAATTTAAAAACGCCTGCGAGAGTTTGGTAATGGATTAAAGAGAACATGAACTTATTTCATTTAATCAATTACTTAACAGTCGCAGGCGTATTTTAAAGATAAGGCTGAATAACAAAACTCTGTAGCATTGATTATTGAATATTAAATTACACATGAATTACACATGCAGTCAATTACACAGAAAAAATTATTTTTCGAATTCAAACAAAAAATTTGTAGAATCAAAACATTTTTTGTCTGAAATCGGTCCTACAAACAAATTCGCATATTCAAACAATTTATTTGCATTTTGTTTACTAAAAAAAAACACTGATTTTTTCAAACAAATAATTTACAGAATCAAACAAAAAGTTTACTGAAATTCATATAAATTTCAAACAAATAATTTTGCTGAATCAAACAAAAATTTTTTGCACAAGCAATGACGCGCACCCAAGCTATCACTGAAGGAGAAGATGAAGGCAGAAGCAGAGCGGCGGCTGGCTTTAAGACACATGTTTTGTTGGAATAATTTTTGAACGAAGTCTTGTTTATACACACAATGTTTTTCTTCATCACTCACTGTTGCTGTATCCTTTCCTTGGCTAAAGAAGAAGAAATGTAACAAACAACGGCAGCAGACCGACTCGATATGTTTTTCGTCATCATTTTATTTTTGTATTTGATGTATTTAAGTAAACAGTTTTCAAAAATTGAATACGGGATTTTGTTTTTCATTCTTATTTTTCCAACTTTGAAACCAACCAAAAATTAATTTTGTTTCTTATAATGTGGTTGTTGTTTCTGTTGTTGAAAAAGAATGAAACCTTTTTTTACCTGCTATTTTTTTTGTTTTTTTACTAATAACCTCGTCGCGCTATTTTATCATCTTTCTTCTTGTTGTACTTTTTTAAAGCGTCCAAAAATAAACTGTATGTGTTTTGTGTTGTTGTTCTTATATTTCACATAAAGAAGTGTTGCTTACGATCAAATAAAAAATGCAAAAAACGACAACATTAAAGAGCGTTAAATATTTCATACAAAATTATGAAAAATTGAAACCAATAGCGCGTATATTATATTATTGAAAAGTTGTCAACATTTTTGTTGGTTAAATAAAAATCAAACAAAAATATTAATTGAATCAGTAAAAAAATTTGTAGAAATTAAAGAAAATTTCAAACAATCGTTTGTTTGAAAATAATTCGGCGATAATTTTTTCTGTGTACACATGGGATACACATGAATAAAAATATTACACATGATATGTGTGATTACAAGTGAGGTGGACACACTGCAATACTGACACTACAATTTTACAATTATTTATTTGACAGAAGCCCACATTCATTCTAAATCTTCATAATAGTAGCGTTTAAGCATGTCAGGGAGATCGTGTGTTACTGATTCAAGCTATTTTTGCTTTGTGTGTGGTGAATATTTGGTTGGAAAAAAAGAATATGCAATATCAGAATCATTAAAATATGCATATTTACATTATTTTGGTTTTGCAATCAGAAACTTGGACAAAACAAATCGTGGACACCGACAAGGTTTTGCATTTAGATTTTTTTCAAAAAAAAAAAAAAAAAAAAAAAAAAACTAGTTGCAGTGAGTGCGAACAAGGGATTTAATAAAATTTTAAAATAATCAGGCTTAAGTTCATCAAATTTAATTTTCATTAAATTATTTTTATGAAGAAAGGAATTTTACAACATGAAAATTAATTAAAATTGTTATTGATAATCATGTTTCATGTTTTAAAATTCCTTTCTTCATAAAAATAATTTAATGAAAATTAAATTTGATGATTAAATATATTAAAAAAAAATTTAGATTAAAAACCATTAATAATTCAACAAAATAACCACAATTCTAATTAAATTTTAAAATATTTATCAAGGATTTTGAGACAAAATCATGCTGGGATACTCTTGCTGGACTCTAATACGTAAAACCGAACCAACAAAATAACAACGACGTTCAAAGAAAATTAATTGATTTTTAAATAAACTAGTGATTTTTTATGTAAGAAACAAATAAAAACATTATTTTTGTATCTCGAAAACCTGACGTGATAGAGAAAAACCAATTCAGCCCACCAAATTAACCTAGAAAAGAAATTTTGATTGATCCAGTCCAAAATCTTGTTGGCTATTGTTATTATATTAGTGTTTGCATGTGACATACGTGACAGCGCATAGAGAAAGGGGCCAGTAAGGTAAAGGGAACAGTAAAAACCAAATACACAAAACAAGAGGTAGGGACGACCTATTGCCACGTAGTCAATATTTAACGTTACCTGAAGGCATATTATTTGTTAATATATTTATTTTTATAAAAAGTGATATTAATGTTAATAATGTAAAGCAATGTTTTTTTTTTGTTATAAATACACAGAAAATCAGCTATAAACATAATTTTTATCTTACTAAGTACTACAATATTGATACACAACTCATCTACGGTAGCACTGTTTCATCATTTGTCGTTTTACTTGCTGCAAGTGTCAAAATTAACTTGCAAGTTAAACTGAAAGTACGAAAAATGAGATGGTATTAGTGAAAAAGTGTGAGTGTATTGAGTTTTAAAAACTTGCTCTTACATACGACAACTGGGGGTCAAAGAAAAAATTTGTTAATAATGGTAAATTTGTTGTTTTACTTTTTTTTTGTTTTTTGCTTGTTTTCAATTCAAGTTCTTTAAGAAGGAATTCTGGAGTGGACATGAAAAAAGTATGACTGAGTACGTTGCTTTATTTCATTTGTATACCGAAGTTTTCATGTGTACAAATTCCTGTTGCCATTATCCATTTGATAAAGGCTAGTTTAAACGATCACACAAGTCTTACGTATTCCATAATTCTTTGTGAGATAAATAGAAATTTAATGAATTTTGTTGCGACCGTCAAAAAATCTAATTTAGCATTACAGTTTGTGTTGACACTATCCAATACACTCCACTTCACATGAATAGGTTCAGTGTTTTAGCAATCAACCTAAGCTTTCTGCTCTCAAGACAAATTTTGGAGAGGATTATGTTGTACTTTTTCTTAAAGGTTTAACAATTGAGAAAAAGAGTGTAAACAAAGAAAAGTCGAAAAAGTACCGTAAGATTTAATGTGAGCTTCATTTCATAATATGTGATTAAAATTGCTAATTATTTTTGAACATGATTTTGTTGAAATGCAACACTGATCAACTAGAAAGTATTATTGTTTTGGAAATTTTCCGAAAAATGTTCGTAATACTTGTTATTTTCAATTACATTTTTTTCTGTTAGGACCAGCACCCAGGCGATGACCCCTACTAATGCATTTCATTGTGTAGGAATTAAGAAAATAGGTTATGGGAAAGAGGATAGAGGGTGTCCGACCAAAAAACAAATTCTTCTAGTAATGGGTTATACGATGCACCGGCCAATCGACTACAATAGGATGAGCTGTTGAGGAAAAACGTGTACTACGAACAAAAGTGCGAGTTTCTGTAACCAAATCCCTAATTTCATAAGAACACATCCCATTGTAGTAATGATAAAAAAGGCTAAACCCAACCCACATTTGAACGGTGCTCGAGGAAGTCTATAGAATTGGACACGCGCGTGTATGCGTCAGAACGCACCTTTTTTCGGGCATTTGGATCTATATTATTTGCACGACCCCATTCCGAGACTATGTAAAGGTCTCAGCCAAGCGTATCATTCATATTCTGCCTCATAGCACCGACATCGGATACGCTTGGTCTGTACTCAAATGAGTACCAATGGCAAAGGTTGCTGTCTTCTGTAAAAGAGTAGATAGGGTTGGAAGTTTGACATGGGAGTTCATTTAGAAAAGTAAGAAATAGAGTAGGAGAAAGAACGGAGCCTTGAGGCACCCCTGAATGAATCTTGAACTCGTTTGGCGAACCCCCATCTATAACAACTCGTAAAGTACGATCTCTTAAAAATCTCGATATAAATCGAGAGAAATTATCACCGACACCAAAATATTCGTAATACAATCACATTTTACATATTACTTGAGTGTTTGACATGTATTTATACAGAGTTAATAGTGTAAACTAGTCTTAACTGATATTTATTACTTTTAAATCCGAAAAAGTTATATTTTTATATTTTCCATTTAAAATTTACTAAAAACACATATTCATAGTATTTTTGAGAAAATTTTCTCAAATTTGCTGTTCTGCTTGTAGGTTTTTTTTTTGTCATGTGCCTAATAAACTTGCCCTGTTTATGACATACAAAACTAATAACTTCCCATATACAACGGCAAACAATTTTTGTCAGGAAGTAAAAAACAAAGCTATTGTTAATAAGCTTTAGTGTTGTCAGTAGCATCACAAATCACTTTTCAATATTCAAGTACATACAATCAAGCATCAGTAATACAAATACAATCAAGCTGTCAAATCTAACACAACTTAAATTCCTCAACTCAACTTCAAAGTACAACAGAACAATAAATTTCTATTCAAAAAGGAGTGAGTAAAATTAAACATTAACTGACACTTACGCCTTAAAATTGTTTTAAACAAAATCTATTAAATTTAAATCAATCGTTACATTCAAGAAGAAAACAAAAAAAATCTCCACTTTACTTTTAAAGTACACGAAATCGTGTGGTTTTGTCTTTGTGTATGGATGGTATGGTTGGCTGGAAACAAAATAAAAAAACAAAATATAATTTCACGATAAAAGTTGAATGATTTTTATTTTTATTTCATGCTCATACTCATAATCGTCAGCAACATCGTCATCGTCATCATCATGTTTATTGTCATTCTTTACTTTCCTTCCATTTGTTGAACAAAGTTGAATTGAGTATTAAATGCCATAATAAATTTTCTAATGGAGGATTTTTATCTTATTTTTTCATTTTTCTGTTCTGTTCTGTGAATTACTTGTCTTTAGTACTTCTTGTTAATAAATCTTGTCAATCGTTATTGTTTTCAATTTTTCTCCATCATTTTTTTTTTTTTTTTGTTTTTTGCAACTGTCATTCCTCTAGTTGCTACAATTTTTGGGTTTCTGATTGTTTTAAAAAGTACACAATTTGTTCGTATGAAAGTAAAGAGTTTAAAAGGAATTTAATGGTTTTGCCCTTATGTTGCTTAGCTCATAATTGAATCATCTAAATCCAGAACCATAGAAAAACAAGAACAAACATGACACTTGTAAACAGTGGGTACTCGAAAGGGTTTACTGAGTTAATATTTCTAACTAGTTTCTTACAAAAAAAAGCAAACTTTTTTTCATACATATATGTATGTATATTTGAAAAGACGTTTCTCCTTGGCATTCATTAATATTTATTTTTACAGACAGTACTTGAATTCAGAAATGGATGACAATTTTGCACTTGTCAGTTACAAAAAGTCATTTGTCATTTATTTTTTTTTTTTTCAATTTTTAAGAATACGAAAAAAAAACTTTAAATATTGTTTAAGAACAAATTTTTACAAAACATGGCTTTGCGATTCTCTGAAGGGTGTGCAAATATTCTTTGAAAATGTTTGTTACTTACAAGTAACTATAGCCAAATTTGTCGTTTAAGTGTTGTTGACGCAAACGGCAATTTGCAAATAAAATAAAATTTTTAATTTACTTTAAATTTTTTTTATCTTTAGCTTAAAAACTAAATTAGGTACTCTAATTTTGATATCTCTAAAATTATTACTCTTATGCTATGTTTACACTTGGATTTTAAACGCGTTTAAGCAACTCGAACGTCATTAAGCTCTAATCACATCAATATCGATATGATTAACCACACATTGAAGTGATTTGTTAATCACTTCAAATTGACATGATTACAACTCAATCACTTCATTTATCACATAGAATCCACTGAAAATACCTCAAAATGAGCATAATGTAGAATAGTGTTTTTACTTTTTTCTTTAAATAATTCATAAATTTTCACAATTTAATTTTTAAAATAATCTTCTGATAACTTTATAGAAGTATTTTTTATCCATTTTTAATACTTTAAAGAACTATAAATTTGTTTGTTGTCTTTTTTTCTGAATCATCTATCATCTTAATCATCTCAACATGTGAACGGCTTTAATTAACTTAATCAACATTTTGCTTAAACGCGTTTAAAAACTCAAGTTGGATCCCACTCGTCTTAAACTGTTAAGAATTATGATATTTTACTCAAGCTACATAGTTGAAATTGCTAAAAAAAAAAAACGTAAATCTTTCTGATTAACAAGGCTTCTTTCAAATGTCCTAAATTCCCATTTCATACTATTGAGAAACTGAAATTTATTGTTGTAGGGATAAGCTATTCCTATGCGCATTTCACTGGTTGCTTAGGCCATATCGTCAGGAAACTGCATCCAAAGATTTTAGAAAAGCTAAAGATATTATACAAATTAAACCGTTAAGCGAATAAGAATTATAAACCTTAGTTTTACTTGTAACAACATCAAAGCTTAAACAAGAACAACAACAAACAGTGAGTTTATCTTTTCTTACAGTCCCGACTACAGCTGGTGGATTTTTTGTCAACTCTAAATGTAGTTGTAAGTGGGTAAAGAAAAAACAAAAATAAAAACAAATTTCCACCGTATCATCTTTTTTGTTTGATAAAAGTATGTAATATACAAAAACCAAATACAATATTTTGAAAAATTAAGATGAAACTAAAAGATAGCGTGGTGCGAATTCTTAGAGACGCTAAAGTATTTAGGAAGAATACTGACGAAATCGACGCCATTGACTTTTCGCCTAATGGAGAACATCCTATTTCGTGCAGTGAGGATGACCAAATCGCTGTATATGACTGTGAAAAAGGAACGCAAGCACGAACTGTGAACTCGAGGAAATATGGCGTCGATCTAATGCATTTTACCCACGCCAATAACACGGCTGAACATAGCTCTACCAAAGTAGATGATACAATAAGATGCTTAAGTTTACACTGATTGTCGGTCAATTATTTAATATGTGTCTAAATCGCAACCAATTTTAATGCTGACTTCCGTTTTTTAAATATAAATTAATAATAAATAGATATCATATAAATGTTACTCCTGAACAATTCGAACTGCAGTATTTGAAATACATGTATTTGAAATACGTATTTTGTATTTTCAATACATGACGTGCATGTATTTTGTATTTTAAATACATTATCACTCTTGACAGCTATTCCAAATATAAAAAGAGTAATCATAGAATTTAATAACAGTTTGTGCTCATCAGGACCTGTAGAAAGATTATTTTCTTCAGCAGGTTTCATTTATTATCCAACAAGAAACAGTTTGTCTGATGCTACATTAAAAAATCTGATATTTATGAAAGGAAACAATTGTTTTGTTAATTAGGTTTATCTTATGTTTTTTTTTTTTTTTTTGGTTTAAATAAAAATGGTGTACAGTAGCATCTCACAAATTAGAACCACTTTGTGCACCGGGCAGTTCGAATTTCTGGACATTTTTTTTACAGAAATATATAAAAATATAATGATAGCTTCACTTTAGCATATAAAATTTCAACTCGGTGATTCCCCGTTTTATTTTTACTTTAATGAGCGAAAAAAATAATTTGTAGTGAAAATACAAAAAAAAAAAATAAATATTCCAGAAATTAGAACACCCTGTTCTAATTTTAGAGCGTTTAATTTGGTTTTTCGCCTATTAAGTCCAAAATCATGAAAAAATATTTTCTAGTATGTATAGAGAAATAAAAAAAAAACTCTTCCAGGAATTAGAACCACAGGTTCTAATTTCAGAGCGTCCAATACATTGAAATGGCCGGTTCTAATTTCTGAACGGTTCGAATTTGTGACGGTTCGAATTTATTGAGATTCTAATGTATTTCCTATTTTAAATACATATGAACATGTACATGACGTAAAAGTATTATGTATTTGAAATACGTACAATAAATGGAAGTATTATCTATTTTAAATACATGACCAGCAAGTATTTAGTATTTTGTATTTTAAACACCGGAAACCATATATTTTGCCCAACACTCGGTGGAGACCATTCAAGATTCGGCACAGCCGAATATAGCACTCTTACTTGTTTTTTTTTTTGTAGACCCTGGTTCTCTTTTACACATTTCACAAAAAATGCTGTCAAAACGCATATGAAAAAAACTTGTGCGGAAAATCTATGAAAAAATGTTGATAGAGTTGTAAACTGTTCATTTTGATAAAAAGCTCCGAAATGTGTCTGGCACCATTTATTTACAACTGAGAAATAATGTAAGTTGCACTTTAAAAATAAATCAGTTTGTCTACAATTATTTATATGTAGGTTTAATGTAAAATTTTCATTCCTGATTTAATGAACAAATATCGAATTTATTTGTGGTATATGGACTTTAAGACGCCTTTTATTATAACGTAGAAAAATTGTGTTTATTTTGTAGCTCCCATATGAGCTAATTTTTCTATCATAAATGATTTTCTCGTTGTGAGAAAATGGTACCCTACCGATGAATCATATCAAGGAGTCATTCGTGATACAATGTGAATCCTTTTTCAATCGCTCTAGTGATAAATTCAAAAATATCATTGGACATATGAATAAATCCTTTTTCAATCGCTCAAGTGATAATTGAGTTTTTAATTATCAAAAGTGATCTGAAAAGACTCATTTAGGTGATTTTTACACAAAATTTGCATGCAAATGCTAGCTGGGCTGCCATGAGATGAGTATTTTAGACCATGACATTCTCACTAGATTTTTAATCAATTGATTCTATGAAACATAAATCTTTTTTATGTTGCCTTAAACTATTTAGAAATATCCAAACTTGAGCATTAATTTCGAACCAACTATCCAAGATCATTTGTGGGTTTTGTTCTTCGATTTAATCCTACGATAATAACTGATTTACAATTCGGTGTAACTGATCTCCACAATTTTTTTTTACCAAAAAGTGGTTTACCTAAAATATCATTTACCCATAAACCACTATGCCATTATCCTTGAAAGTTCTTATCTACGTGCTTATCCAGTCATTTGTTTACCCACCCAACTGTCTTCTGATAAAGTCTGATGTTACTTAAACACTGCTTTAACGTAATGTTTCATGTTCTTGTGATGCATGTTTTCTGAAGTACAAATATCATAAAATCTTATTTATACGTTCGAGTAAAAGACAACATCATCCCCACATGTTACGGTGTTTCAATTTAATTTTATTTTATCTTGTACATCTAGTGGACAAAGGATATAATTCTTATTTTCTCTTTCATTGTCTAGTACAAGTATTCTTTACATTAACCTCTATTGTAAATAAATATGGTATCTAGTATTTCATGTATTTGTACTTTATGACTCTCGTTTTTGGTGGCAGTGTTGTTGTTCTTGATTTATTTTTATTTAATTTCGGAAGTTATTTTTCATTTTGTTTTATATATATTTTATTTCTTTGTTAAGAAGGATTTGAGTTTTTATTTTTGTCGTATATTTTTTTTTTTTTATTTAAAGGATATGAAACTTAATGGGTGTTGTTATTGAGACATTAGACAAAAAGAGTATGAAGGGTGTAAAAGTAATCAGTGTCTGTGAGTAGCTGAAAGTGTTATCATTATAGAAAGCATAGACTACCAGACAGTCAGACATATAAAAATTAAATAATTTAAGTTACAGTTGAGCAAGATGAGACCAAAGTATTTTAAGCAACTATTTAACATTTAAAAGGGTCTAGTTTTTCAAATAGACAAATAGACATTTATTAAGTAGGGCGTACAAATTTTAATATTTAAAAGCTTTTACTGTTATTAATTACTCGGCAATATTAAAGTAAAGGACAAAAATATCTTTGGGTTCTTATATAGAAATTTTTGCTTTGTTGGACTCTACAGATTACGGAGTTTCTTAAAATTTTTGTCTCAATTATTTTGTAATTATTTTTTATTTTTTTGTTATTTTTGAAGTAACAAACTCTGCAAAATTTTTTATTTGGTCTCGAAAAACCAGTCACCAGCTGTGTTGCTAGTGAAATTTCGAGAAAAATACATTTAGGTTTCCAAAAAGATACACTTTTTTCCAAAAAGATACATTTTGAAAAAAAATTGAAAATCCATTTTTAACGTTTAACATTTATTTAAAGATAATTATAAATTATAAATTCATTTTTATTTAAACATATTTAAATCATAAATATTGGGTATGTAATTTTTAAAAATACAGTAATACTACATTTACATTAGGCCGAAATCTTATAGATTTGATTAAAAATCTTCTTTGAAATCTAGTGCGTTTACATTACACTTTTTTGACATTTGCGAGATTTTGTTTTTATAACAAAACAACTAACTAAAAGTCTTTTAGTTACACATACAAAAATAAATATACATTGAAAAATTTGCATCGCCTTTTATTAATAACACTGCTCTGCAAAAAATAATTTGTTGTCTTATAATTATAATCAACGATATTTATTTTATCAATATTATTCTTTTTTTTTATTTTTTACACTTTTTTATTTATTTATTTTATAAAACTTTTTAATTTTTTTTAACAATTTTTGTTTTGTTTTTTTTAAATGTCATTTTTTCTTGTGCAGGGAAGTATTTTTAAGTGCTATATTGAAAAAGCCATAGTTGCATCATAAAGTACTACTAGATATTGAGTATTGAGTATAAGCAAACTTTAAAATTAATTACAATCTTTAGATGATATCAAAACAAATTCATTTTTGTAAAAATTAATATACGAGTTAAGGCATTTATATTAAGGCGATTATATCAACAAGTTCAGATAAATTTCCTGAAAATAAAGAAGATGTTCATATTTCCTCAGAACAACTTCGCACTACAACTTCGGTTTATGTACCATTTTTTGCGATTTAATAAAATTCTTAAATTTTCCACCCTGCAGTGCCTAGGATGCTCCTAGAAGAGTCATATGTATGACCAACCCCACTTGTCCCTAACATTTTCTCAAAACATACTTCTCTTTTATCGCCACCCTTTAAGGGGGCTTCCATACAGATATTGCAGTTTAATAAAATTCTTAAAGTTCGCCCCTGCAGTGCCTAGGATTATTTTGCGGAATTTCGGTTTTTTTTAATAATTTCAATTTACTAAACCGTTTTTGAGTTACACGACTATGTGTTGTGCAATCTCTTCCATTTTCAAAATTACGCTATATCAACGGCTATCACCATTGGATCAGCGAGCCCGAATTAGGTAACAACGCCAAGGGCCCGGTTTGTCTCCAAAAAAGTTTTTTTTTTTTTTTTTTTTTTTTTTTTTTCAATATTATTTATTGAATCTTCATACATTCTCTCCAAAAAAGTGGCAAATTTTACTACAGTGTTATTTATCAGTAAAATATCCTTTTCAATATGGTTTAACTTATTTCACAAAATGTTACGGTCGAATATTTTATTTTTGCCACGGTTTTTAGCAAAATGAGCAACTGTGCATCGGAGTGGTGGAAAGGGTAAAACTGCAAGGAATTCTAATGATTAGAATGTGGTTATTCTTGAAACATGTAAATTTGTTCCGAATTCAATCCCCGTCGTTCAGTCAAGAATAAAAATTATCAAAACAATTAAATTCATTTGATGTTGTAAAATTCCTTCCTTCATTATAATAATTTAATGAAACTAAAACTTAAACCTAATTTAAAAATATTAAAAATTTCAATTATTGCTGCTTGCAAAAAGCTTCCCTCTTAATTAAAATTAAAATTCTTGTTTTCTACTTGAAAAAAATACTGTAATAAGTTAAAACAAATGTAAATTGTTTTTATGATTACCAACCGCAATTTTGTAAAATGTTGCAGTATAATTAAATTAAAATATTCTTTTTTCAGCAAATTATTTTCAAAATGTTCTAAGAAAAATATTTACTAAAAACAATTACCGCAGTTATTTGTGTAATTGAATTTTATAAACTAAAGTGTTCAAAATTCAAATTTTATATTTTAAAGCAGGGCTAAATAAGTTTTTTTTAAATTTCTGATGGCAAATTTCACTCATTCTGTTTAAGTATCCATTTTATATTTAAATGTAGTTTTTCATATAATTTTATTTTTATTTGACATGAAAAACTAATTTTTAACATAAATTAATATTCAAATAAATTGATAAAATTGGCCATTAGGACTTTTGAAAAAAATAAGTAATTTTAATCATACATGTTAAATTCCAATTAGAATTAGCAATTGATGCAATTAGTTTATATTCTCTAATTGATCAAACAATTAGAATTCGTTCAACTAATTCCCATTAGCTAATTGAAATTTTTATTCTAATGGTAAAACTAATTGCAATTAGTTGCCATTAGCAAAAACAATTGGCTTACCTTTACAATTAGAAATCTAATTGACTTCTGCTAATGCAATTAGGTATTCAATTAGCTCGAATTAGAATCAATTATTTTAAATTATTGAAGTGAAAAAGCACTGTTTTGCAACACACCGCTTACGTCTTCAGGCCCTGTGGAGCGACTATTTTCCTTTGCGGGCATTATTAATAGTCCAAGGCGGGGTCGCTTGACGGACTTTTCTTTTGAAAAGCTCGTATTGCTGAAAGCGAATATACCCGGTCATTGTATTTATTAAACAGTTAGTACGTACGTTAAATATGTGTGCATGTATGTAATATATGTACATAAGTAATATATATATGTGTGAAATTCATATTATGAATATTGTAGTTTTTTTTTGTTTTTGAAAATATCAAAATAATTGATTCTAATTGGAGCTAATTGAATATCTAATTGCAATAGCAGAAGTCAATTAGATTTCTAATTGTAAAGGTTAACCAATTTTTTTTGCTAATGGCAATTAATTGCAATTAGTTTTACCATTAGATTTAAAATTTCAATTAGCTAATGGGAATTAGTTGAACTAATTCTAATTGTTTGATCAATTAGAGAATTTCACAAAAGAATGTTAATTAGCAATCATTAGCATTAGCTAATCATTACTTAACATGTATGATTTTAATATAATTGCATATAAAAAAAATGTTTGCTGTTAAAGAATTTTATGGAATCTTGGGAGCGGTTTTTGTTAAAAAAATACTATCGCGAAATCTTGACCTTATTATTTTCTCGATATTTCATTGATATGTGGGATACCCAGTAAAACCTGCATTTAATGCTCAGTAAGGCGAACGTTGCTGTACCGTATCTGTACTGTTTGGTTTTTGTTATATAAAAAGCAATACAAAAGCTAAGCGAAATTTAATGTACCGTAGTTGTAATGTTTCATCTTCTATATATGTAAAACAGGATGTGTGTATGTATGTTTGTAACGTATGGACTCAAAACGGCTGGGCCGATTTTGTTGAAATTTTCAGGGAATATTCAGAATATTCAGGCTGGTGACACTGTGAAGTCTGTTTTTTTCGGTCTGCGGGCGGAGGGGCGTGGCTAAATCCAATATGTATATAAAAATGGTGGCAAAAATGTATTGTAATTCATAAAATGAGAACAGTTGTTCCGATTTCTTTAAAATTTTTTGTCAGTTCGTATTTTCGAGTAGAAGGTTTTTTTTTGGAAAATCCCTTCGGAAAAGCCGGCAAATTGCAAAAAGCGAAAATCGAGTTTTTGTTTGAAATTATTCCTTAATGGCTTTCCAAATCAAACAATTGAAAGTTCTTAGTGTAAATCATGAAAAATTGCAGAAAATGCGAAAATTGGAAAATCTCTCCGCAACATTCGGAAAATTGGAAAAATCAAAAATTGATTTTTTTGTACGAAATTTTGTGTTAAATTATTTCTTAATGGCATTCCAAATGAAAAAATAGAAAGTTATCAACCAAAATCTGATAGATGGCGTTATACTGAGGTATATTTTGTATTTAATTTTATTAACTTTTTTTAAACTTCATTTCCATTTTGCTTTTAAAAGTAAAATTAAAAATTTAATTTAATTTACATTGAAGAAATGTAGGCTTGATAAAAATAATATTCATAATATTCATTACATTTGCAATGCTTAGTTTTTTGTTTGCTGGGCAAAATTAAGTTATCCAATACAGACGCATTTCATTTAATGAGAGTTTTGGTTAACTATGAAGTAGACCCAAAAAGAAGAACTTCTGCATCATTAGTTTGGTCATGGTACATCAAATAATAATAAAAATTAATTTGAAGTTAGTAGCATAGTTAGCATTGGTCACGTTTTAGGCTCTTTTGTTTATCATAACTCGAGAACCACTAGTCCGAATAAGCTGAAAAAAATTTAAAAAAATTAAGAATTCCTTTAATCTGTTCATACAACGTTTCGCTACATAAGCAACAGTTTCGCAGTAATAAATAAATGTATTGAGAAAAAAAATATTTTTTGCCTAAAAAATTTAAATTTTTTATTTTTATTTCATAAAAAATCCAAAACGGTAAAAAAGCGTCAAGTCCCATTACTTTCACGTAAAGTCGCATAACCTATGAACAAAATGACACATAAATCATAAAAATCGATAAACGCGTTTCGCTTTTATTCACAATTATTTAAAGGTATGAATTTCAAAAATTTGCTCGAGATATCCACAAAATTCTTTGAAAAAAACATTGATGACTTTTTTATGAAGAAAAGAAGTTTTTCTTTTTGGGTCTTCTTTCATAAACAGTTATCAGAATTGAGTCCCAAATCAATCACCTGACAAATGTTGTACTGTGTAATTTTATCAAAAACTCATAAAATATTTTTTTTTATATTTTTATTATTAGAATAACGACAAATGTAAAAAAATTCACTTGTACTGTACATTTATATTTTAGAAAAGTTAACATAAGAAAAATAAAGAAAATAATAGGGAATTTAGACGAAGACTTTTTGGCTTGTTTTTAAGAGTTGATAGCGAAATAGTTTAAGTTTAACTGCTTAACAAGTTTCGGATGCCAAACCCGCTAAACGTCCTTATACAAAGTCTGACCGGATACATATATAAAATTTTCTTGCTTTGTTTAAATCATATTTTAGTATGAAAAAATCAATTTCAATGTTAAAGCGTTTGCAATTTTTAAATTATACTAAACATGTTAATTGTAAACATACTAAAAGTACTGAAAAAACTACAATTATACTGATTTTATCATCTCTGTTCTAGCTTATTTTGCTTATTTATTATAATTATTATTATTCAATAGAAAAAAGCCTATTTTGGCTCTCCCTGTCTTTTTTATTAAGTTTTATATGTCAAATTCATATAACATAAATGATGGATAAATGTATTTATATTGTTGATTTACATAAGGGATGGCTTAAATTGATTGAACAAGCTCCAAATTCTTATAAATTGGCTCATTCGTCTTTAAAAACATTATATTGTTCTGCTTGCAATTCCTCACTGTAATCGCATAAAAAGTTTAAAAAAAAATTGCCAAAACCAGTCGCTACAAACAAAATAAAATATTGTTTTTTTAATAAACATTTTTGTAATTTTTCTTATTATTCAACATTTTTTATTTTTTTGTAATAGTACTATTCCTTTAATTTTTAGGAATGAATATAATAAAGTAACCTATGAAAGGAAATAATTCCCAATTTTCTTATTATTTTAAAAAAAATTAAAAAAAAACACAAAAGAATTTTAACGTTTTAATTTAGGGATTTATTTTTTGGCGACAAAAAAAGTACTTGGCAGCCATGTATAAATTATATATATCCTTATATCCTTATATCCTTTTTTACTTTTAATTAAACTTCATTGTATCTATTTGTCCCTCGAGACATTCAAATATTTTGTTTTTTTAATACTTTTTAAAATAAATAAAAATGGAAGCCCAAACTTGTATGTACTTGTAATTAAAAAAACACTAAAGAACATTAAAATATGATGTATGTCTACAGAACCTCTAAAATTGTTCTGATTTTTAACGAAAAACAGAATAATATATAAAATTCGGTTCTTTATTGAAAATATGTAGTTACGAACGGTATTAAGTGTTGTGTTCGTCTACACAATCGCTAAAAAAAATATAGTTTTTGGGTATGTGAGCCTAACGCTAAATAATGTACTGTTTATTTTCGAACACTGGTTTCTACACCAAACAAGTGAATGGTTTTTTACCTACTTGTGTGGTGTTGTTGTAGTGTCTACAACAAGATTTGTTAAACACAAGCGTGTGCACGCATAAGAGAGAGATGAGTCTAATAAGTTATATGTAATTTTACTCTCAGAGTGGCACTACCAACGAAAAATACATTAGCCGTTTTCACCCTTGATAGTAATGCCCTTTGTAGTCCTTGTGAATTGTATTAATTTAGTAAAAGTTCTAAAATTTACAACACTGCAACAACAACATGTATTAGACTGAAATTTACTACGCTGTTGTTGAAAAATCCAACAAAAAGCTGTAGTAAGCACGTTTGTTAAATAACCCAAAATAAAACAGTTGAAGAAACTATATTTTTCTCTTTTCCTCACTCAGCAACTTCATTAATTAACAATACTAACGAAAAAGACACTCATGCTTTGTAGTATAAATCGTACTAAGAAAAGCAGAGTTGTACACTTAATACAAAGGGTGAAAACCGCTATTCTTTTTTTACTCGGTTTAAGAATTTTGCACTTATTTTAAGAAATTCCTGGATTGTTTTTCGAAGGTAATTTCATTTATGGTATTTTAAGTACGTTTAAGTGTTTTACGTACTTGAATTTTTAAGTACGACTCGTTCTTAAAATAAGTATAAAAAACTTTTTTCCCGAGTTTTCTTTTTTTCTGTGTATGTATTTCCATAGTTTATAAATTTAAAATTTAAAAAAAAAATTACTTGATAATTAATGAAATTAATTACATATTTAACTCTTGTTTGCAACCTGAGAAATAGAATATGTTGGCATATTCCCCACAAACATTTACCAGCAACCACATTAACACAATTATGTTACAAGTGTGAGATTAATTTGATATTTAAAAGGTTTTTGTGCAACCAATGCCACCAGCATATCCATGTGGCTTTATTAATTTAATGTAAATTACATTAACTACTACAATGTGTACAAGGAATGTATATATTAGAATCAAAAAATGTCTGGAGTGAAGACTTTATTTACTTAAGTGTGCGTACATACACGAGGTATTGTATAAACACGCAGAGAAAAAACACGGTTGTGTTGAACATATTTTAAGAGCAACATATTATGATAAGATTCATGATTGTAGTCACCATAATACGATTATCATTGAATCATATTATGACCAAAGTTATTCGTAATATTACATCATAATATTTTTCCCTTAATCATATTCTTATTCTGCTAATCATAATTAGTTAAGAAGTAATCATATTATTGTCATATTAATCATAACAAGTTAAGAAGTTTAATAATAATAAGTTTAGAAATAATCATCATCACTTTCACAACAATAAAAAATAAATTAAATGTTTTTTCCCGCATCGATTTTTTAATTTTGTGGCAATTTACTTTTTTTTTAAATTGTGGTTCAATAACTCACTAACAAATAATTCGATGGGCATAAATAAATTAAATGACTTCACGTATAGAAAGTTATCATGTTATGGCTATTAAATATCATGAAATGGTTGTGAGTACTATAATATGTTTTCAAAGTTATCATTATTTAGTTGTGAGAAAAATAATTATTTTTCAGTCGACAATACTCAAATTTATAATTCTGATAAACATGGATATGTTTAGAGTAACTATAATATTGCTGATATTTAATAAAAATAACAATTTTTTTGTGTACGACAACAATATATTGTTACAATAAATATAGTGTAGTTGCCGTATCCATGCGTTAAACCACTTGCGTTAAAATAGCATCGATTTGTTTTTGCACATTGTTGCATATTTTGGTGAAAATTCATATTTTTGCATATTTTGAGTATTTTTTTTTTAACATATTTTTTTTTGCACAAAAAAAACTCCTAAAAAAAATTTTAAAATCAATAAATAAATTAATTGAGAGCTTTGCTTTAAATACAAGATTTCAACAAAAGATCTTTCTTTTTTAACCCGGTGCAGCACCTTACATGGTTAAGGCTTCCAATTGGCTTAAAATGTTTTATCCAAAACTGTTACAAATTAGAAGCCAATTCTATAATATTGCAATTTTAAATGAAATCTAACCCTTGATTCCCCTTCCACCGTAGCCAGTAGTAACAAGAGGCTCCACGAAAAGCCCCCCAATGAAATAACACCCAAACGACAAATGAAATATTCCCCAAATTTGTTTCATACATTTTTCATATCATATGAAATAACACCCAATTTTTTGGGCCCTTTTACATTTTTTTTTGGGAATTATTTCATTCCTCATTTGGAGTTTTCAAATTATGAAATAATCTCCAATGAAATAACACCCAACAAATTTTTAAAATTCGGGGCTTGTTTCATAGCGTGTATAATTTGGGTTTAATTTAAATTTTTTTTCGGGGGTTATTTCATTTTTAAAGCTGTTGGTTTTTGGGGGTTATCCTTACTGAAACTGACTCTTTTATGAATTTTGGGCATAATTTCATTTTTGTTGCTGATGGGGTTTATTTCATTGGGGTTTATTTTATTTTCATCATTGGGTATTATTTCATATGAAATAACTCCCAAATATTGGGGGTTGTTTCGTTTTCGCTTTGGGGTTTATTTCATTTATTTTTCGATGTTATTTTATTCACTGTTTTTGGGTGTTATTTCCTATTTTTTGGGATTTATTTCATTGGGGGTTATTTCCTGGGTGTTATTTCATTGGGTGGCTTGGATGGTCAGATGCTTTAAAAATATTTAATTTAAAATTTAAATTTTAAATAACATCAGAAGCCAATTAGCATTAGTATTTTCCAATTCCGGACTGAATTTTTTATATTTTTGGTTTTAGTAAAATTAAAAAAAGAGTTTTGTATGGAAACTTTAAGTTTTTAGTGCATATTTTTTATTTTTTTAGTACATATTTTGGATTTTTAGTGCATATTTTTTGTGGTTTTTTTTTTTGCATGAAAATCTCATCCCTAATCATGACCATGAAGAAAAATGTAAGCCCTGTAAGAAGACTGAAAACGGATTTGAATCTATATTTGTATTTAATAGCGATTTTTTCTGTAGACCATTGTCAGGCTATAATTTGCCGTAGATTCCACATAAATCCCAAGATCTTTATAAAACTTTATAGTTATGAGTCACAAGAAAATGATGAATTTATTCTTAAGGAACGGTGCATTGGTGGTATAAAACCCACTTCTGTAAAGCACTTTAACATGCTCAAAATTGTATGAGACTAGATATTTCAATTTAATAATTATCTCTATAGCCTCCAATTTTATTCCATTCACGTGTGTAAGTTGGTGAAGAACAACATTGCGTTTATGAAATTTGGGATACATGTCGTACTTAATCATAAAGTGGGCATTTACTCACAATTTTTATTTATTCACTTCTTGGGAAAAATCGACACGTTATATTCATATCTACCCGCTGTAAAAATTTCGTGCGGTTTACTTTTTGGTAATGAAACGATTGGTTAAAATACTCTTTTTCATATGCCTTTAATTTTAAATTTAAAATTGTTTTGCTTCTACCGAAAATTTTTTATGATCAAGTGCGATGTATAGTTTTAAAACAACTTGAATTTCTTTTGAGTCAATTGTTTAGTAAGTGGTTATTAAGATTCGACAATTTGGTATGGCGACTTGTTGTAAAAATTTTTGACAAAATAATAACATTTTTTCACAATGAGGTCAACATTTTATTGTCCTAGCAAAATATTGGGCATTCATTATAATGCAATAAATTTGTTTATTTTTTCCTTTTACTACTTAATAAAATAGAAGTAAAAATTAAATGTGACTTTAAGTCTAGAGTCTAGACAACAGTTGCCCTATCATCAAAACAAACAACATATTTAAGTTTAATATTTCTTTTTATTTAGTTTTACTTAATATTTTTATTAAAATTACACTTAAAAGATGCTAAAACATTGCCAGTCTTACTTGTTTTTATAGAAAGAAATAAATAAAAAAAGATTTCTTTTTAATATACTATAATTTAAAAATATAAATATGAAAATGTTATTAACGTTTTCACTTTTACACATGAATAAAAAACCTATTGATGCAAGAATACAAATTCATCTGCAGAAGAAATTGTAAATAAATAAAATAAAAATTTAATATTAAATGTGTTGTGTGTTACACATAAAAATTTTTGCTAAACCCACCTTAAAAGGGGTGGTCCAACCAAAGCGATCATTTTTGATTGTAAATAAAACCAAAAGTTTTCAGAGAATTATCTCGAAATTTGTTATTATTATAGAAGGATCTATGGTAATCACGTCTAAAACAAAATATCGGCCAAATGCTCGTTCCGGGGGCATATTTCTTCTATCCGATAGTCTATATTTTTAATGACCCTTAGACATACTTGAGGTTTAATGTCGTTATTCATCCTTTATCTCATTCTTCATCTCTTGAATTGTTCTTGGCTTATTGAGATAAACTTTTTCTTTTAAATAGCCGCAATGAAAGAAGTCGAAAGGTGTCAAATCACATATCGCGGCGGCCAATTAACATTGCCAAGACATGAGATAAAACGGCCATTAAATTTTTCGCGCAAAAGAGCCATTGTTTCGATGCCTGTATGGCAAGTGGTACCATCCTGTTAGAACCACATTTCGTCCAGGTCAATTAATTGCCACAAGAAGTCCCTTATTATCACGCGATACTTAATTTTTGAAGAAGAACGTCCCGTTGACGCCGCCAGACCATAAACCGCACCATACAGGTGTTTTCACATTTCCAAAAGACCCCTTTTGCTGAAATTTGCGCACAATTCTCTCGATTGCGAACACATTTGGTCGACTATTCTGACCAGAAAAATCACGAAGTGCGCGGAATGCATTTTGATTTGTACGCCCACTTTTGTAAAAGGCTTCAACAACCTTAACGCTCTGCTCATTTGTGTACCTCTTTATGGTTGAATTTGTCAAGCACTTTTTTTATTATTATTTATTTATTAACTATCATTCAATCATTTTACATTTAACGTATTTAATTAGTAAAGATATATAGGAATTGCCAAAAACTTAAACAAAGAAATGTCTAATAAAATTGGGAAAAAAACCTGACTTTAAGGTGTGACTCACAATTTACATCGTGCATTATGGTTGGATCACCCTTTAGTACATCGATGAATTCAGAATCACATTCTGAGTCGATTTTACCCATTTGAATCGGTCCACATTTAACCACAGCTCCCATACAAAAACCACCTCCAAAAATAACTTTAAATCCCATAACCTCCCCATAAATGTTAGCAAATATATAAAATTTATCAACGATAACTTTCGGAATAGACATGACAAAACTTACTGGTGTGTCTAGAACTCAAACAATAGGTCCCATATAAACCCACCCTCTAAAATCGCTCTATGTCGAAAAAATCTCATATTTATGTTGATATTAAGATAAAATTGTCCCAAGGAACTCTAATATGAATCTTAAACATAAAATAAATGTTGCCGCTTGCATGATTACGCATAGTTCCCAGATAAGTACACTCTCGACAATTTTGTCTGTTTATACTGTGGTGTAGGGTGTCAAATGCCATCACACCAATTCGCAATAGATCCTACAAATTCCATAATATTCAGAACATGTATCGTTTGGTGTGGTGTACATGCTTCGCAACATATGGCCGGCAATGCTCGAAAATATAGATCCGAATAAATAGTCAAAAGTTAATGGCATCTTTCGAATGAAATAAACTTTTTTGATTTTAATCTTGTTTTTTTTAATTTATTACAATTTGGTTGTTCACGCAAGGCGGATTATTAGGCAACAAAATATGTTTAAAAAATTCTATAAATGTATTTTGTTGTTGTTAATATAACTAAATAACCATGTATCCTGATAACCAGCCTTCCATGAACAACCCAAATTTCTTAAAAACTTTCGAATACCTTTTACTTGGGAGGTTTTCAAAAAACACTAAAATGTACTTCAGATCTTCTGGTCTTCAGACGATAATAATTACGAGTAATTTAAATACTGTAAATTTTCATAGAGCTGAAACTAAAAATCTATTTTAAGATAAAATATTCCTCTAATTTCTTAATATTTTTTAAAAAACTAAAGAAATAATAATAATCAAAAAAACCACTTACAATTAAAAACCAATTAACACTCCATAATGAACATTATCGTTTAAAAAAAAAAAAATTTAATCGTTTATCGTTTTGTGCGCAAATTTTTGTTTAAATTGCCAACATTAGAAATAAACCGAATTGTAAATTGTTTATAAAACAATTTACGAAATAATTAAATTTTAAAAGCAACTAAATAAACTTTCGAAAGTTGCCTGAATGAAGTGTGAAAAAATAATGGCAAATTTAAAGAAAACAATTAAAATCGTTTTGGTACCGGGAATTGTTATTTGCTTCGGTTTGAGGCGTGTAAGAGTGTTTTTTGTTAGTTGGGGCTTAAATGCGGCCGATGATAAATAAGGGACCAAATATGTACAACAAAATTTGTTAAGTGGTTTATTGCTTTATTATAATTTGTTAGCGTTAAAGTGATTTTTGAAAAGTATATTTAAAAAGAGTCTGTAGTCACTTATGAACAGATTATTATAAAAACTGGCCGACCTGGGCGATTTAGTGTTCAAACAGAACCAAGTCTTCAACTTTAGGCAAAAATGCACATGCCCAAAATTAAATCGCTGATTTTAGTTTATTAATAATTCCCACACCACAATAGTGGAGAGGGTATTATGCATTTGTGCTAATGTGTGTAACACCTAAAAATATGGACCCACCTTAAAGTATACCGATCGACTCAGAATGAATTTCTGAGTCGATCTAGCGATGACCGTCCGGCTGGCTGGCTCGCTGTCCAAAGTACGGGTCGCAATTTTGGAGATAATTTTATACAATTTTGGACGTAGGCTCTTATTGGCACAAGGACCAAGCCTATTGAAAATGGGCCGAATCGTAGTACCACGAGAAGAGAAAGGGCGATTTCTGCCTCGCAGAAACTATCAAACCGATTTTAATGAAATTTAAAACATAAATAAACCCATATGTATATGGACACATAAGCATGATTCTCCGTGGCTTCCGAATAGGGTTCACTCTCGTAAATTTTTTTTAAATTACTGTAGTGTAGGGTATCATATAGTCGGGCTGGACCGACTGTACTATCTTACTTGTTTTTGATTTGCTTTTGTTTTTCATTTTCAGTTTACAAAATTTATGAAACTAAATGAAATATCGGCTAAATGATCGTCTGGCTTCGGTGGCATACATACCTCTATCCGATGGACCGTATTTTTAATGACTCAGACACAATTAAGGTTCAATGTCGTTAATATGCCGAATTATCTCATTCTTTAACTCTTGAATTGTTTTTGGCTTATTGGCGTACACTTTTACTTTTAAATATCCCCAAAGAAAGAAATTAAACGGTCTATATCCTCAATTTCTGCCCACAAGAAGACCGTTATCATCTCACGGTAACTGCCGACTTAATTTTCGAAGAATTACGTCCCGATGACGCAGATCGAACTGAGCGAGCATGCACAGGTGTTCTCACATTTCCTACTACATTTGGTCGATTATGCTGACCAAAAAAATCACGAAATGCATTTTGATTAGAACGACCATTTTTGTAAAAAGCTTCACCAATCTTAACGTGCTGCTCAATTGTGTTCAATTTGTTAAATTTGTTAAACACTAAAACAAAGAAATATCGAATTAAGTTGGGCAAAAAACTTGACGTTAAGGTGTCAATCATAATTAGCATCGTGCATTATGGTTGGACCACCCTTTAGATTTTATTTCAACACGGCTTTCTTCGGTTGGCTCTTAAGCTAAAATTATTTTTGCTATAAAGTCGTAAAGGTACATGAGATGATATAAGTGTTGCCAACATATGCATTTATTACAAAAAAACGAAAAAGGGTCGATATATACTTATTCGATTAATAGTTCTAAGTTATACACAGGAAATAACAAACATACCGGTAGTAGAGGGTACAAAAAGTGTTTAATTGGCCACTTAAAATGAATAGAAATGCTTGGGAATCGAAAAAAATAAATTTTTTATTACACAAAAAGAAAACTTCAATCAAAATTTTATGAATCACACAAACAAAAAAATAAATAAATAAATAATATAAATGGTTTTCTTTATTCACAAATAAGTATGTAATCATAACAATTTAACAATAACAATCTATTGCCTAAACCCTTAAAAAGAATACTCCAAATTCCCTTTTTGTTTCTTCTTTTTTTTATTGGAATTATGTTTCCTTTCTACCTTTTTGTTAATGGAAAAATTCTACAACATTTTTTTTGTCCCACATCTTAAAAGATTTAATTCAAATCTTACAATATGTCAATGCCATAAAAGGAAACCTCATAAATATTAAAATTTGTTTTAACTTTTTTTTTTCTTAAACAAAATCGAATGTGTGTATTGAACACTTTTTCTTTTTAAAACATTTGCCCCTCCCTTTAGTCCCACTGAAATTTATTTAAAAAAATGAATACATAATACTTATTTGTATTTACAAGTACGGACTTATGTATTTATGTGTTGAAGATATGAGTACTCACTCAAACAATCCTAAATATTTAATTTGTTTGAAGAACAAATTTTTTTTTATAACTGTCTATTTATTAAAAGAAAAATTATAAGAAATTGCTTAATTTACATTTGTAATATGTTAAATACTGTGGAGAGAAAAAAAATATTTCATCTTTTTACTTCGAAAAACAGATTTGTTTTTATGGAAAAAACAGTAATTTAATGAATCTACTTTTCATTCGCTTCAAATGAAATAATAAGATTTTTACAGAAATGTCTTCTTTAATTTACAAATACATACAGTGTAAATTCGATAATCCGGACTCCACTAATCCGGAATATTCGGTAATCCGGACAGAATTTTGCAGCTCATTGCGTATTCTATAATCCGGATTGATTGCAACATTATAGTCCGGATTGTATAAAACCCGTTCTTATATATTATTTTATTCAAATCACAACAGTATGTAAATGTGTATTTTTTTCATTTAAACTGAACTGTAAAAATTAATATTTATGCTTTTATGCCTAATTTTGCTATGAATTATTATAATTTTTAATAAATGCATTCATGCGGTAATCCGGGTAATTCGCTACTCCGGATTGGGGTCTGCAATCAATTATCCGGATTATCGAATTTTTACTGTACTTTGAATTTTTAACTAACTCAACTTTTGCCTCATTTCTTATTATGTATTTTGATATCCTCCACTCTAGTGGTAAATGAGGGTACACTAGGTTTGTCATGGAGTGTAAAACGTTTTTAATATTCATTTAAGACCACATTAGGTATATATATATTATCGGTCCTTGAGTAATTTTAAGTCAATTTAGCCATGTTCGTTATTCCGTAGTTTGAAAACATACTTTCTATCGAACAACTCTGAATAAAACCACAATATTGATGTTATTAAATTGAATGTGGGTGAATCGATTAATCGCGCGAAAAATGTATTCGAATAATAATTTAACAATTTAATATTCGTTTAATCGAATGATTTTAGTTAAGTATAGTTAAAAATAAGACCAAAAATTATATTGTTTTTACATTAAAATTTTATTAAAAAAGTAACAACAATTTAACAAAAGTTACTTTTTTAATAAAAAAAAAACCTTTCAATTTTAGCTTTTCTTCTAAATTAATCTTTCAAATGTTTTGATGAAACTTGATTTAGAAAAGATTCGATCACTTATTGTTGCCGTTAGAGAGATTAAAAACGAAGAATTATAAAGCATTTCGAATTTCCCTGTTCTTTTTTTTAATTAGTAGCCTTCCATTACACTACTTGAATCTGATTTTGATTGCTTAAAAATTTCAAAAATTTTAAAACTTTTAAAAGTCTTATTGTCGTCTGGTAGAAGGTTGTTTTCATTCGTATTAAAAAAAAAGTCATCTTTAGGTCGGGCCAAATTACGGCATTCGATATCGATCGAAATTCCCATTTAAGTTGTATTGTAATTTCGTTCGATATCGAATGCCATAATTGGGCCCCTGAATTATGGAAGTAAAAGACTGCTCTAAACATTCTTAAAAATAAATAATTCCCAAACCCTTTGGTTTCATACTTTGTACTATATTTAAAAAAAAATTGTTACTTAAAGGAAATGTTCCTGAAATAAGAAACAACAAAAAAAAACAATTAAAATGTATTGGATTGTTTTTTACATTATAAAAAAAATTTTTTGATTAATCGATTAATCGACATAAATTATTCGAAATATTCTTTAATCGAAAAAAGGCAATTCTTAATTATTCGAACAGTTAATCGCCCAAAATTAATCCATTTATCGAACAACGGTGAATCGTTTGAATATCCTAGTTTTTAGTTATCCTAAGCAGTTTGGGAATGAAACGCATCCAAATCGGTGCAGGAGGATAAAAACGCCTCAAAAAGTGACGAAAAACGGTATTGTAGTAAAATTTGATTTCAAATTTGAACATATTTCGCAGCTATAATACCCAGGAACGCTATCTATTTTTTTAGTGTTTGTGTAGACGATCACAATCCTGAATTCTGTTCGTAACTATTTCCAAGAAAGAACCGAATATTATACTTTGTTCTGTTCTGTTCTCCGTTAAAAACAGAACAAATGTAGTGATACTGTAGATAAATATTTTAATCTTCTAAATGTTTCTCTTTTTACATTGCTAAAGAAACGAACAAACGAAAAACTTTAGCAACGGCCGCAGCACCAACAGCTTGTGTGTGTATTGTGTATTTGTTTTGCTTGTGGTAAATTTTTTTGCTGGCTTTTGGTTTTTTTTTCGTATATGTGACACGCAAAATAGAAAGGGAGGATGTATCTTTTGTGTAACATCACTGATCGTGTTGGTATTGGTCTCATTTGAAAACGACACATCTCATGACGTCAGGAACGTGTTGGTCAACCTTAAAAACGCGCGTAGGTCGTCCCTACCTCTTGTTTTGTGTAGTTGGTTTTTACTGTTCCCTTTACATTACTGGTCACTTTCTCTATGCGCTGTCACATATGTATATATTTTGTTTTTGTAAAAAATGTTTGGTTTTTTACCAGCCAAAAGCGACGAACATAAATGAACCGAACCGAACACAATGAAGTTTGTGGACTTAAAAAACCCCGAACGGAATTAAATGTTCTCATCTTTTGTTGAGTTGAATGAAAACAGTATTATTTTTGTGTTCGAAAGACGACTAACAGGGAAACGTTATTTTTAATGGTTCTCTACACAAACACTATTAGCGTTTGTGTTTTCCACAAATTTACCGAACCGAGCAATAAAGTAAACAATTCAAATAAATATTTAATTTTGTTTTTAATTTTAAATTGTGTGTTTTTAAATTTATTAATTTAAATAAATTTAAAATTTCAAAATTTTAAGCGAAAATTATAGAATTTTGTTAAGATTTCCCATTTTGACACATGGTTAATTATCAGTAGGGATGCCATTTCCATGCAAATGCATGTTTTTTGTCGATAGTCTAAGATCGATGTCGACCAATTATCTTTCCGAATCATTATATTTGCGTTAAAATGGCATCCAATTGTTTTTGCATATTTTGGTGAAAATGCATATTTTTGCATATATTGGTTTTAAATGCATATTTTAAAATTAATTTTTTATTGACATACATATATTTTAAATTTCCGTATTATAAAAAAAATTCTTCAAAAAATTTCAAAATTGTATAAAAAAAACAAAAAAATTTGTAAATCAATAAAAAAAAATGTTTGGGGCTCTGCTTAAAATACAAGATTTCGATAAAAGATCCTGCTATTTTTAACCTACATGGTTAAGGCTGCCAATTGGCCTAACATAATTTATCCATAACGGTTAGTTCTGTCTATTATCGAATTAGAAGCCAATTCGATAATATTGATTTATTGATTTCATACGGGAAACAATATGAAAGAAATAATTAAAAATTAAAAAAAACCCAAAACGTTTTGCAAAAAAATATGGGATCAAATGTGGGATCTGAATTAGAAAATTAAAATCCTCCAAACGAATTGGCATCCTCCAAACGAATTGGCATCCTTCAAGTCTGCTTCAACTTCGGTTAACTTTGTGAGATCATTTTCCATGTACAAAAGCTTTTTAACAGGCAAAAGTTTACTTTTGATGTTTGATGATATAAAAAGTATTTATTTGATTGTGCAAACAAAAATTTAGTTGTAGTTATTTTTAATTAAGTATTAAAAAATATTATACCTATAAATAACAATGGATTAAAACAACATTAGAATTAAATTAAATCTTATTCACCCTTATTCCATTTAGCGTCATCAATACGAAACGATAACGTTATGTGTCGATTATTGCAAATCGGTATGCCCATTGTCAATATCAACTTTTATCGATAAGCGTCGATGTATTTTTGGCATGCCGTACGCAACGTTAACGATGGCATCGATACAAATTGACTCTGATTTTGTCGACAGTCTTATTGGCGTCGAAACAGTTTTATTCCTTTTTAACTTTACAATAATAATAATGTTTAATTAAAAAAATGGAAAATGAGCAACAAAGCTTCGCGAAAATTGCAAAAATTTGCAAAAATAGCGAAAATTCGCGAAAATTTTTAATATTTCAAACAAGCCATAAAATTGATTAAAAGTCCCTAAAACTATAAGGAATATCAAAAATTCCATAAAAATGTCTAAATAAGCGGAAATTCGCGAATTTAAGCCATGTGTCTGATAGTCGAAACTTTTCGTCTAAGTTTTCTGATTCTTTAGAGCTTTAACGATTTTTAATAGATATCAAACTTTTCTATCATATCGTAATTTTTGCGAATTTCCGCTAATTTTGCAATTTTTATCGAATATTTGTAATTTCTTATAGTCTTAGGAATTTTTTTTTATAAATTTTATGGTTTTTTTGACATATTGAAAACTTTTACGAATTTTTATTTTTTTTTGTATTGTTCCGAAATTAAGTTTTTAACCGATTAAACGAGTTTAAATAAATGTTTGGGGTTTATTTTCATGTTTGCAATTTTTTGCGAATTTTAGACATGTTCGCGAAAGAAGTGATTTTTATTAAATTAAATATTGCTATTATACCGCAATTATGAAATTTTTGCGAATTTCCGAATATTTAGCCATTTTTATGGAACTTTTGGCATTCCTTATGTTTTTAGGGACTTTAAATCAATTTTATTGCTTGTTTGAAATATTTAAAATTTTTCGCGAATTTCCGCTATTTCTGCAAATTTTCTGAATGTTTGCAATTTTCGCGTAACTTTTTGTTGCTCTTTTGGCAATCGTCGCCGTTATAAAGATAGCCCCAACCGAAGTCTGTTTTTACAGGGCACAATCAACACTGTCGATTTATACGGTGCATTAGTAATTGTGAATTTTTTAGAATAAATCAAGCTTCCCTTTTTTAAAGCACAACATTTTTTAGAATTATCAAATTGCATTTTTTTTTTATAAAAACTAAAAACAAAACAAACAAACTGTCTAATTTATTAGTGATGTGCTTTAAAAAACGATAAACAATCGACATCGTTACACTGCTGTTATAGAATACAAGTTTTGTATCGAATTGATGACGACGTCGATGAAAATTGATGTTGATAATTAATTGATGACGATGACGACGACGTTAAATGGAATAAGGGTGATTATTTTTTCGACCTTTTTTTTTAATTCAAATAAAAAGTTTTTTTGAGCTCGAGGCCAATTACTTTTAAAAAAATAAATATATTATTTATTAAATTATTTGTTCCAATATTTCGATATCCGACCAAGCCACAGTAAAAAAAAACGTTTTCCCTTCTTCACTTAAAAAAACTGCAAATGTTTTGTTACCACCTTACAAAAAAAAACGTCAAACTATACAGGAAATGTTTCTTATGGCCAATTTCACTAATTTATTTGAATATCAATTTATGTTTAAAATTCGTTTTTCATGCAAATAAAAATAAAATTATATGAAAAACTATATATACATAAATATGAATTGATATGTAAATAGAATTGGTGAAATAGGCCATTAATGACTACAAATACTCGTACATTCACACCTTTACGTTTGCCTGTATGTACATTTTTTTAATCAAAATCAATTGATAATTTTTAACGTAATATCAACGTTAAGGCGTTTGATGGCTCGACTGTTGCAATATCTAAATCAACGATTTTAAGCAAATGGGAGAAATGTTCATGCGACAAAAAGAATGTTATTTTAAGGTATTTACAACCCAGTTAAAAGCATTAATAGTGAAACTGTTTTGAATCGCTATTTATTTTGTCAACCAGTCAATTCTTTTCTATAGAAATTTGTTCATGTTCTTGTCATTAAAATTCACTACTGACCTTCGAGATATTTGAACCAAGTATTCGCTTGTACATTTTAATAGTTCTAGGCTACATATTTTAATATTTTTACTAGATTTTTGCAATAATTTTTAAAGTGGATAAATGAATAAATTAAATCTAAACAGAAGCATACATATCGCACCCGTTCAACAATACTGTATTAAAACAAAATTTAAAAATTTTCAGTAAAAGCAAAACAATTTTCAATTTAACATCACAGGCATATGAAAAAGAATTTTTAAAGCAGCCGTTTCATTACAAAAAAGTGGACAAAATTGCACAATATTTTTACAGTGGGTAGATATGAATATTACGTATCCATTTTTTCCAAAAAGTGAAAAAATAAAAATTTTGAGTTAATACAGTATTGTTGAACGATTGCGATATGTTTTTAATATGCTTGATTAATAAAAAGAACTAGTAATTATTTAATAAAAAAAAATTCGAACTTTCACTCTAATCGGTTGAATCCTTTTCACTAATTTTAGTTTTACAGCTGTCAAAAAATTCTATTTTTTCCACAAAGGCAGGCAAAAACATGATACAAATACACAAGGTAGTTACACTTCTCTCTCACAATTATTTGAAGATAGTTTTTTTTAAACGTTAAAAAAACGCTGCCACATATAAAAAAAATACAATAAATTCCTTTTGAAAATTATTAGCTAAAATGTGTAATTTGTATTACAAATTATCCGTATTTTATTTAGGTTTTGGTTTAATTGTGTTAAATTGTTACTTAATAAATTTTAGACAAGTAAGAATGTATAGCAAGGCGAATTCTGTACACATGGCGGAAAAAGCCAACTGACTTTGACAGTTCAAACCCCTTCACTTATTTTAGTTTTACAGCTGTCAAAAAATGTCTCTTTTTTTCTCAAAGACAGTTGTAAAAGTGGGCGCTTTGTTGACAGTGTAACCAATCGACAAAAGTGTCTAGTTGGTAGAACTTGACCCCAAGTTTCCTGCAGGGAATGTACATTTATCACACATACGAACAATTGTTCATGCGAGTACTTGAAAATCAAGCAATGATTATGATGACACACACACACTCGATTCACAATCAAACCTGTCCCAGCGGGAAAACTCAGAAGACCTTCTTACTTTAGGCCTGCTTAAAAATTATTTTGATTCAATTACATCAATTTTACATAGGCAAAGTTTACTTTGGCAAAGTTTGTTGAATTCTCTTTTAAACTTTTGTTCGGTGTTTAGACACACAAGTTTTGTTTTCTTTTGTTTAAATATATTATATAAACAGCGTTGCCAGAATGATGATATTTAACATATTTTTGTTTATTTTTTGACAAAAATACCATTTAAAGATTTTTTTCTCAAATGATGAATTTTTTAATTTTTTTTGTACAAAATACATAATTTTACTAAAACAGTCAATTTTTAAAACAATGAAGTTTTGAATCATCTTGTTGTTTATTGGTTTTGCACACTTTTGCACCCAGTGACAAGAATACACAGAATTGCATCATTATTTCTGGGCATGCAACCTATTAAAAAAGCATCTTAAGAGGCCCATACCCTTGCAATGGTATTGTATATGATATTCCCCATTTTATTTCCATTTTGTCCTATATTATGCAATAAGTCACAAAATGGTTTCATTCATTCAATAAAAAGGTGAGCATAATTTATAGGAATTACATAAACAGCATTGTACAAATGTTGCCAACACATTATTTTCGTTGTGCAATTAAAATCAAAAGTCTTTTGATTGTTGCCAATATATTGTGTCACCTTCAAATATCACATACACATTGGCGATATAATTGTACAATACATAAAATTGAACAATCTTTTTGGAAGTAGAATTTGACGAAATTTTGACCAGACATAAAATCAATGATGGAGATTCTAAATATGCAATAAAATACACCCGCTGGGTGTATTATTAAACGTCATTGTGTTTTCTGTTTGTTTTAGTGATTGTTAAATTTTCAAAATATTGGATGAGAAAACAATGAAGTGTTTTATAAGACATTTAAATGTGCTTTCGTTGTATAAATTATGTTGTTGGATTGTTTACTTGATGTGAGCTGCATTAAAAACAATGTTGCCATATTAAACTCTTATTCCAGAGTTTTTTTTATTCAAATCATTAAATGGTTTATGGGTACTTAAGCACTTAAGTAATGCGGAAGTCTTTTTTTATCCAAAAATGTTACGAAAAGTAAAAACATCTGGTACTTTTTGATCACATGCTGTTTTAAGAAAACAATAAAATATAAAATACACAATGCACAATACAGTAGAGAAAGTAACACACCATGGTAGCATAACACGTATGGTGATGAAAAATATATTGCTTTAAAAAAATAAATAAAAAATACAATAGGAAACATAAGTATGCATTTCTTTTTTATGGTCTTCATCACTTTCATACTTGTATATTTTAAACAATTTCTCAAACACACACACACACTCAAACACATTTATTTTTATTATCATGATGACTTAATGCAAGAGTATGTGTTGTTTTTAACACATTTTATATCCGTTTACAATATTTTTATTATAAATGTCGTTTGTTTTTAACATAATTGCGTATGTGTTGATGGAAAGATTAAATAAAAATAAATTTTGCTTTTTTGCGCTACAGAAAGTAGAGTTTATACTTCTTATGAGATATAAGTGACGTAATCCATGTAGAAAAAATCTACTTGAGCACTTTTCGAGTCGGACTAATCTGAAGGTGGTCCTAATAATAATAAAAATTGCTTTTGCTATTTGCCGCTGTGTGTGAGAAGCACCATCACACACAGGTAGCAATTTGAGTGCATAATCCGGCAATACTATGCAGAGAGCTGGAGCTATCTAACCTTCGCTGCTTTTGGAAAAATGCAAGTACCATCTGTTGAGTAGCAACACCACCATAAGTGGTGAAAAAATTAGCTTTTTTATTGTATTTTCAGGGTATCCTGTGGGATTAAACCAAGTATACCTTAAAAGAAAAAAACTATGCTCTTTAATGATAGAATCACATTTTAATGAAAATAATTTGTTTTCCTCTCCCCCGTCGTGGTCTTCATCACTTCATCAACCTTTTTTTTTTTTGCTATCTTCAATCATTTATGCTCGTGGAGGATGGGTTCAACACATTCATTTATACATTCGTGTTGGTCTTGGGGTAGTTTTTACTCTACGTTCATTCTTCAAATATAAATCGGGCGTAAGTTTTTCTACATACATACATGTTGTGGACATCTAATACGTCGCTCTTTCTTCTTACTCCGCATTCCATATTTTTGTTCCTCTAAATATTAAATCATTCTTACACCTTCTTTATCCTCTTCTCCCTTCTTCTCATCATCATCACCTACTTTGACATTCTCATTGAATATAACTTTTGTGTTAAATGTAGCTTTTTTTGTGTAAAAAGTTTCTTTATTCAAGAAAGTTTAAACTTCCGCAAAGACAATCTTCCTGAAGGCAGGAAGCATTTACCGCAAGAAGTTTACTAACCGAGGGCACAACCAATAGTGAGTCCGATGCCTGCTTATCGGGGGCAACTAACTTCTGCCAAACCAGCTATGATCTCTGGTCAGCTGCAAGAGATCATTAAGATTTTCTGTTATCTGTCAATTTAAGATTTTTTCCGAATCTCACAAAAGGTGGGAATCCCGTCTTTTAGTTTATGTTGTTTGAAAGTAACCCTTCATAACTATCCAAATAATTCTGCAAGATCTTCTTGTGCTTAAAAAAACAATATTGTAGTGTATTTCTAAATTGTCATAAATCCAATAGTTCATGTTTTCGGCCAGAAAAACGCTTTATGAGTTTTTTTTTTAACTTTATTTTTGTAAAAGGAAATACATTTAGAAAAAAACCTGCAATATTTCCCTTTAACACCAAAAAAACAAACACAATCAAATAACTTGTAACATTCGCAAAAACATACACACAAACAGGATATGAACAAAAAGTATAACTTATTTGAACGTATTTTGAAAACCTCATTACACACACAATCACATAAACATGTTGTTCAATGTGCAAGTACTTGATTTATATTTGATTTAATGCAATGTATGCCCTTCTTAAGTATTCTTTTTTCGTTTCCACTCATTTTTAACGTTTTTCTTTTCTTTCAACTTAAATTTTAATTTTATGGGCGATATTACATTTCCCCCTCTTTTGCTTTGATATAACGAAAGTGAAAAAAGGGACATTTTCGTTTTATTGAAATTTTAATATGTAAAAAAGAGACATATTTTGAAATTTCTTTTTAATAATAAAAATGTTTTCATTTTAATTTTATTGCGACAAAAAAAACCATTAAAAAGTTTAGTTTTAACCTCCAGGGTTCTAATGGCAAAATATTTGTTGTCGTTAATTAAAAATGTAAATTTTAAAATCAAAAGTAATGCAGACCCTTTAAATAGTAGAAGTAAGAAGATACAAAAGTTATTTGTAGAAATTTTGTTTTCCTCATTAACTGAAAATTTATTTCAAAAATTAAAATGATTTTCGAACAAAATACTGGTTAAATTATGCCATTAGATTTTTTTGTATTATAAATCCTAATATACCATTTAGCTCAGGAATACTTTACAGTGGAAAATAAAAATATATATATTACTTTTCAATTTTCATTTGTTAAGCATTTTACACATATCGCACGAACTTTTGGTCATAGAAGACATTAAATGAAATTTGATGCAGAAAATATTCGTAGAACATTTTAATACTCTAAAGTGCCGTTTTAGTATACTTTTGTGTGAAAATTGGATAAAGGACAAAAAATTACCTTTTAAAATGAGAGTTAGAGGGTTAATATATTCTAAGAAAAGAATCGCCCTACAATTTAACTACAGACATCTTAAATAATGTTTAAGCTCAGAAGTACATTTAGTATATTTTTTTCGACTTATTTCAAACGCTAACTTTTCAAAACCTTTTGGCAGATTTGCTTAACTAGTAGTCTACTTTCATTGTTTCGCTGGTTTTTATTTTTTTTTTTGCACAGTGTTATAAGACTTTCAAAAGGAGTGCTAAATTAGTGTAAACATTTTTGAGAAGGGAATTTTATATTGTTTCTGTCACTTGAGGCGAATTTCCGTTTTATTGCCACAATCTACATGATTGTAAATTGGAAATTAAATACATACAACATAGAAGTAATAATTTATTACAACAGAAAGGCGATTTATATTTTAGTAAAAGGACACATGAAATTCTAATCGACACAAAAAAATTAATGAAAAATTAACAAAACGTGTTAGTTTCACAACATTTTTCAATTTTGTTAACATTATAAAAAAGATAACAACGAAATGTGCAGTGAACCTGCATTCATAAATTTTAAGTCTTTTTCATGAGAAAAACTCAAAAGTGTAATTTTAATTTCAGTTTTAATTCATACAGTCAATTAATTTGTATGCAACTCTCTTAAGCGCACTTGCATTATTAAATTACTGCATGTCATTAATAACTCTTAAATCGAATTAAATAAGACTTATTTCGTGTATATTCATTACCCACCATGTCCTACAAAAAATTCAGATAATTAAAATACGACTGACACAAAATGTAATATGACGCATAAATCATAACAAATTGATTTTAAAATTCATTAAAACTCTGTTGACTCGGTCGGAAGATGGGCGTACGTTAATTTCCGTATCGTTTAAGGGAATACTTGTGTGAGTATGAGTGTTTGATGTTGTTTGTACGTGTTTGGACATACACACATACACTCGTATGTATATAAATATTATACATTTTAATTTCATAAACCCCAAGTAGTTGCACGTGACGTATGAGTCATAAACACCGAAAACCACAAAATTTCCAACGCTAAAGCAAAGATGTGGGCGGAAGAGTGGAAAAAACTAAAAGAAATTATGAATTCTAAAGGACCTCAACTACACTTTATTATAAAGGAAAAATATTTGAGTTGATTAGAAAGTTAGAGAAAAGCACCAAGGCTCTCAATGCATATTTTTCTGAATGTAGCCATAAATTAGTTAACAATATAAAAAGTTATCCCTATGATAATGTTAATTTGTTTAGAGCCTCAAAGCTGTTATTGGAATTTAACTCCAGTTTGTCAAGCTGATGTTGAAAGCATAATCTGTATAGAGGTATTAGATATGACAAAATAAATGAAAAAATGTTGGTTGTTAGAAAAACTTTGGTTTCTGATATACTTGCTAAGATTTTTAATAACATGATTGCAACTCAAAGGTATCCAGATATTTTAAAGATTCATACCTAAAAAAACAATTTCAAAGTATCTGGCTGACTTTCGAGCTGTTTCAGTGTTGTCAATCATTGATAAGACTTTTGAAAAGATACTATTTAATCAATTAACAAATTATCTTCATTCGAGAAGTATTTTATATGAATGTCTGTATGGCTTTACAAAGGGTTGAGGGACAGAGGAAGCAATAGTAAATGTCATTGAATATATTTGTGATGGTATTGATGTGGCTGATGTGTTTTTTGATTTTTCAAACGCGTTTGATTTAGTTCAACATAATATATAACTTAAAAAATTGAAAACCATTGAAGTAGCGGATGAAACGGTATTTATTTTTAGTGATTATCTGAATAACAGATTTCAGTACGTGCAAATAAAAGATTCAAGTGGTAAATTTATTACCAGTTTATTATGATGTTCCTCAGGGGAGTGTTCTAGGACCGTTACTTTTCAAGATTTATATAAATGATTTGAAAAACATAAATTTTTATGGAAAATTAATAATGTTTACTGACGACATTTGTTTGTTTTTTTAGAAATATAAGCACGAAAAGGTATTAAGAACACAGATGGAATATGATGCTGCAATATTAGCGGAATTCACTCGGTTAAATAAGTTAGAACTTAACTCAGCGAAAACAAAATTAATAAGATTTAGGCATCATACCAATAGAAATGAAGAAAAAATGGCCGTTCACGTGGATGGGTCTCTTATTTATGAATCAAACGTTGTCCAATATCTAGAAATACAATTAAGCTACAACTTACAGTGGGAAGCCCACATTGCAAAGGTCAAAGGGAAAATATTTAGCAGCAACAGGAATATTGTCTAAATGTAAGAACAAATTCAACACTGAAGTTAAATTAATGATTTATAATCCTCTTGTGCACGCTAATCTAACATATTTGTAACTAATATATGGATGTGGAACGTCTACCTTTCTAAAACGTTTGCAATCATCACAAAACAAAACTCTTAAAACAGTCTTTAACTTACCATTGCGTTGTCCTACTATGTACTTATATAAATACAAGGCTATTAATATATTTAAAACTTTAATGGCCATTTTCTCAATGTACCGTCAAACTGGCTGTTACTTAATGTCAACATAAATTTATAGGACCGATAAACTGTCTGTTAACAATTTTGGGTTTCTCAATATACCGACAAAAAACATGGTTTTAAGCTGGCAACACCTCACAAAATACATGTAAAAGTTGGGAGTCAGCTGATTGAATTTATCTGTACGGCAAATAAAAGGAAAATAAATAATCGGCAGATGAGTGCTGGTTAGCTTTGCGACAGAATAGAAGCAAATGAGACATTGAGAAAACCAAATTTCTTTAATGTGCAGTTTTTCGTTGGGAAAAAAGTTAATCGTGTAATGAGAAAACGGCCATAAGAGGATTTAATCAGAAATCATGTGGAAATTGGGACTAAAGCGAGTTGTTTTCGTTTTTATTTTGTTTTTTCTTAACCTACTTACAACTACAATTAATGTTGGAAGAATTTCAATCAATTGTAGTGGGGAATGTAAGGAGAGATAAACTCACTGTTTATTGTTGATGATTTTGTTTGAACTTTGATATTTTATTTATTTAACAGTTCTATTTGGTTTAATATCTTTAGTTTTTCTTAAATCTTTATGGATGAAGTTTCCTGATGATCTGGCCTAAGCAACAATAAATTTCAGTGTTTTTATCACGTAATAAAAATTGGGAATTAAGCACGAATAACAAAATCATTTAAAATATTTAAAATAAATATATAACATTTTAACGGCATTAAAACGCTTAGTAAGTCGTCAAAAAGTATATTTCTGATTTTATTTACGAATTATCATGTTACCGAAAAATTTCGTTCATTTTTTACCGAAGTTGGACAAATAGTTAAAAGTGCACTGTTGTTGCATGCTTCGGATTCACAATCAGAAGCAATTTTTTCTTTTTTATAAACAAAGTCAAATGCATGTCAAGGTTTCTCAAGTTGTATGTTGTAGTATTTTACACGAGTCACCAAAATGTTATTTCGGTTTTCCCGCACTTCACTGTTATATAAACCAACACAAATTGAAAAAATTTGTGATTATCACCTAATAAACATATCGCTCCTTCATTGCATCATAGTCATATCTCAAAAAATCAAAAATTTTAAGTAACTTTAGCAAAGAAAATATTTAACGATTTTTTATTTTACAGATTTTTTTTTTGGCTTAGCAATTTTTGTAGTTCTGCAAAAACATAAAATTAAATTAATCCTTAAAAAATTTTTTTTTTAAATATCAATGCTGTCATATCATCAGTAGATTCAATATTAGACATAATTTAATTCGTATTTATTTTAACTACATTTGCAGTTTTCAATAGATTAATGCCTTTTTTATTTAAAAAAACATTTATCCATACAAAAATTGCAATGTTTTTTTAAATTTTATTAAAATTTCTTTATGGGAAGAAAACATATCACTCATTTACATTTACATTCTCATAACTCAAAAAAAAGCACATAAAGGGTATTCTCGTCACCCTTGCAAAAAAGTAAAAGTGCAAAAATATAACAACAACCACACAGACAATTAGTTGTGCGTAAATAATTTTCTTTGTGGTTGTTGTTATGTGTTTGCACTTTTTCATTTTTGCAAGGGTGCAATTTGTGACGTGAATACCCTTATGGTATGTAGAAATGTTCGAAATATCATGATGGATATGGTGTTAAAAAAATTCTTTCTGAATCATTGGAAATTTTCCGTTTGTGATAAAACTGTGCTGTTATTCTACTTTTTATTACGGTTTTTCTTTTGTATTTATAAAAATTTCAAATCTGAGTTTTGCAACTCAATATCGTTGATATTTTTATTTTTAATATTTTAGATCAAAAATGTAAGTAAAAAAATTATAATTGAAGTTAATAAGCGAGAAAACTTAAAGAAATTTAATTTTAAATTGTTTATTATAGTAAAAATCAGCAGAATATACTGTAAATACCACTTATTAGGCCTGTTATGAAAGTCAAGTGATTTCAAATCACATTCACAGAAAAAAATTTTTCACCAATTAAAACATTAATCAAAAATTAAATCAGTTTTCTTAAAAAAATGTTATCAAGTGAATTAAACGTTGAATTTATACTATAAATTTGCACCAGTTAACAAATTCACCTGATTAAACGTCTAATTCTCTTGTTTAAACGTGTAATTGATTTGATTACATTTTTAATTAAAACTGATTTTATTTTTGATTAATGCTTTAATTGGTGAAAATTTTCTGTTTTTTCTATTAAAATAACGCGTGTGAATTTGTGGTGTTTTGTAAACGACACTATTTTTTGTGAAAACAGTACATTATTTGGCGTTCGGCTCACACACTCAAGAACGATATCTATTTTTTTAGTGATTGTGTAGACGAACACAACCCTTAATACCGTTCGTAATTATTTTCAAGAAAGAGCCAATTATTATATATTCTTGTGTTCTCTGTTGAAAAACAGAACAAATGTAGAGATACTGCAGACAAACATTATATTTTAATGTTGTTTGATGTTTCTTGTTTTACATTGATAAAGAAATTAACAAACATACAATTTTAGCAACGACCGCAGCACGAACAGCTTGTGTGGGTAAGCTGTGCATGTTTTGTTTGTGTAAAATTATTTTGCTGGCTTTTTGTTTTTTTTCGTATGTGTATTTTGTTTTTGTGAAAAATGTTTGGTTATTTTACCAGCCAACGAACATGAATGAGCCAAACCGAACACAATGAAGTTTGTGGATTTTAAAAAACCGAAAGAAAATAAATGTTCTCATCTGTTGTTGAGTTTGATAAAAACAGTATTATTTTTGTGTTTGAAAGATGATAATTTTCTACACAAACACTATTATTGTTTTGCACAAATCTACCAAATCGAACACTAAGGAGCGATATTTAGTGTTTTTTTTCTGGTTCAGAGGCAACCGTAATATGGTTGTGGCTTCTTGATGGAAGACTAATTTGACTATAATCTGGTTGACGGTAACAATAATACGATTACTTTCAACATAATATGTTCAAAATTTTTTTTAAAAATAATTTTTTTGTCGGTAATCATATTGAAACATGTTTTTTATCTTGGTGAATACCGTAATATTAAACATTCGAGTGCTGAGGTATTTGGCTATTGATTTTAATAGAGGGGCAATGTAAATTTTATGTGTACATATTTTTGCGTATTAACCTTTAGCTTTCATTGTTTTAAACACATTTACAAATGAAATACGTGGTCCTGTAATTCTCGAGATGCTTCTTGTACGTTAAGAAAGCCTGTATCATCAGAAAAAGTTAAAGTTTGGGTGTGATTGTGGTTGTTTGTTGGCATATCCGAAGTATAAATTAACGGCCTAATTTGTAAAAAAATAAAACAGGTTAATAAAGGGGCTCTGAAACGGATTTTCATACAAAATAAGTTTCCTAAACCCTTTATTAACCTGTTTAATTTTTTATAAATAAGGCCGTAAGTATAAAAAAGGGCTTAAAATGCTTACTTGTAAGACTCCAGCGTCAATCGGCTGGGGAGCGCTAAAAACAACTGCTTTAATAATAAAATTTCTGCCGACTAAGTAACTTTTAAAAAGCTTGTGAGTGTTAATTGGTAAATCTAACTTGAATTTTAATATCCAGCCTTAGAGTCTGAACACAATGTAACGATAATTTATTGCGGTGCAGTTTTTCATACGATTTTGAATTATTTAAATTTAAAATCTATTTTTTTTTCATTGCGGACTTTCTTTCTCTCTCAAAGTTTTTGAATAATTGGCGATTTTCACAACATAATTGTAAACAAAAAACATGATAAAAATGTATGCACAAATAAATTAATAAAAATGGAAACAAACAATGCCAACTATTGCCGTCGCCGTTTTTCGTTGTATTATGTTTATTTTTCTCTCCCGCAACGATAAATCGCACCGCACCGCAAACTTTGTGTTTAGACTCATAATGCCGTTAATGCAAAATAATTGAATGTTTGTGAACAAATTATTTGATAAATCACAACATATTTACTCAAAACGGAAAGTGATTTTATTATTTTTAATAATATTATCTTTTTTATTTAATTAGTCAGCAAAAAACAATAATTTTAACTTTTATGTACAAATAAAAAAAAGTGGCATCTCAGTTCAGTTCAAACAAGACGAATTCATCACAGGTAATCTTGGTGCTACAACAAGTAAAACTCTACAAAAACTTCAAACAATTTGTTTAGTAAAATCATTGTACAATGTCAAAAACAAATAACGTAAGGCAAAAACATAAAATATTAAGTTAAATCAAGGCGAATTCATTAATAAATAATAATAATAGTTGAATAATGCAATGCATGCTGCAAATACGCTAAATTTTGTGGAAATGATTGCAACAACGATTTGAATCACTTAATCAAGGCCTTCAGTAAATTGGAGGATAAGCAAAGAATCATTGAAATACAATTACACTAAATGGAAAACTAATGGGAAAACTTTATGGAGGTTTCCGTAGACACAAAACATGTTGAAGATGCCATGAATGCCTACAACCGTTTATCTGAATTGAAAGCCTACTATTTGGATTTAAAAGTGTTATGTTTTACCATTAAAGCCATTGCCTAGGGCAAACCGGATGCTCAAGGTCAATCCCCAGAAAGTGTACTTAAAAAGCTTATGGGTCATGAGCAGCTATGGGCAAATGCAAAATCAAAATGCAAAAAGAGCGAACGGTGTGTATACATACACAAAAAACAGAGATCAAAAGAGCATAAAACCAACAAATGCAAACTTAAACAACCCAATATAGTGGTGCCCATAACTGGCCATGAGTGTGTTAATCATGGCAGTTTTTATAGCTCCTAATCCCTTAAAGAAGGCCAACAAATTAGTAAAAGCTTTTGGATCCTTCACCGTCGAGATATTGATGTGGGTTACAATATAACCATTTGCCCAAAAAGCTTTGGAATTGTTCAAAGATCTTTGGAGGCCATTAACGCAGTTTTACGATTTTTCAGGTTTTTTTTTATTATTTTCTTTTCACTTTTTTTTAAGTTATTTCTTTAATGTTAAAATTTTCTAAGAACAATTTTGATTTTTAGTTGAACTGTTTATTTTCAATTTTTGATATTCTTTAATTAGGCTTGAGTTCATCAAATTTAAATTTCATTAAATTATTTTCACTGAGGGAAGGAATTTAACAACTTGGAATTTTTTATTAAAATTTCTTTCATTCCTGTACCTTAAATGTAAACAAAAATAATAAACATATTTTGACATCAAACAATGATAAAGCTAAAATAAAAAGTTATCGCCAATGTTTATAAGACCACCTGTTATGAATTCGCCTTGCGAACAAAATATAAAATTAAACCATTTAAAAAAAATCCGAACAAAATAATTTCTCTCTCTTTAAAGTAAGACGTCAAGCTCAATATAAAAAAAAATTTTGTCCGGACTAAAATATTGTTCGGAACGCATGGGTGAATCGAGCTTAATGTGCTGTTTTCATAACACAAGTGACTGAACACTCAAAAAACTGAGTGCTTTTCATATAAATTTTACTACACGTTCAGTCACTTGTGTTGTGAAAACAGCAAATACGTATCAGGCTGAATGAACCAAACAAAAGAAACTTTTTCCCCCCTTTAAATATTAACACTATGAAAATAACATTTGGATTTGATTGACCCCAACAACAGATAAAAAAAACTGTCTGTTTAAGACATGACATTCATTTTTCTCAAAAAGAAAAAACTAAAAGTTAACAAGCAAAAAAACAACCACAACAACAATACAATACCAAAAGCATTACAACAAAATAAATCCCTTAAGTACCACCACATGTGTGAAAAATTACTTCCGTTTAAATACACATCCGTTAAGATTTTCCTTCTTCCTGAAACTCCCCTGAGCAATTTTTATAGGCAAACACTTTTTCACTCCAAAATATGTTTGTAAAAATACTCACAAGCTCCTTGGGAAATTGAACGTAATTTGAAGATAAAAAGAAAAATAAAGAAGAGGGAATACTGCATGGAAACTTAGAGTAAAATGACAACCGTAAATTTAACATTTAAGATGTTGGTTGAATAGGCAATCTAATAAATTTTACAATTATTTTCCGCCTTCTCCCCAAAAAAAATTTTTTTTTATCCATTTTCATTATGATTTTGTTTATGTTTATGCTATTCCCATATATTCATATTCATATGTATGTATTTGTGTATCATAAACTATGAGTTGTAATAAAGAGCGACACCAAAATTGGCAATTTTCCCTAATAATAATTGTGTTTTGTTGTTTATTAAAAACTCCATGTCTATTATTGTACACATTATATACATGGCTTATAATATATTCAGCGAAAATCAAATTTATTTACCCCCTGCATACCATTTACCACATACCCCCAAATTTGAAGTAGAGATATACTCTAAAACACTCAAGGATACGTTCACTTCCACACATGTTCAAATATTTGTTTTGTAACACTATATTTTGTGAATGTTTGCAATCATTTTGAAAATAAATGTTTGAATATGGGGGATTTTGTAATCTCTCGCTTTGAGGAAATTCTGATTGCCTCAACTTGTTTTGCAAAAATAAAAAAAACAAATAAAGTGTTTATATATATAAGAAAGCAATACTGGCTTAATGCATAGTAAAAATAAAGTTTTATGATAAGAAGGTAAGACAGTCAGTTTTCTTTATAGTGAACTTTAATACATTATTTTTCGCCTTTAAGCAGTTCATAATTTGCACGTTTTTTGATGCCTTTAAACGACAAATGCATTGGTAAAAATTCGCTTGTATGCAACCAGCAACAATAGTTACAATGCAAAATCAATCTAAACTACTGGTTAAGCAAATCTGTCAAAGGGGTTTGAAAAGTTAGCTCGGGTTCCCGCAATTGCTGCCCTCGCAGTTTTTGAATCTTTTGAAAAGGCGTTTTAAATATTTAAGTAAAAAAAGATATACTTAATGTACTTCTGAGCTAAAAAATTAATTCCGATTTAGAAGATTTTGTTTGTCGTGCTTAATTCCCAATTTTTATTCTTGAAAAAAACACTGAATTTATTGTTGATGGGTTAAGCTATTCCTATGCGCATTTCACTGGTTGCTTAGGCCACATCATCCAAAGATTTTAGAAAAATAAAAGATATTTAACCGAATAAGACTGTTAAGCGTATAAGAGTTATAAGCAACAGTTATACTTGTTACAATATCAAAGTTTAAACAAAAACATCAACAATAAACACTGAGTTTATCTTACATTACCCACCCACTACTATGTTTTAGCAGAATTGCATGGCGATTTTTTTTTCTAAAAATATATTAACCCTCTAACCCTCATTTTAAGGGGTGATTTTTGTCATTTTTTTTCCAACTCTCACACAAAAGTGTATTAAAACGGCACTTCAAGGGCGGAAATTGCAAGTATTGAGACTGTCGGTGGTGACCCGAATTTTGTTTCACTGTTTAATTTTCGTGCGTTTTTATTCTATCCGACTCAAGTTCTAAACGATGCGTATATGGGAATTTGTTTAATGCTATTTATTAAGATTATATCTGTGGACTTTTGACAAAACATCTTAAGTCGAAATAAGAAAATTTCTTCGTTTTTTATTATTTAATCATAAGGACAAATTTCCATTCAGGTTTGTTTACACTAATCAGCGTCTTTATAGGTAATTTAGTTTTTGATATATCACACAAAAACTAAACCACTTAATTAGAGTTGTTTTTGATTTGCTTTTGACAAAACAACTTTCTTTTGAAATTCTAAAAATTTTAAAAAAATGTTGTAAAAATATTTTCTCAAAACAACTTATTTCTACTTAAGCTACGGTCACACTTGTCAAATATTATTTTCTTTAATTCCAATATTTATTTTTATTATAAATCCAGATCTTACCAAAATAAGTTTTTGCTATATGTTTTGAGTTACTTATAAAATGTTAAATCTCTCTAACTATAAACAAAAGTAGGGGTTACGCTTATTTGGTCAAATATTTAATAAGTGCGACCGTAGCTTTAGGCGTGTATGTTTTTTTCAAAATTTCTTTTAACTAAGCAACCAATGTCGATTTAAGTGCTTATGTCAAATGTATATATATAGATATATAATAAAATGAGGTTCCTAAATCAAAATAAGTTTATTTTTTATATTAGTTTTTTATGGTTTTATAAATCGACAAATCATCTCATGTTAATATAAGTGCTTTTGTCTAAATTGAAAATAAAAAATACTTGTTCTTATTTCCACGTAAGAGCTTTTGTCGGAAGTATATTGGAAAAAAGTAAAAAATAATTTCTTTAACTATGGCAAATAATATATCAGGTATGAAAAAAAGCTTTTCAGCTAAAATTAATATTGATAGCAACAAACACGTTGTAAGGCAAGATCTTAAAAAACCAGCTCGATTGGGCTCCAGTTTCAAATGAAACTTTAACATCACATGACGTAGGTATGATTGATGTAGCCTTATCAAAACTTCTCCAAAATGAAAATGTAATAATCGGTGGTAACACAAGCGCAGTAAATAGCCCGAACGAATCTGTACAGGATATTTTTCATGAAAGTGATTACGATGATACCGATGATATTCCTTCAGAGAAATCCGAATCAGTTTTAAATTCTACATCAGAGAGCATCATGGCTGGGATAAGTACCTTAAACCCCAACGTGGCTAGTAAGGATTCTCCAGAAGTAAGCCAAGTTGAGTTATTTTTACCTAGCTCTACTTCAAGGAAGAAAATGAATAAAACTAACAAAAATTTAGGATTAGAATATGTTACATACAAAAATCAAATTAAACCGGCAAGAGAAATGCAAAAATTAGAAAAATGTAGACAAGAATGCCAGACAAAAATAAATAACGAACATAAAAAAAAGATATTTGAATCTTACTGGGGCCTGGGAGATTATGATAAACGGCGTAAAATTTTGCTAAATTTAATTGAAGTTAAAACAAAAAAAAGTGAAGTTCTCCAAAAGTCTAAAAAGCCAAGATATCGGCCGTACACATATTTCTACCATTTTGAAATTAATGGCATTAAAACTAGAGTATGCAAGCAATGCTTTTTAAAAATATTTGGCGAAACGGAGCAAAGTGTTAAGACCATTTGTCACTATAAGACACAAGAATTCGGGAGTAGCGCACTTTCTGACCGCCGTAGAAAACATGCACCGATGCACAAACTGTCTCTTGAAAGGCACAACGAAGTACTTCAATTTATAGATAAAATTCCGAAGTATGAAAGTCATTACAGTCGCCGTCATACGAGCCAGATATATTTTGCACGTGGACTGAATCTATCAATTTTGTATACAATGTATAAAAATAAATCAACTGAACCAGTGTCAGAAACTAAATTCCAAAAAAATTTTCACACCTTAAAAATTAAGTTTAAGAAACCTCAACTAGATTTATGCACGCATTGTGAAACTTTAAAATCAAAAATTAAAAACTCTGAGGATTCCGTTGCAAAATCTGATTTATTGTTGCAATTAACTAATCATCACAACGAAGCAGATTTTGCTTATAAAAGCAAAAAATATGACAAAGAGCAGGCCGTTCGCGATCCATCTGTAAAAATGTTTACATTTGACTTGCAGCAATGCCTACCAACGCCTTTTTTAAATGCATCCATATTTTTGTGGACTTTTAACCTTACGATACACGATGGCGCGACGAACAAAGCCTACTGTTATATATGGTACGAATCTATTGCAAAGCGCGGAGCAAATGATATTGGGCCTTGTATATATAAATGTCTCCTGGATTTACCAAGTTCGGTAAAGCATATCATTTTATATAGCGATTCGTGTCCCGGCCAAAATCGGAATTCTTATGTCAGTGCAATGTTTTCGAAAGTTCTTCAGGATCACCCAAGTATTGAGACAATTGATCATAAATTCCTTGTTGTTGGTCATACTCATCTTGAATGTGATACGGTACACGCGCAAATTGAAAAAAAAGAAGAAAAATTCTTCGGGCTCTATACAACATCCACATGATTGGGCGAACTTAATAGCCACTACGAACAAAAAATATGTGGTCCATGAACTGACACAAGATGACTTTTATGATTTTCAAGCACTTTTAAAGAATAACTATACTTGGAGAACTACTAATACAACTGGTTTGTGGACATGAATGTTTAAAATTTTATTTTTTAGATTAATAACATATTTTTATCTGTATAGGTGAAAAGTTTGAATGGAAGAATATTCGTTGGATGCGATATGTAAGAGGCAAGCCAGGAATACTACAATATACATAAATTATCACATATAATGGACGAAACTTTTAAAGAGCTGAATATCAACCAACGCCGACGAATAAATCAAAGCTCATCCCTATCCAAATGTTATAATGCTGATATACCCATTTCTGCAAACAAAAAGCGTGATTTGATTGAAATGCTTCCACTTATAAATTCAAGTTTTCATAACTGAAGTTGAGTTGGACTCAGATTTAGATGAAATTAAAATAGTCGAATAATTTTTGATTACCGTGGCTGTCATGTGTTAAATACGCAAAGATTTATTATATATTATCTATTATAATCTGATTTACAATGAAATATTCTCATCTATGCCTTATATGTATGTAATTATAATTTTTGTTTTATTATTTTTGTACCAAGTAATGATAATTTTAGTGAAACTTATCACGAATTTGTATTCTTATTTTCTTTTTTTTTTTAATAAAATTTAATTGTTTCCGAAGAATCAAATTACTAACATTTATTTTCCATAATGCATTTCACAAAAGATCATATGTGTACATATGATCGAAAAGTCAAAATTTTTTTAGTAAAAATACTTTTATAAAAGCACCCGACTCAAATTAAGTTATACAGATTTTCAGAACCCCATTTGACAAAACATCGTATATCATTCTTTGGTAAAGTTTTAGTGACAGCTTAAGTTTAATCTAGATATAAACATAAACCAAAATTAAAAAAAAAATTGTTAAATAATACAAAATTTACAAAATTCTTGAAAAACAAACAATACCGCAATTATCGGCAGTTAAGCAGTTTTCTTCCATTCCTGAAAATGTTGTAAATTACACTTAAGATGTTTTGTCAAAAGTCCACAGATATTATATTGTGGTTATACACGAAACAATTTCGGCTACAACTTTTTGGCTTAATTTGTAATTTCACAAGTTTAGGTGCATAAAAGCCTGGCATGCTTATAACCGGTGTGCAAATAAGCTATAAATACTGTACAATAAAGCTATCCCTATTATAAATTGATTTAAAAAAAAACAATGCTTATAATGAATTTTCATACGGTGAAATGTTTCTTGCAATGAACTAATTTTTCAAATATAAATTTGGTTCTTTTACATTTTTTCCTCCATATAATCAATGTCCTGTTAAGGAATTCCCAACGATAAAAATGTACACAAATTTCGCACCGAAGGTGCATACCTTTTCAAAAAATTTTATTATTATGTAAAGTAAAGTAAATAATCACTTAACGCAAAGTAAATCGAGCCTGCCCCTTTGAAGATATTTTTATTTATTTATTTATTTAATTTAAGTCTATGGACAAATTCCTTACAGACTATCTTAATGTATTAACATAATAATTTATTTTTTTTAAGCAAAGAAAGAACAATTAGTATAAACATTATTGATTTAAATATAATATGATATTGCTTTTTATGATATTTATGTTCAGAGAATAGTCGATAAAGTTATACATTTCATTGAAACAGCTGCATAATTTTCTTATTGGATCTGACATCGCAAAGTTAGTTTGGCATGTCCTGACATATAGAGGGTTGAAAAAACGAAGTGAACGTTGAGGAATATTAAAAGTAACGTTACTCAATAAAAATTCGGAATGTGTACTACCATTTATAAGATTAAACATAAAAGATATATTTAGCATCATTCGCCGGCTTTTTAACGTTGGTAAATTTATTTCAGCTAGTCTTGTTGAATATGAAGGTAATACCAGGCATCCTCTATAATCACTTCTTAAGCAGAAAATAAGAAATTGTTTTTGAACTGATTCGATACGATCATTATGAATATTATAGATCGGGTCCAAAATAATGCTGCCGTATTCCAAAATTGGTCTGACGAGCGAAGTAAAAAGACGTTTTGTGATTAAGGGATCGTTGAATTCTTTTGCCCATCTTTTAATAAAAGCCAGAACACTGCGGGATTTATTAACAGTCATCGTTATATGTTGAATAAACTCAAGTTTTTTGTCTAACAATATTCCCAAATCCATTATTTCACTAACATATTGTAAAGTACAGCCATCAATAACGTAGGAGTAAGCACACTTTTTTACTCTGGAAAATTGCATATGTTTGCATTTATTTAAATTTAGTTCCATCAGGTTAAGTTTACACCATTTGTCAAAACTATCCAGGTCATTTTGTAGATGTTGTTGATCACTAGGAAGTTTTATAGTCAAAAATAATTTTACGTCGTCTGCATACATCAATACATTACAATGTTGAATTGCTTCAGGCAAATCATTAATAAAAAGAAGGAACAAGATTGGACCAATGTGGCTACCCTGAGGAACCCCAGATTTTACATTGATTTTTCCCGAAACTGCAGTATTAAATTTTACAGATTGAGTTCTACATGACAAATATGATTTGATCCAGCTCAGGAAGTTACTATTGAAGCCCATTAAGTCCAATTTTTTCAACAATAGTGTATGATTAACTTTGTCGAAGGCCTTACTGAAATCAGTGTAAATAACATCAGTGTGGTGTCCGTTGACAAAATCTCTATTAACTAATGTTGTTAAATGGAGAATGTTAGTCATAGTAGAGGATCCTTTCCGAAAGCCATGTTGACGTGGTGACAATAAGTCAGAATATCACTTAGTTTTGCTATACCTCTGTAATTGCATATATCGGATTTATTTCCTGATTTAAACAATGGAATAATATATGAATCTTTCCAAACTTTCGGAAAGTAACCACAATTTAAAGAAGCGTTAAAGATGATAGATAAAGGTGTCGCCAAAGCAGTTGCGCAATGTTTTAAAACACAACTTGGTATGCCATCTGGTCCACTAAAAGATGATGACTTAGCGTTTTTTAAACAGTTTAGAATGTGAGAGGTAGTGATAGCAAAAGAAGATATATTTTGGTTAAAAATTATATTGTAAGGGTAAACATTACTAGCATCATACAGAGCTTCGGAATATGTAGACGCAAAGAAGTATTGATGATACAATGGTCAAATATATGAAAGTGCTTTATAAAAAGGAGGAAATATGATTTCCTGTGATTGTGAAGTGATTTTCTGGTCCCATGCAGATTGGCTATAAAGAAGTTTGACTGTATAAGTTTAAATCTTAAATTAATTTCGAAATGCATTCGTGCTGATTTCCTTTAACCTTTACCTGAAATCAGATGATTTGACATTCCTCTCTCCTTATAACAATTTTGTCGGTCAATAAGTTGATTATTATATCCTCACCCATCAAGTTGTTCTAAAACAGTTATTCAAATTTTTTATTGCATATTGTTAATTGTTTATGGTAAACCTTTCAAAAGTCATAAAAAACATCTAATTTCTAAAATCTTTGGAAAAGGTTTCCAGATGAGCTGGCCTAAGCAACCAGTGAAATGCGCATAGAAGCTAGCTTCCCCTCAACAATAAATTTCAGTGTATTTATCAAATATGAAAAACTGGGAATTTAGCACGTCATACGGAAATCGTATTGATAATAAATTTTGTATTCCTGAAAATAACTTTGATAATAAACTGCATTCATTTTAACAAATATTTCTTCATACTTTATAAATAATTACGTGAAAAGATCCGTAAAAAAAATGTTTCACAAGGGGCCCGCGAAGAAAAAAAAACGAATGGAATAACTGCTTTAGAGCCTAAACCAATGTTAACCAAACCAAAGAATTTTGGCGGCCGTAATAAACATCAACTACAAGTTTTATTTGCTATTAAGATAACTTCTTGTGAAATAAATAAAATAAAAATAAAATCCAATATTTAATTTGTTCAATCTTTTAAACATTCAGCTTTAAATAAATTCATTTTCATATTATTTAAGAACATTGACAGTTTCATTAAAGAGCGTCTTCATACACATGGACACATGTAAAAATGTTTTTTTTTAAGATATGGGCGATTCTCATTTTAAGTGTACATTTCGTGTTTTTTTTTTTTGCTTAATTTACCAATTTAATTTATAAAATTATGAAAAAGTAAGGTTAATATTATTGTTTTCGCGTTATTAACTGGATGCTAAAATAAAATTAAATTTTTGGAAGTTTTAACATTTTTGTGTTTTGAACGTTACATATGCTTCCACGGTTGTTAAGGGCTGATTTTAACGAAAAGAATAATCTGCAAAAAGCAGTGTTGCCAAAACTTGGTGACCAAAAATGGCTAAATTTACGGGAAAAAATTGCTAAAAAAAATGGCTAAAAACTTTTTTAAATAAAAACACATTAAAATTTAATAAAAAAAAACCGAAATAAGAAATTGTAAGCAGAGATCAATGTGTTATATAAGAATAAACGTAAATTAAAACTAAGCATTTAAAAAATTAAATCATCGTTAAATTCGATTTCGTTATTGTTATAGGAATCACTCGTGCCTATTAGTTTTAAATATTCTGAAGGTAAATCATAATCATGACAAAATTTACACAACCTTTTGAGTCCAAATCTACAATTAAAAAAAAAGTAAGAAAGTATAGTCGGTCAAACCCGTCTGTACCCTACATAACATTAGAACCTCTGTACCAAATTTTATCAAATTATCTCAAAAATTGCGACCTGTACTTTGCGCACAAGGTTTACATGGACAGCCAGCCATACAAACAGCGTTAATTCGACTCAGATAGTGCTTTTAAGTCGATCGGTATACTAAAAGGTGTATATTAAGGTGTTACAAACATCAGCACAAAAGCATAGTACCCTCTCCACTATTGAGGTGTGGGTATAAATATTTTATTGTTATGCTAAAAATATTTTTCTAATTGGTAAATTAACGGTTGCCAAATGTAACAAACCTACTGCTTAAATTTCTTTAAACGATGTCTACTTGGCTAAATATTCTCTCTACTTCAGCATTTTAACATGGAAGTGAAAGCAACTTTATAGTTAATTCCATTTTATAAAATTTATATTGGATAGTTCTGATTTCACTGTCGATATTACTATCGACTGAATGTTTGTACTTGAGTGAGTAGAACAACTTTAACTAATATCTTATCAGGCTACAGCTCGTATGTACTTAAGATACTTTAGATGAAAGTTAACTTAAGAACTTGGTTCTATTTGCAACATACATACATATGTAAAATGCATGTTCTAATTAAATACGTTGAGATTTATTTAAAAAAACCATAAACATAACTTTAAAAAAAAAAAAAAGGAAAGTAAATAATTAGAATTAAACTAAAAGGTTAAACAAAAATTTTATTCATATAAGAATTCCTTACGAAACAAAAATGGTAGTTAGCAAAAAATAATGGTTATGAAATACATGAATCAAAATAAAAAGAGATCAACTATTTGATAAGAAATTGATTTATTTTTAAAAACTAAAGTATGACCACTTTATTTGGTTAAAGACAGTTTCTCCTGTTATTAAATAATTCACCGGCAGCTGAATAGCACCGAAGTAGCAGGGACTATAAGATACTTTTTACAACTTAAGATAATTTCCTAATTGGTTTTGATTCTCGATCCAAAAGGTAATCGGTCTAGAAGTATTTTCCTCTAATGGTATTTCATTGTATTGTCTTATGCTCGCAATTGCATTTTTACAACACTATAAAAACATTTGACATTTCAGTCCCTCTATAAACATATACAAATTTTGACAAAAGGGCCTCTAATTTGGAGTATAAAGAAGAACAGCAGAGCTATCGATACCACCTGCTATTTTTTTGTTTGTATACATTACGTCCAGCGCGAATTATTATCAAGTAAACAGTGATTATAGATGCTGTTACATGTTTCCATAGCGGTATTTTATACAATAATATCGATATTTATTTTTTTCCTATCGATATTTTCAATTATTAAGGACTATCGATAGTATCGATAGTTTTTTTTTTTTTTTTTTTTTATGTTTTATGTTTTGTTATTATTTTATTGATTTATTTTAATTTAGTTGTATCCTAGCAAAACAAGATAATTATCTTATAAATGATAGTGCTAGGGAATAAGATCAAACTTATAAACACAGTATGTAATTAAGGAAATTATTAAGATAGATTATTAAAATAAAAACATAACATTAACAAAAACAGAGAAATATAAAACTGCATCAGACTGGATAGTCAGTGATTAGACATAGTAAAACTGATATATTACATAATGCAAACAAATTTATATAACTCCTTTTTAAACGCATTTGCATTGCCTAAGCATTGTATATAATTAGGTAAAGAATTCCAAAGACTTGTGGTATAAATGAAAAATTGTCGATATGACAAAAGACTCTTATATCTTTGTTGAATAATCTTCCTTCCACGGTTAGATCTAGCAAATTGAACCCTACTGAACAAATATATAGGCTGCTTAGGGGTAATAATCCTATGTAAAACTATAAGGCATTTAAGTTTCAAGAGGTTATCAAACTTAATCTGAAATATCTGATACGAGTAGAGTGAAATGTGGTCACGACGTCCTTTAAGAAATACATATCTTGCAATATTGTTGTAAGATAAGTTGAGTTTTCGTTGATCTTCACTGTCACAGTTCGCAAAAATTTCACAACCGTATAATAGGACAGGAATAAGATATGTTTTTGCAAGTTCCATACGTATGGGAAATGGTGTTGAATCTATTACTGCCCACAAGTTGCGAAGCATACTATACACTCTACCCACAACGACATTAATATGGTTTGACCAGGTTAGCCGAACATTAAAAATAACTCCAAGGTTCACAGCTGTTTTAACATACTCGATTCTATTTCCCTTGATGTTTACTTCCGGTACTTCAAATGCTCTATTAGACTTTGAAAGCAAAATACATTTAGATTTGGCTGGGTTGATGGATAGCCCATTGGCATTAGCCCAGCTGTCAATTTTGTTTAATTCACAATTAATAGAGTTTACACAAGAACTTACATTTTCTATATGGGTACTCATGTAAACCTGCACGTCATCAGCGTACATATGGACTTTGCTGTCATTCAAAACATCAGGTAGGTCATTAATGTACATACAGAATAAGAGTGGCCCCAGTACAGAACCTTGAGGAACTCCTCTTTTAACATTCAGTGAATTTGAAACATTATTATTAAGATGAACACGTTGAGATCTGTCCATAAGATACGAGTATATAATATTGGATAATTGGAATACAGTTCCTTTATTTTGAATAAAAAGGCCATTTTCAACATTTGTAAAAGTTGTGATATAAATTATTAGCGTTTTAATTTTAAAATTGTTTTATTTTACTTTTATAAATTGTTTTTGCTAAATCAAGCCACTGAATGGCTAAATTGGCAACACTGGTTTACATGCACAGCCAGCTGGTCGGAAGACCGGACATAATAAGATCGATTCAAAAAGCGATTCCTAGTCGATCGGTATACTAAAAGGTGTTATAAACATCAGCACAAACACATAATACTCTCTCCTTTCTTTTATTGTGGGTATAACAATGTCGAGCAAAGAAATTATTTTTGTTAAAAAATTTAAAAAAATCATGTACTACCTGGCCCACGAGGTCGACAAAAATATTTCTTTCGTGTTTTTATATTAACAACAAAAACAAATTTTTGTTTTTTATAAATATGCGAAACAAATTTTCTTGTCGATAATGTGGGCCTGGTAGGTAAATTAAAAAAAAAATTAAATATCGTTTCGGCCTTTCACCTGGAGTCACCTTGTTTTGGTTCATCCTTAAATTTATAGATAAATTATATTAAAAAATTTTGAAAATGTAACGCGCAATGCATTTTTGTATGAATTTTTTATTTCTACACAACTCAAACTATTGGGGTATTCACATGGTGTGCTATCATGTTATATTGTCATAATGTTCAAACATTTTACAATGGTTTAAAAAAATTGTTGTTGCTTTGTAAACAAAAAATGTCTTAAATTAATAGAACTTTGCTTGGTATGTTTAAATATCCGAATTTAACCTGCGGCTTGCAATTTATGCAACAAAACACTTGCGGCATCAAATTAGATCGGCTTAGAGCTCTGATGTTTGGTAAACAAACAAGATAAAATTTATTTGTGGTTTGCGTCTGAAAAATAGAAAATAGTCACGAAAGTTCTAATTTAATTTATTATATTGATTCATGGATTAGAATTAAAAAATATTTTTATTTTTGGTAAATATTCAATATTTTTAATCCAAATTTTTAATATTTTTAATTAGGCTTAAGTTCATTAAATTTAATTTTCATTAAATTATTCTTATGAAGAAAGGAATTTTACAACATGAAAATTAATTAAAATTTTTATTGATGATTTTTCATTCTTGACTCAATCTGGGCTCGAACCCAGGTGTTTACGGACAGGTTACCCTGACATGTTTCGATTGCAACCACTCAATCTCTTCAGAGGGCTTGCCGTTTAACACTCGCAGCCATCGACGACCGCTGACGTCATTAGTCAAACATCAATCCTTAAACCAAATTGTATTCAACCCTTTGGTAGATCGAAATTTGCTTTTGAATGATTATCTATTTTAATTTATTTTAACATGTTATTCCTTTACTTCTCTTTTTTCGTACTTTTGTCAAGAATTCTTCTTGAAGTTCAAAGTACATATATTTTCTGTTTTCTTCATTTTTCTGTCCTTCTTTTTCTTGTTGACCTTTTCAGCACAACTTGAAGGACAAATGCAAACATAGAGCTCGTGCCCTAGCTTTAACAATTATTAGTATTGTGGTTATTTTATTGAACTATTTATGGTTTTTAATCCAAATTTTTAATATTTTTAATTAGAAACAACAACAAGAAAAAGAAGGACAGAAAAATGAAGAAAACAGAAAATATATGTACTTTGAACTTCAAGAAGAATTCTTGACAAAAGTACGAAAAAAGAGAAGTAAAGGAATAACATGTTAAAATAAATTAAAATAGATAATCATTCAAAAGCAAATTTCGATCTACCAAAGGGTTGAATACAATTTGGTTTAAGGATTGATGTTTGACTAATGACGTCAGCAGTCGTCGATGGCTGCGAGTGTTAAACGGCAAGCCCTCTGAAGAGATTGAGTGGTTGCAATCGAAACATGTCAGGGTAACCTGTCCGTAAACACCTGGGTTCGAGCCCAGATTGAGTCAAGAATGAAAAATTATCAATAAAAATTTTAATTAATTTTCATGTTGTAAAATTCCTTTCTTCATAAGAATAATTTAATGAAAATTAAATTTAATGAACTTAAGCCTAATTAAAAATATTAAAAATTTGGATTAAAAACCATAAATAGTTCAATAAAATAACCACAATACTAATAATATTCAATATTTTTAATCAGGCTTAAGTTCATCCAATTTAATTTTCATTAAATTATTTTTTATGAAGAAAGGAATTTAACAACATGAAAATTAATTAAAATTGTCATTGATAATCATTCATTCTTGACTGACCTGAGATTCGAACCCAGGCGGCTGGTTACCATGACATGCTTCGATCGCAACCACTCGATCTCCTCAGATGGATTTGCCGTCTTACACTCGCAGGCATCGACGACTGCTGACGTCAATAGTCAAACATCAATCCTTAAACCAAATTGTATTTAAACCTTTGGTAAATCGAAATTTGCTTTTTTTGAATGATAATCCATTTTTAATTGATTTTACATGTTTTTCCTTTACCTCTGTTTTTTCGTACTTTTTGTCAAGAATTCTTCTTGAAGTCCAAAATACACTTTTTTTTTTTTGTTTTTTCATGTTTGTCTTTCTTTTTCTTGTTGATCTTTTTTAGCACAACTTAAAGGACAAATGTACACATAGAGCTCGTGCCTTAGCTTTAACAATAATTAGAATTGTGGTTATTTTGTTGAACTATTTATGGTTTTTAATCCAATTTTTTTTAATATTTTTAATCAGGCTTAAGATCATCAAATTTAATTTTCATTAAATTATTTTTATGAAGAAAGTTAGGAAAAACATGTAAAATCAATTAAAAAATGGATAATCATTCAAAAAAGCAAATTTCGATCTACCAAAGGTTAAAAATACAATTTGGTTTAAGGATTGATATTTGACTATTGACGTCAGCAGTCGTCGATGGCTGCGAGTGTAAGACGGCAAATCCATCTGATGAGATCGAGTGGTTGCGATCGAAACATGTCATGGTAACCAGCCGCCTGGGTTCGAATCTCAGGTCAGTCAAGAATGAATGATTATCAATAACAATTTTAATTAATTTTCATGTTGTAAAATTCCTTTCTTCATAAAAATAATTTAATGAAAATTAAACTTGATGAACTTAAGCCTGATTTAAAATATTAAAAATATTTGGATTAAAAACCATAAATAGTTCAACAAAATAACCACAATTCTAATTATTTAATGAAAATTAAATTTGATGAGCTTAAGCCTAATTAGAATATCAAAATTGTAAATTATTTAAAAAAATTTCGATAACACTCAATAAATTTTTTAGGATACAAAATTGATAAAACCTTTTGCAATATGTAATTTTTTCACAAATTCATAAAACTTGTAAACATTTCAACAATTAAGCTGAATAATGAAGCACACTAAAAATAATAACGCTCAATACACAGAACTGCGAATAATAATAATAATAAAAATAAATGCAAAAATGTTAATAAAATTGTTATAAAATTAGTGAAATTTATCATTTCTTAATGTGCCACGTCATTTTGTATGAGAAAAACAAGTATTTTCGTTCTTTATTTTTACACATAGTGGACAGTCTTTAGGCCTAACTAAAATATGATCAAGTTGGTTAAAGCTATTGTGCGAATACATGTAAATCATATGCGCCAAACCATATTGTACTTGGGAAAACTTTTTGTTAAGTTTTATGAATCTGTCGTTTGCTTAATCAAAATGCGAAACTGATCGCACTTTTCGTACGGAATCAAATGTTTTTTTGATTTTGTTTTGTGGTTTTTAAATGCATTTGAGAGACTCTTTGTTAATTTTTGACAGAAGCTTAAGCAAGCCTATGCATATTATAGTTTACACTTAAAAACTTATGAACATTTATTTAAAGCATTTAAAATCGCGCTTATTCTGGGTTCACACTATGAAAGTTTTTTTTCAGAAAGTCTGAGTTTATGGGTGAGAGAGGAGAAAATAAAAGCATGTTCTCTTCCCCTCTCACCAATAAACTCGGACTTTCTGAAAGAAAACTTTCATAGTGTGATCCCAGACTTGAGTAGTTCTTATTTTTACATTTATGTGTTCGCCATACTTTCAAAGGACACGAAAACAGCATTTGAAATGAGAATCACCCATATACACATGTATGAATGTGTGGGTAATATAAAAAGGATGGCATTTCAGACATGGTGTAAAGCAAGTTAGTTTTCATTATTCATCTTTAAATATACACATAAACCTAAACATAAACGATATACACCTACACTCACATACTAATATCCCTAATGTGTTTATATTGTAGATGGGAAAATTGTAAATGCAGCTGTATATGTACATATGAATGTAAGTAGGGGTTGCAAACCGATTGCAATCGTAACTCTAATCGCGATTAATCGTATATTTTATTCGTATTCGCTTAAGATTTAAAATTTAAAATTCAATCGTTTTTAATACCTTTTTAATTTATCTACATTTTTAAGTAAAAAAAAGTTAAAAATATTGTCAAACATGCCGATTATATAAAATTGTACATCGGTTTAATCGGTATAATTAATACAAAAATAGCAAGAACATCTTAAAGTTGTTTAATGCATGATAATTCATATCCATATTTAAAGGCATTGTATTTTTTATAAGCTTGTCATCTGATTTTAAAATATAAATTTCACTAGTGTATCGTACACCTAGTTCAAAAGTGACTCTACTCAAAATTTTCATTTTTCGGGCTTATATCCTTAAACAATGCACAATACACCTGTTTATCTGTAAAAATAAATATCAGTGTATTTTGGTGTTGTTAACTTAAAAACAGTTATATCTTTCTTTATGTTTCAATTGGTATAAAGTTGCAGTTCATAAAAGTGACTTATTTTTAGTTGTGTATAATATAAATATAAGGTAGTAGATCCCTACCCTGCAAATAATAGGACCAGTCCAAACACGCGTGTAAAGAGTAGTCCACAAAGGACCAGGACTAGTCCAAAAGTAACCCAAACGTATGGAAAAAACCTGGTCTATTTAACATTACGATGTCCTAGGAGAGGATCATATAACCCACCTTTGGACCACTAAGGAGTAGTTTTAAAACTACTCCATGGTATATAACCCACCTTTGGACCACTAAGGAGTAGTTTTAAAACTACTCCATGGTATACTCAAGAGGATTAGTTTTGCAGTCGTTTAAAAACGAAAGCACGTCGTTAAAAAACGAAGACATGTCGTCTCACTACAAACACTTTTTAACAATGACATGTTCCATGCTTGCATTACATCGGACCAGTCCATGGAGTAGTCCATTTTATCAAAATGGGTCAGGTGGTCCAATTTTATTTGCTGGGTACCGCAAAGTGCTATTTAGTCTTAATTCGAACTGTGACACTTTTGATAAAATAAATCTTTGTTGGAGTTTATATAAATTAGACTTGTGCCAGCATAGAATTTTATAAATTTAAAACGAATTCAGCTAAAGTGACATAACTCAAAATAGTTCAGTAACTTGTGAAAATAATACATCATCAGAAATAACACAATGAAAAATTGTTCATTATAAAGTATATAAATGTATAAAAAAAAATAAACTTTTGAGATCATAATCTGTATGGATTTTCTACTAAATGGCTTAAAGATTTGTTTTTAACTATTTATTGAGTTGAGTCACTTTTGAACTAGGTGTGCGATATATCTAAGGTTGATTTAGAAATATCACTAACAAATATCTTAGATTGATTGGTAAACGTGGTAGTACGCAGAAAAACAAAATATGCAATCAAGCTCAGAAAAAAATATCTCAAGAAACTTTTTATTTGATTCAATGAAAAAAAATATCAAATTTACACTCAAAAAAACATATTTAATAATGAAATAATTAAATATTTCTTCATATTCAATAAAAACATTTTTGAATCAACGCAAAGACATTATTGTACAATCTTGTCCATTTTTTTAAAGCTCATAATTCTCATTCGCTTTACAGTTATTTTTGTATAATAAATTTAGTTTTGCTAAAGTTTTTGGAAAAAGGTTTTCTAATGATCTTACCAGCAAAATGCGCATAGAAACTAGCTTATCCCCTATCATACATTTTAGTGTATATATCAAAAATTAAAAATTGGGAACTTAGCACATCGTTATTAATAAGTAAATAAATAAAGATTTGTTAAACATTTTGTTTGATTTATTTAACATTTCCAACAATTTATTGTTTGTTAATTTTGTTCGGCATTAGGTCATGAATTTTTCAATAAAAAATATAAACATATTTTATTTAAAAAATTCTATTTAATTTTATATCCGAATATTTCGGTCAACTTTGTTGACCATCTTCAGGGGTTATTTAAAAATGTATTTATATTAACAAATCAAGTAAACATTGTGTAAAAAAAATTATTTTGGGCAACAACTTTTTTATTGACTCAACAAACTTGGTTGTTGACTAAAAATTCAATAATTATACCTTTTATTTTTTATCAAAACCGCTAAAATCATCAACGCAGACATCATTTTATCAAATATGCGATTTTCGTATTCAAATATGAAAATAATTTTTTTCTGTGAGAAGAGTCAATTGCGACTCCATATGTAAAACATTTTCCTCATCAAGAATAAGGATCCCAGATTAAAAGTTTCAGTCTGTCAAACGAAACACTTCCGAACATGTCGAGTGCCGATGTTCTTTGTTGTTTTCAACTTTTCGTTTTTTGCTTTCACTACGACTGTTTTCATTTAATGAATCAGAAGTAAAGGCAACGGTTTATTTTCGTCCAATGAAAAATCAGAAAGTGGATGAAAAAGCAATTTTTTGATTTTGACTACAGCTTTTTAAACCCTGCTTTTACACGTTTACAGACTTTTACGTTAGTTTTTCGTCTACAATTCTCTTCGGTATTTGTTTGTGAAAGCGACGCCAGAGAATAGAGTTCGAAAATGATTCAGTCATTTTAATGTGTGTTCAAAAGGAATTGTGAAGGCTTCTACTATTTAGTTTGCTCCACCTGCCGTTTGTCTTATAAAGATAGTTTTTGAAGATTTTCTATTGTCAGACGTTAACCTTTAATGCAATTAACATGTTAAATTAAATATAAATTCATCTAGTTTTAAATATTTTAATATTTAATAAAATCGTTAATTGCAATAATAAAAATTTTCAAGAAAATGCAAACCCTTTAGATTTTTTTTATAAATATCCCTGATTTTCGCTTCCCTTTTATATTATTTCGTATTTTTTTTTTGTCAAATATCATTACTTATTACTAACTAGCACTGTCTTCCTGCCTCAGTATGTGCTGTCAATTTTTTGTGTGCATGTTCATATGTATATCGCTTGCTTTCCCTTTTATTTGGTTTCCATATTCCAAATATTTTATAGCCGGAAGCATATTTTGTTTAAACATTTGTTTTACTACTAATACAGTAATACAATCATAATGGTTGTCTTATATTTTGCAAAAAAAAAAAAAAAAAAAAAGAAGCAAACTACTATACAACTTCCTCAGTCTTCAACAGCAATAATAAAAGGTATACAATCCCGTTTGGAAGTACTTCCTTTCTAACACATTAAATATAAAAAAGACCAGTATTCTCTGCCATCGTGCAATTTTCAGAAAACTGTTTCTATGGGTGTGTGTATCTTTGAAAGTAAGTAAAAGGATGAATGGTTTAATGAGGATAAGCTTTTGCGCGCTAGTGTGTGTGTAAAGTAGATAATGGTTTATGACCTTAAGTTCAATATCAAGATTTTAAGACTCTGGTATGAGTTTTAAAGCATTAAAACTCAGGTATAAATTTTAAAGCATGAAAACTTTATTTAAGATTTTCTTTTGTATATTTTAACATATTGATATGTAATTCCATTTGTAGCACATTAAAGTAACACTGATCGGCAAAAAATTGTGTTATTTAAAAAAATATATGGAAATCCGTTTCTGTTCTTTTTATGGGCGGGAGAAACATTTCTCCCGAAACAAATCGGTTCTGCCAAAACATTTCATCATATTTTGAGAAGGATTTGTCAGATTTTGATCGAAACACTTACAAATTAGGAAAATTTTTTATAGAATTTTGTTCTGAATCATTTGATGGTAATTTTATCCAAATCGGACAAATCCTTCCCCGGTGAAATTTATTAGCAGAACCCTCTTAAATCAGGCGAAATATTATTCATGCCCACACAGAATGAAAAACACTTGGCATAAATCAACTTTTTTATGATTACTTTAAGTACGAGTCGTACTCAAAAATTCAAGTACGAATAACACTAAAACGCACTCAAAACAATCCTAAATTGGATTACAATCAATCCCGGAGTTTCTTCAAATACGTATAAAATTCTTAAATCAAGTAAAAAAAGATTAAACTTTTCGTTGGTAGTGCCACTCTGAGAGTAAAATTACAAAATGAGGGTTTTAATCCCATAAAACTTATTTGTCTCATCTCTCAGCATTGCATTATATTATGCGTGCATACGTGTGTGTTTTTCAAGGTTGTTTGTATATTTAAAACAACACAACACAAGTTTGGAAAAACGATTTGCTTATTGTGTGTAGAAAAAACAGAACAAGAAGAATAACATACATATATTATTTTCATGTCTAACCCTCCGGCTTGCGCATGTTTTGGTATTCTTTACACACTGAAAAAGGTCCGGCCAGACTCATGTGTACAACGAAGGGTTAAAAAGTAGATTTGAACTCTTGCTTTTCATTTAGTTTATATTTTTGGTTAAATGTGTACAAAAGATTTCTAAAGTAGAGCATATCGGGCATGATGTTGGTGTTTTATCATTCTGTAAGTAAATTAATCATAATAACTTTTTCTTACTAATTCGGGATAAAATCAACCATATAACACTTGAATCAAGCGCATTTTGAGATTGATTCAATCTTAGATTTACTTAAATCAATCTCATTTTCGGATTATTTCAAGTACGAATTCAGGAATATGGATAATTTAAGTATTTTGGGATTAAAAATCCGTACTTGATTCAATCTTTCTTTACTTGGTTTGTACTCACCGTACTATTAATACCGCTTCGGATTGATTTGAGTACGGTTGTATTGATTTTTTTTTTGCGTGCATGATAATAAATGATAAATGCAATAAACATTGTTCGTAACATACCTGGCTGGAACCGCTGGACCGATTGACACTTACCTTGGAATATAAATTAGTTTAGTCCGGAACCAGGTTTCTGTTAATTTTAATCCCGATAGGTGGCGTTACTGATATTAATTTTTTTTATTTATGGTACGATTTGGCTAAAATTCGCAAAATATATTTATTAAACAAAAATTAGTTTCCTGATAAAATGTTGACCCGGTAGATAGTGCTGGGGTCAAGTTTTTAAAAAAAATTCTCCAGTATTCAATTTTTTATTTTTATTTGAAAAAAAAACCCGAGCAGCGCCGGGACCAATAGCTAGTTTTTTTATAAATTTTTAAAATCAAAAAAAATACTAATTTTACATGAAAAACTTTATTTATTGCTTATAACTAATTTCTGAACAGTTGAAAATAATAAAACTTATGCGATATATTCTGCCTTATTACGTTGTCGCCGACGGCTGTGTAAATTTTTGTAATAGATTTAAGGAACTCACAACCTATGTTCTTTAATCAAAAAAAAGTGTCGTTGAGGAAACCGACAACTGTAATAAAGCTGATTAGTCCCGCCCATAAAAAAAGTAAACGCGATAGAAAAAAACTGAAAACGGATTTGGATTCAGCACGCTAGCAAAAGTAAGTTAAAATCACAAATCAAAGTTCTTGCTCTCCACTTTATTAGTTTTTTGTCGACCAGTGTTATCATTAAAAACAAATATAGAGTCTGCGCATATTAAAACTTATCTGTATGTGAAAAACCAATTTGTTCAATGCCACCAAGATTTTCTAAAAAAATAACCCACAAAGCCAAATTGTCCGCACTTTTAAAAATGTTGGAGCTGATGTACAAAATATTCTAAATGAATACAATTCCGAAGGTTCTACAGGAAGTAAGTCACATATGTTCGAAAGTATTTACTAGCCAAGAAGTAGGGATAATTGCAGCGTTTAAAAACTGCAGTCAAAGTAGAAAAACTGCAGTTTCTTCCACTTCTTCATTGGCCAATAAAAAACTGCTGCTTTTATTTCTGATTCATTAAATGTAAACAGTCGATGTCAACCCAACTCAAAAAGCGAAAAGTTATGTACAAATTTTTGTTTTTTGGTCGACAGTTTTTGGTTTCGACTGCAGATTTTTAAACCCTCGATAATTGTTCAAAAATAAATATAGCAAATCCAGTGCCAGATATTGTGACCAGAGTGTAAGAAAAAACCATTCATCGACCAGGCAAATATTCAGAAAAAATTAAAATTTGCTTAAAAACCCATTTATATTTATATATTGATTCCTATGGTTCCAAGTACAATAGACCTAACCTGGTCGCGGTACTCGTCACTGTGGGGTAACCTCCCCTCCTTATCATTATAAAAAAAAAGAATTATGGTTCCAAGTTAGAACAAAGGGCCGTAACGAAATCCTTCCATCTGGATCTATCCTGTGCGATTAGATTTATTTCCAACCAGGTTTTTCCAGTTTTGCTTATCTCGGATTCTGGTAGCCTACCTCTTCTCCTGCTACCTTGAGGATTCCAGTCAATTGCCATCTTCTATATAATCATGAGGTCTTCTTAGGATATGGCCAACCCATCTCCTTTTTGTCATTTCAATATAGATTGGTGTTTCGCCCGTTTTTTTGCCACAGGTCTCTATTGGAAACTACGTTCGGCCAAAAAATTTCTCATATATTTTCTGCAAGCAACGGTTAATGAATACCTGCAGATGCTGTATGTCGTTTACATGTAGCAGGGTAGAGCGAACATTTGAGCAAAAGATTAGTACCTGTATGTATTTGTAGTGATTTCCATATTCTTTGTAATGCTCTGACTGCTTTGCCTTTTTTATGCGATGTGCAATATCCTCACGGGAACCGCCCGTGGAGGAAATTATGCTTCCTAAGTAGCAAAACGACTGCACATCCTCGAGCTCTATGTTGTTGACCCTGAGCTTAGAGAGATTAGATGTGTTTATGCGTATAGCCTTTGTTTTGAACATGAAGACCAACACCCGATGCTAGCTGGTGTATATGTTCCAATTTGACTGATATGTCGGTAAAGTTATGCGCGAGTAAGCAGATATCATCAGCATAGTCCAGATCCTCTAATTGACTATTCATACCCCACGTGATGCCTCTTCTAGTACTAGTTGATTGCTGCATTATTGAGTCCAATACAATATTGAATAACAGCGGGGAAAGGATACATCCCTGTCGTACACCAGTAGTTAGATCAATCGGGTTGTTGTGTTGCCACACAAAGCTTTAATAATGTCGATAAGCTTAGGTGGGACTCCCTTGCATCGAAGTGCATACCAAATCGCCTTATGGTGGATAGTATCGAAGGCCCTGGCAAAGTCGATGAATATCAAATATAGGGGAGAACGCCATTCCACCGATTGCTCCACTATGATCCGTAGGGTATTTATGATCAATGCAAGATTGATGTGATCTGAAACCGGCTTGTTCCTTTTGAAGATCTGTTGCAATTGATGATGACAATCTAGCATGGATTATATTCGCTAACACCTTATTAATCATGGTCAATAGAGTAATACCCTTCCAGTTTTTGCATTCTGTTAGGTCACGCTTTTTGGGTAGTTTGATTATCACCCCCTCACTCAGTTTAGCAGGAAGACAGTGGGATGTACAAAAGTCTCTGATAAAGGGTCCGATTTTTGCAGCACTTAGAGCCGGATCAGCCTTAAGCAGTTCAGGAATAGCACCAACATCAGAAACGCTTGGTCTATAATCAAATGAATACGAATGACAAAAGTTGCTGTAAGAGTATATTGGGTTAGAAGTTTGACGCAGGAGGTTATTTAGAAAAATAAGAAATTGAGTAGAAGAAAAATAAATATGAATGAATGTGATGCACGTGATAAAGTGTGGCGTAAAGTAAATTCAGAGCTCGAACCAAAAAATATGACGTGTTCCGTAAAACTCATTATTAGGTTGGGGATACATTGCGGCAACTGTAATTGGAAGTATTTTATTTATTAATGGAACTGTGAATATGTTTTTGCATCCGGATATTCTAAAAAATAATTTGAAAGAAAGTGGTATGCTGTCAGGGATTAACCACTTCTTTATATTTCATTAGGATAATAAACCGAAACATAAGGATTTTAAAGTCACGGAATGGCTTAAATAACTTTAAACTTCTACTTAGTCACCTTATCTGTCACCAATAGAACATCTTCGAAATCATCTCAATATTATTAATATTATTACTGAAGAATTCTTAAAAATTCTTAGCTCTGTGGCGCAGCATTTAGTTGATTCAATGCAATCACGACTTCAAGAAGTAATGAAAATCGAAAGATACTTAACCTAATATGGGTAGGCCCCAAACAAAACGGAACAATTCCACATTTACAATTTTTGGATAAATAAAAAAAAAAGAATTTAAGCCAGTACGATGAACACATTTAATTTAAAAAGTGACATTGTTGCGTTCATGGCCCAACTAGTAGGTCTGCGCGCAACTACAACAATCCAACAATAGAAAAAACAACACGCATTTTGTTTGTGTGAAAAATGATAAAGATGTCAAGAGCAAAAGCAATTGTTAGTGTAAAAAATGGTATAAATGTCAAAAGCAATTGCTACAAAAACAATTGCACGTAAAAAACACAACTCTGCAAAAAATCAGCAGGCATTTCAAGCAGACCTACTAATTGGACCATGGTTGCGTTTTGTTTTGTTCCTTATATTGAGTTTAAAAGTTTCTGATTTTTTTTTTCTAGGTAAAATCAAAATATCTTGCACTCCTCCAGGGAACATTGGGCTAAATATCTCGCATACTGCACACTAACTTTTGTGATCTCAATTCGGCTATTTTTATTGTTTATCCTAAAAAAAAATTAACAATTTCAGGAATAATCGGAGATACATTTTTTCTTTCTTTAAATTAGTTTTAAGATTTTTATTTTAATCACTGTCGAATTTGAATAGCTGTACACTTATTTTAGTGATACACTGTATGTATTAAAAAGAAAAGCAATTTTGAGACACAAAATTATAAATCCTAAAACAATTGAATAACTTCCTTAATTCCTTTCGCCGAATTTAATTCAATATTGGAGAATTACAAATTCAATCCTTAAATTTCTAAAGAATTAAGAATTTGCTTAGTTCTGAAAGCGTTACTTAAAAAAAAAAAAGCACATCTTCAGATGAATTCCTAGGGATTATGTAATTCGATTGAGTTATTCAAATTTGTGTGTGTTAAATTTTCTACAAATTAAAAGTTTTTATTATTCCATTGAAATAATAAATTCTTGAAAAATGCTTTATTTTATATTCAATTTTTTTTTTCATTTAATCTATACAAACAAGTAAGAAAGTTTAGTCGGTCAAGTTTGACCAAATAATACCATACACAGCAGTATTTTAAGACAAATTTATGAGATTTTAGTTTATTGGGGATGCATGCACAATCATGAATCCGCCAAAACAAAATTATGTTATGCCGTCAAAATATAAGTGTTTATTGTATCAAATACACTCACAATATTATTACAGTAACTGATTCCAACAGTTATTTAAAAAACTAAATGCATATTAATACTGATTTTTCAGTTGCAGTTTATATTGTCCGTTGATTTAGATAATTACTTCTTTATGTCAAATTAAATGAAAATGTAATTTAAAGTAACCAAAAGTTCATTTAATTTGTACTGTCAAAAATTCAGCCCCATGTTCCGTAAAAACAAAGGAATATTCAGTTATTTTTTATAAATTAAATGTCAAAAAATTAACTACATATTCCGTTAAAACAAATGAACATTAAGTTATTTTATATAATTTAACTACCAAAAGTAAATTTTTATTTATCTATAAAAAACGATTTGCTTGTTTTGTGTAAGCAATTCCCATTTTCTATTTGTTAAAATTATTTATGGCCTGTTCAACGATTTCGAAAGAACGACTTCGATCGCATTCTAAGCGATCGAAAACTGTTTTGGGTTCAACTAACTTTATTCTATACGAACATTCGTTTAGACGACAACTCGAAAGAAAACGTAAGTACTTTCATACAAAAAGCGGTTTATTAATATCGAAGGTATTGTCGACATTACGAAAACAAATGTCAAAGCCACTCACTTGTTGTTTTGTTGTCGAATCATGGAATTTACAAAAAAACAAGAAATATTTAAGAGTAATTTAAATAAATTATAAATTAAAATTAAGAACAAATGTTAATTATATTAAATAAAAACCTTTTATTGATTACAATACGCCACAAAAAATTAGGCTTAAAAATAAGATTTTGTTTAAGCTTAATTGGGGGGGGGGGGGGGCTAAACACTAATATGTCACTCATTTATTTCTCTCTTAAGCGTTTTTGATTTATTCCCGAAAATCGTGTTTGTCTGGAGTTATATTACATATATCCAAAAATGTCGATATCTACGACCATATGATACCCTACACCACAATTTTTAAAAACAAATTTTCGAGAGCGTATGGCTATATGATATAGATATATATATATATATATATATCTATGTTTTAAATTTCATTAAAATCGGTTTGATGTTTCTGAGAGGCAAATACTGCCCTCATCTCCCCTCGTGGTCCTATTTTTTTTAACAATGCATAGCTTATGTGTCCGTTATAATATGGATCTATCTACATTTTCAATTTCATTAAAATCGGTTTGATAGTTTCTGAGGGAAAATTGCCCCCTATCTCCCCTTGGCCCATTTTCAATAGGCTAAGTCGTTGTGCCGAAATTGCGACCTGTACTTTTTACACAAGGTTACATGGACACCCAGCCGGACGGACATCGTTAGATCAACTCAGAACGTGATTCTGAGTCGATCGGTATACTTTAAGGTGGGTCTAGGACCAATATTTTAAGGTGTTACACACATCAGCACAAATGCATAATACCCTCTACACTATTGTGGTGTGGGTATAGTAAATTTTTAACCGATCAACACAGTATAAATACATATGTATGTGCTGAAAGAGGAAAATCATTTGTATTCAATAGTTTTAACAATTCAGATGAACAATTCTTGAGCTTTTTCAAAATAACTAGCTAAAACAACTGCAGAAAAACATATTTTTCGCCAATATCTCGAAAACGCTTTTTGAGAGAAATAAATGAGTGCCATATACTGCTAACATTAGGCGAATACATAGAGGAAAATCCTAACTTGGCGAGAGGTGCACCAGCGTATGGAGCAAATAAATTTTCGATGGACGAGTAACCGAAAATAATAGGCTTAAATCTAAACGTCATAACTCCATCCATGCGTTCAATTGCAAAGTGGGAAAAAATTTCAGAAAACAACAAAAGCCTGCAAGACACTGTTGGTGGTACCTATAAACAAAACTATTTAACTTCGCTAGACCATATAATTGATCCGACGCTGCTTTGGTCCTCGGCTGTAACACCTTGTTGTAGCATGTTGGAGGGTAAAGTTAAAAGTGCTGAAACTCAGTCAGCAGATATCAGAATCACCACCAAGAGTTTCTAAAGCTGCGACAGGTCCCTTAATATTATTTGAAACACTACAAATTTTGGAGGAAAACAGCAACCATTTTAAAACTTCATCCAAACGATGAAGGATAGAGGTCGATAGTGAGAAATAAAATACAAACTGCTCTTCAGGTAAAAAAGAGGAATACGGTTTCTAAGGACCAACTGTAGTTAATTTGTCACCAAATGCAACTACTGCCGAGGAGCAAGCTGATGCTATACAAATATTGACTTGGGACTTATTTTATTTTGTTTTGCATTTTGTTTGATTGGCTTAAATATTTATTTTTTGTATTATTTATTTTAAATTCAACTTTTGTTTACACTTTTCTTAAGTTTTTTTTTCAACAAAAAAGTTTTTTTTATTTTTGACATTTTTATACAGCTGATAAAATTTCAAACGTGGTTGTATTTGTTATCAAGCAAATAAGTATTATTTTTGATACTTTTGAACAAAAAAGCAACAAAATATAGAAATATCTTATATGGCAATACTTTATTTTTTTAGTACGTAAGTAACAAATATTTGCACTCGTAAGAGCAAGCGATCGAAAGCTGTCGAGATTGTTGAACCCAATCTGATTCGAAATCGAGCGAATGGATGGCGATCGCTTCGATTTGCTGTCGATATAGTTGAACAGGCCATTAGTTATATGCATCAAATTTTAAAAGTAAAATATTAACGAAACCATGCTGCTGGTTGGTGTCTTATAATCGAGAGTTGTTCCGTAAAAAACGTCAGTAAAGTAAAACAAACGTGTGTAACGGAGTAAGTGAATAATAATCTTCTCTCTCATTAGAAAAACAAGCGGACGGGTGTCTGTCTGGTATTTTTTAGAAATTCGGCTCTTTTGTGGAGTAAACGAAAATTACTGAATTTAATAAAACAACTGAATATTTCTTTGTTTTACGGAATATTCAGTTAATTTTTTGATAATTAATTTATATAAAATTTGTTTTTACAGAACATGGAGTTGAATTTTTGACAGTAAAAATTAAATGAACTTTTCTTTAAAAATAAATAAAAAAATAAGTAGACTGGTTTTTAACTGAATTTTCACTTATTTTATATTACAATTTTAGTTTATTTTACGTACAGAATATTGTGAGTTTACTATCATCTTGATTTACCAGCAAATGATAAATAAGTATGTAGCTATTGTAGAAATTATTGTTGTAAACTTTTATATTAGCGTTTAAAAAACTTCAGTCAAAGTAAAAAAACTGCCATTCCTTCCTCTTCTTCTTTTGTCATTGGCAAAAAAAAAAGATATTGCTTTTACTTCTGATTCATTTTACGTTAACAGTCGGTGTCAAAACAACTCAAAAAGCGAAATGTTGTACACAGACTGTAGTGGTTTAAACCCTGTCTTATACCAATTTCAACATTTAAAGGAAGTTAATGCAAAAAAAGAGGTATCTGTATTGTAATAAGATGATTTATTTCTCAATAAAATATTTTTGGCCCCAATTTAAATACCAACTTAATAAGACGGTTAGTGGGAACTAAGACTCTATTCCGAATAGAAGTTTGAACGGCCCGATTAACACCTTTCGCCATAGAATTGTGGCTATTAGAACATATCGCTGGCTTAACATGTAAAGGCTCTAAGTCCATATTTGAAAATTTTACAGGAGAGACAAAAAACAATCAAAATACATGTGATGGAACAATTTGAGAGAAATGGTTAAACTGTGCGTTTAATTGGGACTTAGAGCTTTTTCTTGTGATAAATTGGAATTAGCGCTTTTGCTCATCGCTACAAAACAACAACAAAAAATGTGATTACGGTAATTTTTTCTTTGTAAACAATGTATTTTTACTTATTGCACATTACTGCATTAAAATCTCAATTTCTTAAAAAAGTGGACTTAGACTTACATGTTAAGCCAGCGATATGTTTCGTTAAATGATTATAAACCAACGACCTGTACCTTGTGTGCAAACAAGGTTTACATGGACAGCATGACGACAGATGTACATCGTTAGTTCGATCGATTCAGAAAGTGATTATTAGTCAATCGGTTTACTAAAAGAGGGGGGGGGAGGGGGTGGTTAAACCAATATTGTTATGTGTTACAGACATCAGCACGAACGCATAATAACATTTTCAACAATGGTGCTGTGGGTTTAATTAAAACAAAATTTTTTTAAATCATTCAATTTCTAGTAAACCAAAAGAAAGTTTTGTATTGAAATTCATTTGATTTAACTAGAAAAACAAAACATTTAAAATGATACAGAAATACATTTTAGACAATCCTTATCATTCACAGGAATTGTTCATTTCATATGAATACATTTATGTGGAAATTAATAAAAAAAATCTTTAAAGCAGTAAAAAGTAGTGGGATAGAATGCTTAAATTAAAAATGATTTTTTTTATATTTTATTATATTCTATTCTTTCTTTTAATGCTTTAATTGGAACACATAACAGAAATTCATATTTTTTATTGATTTATTATCGTCAATTTAATTTATAAAAAATTTTAAAATGTTAAATTCGCAGTTTGTAAATTAATGTAACAAAATACAAATTTCAAAAAAGATTTATATTAGGGGATAAATCGATCTAACCTTCACTACTTTTGAAAAATACCAGTAGCTTCTATATCTCCCACAAGTGGAGAAAAATCAGCCCTTTAGTTGGCTTTTCAGAATTATTCTTACCTGCGACATTTGCTTTAAGCCGCAAGCACCACGTGATCCCCAAAAGTATCCTGTCAGCGAACAGGTCAAACCTCTGCAAAAACAATCTTCGTGAAAGACAGGAATCATTTCTCTTAAGAAGCACACTAACGGAGGACTCAACCAATATTCAGACCGGTGGCATGTCACTGGGGGCTATTGACTTCCGTGGTACCAGATAGGATCTCAGGTCGTCCGCAATCTCAGTTCATCCGAATCTCAAGAAATCTGTCAATTTTGGCCAAATACCACCTAATTTACCCCTGAGGATGTGACACCAAAAGGTGAAATATCCTTGAGATGAGTTACAAATACAAATTATATTCTAACCTAATTTACCGAGCACTTGTAACTAAGACCTTTAGCCCGTAGTAGTGAAACAGACCAGAATTTCAGCCGGGAAATCACTCTCTGATGGCCCAGCCCATTTCCCACTAGCTTCCGGAGCTCAAAATTCATATTTTCAACTTTTATTTTCAATTGCTTAAAAAATATTGATGTATTTTAAGACATATGACTTTACTACCTCGTGAATCTCCCAATTCTGTGTTATAAAAATGCGGAAGTCAATTACATTTAAAATATTTTTGGTTTAAGGGTGTGTGTGAAACGGTAGCAAGGTTCTATGGTGAATAAAAATTGTCTAGAATTTCTGCGCTAATGTCAAAATTTATACTAGCCACCAGGGCTTGTGCTATTTTATTCATCTCAACAGCGTCAAAAATTTAATTCCATGGGTGCTTTGCAACCGTTTCACACAAACCCTAACTAAAGAACTATTGAAATTAATTTTAAAATTAAAAACACCGTAATCCCCCTATATTCATAAAAAAATATTTGACATTTTTAAAACTTTAATGAAAAAATTGTAATTGAAAATTCGTTTTATAAGGGTAGGCCCACGATGTCGACAAGAAAATTTCTTTCGAATATTTGTATTGAAAACAAAAACAAATTTTAGTTTTTTATTATTGTTTTCAATATAAATATGCGAAAGAAATGTTCTTGTCGACATCGTGGGCCTCACAGTAAATCTGAAAAATTTGCTATGAATAAGGGTGTTGTTTGGGATTTTTCCCCAAACTGATTATAAAAAAAACATTGACTGCAAACCCTACAAAAGTTTTAAGTCTCCAAAATAAAATATTTTTCTTTTCTGCTTTAATTTGTTATTTGTTTACTTAAATGTTTAAAATACCTAACGGTTAATTTTTTATAAACGTATCAACATGCACTTGTTTGTACGAATCAATGTACATACATGTTCATATACACAACTATACATATTAACAAATGTAGTAACAGCTCAATGATGCTTTATTAATCTGTAACAAATAATGGCTCTGTTCCACATGCATAACGAAACAGTCCGAACTTGCACAAAGTTACCCAAACGCGTTTCACATAACAATTTTTGTGCAATAAAGAGAGTAATTGAGAGAGTAATTTTTTTCATTTCCTGTACAAACTTGCACGAACTTTTTCTTTGGGTAAGTTCGGATAGGAAAAATCAATCAGCTGTTTTTGTTTACATATGAAACTGATAAATAATTCTGGAAATTTACAAGCAAAAGGAAAAGTTTAGTTTTAATTAAAAAACATTAAAAAGCAAAATGTAAGGTTTTTGTGAAAAATGAAAGTGGTTAAAACGTTATTGCATACATACATATGTATTTCCCTTAATCTTTAATATAAAAAAACAAAATATAAAAAATTACAATGATGCAAATGTTTTAGTTTTATAATGTTATGACTTTTAAGCGTCTTAAGTCACTTAAATAGATCTTAATTTGAAAAGTAAGCAGCATTAGTTTTTGAAGATGTTCAAAAATGGTTTTTTGCGTTCCAGCAATTTTGGGTAGTTTCGGCAAATTTAGAGAGTAATTTTCATTTTACTCTCATTAGTCCGAACTTGCCCGAGATCTTGTGGAACACACCTAATTTAAAACATCACTTACTTTTTATCAACCGTAAGAAGCGGACTTCTTATGTTAAATTAAATTAAAGAATTTCAATGAATAACATAAATATTCTATTTGATAAATTCAGCAAATAAGACACATAATTCTTCTACAGGTGTATTGATTTATCATTATTGTTGAACACATTTTAAGGTCCCTATTAATGTGGGTGAAGATAAATATATCGAACTAAATATGTTTCGACGTAACATCTTACATCTTTACATATTTAAAATATGTTTTCGTGTTTGGGACAATTTTCCAAATATGTTTAAATATTTATGACAAACTATTAAATATGTTTTCGTATTTGTGACATTTAAAATATCAAATTATTAAATATCTTCGTATTTGTTACATATTTAATGAAATTTGAAAGAAATCAAGAATTTTATTAAAAATGCAGATTCTCTGCGGGATTTTTGGAAATTGTGGAAAAACTGGAAGGCCTTACAGGATGGGACATACCTCATTTTTAAGATAATTAGGCCCACTTTTGTAATTCATATAGATTTTTGAGAAAAAAAAACTCTGGGCTATTTTTAAAGAATTTTTGAAATTCTCAGATGTACTAGGATTACAAAAGTGGGCCTAATTATCTTTAAAAATGTTGCGGCCCTTTGTTCCTACTAGGAACCACAGGACATAATATATATGTCCCATCCTGTAAGGTCTTCCAGGTTGTCCACAATTTCCAAAAATCCCTCAGAGAATCTGCATTTTTAATAAAATTCTTAATTTCTTTCAAATTTCATTAAATATGTAACAAATACAAAGATATCTATCAACGCAGTTGAGTTGTAAACCGCAATAGGGGCCTAATACAATCATAGCATTCATATGTATCTGTGTGTAGGCGTTTTATATCCTGTGGTGCCTTCAGAAACAAAGAAATTTTCTTATTATAGTTTTTGTTAAATACATTTAACTTCATTGTCATTTTGTTTTGAAGCAATATTTTAAGAAAATGTTGGTCAATTGTTTTTACACAAACCTATATTCATAAAAAATATTTGACATTTTTAAAAATTTTATGAAAAAAATTGTAATTAAAAATTCGTTTTATAAATCTGAAATATTTGCTATGAATAAGGGTGTATTGATTTATCATTATTGTTATACACATTTTAAGGCCCCTATTACGGTTTACAACTCAACTTAGTTGAGGTGTAATTAAGACAACTGGTTGTGATCAATCAGTTGTAATTTTTGTTATGTTTTTGTTCACCGCAATATAGCAAAGTTGTAAGCCATAATACAACTCAACTCAGTTACGTTGTAAACCGTAATAGGGGCCTAATACAATCATAGCATTCATATGTATCTGTGTGTAGGCGTTTTATATCCTGTGGTGCCTTCAGAAACAAAGAAATTTTCTTATTATAGTTTTTGTTAAATACATTTAACTTCATTGTCATTTTGTTTTGAAGCAATATTTTAAGAAAATGTTGGTCAATTGTTTTTACACAAACCTATATTCATAAAAAATATTTGACATTTTTAAAAATTTTATGAAAAAAATTGTAATTAAAAATTCGTTTTATAAATCTGAAATATTTGCTATGAATAAGGGTGTATTGATTTATCATTATTGTTATACACATTTTAAGGCCCCTATTACGGTTTACAACTCAACTTAGTTGAGGTGTAATTAAGACAACTGGTTGTGATCAATCAGTTGTAATTTTTGTTATGTTTTTGTTCACCGCAATATAGCAAAGTTGTAAGCCATAATACAACTCAACTCAGTTACGTTGTAAACCGTAATAGGGGCCTAATACAATCATATCATTCATATGTATCTGTGTGTAGGCGTTTTATATCCTGTGGTGCCTTCAGAAACAAAGAAATTTTCTTATTATAGTTTTTGTTAAATACATTTAACTTCATTGTCATTTTGTTTTGAAGCAATATTTTAAGAAAATGTTGGTCAATTGTTTTTACACAAACCTATATTCATAAAAAATATTTGACATTTTTAAAAATTTTATGAAAAAAATTGTAATTGAAAATTCGTTTTATAAATCTGAAATATTTGCTATGAATAAGGGTGTATTGATTTATCATTATTGTTATACACATTTTAAGGCCCCTATTACGGTTTACAACTCAACTTAGTTGAGGTGTAATTAAGACAACTGGTTGTGATCAATCAGTTGTAATTTTTGTTATGTTTTTGTTCACCGCAATATAGCAAAGTTGTAAGCCATAATACAACTCAACTCAGTTACGTTGTAAACCGTAATAGGGGCCTAATACAATCATATCATTCATATGTATCTGTGTGTAGGCGTTTTATATCCTGTGGTGCCTTCAGAAACAAAGAAATTTTCTTATTATAGTTTTTGTTAAATACATTTAACTTCATTGTCATTTTGTTTTGAAGCAATATTTTAAGAAAATGTTGGTCAATTGTTTTTACACAAACCTATATTCATAAAAAATATTTGACATTTTTAAAAATTTTATGAAAAAAATTGTAATTGAAAATTCGTTTTATAAATCTGAAATATTTGCTATGAATAAGGGTGTATTGATTTATCATTATTGTTATACACATTTTAAGGCCCCTATTACGGTTTACAACTCAACTTAGTTGAGGTGTAATTAAGACAACTGGTTGTGATCAATCAGTTGTAATTTTTGTTATGTTTTTGTTCACCGCAATATAGCAAAGTTGTAAGCCATAATACAAATCAACTCAGTTACGTTGTAAACCGTAATAGGGGCCTAATACAATCATAGCATTCATATGTATCTGTGTGTAGGCGTTTTATATCCTGTGGTGCCTTCAGAAACAAAGAAATTTTCTTATTATAGTTTTTGTTAAATACATTTAACTTCATTGTCATTTTGTTTTGAAGCAATATTTTAAGAAAATGTTGGTCAATTGTTTTTACACAAACCTATATTCATAAAAAATATTTGACATTTTTAAAAATTTTATGAAAAAAATTGTAATTGAAAATTCGTTTTATAAATCTGAAATATTTGCTATGAATAAGGGTGTATTGATTTATCATTATTGTTATACACATTTTAAGGCCCCTATTACGGTTTACAACTCAACTTAGTTGAGGTGTAATTAAGACAACTGGTTGTGATCAATCAGTTGTAATTTTTGTTATGTTTTTGTTCACCGCAATATAGCAAAGTTGTAAGCCATAATACAACTCAACTCAGTTACGTTGTAAACCGTAATAGGGGCCTAATACAATCATATCATTCATATGTATCTGTGTGTAGGCGTTTTATATCCTGTGGTGCCTTCAGAAACAAAGAAATTTTCTTATTATAGTTTTTGTTAAATACATTTAACTTCATTGTCATTTTGTTTTGAAGCAATATTTTAAGAAAATGTTGGTCAATTGTTTTTACACAAACCTATATTCATAAAAAATATTTGACATTTTTAAAAATTTTATGAAAAAAATTGTAATTGAAAATTCGTTTTATAAATCTGAAATATTTGCTATGAATAAGGGTGTATTGATTTATCATTATTGTTATACACATTTTAAGGCCCCTATTACGGTTTACAACTCAACTTAGTTGAGGTGTAATTAAGACAACTGGTTGTGATCAATCAGTTGTAATTTTTGTTATGTTTTTGTTCACCGCAATATAGCAAAGTTGTAAGCCATAATACAAATCAACTCAGTTACGTTGTAAACCGTAATAGGGGCCTAATACAATCATAGCATTCATATGTATCTGTGTGTAGGCGTTTTATATCCTGTGGTGCCTTCAGAAACAAAGAAATTTTCTTATTATAGTTTTTGTTAAATACATTTAACTTCATTGTCATTTTGTTTTGAAGCAATATTTTAAGAAAATGTTGGTCAATTGTTTTTACACAAACCTATATTCATAAAAAATATTTGACATTTTTAAAAATTTTATGAAAAAAATTGTAATTAAAAATTCGTTTTATAAATCTGAAATATTTGCTATGAATAAGGGTGTATTGATTTATCATTATTGTTATACACATTTTAAGGCCCCTATTACGGTTTACAACTCAACTTAGTTGAGGTGTAATTAAGACAACTGGTTGTGATCAATCAGTTGTAATTTTTGTTATGTTTTTGTTCACCGCAATATAGCAAAGTTGTAAGCCATAATACAACTCAACTCAGTTACGTTGTAAACCGTAATAGGGGCCTAATACAATCATATCATTCATATGTATCTGTGTGTAGGCGTTTTATATCCTGTGGTGCCTTCAGAAACAAAGAAATTTTCTTATTATAGTTTTTGTTAAATACATTTAACTTCATTGTCATTTTGTTTTGAAGCAATATTTTAAGAAAATGTTGGTCAATTGTTTTTACACAAACCTATATTCATAAAAAATATTTGACATTTTTAAAAATTTTATGAAAAAAATTGTAATTGAAAATTCGTTTTATAAATCTGAAATATTTGCTATGAATAAGGGTGTATTGATTTATCATTATTGTTATACACATTTTAAGGCCCCTATTACGGTTTACAACTCAACTTAGTTGAGGTGTAATTAAGACAACTGGTTGTGATCAATCAGTTGTAATTTTTGTTATGTTTTTGTTCACCGCAATATAGCAAAGTTGTAAGCCATAATACAACTCAACTCAGTTACGTTGTAAACCGTAATAGGGGCCTAATACAATCATATCATTCATATGTATCTGTGTGTAGGCGTTTTATATCCTGTGGTGCCTTCAGAAACAAAGAAATTTTCTTATTATAGTTTTTGTTAAATACATTTAACTTCATTGTCATTTTGTTTTGAAGCAATATTTTAAGAAAATGTTGGTCAATTGTTTTTACACAAACCTATATTCATAAAAAATATTTGACATTTTTAAAAATTTTATGAAAAAAATTGTAATTGAAAATTCGTTTTATAAATCTGAAATATTTGCTATGAATAAGGGTGTATTGATTTATCATTATTGTTATACACATTTTAAGGCCCCTATTACGGTTTACAACTCAACTTAGTTGAGGTGTAATTAAGACAACTGGTTGTGATCAATCAGTTGTAATTTTTGTTATGTTTTTGTTCACCGCAATATAGCAAAGTTGTAAGCCATAATACAACTCAACTCAGTTACGTTGTAAACCGTAATAGGGGCCTAATACAATCATATCATTCATATGTATCTGTGTGTAGGCGTTTTATATCCTGTGGTGCCTTCAGAAACAAAGAAATTTTCTTATTATAGTTTTTGTTAAATACATTTAACTTCATTGTCATTTTGTTTTGAAGCAATATTTTAAGAAAATGTTGGTCAATTGTTTTTACACAAACCTATATTCATAAAAAATATTTGACATTTTTAAAAATTTTATGAAAAAAATTGTAATTGAAAATTCGTTTTATAAATCTGAAATATTTGCTATGAATAAGGGTGTATTGATTTATCATTATTGTTATACACATTTTAAGGCCCCTATTACGGTTTACAACTCAACTTAGTTGAGGTGTAATTAAGACAACTGGTTGTGATCAATCAGTTGTAATTTTTGTTATGTTTTTGTTCACCGCAATATAGCAAAGTTGTAAGCCATAATACAACTCAACTCAGTTACGTTGTAAACCGTAATAGGGGCCTAATACAATCATATCATTCATATGTATCTGTGTGTAGGCGTTTTATATCCTGTGGTGCCTTCAGAAACAAAGAAATTTTCTTATTATAGTTTTTGTTAAATACATTTAACTTCATTGTCATTTTGTTTTGAAGCAATATTTTAAGAAAATGTTGGTCAATTGTTTTTACACAAACCTATATTCATAAAAAATATTTGACATTTTTAAAAATTTTATGAAAAAAATTGTAATTGAAAATTCGTTTTATAAATCTGAAATATTTGCTATGAATAAGGGTGTATTGATTTATCATTATTGTTATACACATTTTAAGGCCCCTATTACGGTTTACAACTCAACTTAGTTGAGGTGTAATTAAGACAACTGGTTGTGATCAATCAGTTGTAATTTTTGTTATGTTTTTGTTCACCGCAATATAGCAAAGTTGTAAGCCATAATACAACTCAACTCAGTTACGTTGTAAACCGTAATAGGGGCCTAATACAATCATATCATTCATATGTATCTGTGTGTAGGCGTTTTATATCCTGTGGTGCCTTCAGAAACAAAGAAATTTTCTTATTATAGTTTTTGTTAAATACATTTAACTTCATTGTCATTTTGTTTTGAAGCAATATTTTAAGAAAATGTTGGTCAATTGTTTTTACACAAACCTATATTCATAAAAAATATTTGACATTTTTAAAAATTTTATGAAAAAAATTGTAATTGAAAATTCGTTTTATAAATCTGAAATATTTGCTATGAATAAGGGTGTATTGATTTATCATTATTGTTATACACATTTTAAGGCCCCTATTACGGTTTACAACTCAACTTAGTTGAGGTGTAATTAAGACAACTGGTTGTGATCAATCAGTTGTAATTTTTGTTATGTTTTTGTTCACCGCAATATAGCAAAGTTGTAAGCCATAATACAAAAATTAAGAAATTACAACTCAACTCAGTTACGTTGTAAACCGTAATAGGGGCCTAATACAATCATATCATTCATATGTATCTGTGTGTAGGTGTTTTATATCCTGTGGTGCCTTCAGAAACAAAGAAATTTTCTTATTATAGTTTTTGTTAAATACATTTAACTTCATTGTCATTTTGTTTTGAAGCAATATTTTAAGAAAATGTTGGTCAATTGTTTTTACACAAACCTATATTCATAAAAAATATTTGACATTTTTAAAAATTTTATGAAAAAAATTGTAATTAAAAATTCGTTTTATAAATCTGAAATATTTGCTATGAATAAGGGTGTATTGATTTATCATTATTGTTATACACATTTTAAGGCCCCTATTACGGTTTACAACTCAACTTAGTTGAGGTGTAATTAAGACAACTGGTTGTGATCAATCAGTTGTAATTTTTGTTATGTTTTTGTTCACCGCAATGTAGCAAAGTTGTAAGCCATAATACAAATCAACTCAGTTACGTTGTAAACCGTAATAGGGGCCTAATACAATCATAGCATTCATATGTATGTATCTGTGTGTAGGCGTTTTATATCCTGTGGTGCCTTCAGAAACAAAGAAATTTTCTTATTATAGTTTTTGTTAAATACATTTAACTTCATTGTCATTTTGTTTTGAAGCAATATTTTAAGAAAATGTTGGTCAATTGTTTTTGTTTTTACACAAACCTATATTCATAAAAAATATTTGACATTTTTAAAAATTTTATGAAAAAAATTGTAATTAAAAATTCGTTTTATAAATCTGAAATATTTGCTATGAATAAGGGTGTATTGATTTATCATTATTGTTATACACATTTTAAGGCCCCTAATACGGTTTACAACTCAACTTAGTTGAGGTGTAATTAAGACAACTGGTTGTGATCAATCAGTTGTAATTTTTGTTATGTTTTTGTTCACCGCAATATAGCAAAGTTGTAAGCCCTAATACAACTCAACTCAGTTACGTTGTAAACCGTAATAGGGGCCTAATACAATCATAGCATTCATATGTATCTGTGTGTAGGCGTTTTATATCCTGTGGTGCCTTCAGAAACAAAGAAATTTTCTTATTATAGTTTTTGTTAAATACATTTAACTTCATTGTCATTTTGTTTTGAAGCAATATTTTAAGAAAATGTTGGTCAATTGTTTTTACACAAACCTATATTCATAAAAAATATTTGACATTTTTAAAAATTTTATGAAAAAAATTGTAATTGAAAATTCGTTTTATAAATCTGAAATATTTGCTATGAATAAGGGTGTATTGATTTATCATTATTGTTATACACATTTTAAGGCCCCTATTACGGTTTACAACTCAACTTAGTTGAGGTGTAATTAAGACAACTGATTGTGATCAATCAGTTGTAATTTTTGTTATGTTTTTGTTCACCGCAATATAGCAAAGTTGTAAGCCATAATACAACTCAACTCAGTTACGTTGTAAACCGTAATAGGGGCCTAATACAATCATATCATTCATATGTATCTGTGTGTAGGTGTTTTATATCCTGTGGTGCCTTCATTGTTATTTTATTTCTAAGCAATATTTTAAGAAAATGTTGGTCAATTGAGAAAGTTAACTTTTAAACAAGTTTTTAGAATGTTTTTTAACTCTCGCACTTTTAAACTTAAAGTTGTCTGTAGGTGTATTTGTATTTATAAATAACATATAAAAAGGAGAGAAGAAAAGACAAGATAAAAATACAAAAGTTGCAAGAGTAGAGTTTCATAATGTGGGCACTTGCCCAGTAAAATGTATGACCTGATAGAGGACTAATTTAACCAAAATATGGTTGCCGGTGACAAAAATAGGTTCAAACTAACGATAATATATTTAAAAAGGTTCATTCAAAATAGTTTTGTTGGATATGAACAAATTGAAAAATGTTTTTTCCTGGGTATAGTGTTTGTCACCTTGTGGTTAAGTTCCACCACATGATGAGGCCATATGGCAGGTACTCATGCAAATAATAATATTGACAAAAAACTGCTAGTTTTTACATTAATCTGTAAGCTTCAAATGTTTTCCAATGAAATGAACTTTAAACTTTTGATAAGCGTTATCTTTTATACGCTACAGTTAATTTGTGTAAAGCTAATTTAATTAAATTCTTTTAAATAATAAAATTCGCAAGTTGCCTGAAACGTTCAACAATATAAAAATTTATTGTAATAAGCCAATTAAATAAATTATTAAGATCAAGAATCAAATTAATTTGAACTGGCATGACCGTACGTACGTTTTATTTTCAAGGACATAATTAATTGCAATGCATTTGATTTTAAAACTCATTAAAAGATTTCAAATGTACCTAATGCCTGTTTAAAAAAATATATAAAATTAAAAAAAAAAATTTTTAACTTAAATAACACTCATACGTACCGATAAGTCAAATGCAATTAAAATTAATGATACGCCACATTAATTGCAAAAGATGCTGCAAATAATTAAAAATGAAAATCACATAAAAATGTCTATAAAATTAAACTCAAAAATAAGTTATACACACATAAAAATTATTGGCAATCTTAAAAATAAATAAAGGAACAACATAAAACATTCATTGATATGATTTGGCAAATCCGATAAACTTAAAGAAAAAAACTGTTAGATTTCACTTTCTACTTTATTAATTTCATAATTGTCTTGTCATTTGATGCTCTAGACTTTAATAATTCGAAAACAATCATACGCACTGCAGGACATAACACAAAATTAATTATTCACCATGATGATTCTTTGAAATATATTTTTTTTTTTTCGAATAAAAAGAAAAATTCAATTAGATTTTATTTTTTTGAATATTTTGTACATTGAGAATAAAGAAAGAAATTTAAGAAAATTAATATTTGAAAGTACTTGAATAAAAATCGTAAAAAGAAAATTTACTAATTTCATCTGACAAATCATAAAAAAAAGGGAAGATCAGGCCACAAACGGCTGAGATATGGGCAAAAACCCACGACTGCCTTTAATGAGAACCCCTAAAATCTCATTGGCTTAGTGAAAATAAATGGCATACATACATATCGCACTTTATCAACAAGAGGATATTAACTAAAAATTTAAAAGCTTATGAAAAATAATTTTCAAACCAACTTTTATATTACCAAAGAGTAGACAAAATAGCATGATATTTTTACAACGGGTAGATATAAATATTACGTAAATCACATCGATTTCTTCGAACAAATGAAAAAATAAAAATTTTAAGTTAATGCCTTCTTGTTGCTCAAGTGCGATATGCTCGTATGTGTTTACTATGAAATGCCAAAAAGGTTTTTAAAGCCACAAAACACGTGTAAAAATGCCACGAAATATAAAATTTTTATATTCAATTAAGAAAAAAACCAAAAATTAACGATGATTTGTAAACATGTTTATTTTCAGTAAGTTCGATCGAATATGTATTTAGTTATTTAAATTATTTTCTTTTTATGTACATATTTGGTTGAAAGCATTTGTAAAAAATTAGTACCTTTCAAAAAGCACTACAAAGTACTAATATATCACAATATACCATCACTTATTCCCAGTATTTCTAAAGAGCAAAGCAAAGAGATACTCCCTTATTTAAAAAGCCATAAAAACAATTTTTGAAAAGAGTAACGCAAACAAAAAAAAATCATATATGCTCTCTTCTTTCTTAGAAAATTCTCTTAAATAAACAAAACAATTGAATAAAAAATTAAAGCATAAACTAACAACTAAAGAAACAATTAATTAATTTAACATGATAATAACTCTGAGATTTAATACTTATGATTTGTAAAGAAAAATTTTATAGGCCTTCCCACATTAAGAATAATTTTATTACAATTTTTTTAAGCATACGCTGTTCTGGTAAATCACATATTATCAAAGTGATTTAAAATCACAAGGAAGGTGTTCGTTCTGTGCTTTTAGTTTCTCAAATTTAAAACGTTTAGCAACGTCACCAACTTTTTAAAATAACTTTGTTATTTTTGCGACTATTGTATGATGGCCGTCATAAAAAAATAACTTAGATAAAATACTGAATGGGCTATTTATTAATTATACCCACACCACAATAGTGTAGAGGGTATTATGCATTATTGCTGATGTGTGTAACACCTTAAAATATTGGCCCTAGACCCACCTTAAACCGATCGACTTAGAATCACTTTCTGAGTTTATCTAACGATATCCGTCCGGCTGGTTGGCTGGCTGGCTGTCCATGTAACTTTGTGCGATAATTTAATAAAATTTGGTGCATAAGTTTTTATTGGCACAAGGACCAAGCCTATTGAAAATTGGTCGAAGCGTAGGACCAGGAGGGCAAATAGGGGCAATATTTGCCTCCCAGAAAGTATCAAACCGATTTAAATGAAATTTAAAACATAAATAGATCCCTATTCATGTAGCCATGCACTCTCGAAAATTTGTTTTTAAATACTGTGGTGTTTGGTATCATATGGTTTTTGTATGCATTTAGGGGATTTATTTACAACAAATCGTTTGAAATTAACCCATTTTTCACCGACCGGTTACTAAAGTTGGCCTGGTAATCTTACTGTTTTTTTTCTATTGGTTACTAAGAACCTTATTTCGCTTTTATCTTCAACATCGAGCAAAAGGCAAAATGTGTTAAGAAAATTCGACGACATATTTTCTGCCACAAAAATGTTATTTGCTTTTGTGATTTCAGGTTTATGTTATTATTTTTAAATATAGAAAACAGCTGTTTGCTTGCGCTTTCAGCAATTGAAAAATCACACCGAAAAACACAAAAATGGTGTAGTTTATCGAAGTGCATAAAATCATACGTGTGATTTTAAAAGCACATTTGATTTGAAATCACGTGGTTCTCAGAACAGGCCTGATAAATTGTTTTCATAAAACAGATTCATATTCGTTAGTTTTAATGTAACCTTTTTTCTCAATTTTTTCTCTGAGCTATCATTTTCTTCTATTGATATTAAAGTCTAAAGAAAACTTTCCTTAAAACCTTCAACAATTGTTATCCTTCCCCGGCAACTTATTTGTGTGTATTTAGCATACCAAACCATAAATTTTTAACAATGACGCCGGCTTCTTAAAACATAAAAAATTCGTACTCCAATTTATGTTAAAAAATGTTGCGTTTTCTTCTTCTCACTTTTTCTTTTATTTGCATTTCTTTTTTTTGCGTCTACCACATTAAAACAAATAAACACAAACAGAAAAATACATTAAGAAAATTCGTGTCTCCATGCATGACCTATCCCATCATCGGTGTCTATTGCAATGGTAATGGCGTCAACATGCTACCACCAAATGAATATTAACCGCAATCAACAATAACAACAACAATAATAACAAATACACTTCGGAAAAAAAAAACAAATAACTCAGCACCAAGGCGAATTTATTACAGGTGGTCTTAAAAGCCCTGCTGATATTAGCTAAAATCACTGTTGGATGTCAAAATTTTGTTTATTCTCTTTTATTATCATTGTTTCTGTTTTGTTTTATTTCTGTTTTTGACATTGTACAATGATTTTACAAAAACAAATTGCTTGTGGTTTTTGTACGAGTTGTACTTGTTGTAGTACCGAGATTACCTGGAATGAATTCGCCTTGCTCAGCACTCAAATTTAAACGTTCAAACATTCATACATATGTGCTTACCCTGCAGGAGATTGAGAGTTAATTGTCAAAACACCCCTAGTACAATTACTAGAACAAGAGGTACTAGTGATAACGGGACTAGAAATTTTATATAAAAATACTTGAGGATATGAGTACCTGTACTTGATGTAGCACAAGGGCCCCACTTGTAAACTGATAGAACTTTTTGTAAAAAACTAAAATATTAGTCCATATTTGCATTTTGATACTGCTTCTGATTTGATTTCAAATCACTTGTTTATGCCATTTTTATTATAAAAATTTTGAAATGCAAAATAATAATGTTTTCTATACACAAGAACTAGTAACAAACTGGATCTTTAGCACCCAATGTACTAGTGATTTTCCAAGCACACTCAACGCTAATTTGAGCATAAAGATGTTATAGAAAAGTTTACAGTTGAGAACTAGAATTGGATATGTTTGTACTAGTTAGGTACTACATAGTTCAATCTCCAGCAGGGTACATATTTATGTATGTTTGTGTGTGGAAATTTTCAGCTAAATAGGTTAGTGTTCTGTTAATGTTAGTATTAGTGATGGTTTAAAAAAACATGCAAATTTTTCTTTTAATAATTCCTAGCAAAGTTCGTTTTTGCGGAGTTTCCAAATTTCTTTTTGTGTATGGGTTTATTTATGAGAGTTAAAAAGGATATATTCTTTTAAAAGAAAATCTTTTGTCTGTAGCCAAAACGTAAAGAAAGAATTTTATTCCTAAAACCAACACTTTTTAAAACCTTAACAATGTAGATCGATAAAAGTAAAGTCCTTTTAAACAAAATTTTTCAAATATGGGTTCCACGAATAAAATTTAAAGTTACCCTGGGCCCAGTTTCTCAAAACTAAAAGTAAAATACATTTTAAACAAAAATTGTTGCTTTTTTAACGTAACTTGTTACACAGAAAGAAAAACGCTCGGGATAAATCAAGTTTGTATGATTACTTTAAGTACGAGTTGTACTCAAAAATTCAAGTACGAATAACACTAAAACGTACTCAAAATAATCCTAAATGGGATTCCTTTCGAAAATCAATCTCGAAATTTCTTGAAATAAGTATAAAATAATTAAATCAAGTTAAAATTATGTTGTGTTTAACTCTCCGGCTTTCGCATGTTTTGATTTTCTATACACATTGAAAAAGTCTGGCCAGACTCAGGTGTACCACGAAGGGTTAAAAAGTAGTTAATAGTTTTGGTTAAATATGTACATAATTTTTTAAAGTAAAAACCATACCTGGCATGATGTTGGTGTTTTATCATTCTGTTATGAGTAAAACGGGTTAGTTAATCATCATAGTTTATTCTTTCTAATTTCTTTTTTGGTTTTTTCAAGCACGAATTCGGGATAAATTCAACTTAATAATACTTGAATCAAGCGCATTTTGAAATTGATTTAATGTTAGCTTTACTTAAATCGATCTCATTTTCGGATTATATCAAATAGGAAATCGGGATTGAATATGGATAATTTAAGCATTTTGCGATTGAAAATCCGTACTTGAATCAATATTTCTGTACTTGATTCAAGAAAATCCGTTCTCACCGTACTACTAATACCGCTTCGGATTTATTTGAGTACGGATGGATATTTGTCCGGAAAAACAAAGCTTACAGGTGTAAGCAATTATACAAAATGGCAGCACAACTAGCAAACCACTTATTTTTAATTGTTTTCTAGAAGTGTGTAAAAGAAAATGGACGAAAAAAGGGAAGAGATTTTGTAATTTTTAATTATATTTTTTTTATTTAATTATTCAGCCAAACAACAATTTTTTTAATATAAATGCAAAAACACTACATGATATGGCAGATCAATTCAACTTTTATGTTCAAACTGAAAAAGTGACATATCAGTTCATTTTGTTCTGAACAAGAATTCAACAAAATAATTTCTCACTCTCTCAAAAGTAAGACGTCAAACTCAATAAAAAAAAAATTGTCCGGACAAAAATATTGTTCGTAACGCATAGTTGAATCGGGCTTTAGTGATTTAAACCAAATTAATTAAAAATTGTTCATTTTTATCAAAGTAATTTTGTGGGAATACAAATGAAATCCCCCTAAATCATTATTATGGAATAAAAATTAACCCCTGATGAAGTTCGCAAAAAGCGAACGAAACGTTGGGAAAACAAATAAATTAACCCTAAATGTTTTTTAGTTACATTTGGTAACAAAACGATTGATCATAATTAGCCCGAGAGGAAAACAAAAAACCTCAATAATAATAATATTAAATAAAACATTGATCATAAAACAATAGAATAGAAATACAAACATTTTTAATTTAAAAGATTTATTTTGTTCGTGCTTAATTCCCAATTTTTATTCTTTAAAAAAAAAACACTGAAATTTATTGTTGTTGGGACAAGCTATTCCTGTGCGCATTTCAATGGTTGCTTAGGCCAGATCGTCAGGAAACTTCATCCAAAGATATTAGAAAAACTAAAGATATTAAACCAAATAAAACTGTCAAACGAATAAGAATTATAAGCAACAGCTTCACTTGTAACAATATCAAAGCTTAAACAAAAACAACAACAATAAACAGTGAGCTTATCTTATCTTCCGTTCCCCACTAGAATTGGTTGGAATTCTTCCAATATTAATTGTAGTTGTTAGTAGGTTAAGAAAAAACAAAATGAAAACAAAAACAAACATGTTGCCAGCTTAGTTTTTTAGCCGTGCACTTGCCAGTTTATTATCAAAGTAATTTTGTGGGAATATAAAACAAAAGAGGCGTCGACTTGAAAGCGCCTAAAATAAAATAACATGTGACTGTCAAAAGTAATTGATTATTGTCAATAACGACTAAGAAAATACAATTACTTTTCCGGTTCCGTCGTCTTGTGTCGACTTCGAATTTCATAATGGGGGTGAATGTCAAAAACAGAAACAAAGACAGCTAACAAAATTTTGAATTCCAACAATTATAAAGCTAAAAAAAGGTATTAGCATGGCTTTTAAGATCAGCAGTAATGAATTCGCCTTGTTTAGTAGTGTGTCAGTGTTTTTACAATTTATTGTTATCAACGTAAACGGCGGATTCTTTTAATTAAATTTTTTAACTTGATTAAAATTAAATTTGAAATATCGAGTGGCGCTAAAGTTCAGATTGGATATTCATATTCGCCGAAAATTTGATCTAAATATTCTTACTCGTATTCGCGAATATTAAAAATGTATATACGTAACATCACTAATACATTTATATAAGTATTGTACAGATAAATTAGTATTGTTTCGCTTTATATTATAAGGGTCGTAATTTGTTTGTTATATTTTTAGATAACGAAATATAAACAATTTATTTAAGGAAAAATATTACATGTTTAAATATAATCGATCGAATATCGAATTAACCGGTTATTTTAGTAAAATAAACCGGTTATCTTAGTAATGTGTAATTTATATACGTTTTCCTTCCTTTTGTTATAAATGTACCCGTAATTTAATTTTTTTCTAATTGAATATTTGGTAAACTTAAACTTTTATAAAAAATGTCAAAACCAAATGTAACAAAAGTCAATACAAATCGCTTATATAGGCTTGTGTTCTTGGAATAAAAACCAAAAACAATTCATAATACTACAAAAAAAAGTTCAGCTTAAAAAGTAATTAGCAATTTGACAGTATTCGATATTCTTTAAATATCTTTATAAAGATGTCATATCTGATAATATAATCGAACTTATTTAAAAGACAATTGTGCTTAAACGGCCCTAAAATGATAAGTTGCAAAGGTTCTTTAACGTCACGACTTATTAATCATTTTTAATTAGTCTACAAGCTTGACATAAATTTACTTGACTCTGTTCCAAGTAGTTTTTAAGAGACTGCAAATAATACTTTTTTAAAATATGCTGCCAATAATGAATGAAAAACTCTTTAGTAGATCGAGCATATCGTCCTGCTTAAAACTCCAACATACCGGCAAAATGAACGATAAAGAAAAATTCTTCAGTTTTATTTATTAAATTACCAAGAACTTAAAACAAAATTGAAGGAATCAAACAGTCTCATGGAACGGTTTAAATTGTGATCGACGAATTGACAGATATTTCATACACAAAGCATGTTCATATTGCTATTGTTTCTGTAATGCTGAAATAAAAATCCTACTACTGGTTAAAGATTGATGTTTGACTGTTGGCTAACACAAAGATCTTCTGACGATAGAAAGTGGTGTTTCTTGAAACATGTAAAGATCAACCCGGGTTCAAATCCCAGCTCAGCCAAGAAAAAATTATCAATAAATTTTAATAAAAAATTCCAAGTTGTAAAATTCCTTCCCTCAGTGAAAATAATTTAATGAAAATTAAATTTGATGAACTCAAGCCTAATTAAAGAATATCAAAAATTAAACAAAAATATTAATTGAATCAGTAAAAAAATTTGTAGAAATTAAAAAAAATTTCAAACAAGCCTTTGCTTGAAAATAATTCGGCAATAATGATAAAATAGCGTGACGAGGTTTGTAGTAAAAACAAAAACAATAGCAGGTAAAAAAAAACGTTTAGCTCTTTTTAAACAACAGAAACAACGACAACATTATAAGAAACAAAATAAAATTTTGGTTGGTTGAAAACCAAAATCCCGTATTCAATTTTTTAAAACTGTTTAGTTAAATACATCAAATACAAAAATAGGACGATGGCGACAACATATCGAGTGGGTCTGCTGCCGTTTTTGGTTACATTTCTTCTTCATTAGCGAAGGAAAGGATACAGCAACAGTAAGTGATGAAGAAAAACATTGTGTGTATAAACAAGACTTCGTTCTAAAATTATTTCAACAAAAAATGTGTCTCAAAGCCAGCCGCCACTCTGCTTCTGCCTTCATCTTCTCCTTCCGTCATTCATTGCTTGTGCAAAAATGTTTGTTTGATTCAGCAAAATTATTTGTTTGAAATTTATATGAATTTCAGTAAACTTTTTATTTGCTGCTGTAAATTAATTGTTTGAAAAAATCAGTGTTTTTTTCAGTAAACAAAATGCAAATAAATTGTTTGAATATGCGAATTTGTTTGTAGGACCGATTTCAGACAAAAACTGTTTTGATTCTTCAAATTTTTTGTTTGAATTCGAAAAATATTTTTTTCTGTGTAAGTTATTCAATTTACTTTATTTTATCGTCAAATATTTGTTAGGTCTGAACATACCTTAAGTCATTTCTATGTATTTTGTTGGTTCCTTACCTTCGTGAATTGTTTTGTTTTTATTCAAATTAACTTTTTATTACAAAAACTAATTTGATTTTTGTATTGTTATCTATTCGAATTAAAACCGGTTAACCGGTTATTTTTAAAATGTTTAACCGAAAACCGGGTTTTTTTAAATAGCACCTATTCGGAATATTCGAAACACGGTTATTGAAAAAGTCGAATAATCGATCTCCCTACATATGATTCATTGGAAAATATTGTGAAAACAAAAACAATTAAATCTATAAAAATTAATAATGGGGTTGAATTCGATAAGAATCTTATAAGAAAAGAGCCAAGAAACTTATCATTAAAATGATAGACAAATGTACTTAAGTAAATACTTTTTATAAAATTTAAGTACTGCTAAGGCACCAGAAAATTAAATCAATAATTTATCTATTTTAGATTTTTTATGAAATGCGAATTACACACTGCTAATTTAAAAAAAAAAAATTAGCAACAGTTCAATTAATTTTGATTTAAAAAAACATACAATTTTGTAGGTGAATATATAGTCTTTTTTTTATTTTTTTTTTTTAAGACTTAACAACTAAATACAGTGCATTTTTTATTGTAGTTATATTTTACACTAACCGGCTAGGCAAATATATTTTTTAATTTTATTATTTAAAAATGGCCAAAATGAGGTCCTCTACGATGAAAAATATGTGGAATATCGGAAAAATCATGGCGAAATAACATCGAGGGAAAACCAATATGAAATGGTCTCATCCAAGGATTTCGAGCAGCTCTACGGCCATAATGAGGTATACGACGCTCATCAAAACTGCTATCGCTAGAGGTAAATGAAGAACTTGAAGAACTGGTGTTATATTTTCCACTACACTTGTCATCCATTGTGTTGAACGGGGAACAAGAACGTATTCTCTCACATTTGTGGAAAGTATCTCGAAAATTCTTTTTATCGCGTGAATGTGAAGGCGCACGATCTTTGTAACACTTATGATAGCCATTATCTTCCTTTAATTTGCCATGACAATGATGTTCTCGTGAATTGAAGCGCGAACGGGATCGGCCATGATGTTTGTTCAACTTTCTATGCCAATGATGGCCACGTGAGTTTGAGCGAGAACGTGAACGCGATCGACTTGCATGACGTTTATGATGACTTCGATGATGATGCTGCTTTACTTCATCTTTGGAATGACGTTCTCTAGAATTGGCACGAAAACGACTTGAATTGCGCTTATTATGATGTTTGTTCAACTTTTCGGAGTAAATATGACCTCGGGAGTTTGAACGAGAACGACTTGCGTGGCGCTTGTAGACTTTCTTAACTTTAGTGTCAGAGTGAGGTTCTCTAGAATGGGAGCGTGAACGCAAACGACTTTTGTGATGTTTATGGTGTTCATGCAGTTTGTTGATCTTATGACGACAATAACGTCCTCGAGAGTTCGAGCGAGATCGAGAACGAGAACAGCTAGTGCGGCGCTTATGATGTCTACAGTTTTTTTCAACTTTTACTTCATAATTAAGCCCTCTGGAGTTAGAGCGTGAATGGGAACGACTTCCATGGCGATGTTTTTTAACATCAGCTCCAGAATGACGTCCTATAGAGTTAGAGCGGGAACGTGAACGACTCGCATGTCGCTTTTGGTGGGCAAGACATTTTTTACCTTTAACCTTACAATGATGTCCTCGCGAGACGGAACGGGAACGCCAGCGACTAGCATGACGCCTATGATGTTTATTTAATTCATCATAACAACGACGTCCTCGTGAGCTGGAGCGAGATCGTGAACGACTTACGTGATGCTTATGGTGCTTACGCTGTTTGTTGATCTTATGGCGACAATTACGTCCTCGAGAGTTCGAGCGAGATCGAGAACGAGAACAGCTAGTGCGGCGCTTATGATGTCTACAGTTTTTATCAACTTTTACTTCATAATTATGCCCTCTGGAGTTAGAGCGTGAACGGGAACGACTCTCATGGCGATGTTTTTTAACATCAGCTCCAGAATGACGTCCTCGAGAGTTAGAGCGGGAACGTGAACGGCTTGCATGGCGCTCTTGATGGGCAAGACATTTTTTACCTTTAACCTTACAATGATGTCCTCGTGAGACGGAACGGGAACGCGAGCGACTAGCATGACGCCTATGATGTTTATTTAATTCATCATAACAACGACGTCCTCGTGAGCTGGAGCGAGATCGTGAACGACTAACGTGATGCTTATGGTGCTTACGCTGTTTGTTGATCTTATGGCGACAATAACGTCCTCGAGAGTTCGAGCGAGATCGAGAACGAGAACAGCTAGTGCGGCGCTTATGATGTCTACAGTTTTTTTCAACTTTTACTTCATAATTACGCACTCTGAAGTTAGAGCGTGAACGGGAACGACTCTCATGGCGATGTTTTTTAACATCAGCTCCAGAATGACGTCCTCGAGAGTTAGAGCGGGAACGTGAACGGCTCGCATGTCGCTTTTGGTGGGCAAGACATTTTTTACCTTTAATTTTACAATGATGTTCTCGTGAGACGGAACGAGAACGCGAGCGACTAGCATGACGCCTATGATGTTTATTCAATACATCATACACACGGTGCTCGTTATTTTTTAATTTGTTAGATCTACAGTGACGAGATCCTGAGTTGCGTTCGCATTTACACCCACCGTATAGGAAGCATGGCGGAACTGATGATACTCTACAACGTGAGTTGGAGCGGGAACGACTTTTTGAATGTTCCCGTTGATATTTCGGCCGCACACAGGGGCCGGTTGGCCGAAAAAACTGAGCATATTCATACATCCCATGTTCGGGAAGTCTGCCGTGATGTGGGAAACTTCCACGATGGGAAACCCCACCCCGATGTGGAAAACATCTATGCTGTAATGGTCCCCAGTGATGTGGGAAAACACCATGGTGTGGGAAAACACCATGGTGTGGTAATCCACCATTACATGCAAGACAGCCATGTGGATGAGGACCGCCATGGTGTAAAAATCTTCCGCTACAAGGGCATCTATAATGTTCGCGGGAGTTTGAACGGTCATAACTTCTAGAGCGAGAACGATTTCTATGTTTACGCTCATGTTTATGTTTCAAGTGCTTACGACGCCCATGGCAGGGTACAAACTCCACCTCGCTATCACTAGAGCTGGAACTAGAATCAGAAGTTGAACTAGTGTCATCACTAGTATCTCGCGATGCCGACCGTGAGCGTTGACGATGCCCATGCTTTTTACTTTTCTTTTTGTCCGGACGATCGTACTTGCATTTTCTTGCTAGCATTTCCAAATCATTCAAGGCATCTTTTATCTTGTTTTGAGCTTCGAGTGCCTGTTTCATGGCCTTAGAATATTGCTTTAAAGGGTTTTTTGCCTTTGAATTAGAGGAATGAAGCTCCTCCTGCTGAATGTTATCAAAACATTCTACAATTACTGGTTCTTCAGGATCCTCCATTGGGATTTGAATGTCACTATCACTCATTTTTTTTAAATTATTTTCTTTTGATGTATTCATTTAATTAGAAAACCATTTGTTTGAAATCTCTTTGTGTGTTCACTTTATTTATGCCACTGTTATATTTATGAGTTTTTTTTTTTGTTTGAGTTGTTCACTTAGCAAATACTTTTGCTGGAATAAATTTTGTTGTGCCGGCGTTTGGCTTTTATAGTTTTATTCTCTTTTTTTCATTGCATGCACAAGTAAACGTTTACAAACGTTTACAAATGTTTGTTTATTCATCACTCATACTGATGCAAGAATTTTCTCAATTTCTCTGTATACTTTTTTTTTTTTGCAAAATGCACGGTCTTATCGGAGTTGTTGAGACCCCCTGGATTAATTTATTAAAAATAAAATAATTGTTATATTGACACAGATTTAAGAGTGATTTTTAATGCAACTTATCGTTGTAAATATTTTGATTGAATTTCATCAACTAAATAATATTTATTTATTTAATAAGAGTTACAAATACAATTACAAATTATATTCTAACTTAATTAACCGAGCAATAGTAACGTAGACTTTCAGTCCGTTTTAGTGAAACAGACCAAAGTCTCTGGCGGGAATCGAACCCGCAACCCCGCACTGGTAGAACTTAATAATAATTATGTGCACTCTCTTCCTAACTAATGATGACGTCATATATTTCCATTGGAAAGGAATAAGAAATAAAAGCAGCGTTGCCGATTTCTGTGAAATTATACAAAAGTGGGACATTTTTCAAGGACTATTTTTAAATCATAATACTTTTGTGTAATTTCGCCTAAATATAGGGTCAGCCATCTAACGTTTTTTTTTTTTTTTTGTTCAACTAGTGCTTATTTCGTGAATGGTAACACTTAGCTCATGTCTAATTTGACAGATAATTAGTTTTATCCTTCCGCTGAACGAAAATACGCTTGAACAACGCTGGGAAATATTGCGACATTACTTTGAACAGAAGATGCCGATTTTGCAAAAAAAAAACATATTTTCAGATGAAGCTCATTTTGATCTTAGCGGGTATGTAAACAAGCAGAATTTTCGCATTTCGGGCACGCATACATTGAAAAGCCGTTGCACCCAAAACCAGCCACTGTTTGGTGCGGATTTTGGTCCAGAGGCATAATTGGGCCATTTTTCTTCGAAAATGAGCAAGGACTGGCCGTTACAGTCAATGGCGATCGTTATCGGGCCATGTTGAACAAATTTTTATTCACAAAAATTGAATAGGCAACATTTGGTTTCAACAGGACGGCGCTAAGTGCCACACAGCCAGAGCTACACTCGATGTTTTGCGCCCTGTTTTTGAAGCCGCAACCTGATGTCGTTTGGCCACCTCGGAGCTGCGATTTGACACCTTTGGACTATTGTTTGTGGGGTGCCGTCAAAGATAAGTGTTATGCCGACAAGCCAGAGACAATTGACGCTTTAAAGGCTAATATTCGTTAAGCCATTGGTGAAATACAGCTGCACACAATCGATAATGTGCTTTAAAATTGGACCGAATTGCCACGCCCCTTTCTCCAATCCCGCCCACATTTTATGTGATGTGTATTGATAACCGAGAGTTTTGGACCTAATTTGGAAGTAGCTTTGGTTCTTTCCGTTCTCCAGATAAACAGAAAAAAAGGAATAACTAAGCATAAACAACAAGGAATTTATGGGTTAAATTAGAGGCAGTCGTTGGTTTTTGCTCCTAACTCAGTCATTTAATAACCGATCTGGCTAAATTTGATATAAATCTTTAACAACCTAGTCACCATTATTCGCCACTCACAGAAAAAATTATTAGTAGTGTTTTATAAATTAAAAAAATTGTTCAAAAAGTATTAAAATTTAATTAATTTATAAGAACAATTTTGATTTTTAGTTGAACTGTTAATTTTTAATTTTTGATATTCTTTAATTAGGCTTGAGTTCATCAAATTTAATTTTCATTAAATTATTTTCACTGAGGGAAGGAATTTTACAACTTGGAATTTTTATTAAAATTTATTGATAATTTTTCTTGGCTGAGCTGGGATTTGAACCCGGGTTGATCTTTACATGTTTCAAGAAACACCACTTTCTATCGTCAGAAGATCTTTGTGTTCTACCCACTGCACCACTGCGGTGCCCGTTAGCCAACAGTCAAACATCAATCTTTAACCAGTAGTACTGGTGGTTCGAAATTTGCTGTTATTATCACTTAAATTTCAAATTACATGTTGCCTCCTTTTTCCTCTGTTTTTCGTATTCTTTCTGTCAAGACTTTGTCTTGAAAACCTGAATACATTTGTTTATAATGTTTTTTTGTCCACTTTCGTCGACATTTTTATTTGTACAAATTAAAGTACAAATGTAAACATTAGAGCTTGTGCCATAGCTATTTCTAAGAACAATTTTGATTTTTAGTTGAACTGTTAATTTTTAATTTTTGATATTCTTTAATTAGGCTTGAGTTCATCAAATTTAATTTTCATTAAATTATTTTCACTGAGGGAAGGAATTTTACAACTTGGAATTTTTATTAAAATTTATTGATAATTTTTCTTGGCTGAGCTGGGATTTGAACCCGGGTTGATCTTTACATGTTTCAAGAAACACCACTTTCTATCGTCAGAAGATCTTTGTGTTCTACCCACTGCACCACTGCGGTGCCCGTTAGCCAACAGTCAAACATCAATCTTTAACCAGTAGTACTGGTGGTTCGAAATTTGCTGTTATTATCACTTAAATTTCAAATTACATGTTGCCTCCTTTTTCCTCTGTTTTTCGTATTCTTTCTGTCAAGACTTTGTCTTGAAAACCTGAATACATTTGTTTATTATGTTTTTTTGTCCACTTTCGTCGACATTTTTATTTGTACAAATTAAAGTACAAATGTAAACATTAGAGCTTGTGCCATAGCTATTTCTAAGAACAATTTTGATTTTTAGTTGAACTGTTAATTTTTAATTTTTGATATTCTTTAATTAGGCTTGAGTTCATCAAATTTAATTTTCATTAAATTATTTTCACTGAGGGAAGGAATTTTACAACTTGGAATTTTTATTAAAATTTATTGATAATTTTTCTTGGCTGAGCTGGGATTTGAACCCGGGTTGATCTTTACATGTTTCAAGAAACACCACTTTCTATCGTCAGAAGATCTTTGTGTTCTACCCACTGCACCACTGCGGTGCCCGTTAGCCAACAGTCAAACATCAATCTTTAACCAGTAGTACTGGTGGTTCGAAATTTGCTGTTATTATCACTTAAATTTCAAATTACATGTTGCCTCCTTTTTCCTCTGTTTTTCGTATTCTTTCTGTCAAGACTTTGTCTTGAAAACCTGAATACATTTGTTTATTATGTTTTTTTGTCCACTTTCGTCGACATTTTTATTTGTACAAATTAAAGTACAAATGTAAACATTAGAGCTTGTGCCATAGCTATTTCTAAGAACAATTTTGATTTTTAGTTGAACTGTTAATTTTTAATTTTTGATATTCTTTAATTAGGCTTGAGTTCATCAAATTTAATTTTCATTAAATTATTTTCACTGAGGGAAGGAATTTTACAACTTGGAATTTTTATTAAAATTTATTGATAATTTTTCTTGGCTGAGCTGGGATTTGAACCCGGGTTGATCTTTACATGTTTCAAGAAACACCACTTTCTATCGTCAGAAGATCTTTGTGTTCTACCCACTGCACCACTGCGGTGCCCGTTAGCCAACAAAGATCTTCTGACGATAGAAAGTGGTGTTTCTTGAAACATGTAAAGATCAACCCGGGTTCAAATCCCAGCTCAGCCAAGAAAAATTATCAATAAATTTTAATAAAATTTCCAAGTTGTAAAATTCCTTCCCTCAGTGAAAATAATTTAATGAAAATTAAATTTGATGAACTCAAGCCTAATTAAAGAATATCAAAAATTAAAAATTAACAGTTCAACTAAAAATCAAAATTGTTCTTAGAAATAGCTATGGCACAAGCTCTAATGTTTACATTTGTACTTTAATTTGTACAAATAAAAATGTCGACGAAAGTGGACAAAAAAACATAATAAACAAATGTATTCAGGTTTTCAAGACAAAGTCTTGACAGAAAGAATACGAAAAACAGAGGAAAAAGGAGGCAACATGTAATTTGAAATTTAAGTGATAATAACAGCAAATTTCGAACCACCAGTACTACTGGTTAAAGATTGATGTTTGACTGTTGGCTAACGGGCACCGCAGTGGTGCAGTGGGTAGAACACAAAGATCTTCTGACGATAGAAAGTGGTGTTTCTTGAAACATGTAAAGATCAACCCGGGTTCAAATCCCAGCTCAGCCAAGAAAAATTATCAATAAATTTTAATAAAAATTCCAAGTTGTAAAATTCCTTCCCTCAGTGAAAATAATTTAATGAAAATTAAATTTGATGAACTCAAGCCTAATTAAAGAATATCAAAAATTAAAAATTAACAGTTCAACTAAAAATCAAAATTGTTCTTAGAAATAGCTATGGCACAAGCTCTAATGTTTACATTTGTACTTTAATTTGTACAAATAAAAATGTCGACGAAAGTGGACAAAAAAACATAATAAACAAATGTATTCAGGTTTTCAAGACAAAGTCTTGACAGAAAGAATACGAAAAACAGAGGAAAAAGGAGGCAACATGTAATTTGAAATTTAAGTGATAATAACAGCAAATTTCGAACCACCAGTACTACTGGTTAAAGATTGATGTTTGACTGTTGGCTAACGGGCACCGCAGTGGTGCAGTGGGTAGAACACAAAGATCTTCTGACGATAGAAAGTGGTGTTTCTTGAAACATGTAAAGATCAACCCGGGTTCAAATCCCAGCTCAGCCAAGAAAAATTATCAATAAATTTTAATAAAAATTCCAAGTTGTAAAATTCCTTCCCTCAGTGAAAATAATTTAATGAAAATTAAATTTGATGAACTCAAGCCTAATTAAAGAATATCAAAAATTTAATTAATTTGATAATTGAATCAATAATTTTTTTTGTTGAAAGAAAATTAAAAAAATAATTTTGATTAAATTAACATTTAAGTTGTTTTGAAAAAAATTTTTAAATAAAATATTTATTAAATAACAAAAAAAATTTTCGTTTAAAATAAAATAATTTAAACTTGTGGAATTGTTGTTGGAAATTGTCAAAATCAATCAACACATTGTTTGAAAAGGCAAAGTTTTTTGATAATTTGTTTAATTAAAATTAAAAATATCATTTATTGAAAAAAAAATATTCAAAATTTCAAATTTTTACAATTTTTAGTAATCAATATAATCATTTTGGTAATAGGTGCAAAATCAACAAATGGGTTGCTTGATTCTATGAATTTGGAACAAAATTGGTGATTAGAGACAATTTTTAATTTTTTCTGTGCTCATAACGACCCAGAGAAATCGAAAAGGCTATTTGTGATTTAAACCCCAAGAAAGCCTCTGGTTTTGATAAGATCAGTAACCAAATTCTTTTGGAGCTGCCCAGCATAGCAAAGAAAATTATTCTTTTAATTTTTAATGCTATTTTACGCCTTGACCACTATCCTCAAAAGTGGAAGGTTTCCTTAGTTACCATGATAACTAAACCAGGAAAGGATCACACAAAAGATGAGTCATATAGGCTTATAAGCTTACTATCTACTATATCAATGCTGTTTGAGAAATTTAAATGAAGAGAGATGTATTCCACCAATTCAGATTTAAAAGAGAACATAGCACTATTGCACAAACCCGTCGAATAGTATACACCATAACAAAAGCATTTGAAGAAAGAAACTTTTGTTCTCTTCATCGATGTTTCTTAAGCTTTTGATAAAGCCTCGCATGAAGACTTATTACATAAATTGAAGCTTTACTTACCAGTAAACACACAAGCTACTTATTCGGTTGAAAGTGTATTATTAAAGAAGGTGATTATTTAAGTTCTTCAATTGACAATTGGTGTCCCTCAGGGATGCATTCTGGGCCCACTTTTATACTTAATATATACCTCGGATATGCCAACAAACAACTACACCCAAACTTCAACAATTGCTGATGATAAGGCTTTCCTAAGCTTGCACGAAAACTGTCAAGAAGCATCTCGATACTTACAGGATCATATCGAGCCCTAACCGCGAAAATAGTGTAAGCGACATAAATTTCAGTTTTCGTTTTTTTTTAACAAATGACTTTATTGGCAACACTTGCATCATCTCCTAAAATGTCATGGTCAAATAAGGTACCGTTACGATTTTATAGCAAGAACAATTATATTGTAAGCGACAAATTTCATACAAAATTTATATGAAATAAAATAAAAAAGCTCTCTCCTGTAAAATTTGATTTTTGGCGCTTACACTATTTTCGCGGTTAGGGCTCCATATATTTCAACTAGAAATATGGTTAAAACAATGGACGATAAAAGTCAATGAGCAAAAACCGTACATATAACATTCACCTAATACAATCAATAATCAAAAACTACCTCAAAATTCGCATGTAAAATATCTCGGTTTTCTCGAAATATTTTAAATGACAGCGGCCAAACTCTCTTTAGGAGAAGAGACACTGCAGCACTTACCCATTTAGATAAACGAGAACAGAACCGTGATTTGTGTCTGGCACTGGCAGGACATAAAATAAAGTACTAGGATAAGATTTGATTAATTACACAAGGGAAAAAATTTGGACTTTTTTTGTGCGGTCTGGAATTTGATTGCAAATTTTTACTAATTTGAGGTCGCTGATTTCAAATCGAATCTACATTTTCCAGTTATAAAAAAAATTCGAAACTCGGTAACAATATGTATTATCTTTAAGCCGTGCTTACATTGTTTTTAAATATGTGATCTCGTTGAGTTTTGAAGAAAAAATACAAAAATTTAGAAAAAACCCTATTTTTTTGTTCTTTAAAAATTCAGCACAACTTTTGATATTATTCACAATTTACTGAGAAAACTGAATATCGATTTCCGTACAAAAAAAAAACGTTCATGACACACACATATTTAAGGTAAGGATAACATTTTTCGATGTATCCAAAAATAGAACCCGTTGTCTACCATCTTAATCCATTGCCTAACGCATGTCTTTTTCTTATCAGGAAAATAACATCTAAACGTTTACAAGTTATGATGACTCATTGTTACTTACACTAGTGATGATAATGATAATTATTACAAAAAATTTTATAAAATTGTTCTATTTATCTATACATATAAGATTGTAACGTTACTGACTGATTCATCATCGCACAGCCTTAACTCGAACAAAGTGAATACGAATTTGGTACTTTTTTGAAATTCGAACATTTAAGGGGTGAAAATCGTAACTATGTTTGGTACTTTTTTTTACAAAACTATTTTCTCCATTCATTGATATATTCGTACTAAATTATGGGCTGCCACTTCAATACTGAAATTTTTGATACTTTAATGGGGGGAAAAATAGTAGCCAAACAAGGAAATACGTGAAATTTGATATTTTTGGTTCTACAACTGTTATTTTTTTTTATAAACTTTGGCATACAAATATATCCACAAAGGAAAAGGAGATGTTAACGAAGTAGCGGGTTAAATGCTTTATAAATTAACTATTTTTCAGAAGTTAGCTTATTAAATATCTTATATAAGCGCCGAATACAACGAATTTTTAAAACAAGCACAATAAATATACATGTACACATATCGCTCATTTACTTCAATAGTGGCATAACTCAAATTCGATGTAAACGCGGTTAAAGTTTTTGATTTGCTCTAACAACCAAGGCTGCCAGGTACTTTTTTTCGTTCTCCCCAAATTAAAAAATAAATTTCCCCAAATATCCCCCGATAAATGAAAGAATCCCCAAAATAAGCCCCTGTAAAAAATACATCATTTTTAACGGATAATTTGAATATTTATTTAAGTTTTACTTGTACCATGTTCTATCGAAAGGAAATATGTAGTTGTTTTTTTAAATATCTATATACAGTCGAACTTTCCTATAATAAATTTACATGGGACCACAAAATCACTTAATTTTTAAGAAAAATTATTATACAAAATTAATATTTTTTTCACTTTTACTAAAAAATAATGAGGATATTATAGTTTGGATTACATTCCCACGTGCAGCAGTTATCCATGTAATGCGTAATTATTATATGACAATTTTTAGTCTTTTGAATAAAAAATTATATTGCACAAATCAATTTTAAAACTATTTAAGGTGTGTGATCGCATTTCTAGGTCAAGTAATAATTGGCACATTAGTGGTCTGGAGCCATCATTTATTACTAGTTCTAAACCGATTTTTTTTTTATTTCTTTTTTAAAAACATAATGGTATGTTCATTTCGAATTATTTATAACACAGAAAAAATTATTAGTAGTTTTTTATCAATTAAGAAAATGATTTAAAAAGTATTTAAACTTAATTAATGTAATAATTGAATTGAATTATTTTTTTTGTTGAACGAAAATTAAAAATATAATTTTGATTTAATTAACATTTGAGTTGTTTTGAAATAAAATTTGAATTAAAATAATATTCAAATAACAAAAAATTATTTCGTTTAAAATAAAATAATTTAAACTTGTGAAATTGTTGTTGGAAATTGTCAAAATCAATCAACACATTGTTTGAAATGGCATAGTTTTTTGATCATTTTTTTAATTAAAATTCAAAATATAATTTGTTGAAAAAAAATATTCAATATATAAAATTTTTACAATTTTTAGTAATCAATATAATCATTTTGGTAATAGGTGCAAAATCAACAAATGGGTTGCTTGATTCTATGAATTCAGTATATAATTGGTGATTAGAGACATTTTTTAATTTTTTCTGTGAATCTAGACTAAAAACGTTTACGTCATTAAAAAATTGTCCATAAACTTAAATAAGTGATTGTTTTGCCTTGTACACACTATTTTACATTTCAATCGACTTTTCTTTACCCAATCGTCACCAAACTTCATATTAAATGTTGTTATATACAAATGAACCAATAAGCCCATTTATTGGCTTTAGAGTTCACTTTAATTTTTTTGAACACCTCTTATGCAGATGAAGTTGTTCAGGAAAATGCAAATTTTGGACTTTTTGTACATAATCGAATTATTGACAGATTAACTTCAAACTTATCAGATATTTTTTTTAATAAAAACGAAACTTTTTTTGACCGGTGCTCATTGATATCAAGTGATGTTGCAAAAAATAGCCACTTTAATGTGTATGTGACACATACTATGTCTGCATTAAACTTAGTTGTCTTTTATAGAAAAATTAAGCTCATATTTTTTATTTCCCCAAAAAATCCTCAGTTTTATTTTAAATATCCCCAATGCAAACCTCAAACCCCAAATACAATTTTCTGTCCCTTTTAGCAACAAGAAACCCCCTAATTTGGGGTCAAAACCCCTAAACTGGCAGCCCTGCTAACAACTTAGAAAAAAAATAACGGCACATTCTCTTCACACGGGAAAAGTATAAGAGAAATAAAGATGCATTTTGACTAAGTAATACATTTTATTCAACATTTGCGTCCTATTGCTATGCATGTTCTCCCCTACCCCTATCGACAAAATCAGAAGTCTCTTTAATATTTTTGGCTCACAGGATGCTTCTGTAAAATTTTATTGCTTTCCTTGCACCTACCCCCTTTATTTTTAATTTGAAAGGTGTTCAGATATGTGGTATTTAAGATTTCTATCTATGAGGGGTACTGCTCCTCCTCCGTCTACTCCGCCCATTTTTATATTAAAATTTATAGTTTACCATAGTAGTAGCTTTAACCACGTTTGAAGACTCTCCCTTTAATAGTTCTTCAGTTGAGCGATATTTAATGCATGCATCCTATGGGAAGTATTCCCCCCTTGTGATGTTCGGTGAGTGAAAAAAAATGTTTGTGAAGATGTTTGACGCAAATCAAACTCTCAACTTCGCTTCGCGATGGACAGTGGCACGCTGGTGTTTGGGCTGAAGCTCGCCGGAAATGGGGGGTTCGTGTCCATCTACTCACACATACACAATTTAATTCGTGCCAAAAACGAAAGCTGTAGATGAAAAACCGAAGCGATAGAAAACGTAAAACATTGAACAAATACGACCGCTGAATGATGATAAGAAAACTTTTCGATGTTCATGACATGACTGAACTCGAGTCTTCAGGACCAGATGTTTACGTCCTGGACAGGCAGCCCACCCCGTATGACATTTTACCGTCATCCATGGCACTACTCATTGCCTGAAAAAGAATTGTTTGGGAGTAATGCCCCAAAATCGGAACTTACCACTTCACCGTACTTTTGTTACCTTTTCAACCAAATCTGAATAAATTAAAACATTATTATTTGTTTTCTGTTATTTCAAAAAAGTGTACAATAAAAGTTTATTTACTTAATTATTCTACCTAAGTTTAATATCTATTACAGGATAAATGGTATTAGTACCTACTATATAAGAAATAAATTCATTAATACATATTTTTCTTATGGGCCGAATCCTTAATTGCTTGAAGATTCAAATTTGATATTTGTTCAATAACATTTTTTTTCTATTTACAAAAAAAATGTTTATAGTATCAAAATAGACACTTGCTTAATTTTCGCAATTAATTTTTTTTGTTTATTTGCTAATTTACATTCTTTTTATTGCTCTTTTCCTTTTTTTTTTTTTAACAAATTTGGAAAATCAAGCTTTTGAAGGTCGATTATTATTTTATATATATCATTATCAAGTTTTTTTTTTTAAAGTAATGGCAACTCAAAAAAAAATAGATATATCAATAGATTTAGAAAAAAGTTATATGGCAACTTCGTATTCAATTTATTAACTTAAAAAAAAATTAAATAAAATAAAAAAAAAGGATTAAAAAAAACAATTATAAGTGAGTGGCAACTTCGATAATTATACCTGAAAAAGTTAAATGGCAACGTTGTTAGATTAATTTAAGAATTTAAAAAAAACTCAAAAAAAAATATAAAGAATTTTAAGTGGTAACTTTGCCAATATTTTGGTTCTATTACATTTAAATTGTCGTTCGCCTACTCAAAGGGGACTTAAGTGTAACATGGTTAATTTTAGATTTATTGAACAAATTCGTTGTAATTATTCAAAATCTCAATTTTATGTTCCCATATCTCAATTTAGTGTATTTTTAATCTTAAACTTTATATTTTGAATTTGGCTTGAGTAGTTAAAATTAGTTTAATTGACCAAATTTCGTTTTTTTTTTCAACTTATTTGAATTTTACTTATGAGTTTCAATTTTGAATTAAACTTGGCATAGCTTGATTTAGCTCAACTTTTGAATTCGGTTTTTTTGAATATTAAAATTTTATTTGATATCGTACAAAAATTTATTTGTTTACGTGGCTAAATTTAGTTATAAAATTCAAATTTAGCTTTTCTTCTTTTTTTTTTTTTTTAAACTTGAATTTCTTTTATTTTCACATATTCCAATTTGAATTAAGCTTACATAGTCAAAGTCAATATTAATTATCCGAAAATTTATTTTAAAACAAATTCTTTAAGCTATTTTTCATTTATTCAAATTTGGACTACGTTTAAATCGCAAAAAAAATATTAGTTCAATTACATATATTTAATTATATATTTCCAATTTTGAGTTCAGGTTGGTTAATTAGGTTTATCTAAATTCTATTTCTACGTTCTACGTTTGCAAACTAGAAATTAGTGTGGTTAGTTTAAATCTAGTTAAAATATTCTAAATTGGTTTAAATCCTTAAATTCTACATATCTAGTTTAAAGTTTAAAATTTGTTTTAAATATTTTTTTTGGAAACCTAGTTTTTAATAGTTTAATTTATCAATTCCGTTTTAAACTTTTTATCTAGGCCACGTAGTTAAATTTAGTTTTAATTATTTTTATTCAATGTGTATTGCAAGTTTTTTTTTTCCTTTGATATAAGCTAAATATTTAAAATTTCAGTTAGAATTTAGTGTGTTTTTTCTTTCTCTCTTTTTTCCCTAATTTAAAAATTGTATTACCAAGTTTAGTTTAATTATTTATATTAGTTTTAAATATTTAATTTGCATTTTCAAATTTGAATTCCGTTTAGGGAATAAGACTTTATTTAAATTAATTAAGTTTAGCTAAGTAACTTTAGTTAAAACATTCAAATTAAAGAAAATGTTTTTTTTTTTCTTTAATCTAAGTTTTTTTCTTTTTTTAACTTCAAACATTTGAATCAGTGTTCAAACTAGTTTTAAGACTATATTTTTTTTTTTTTAAGTTTACTTAATTAAATTTGACTCTAGTTCGGTCAGTTAACCTAGATCGAATATTTGAATTGCTATTTTAAAATTGTATTTTAGATTCGTAAAGAAAAAAAAATTTTCTTTTTGGCAATATTCAAATGGTATTTTTTTGCGTTTCCAAATTTGAATTTGGTTAAAGCAGTCAAAATTGGTTTAACTAATATGTTTAAATTGAATTCAACGGGTTTCAAACTTGAATTTAGTTACGGTTATCGAAATTAGTTTGACTATTTAAATTTTTGCTCCGTTCCCTGTTTTTTCTTTTCTTTTAAACTGTATTTTTTTTTCTTTGATTTCTGATAAGTCACCTTAGTTTAGAAATTTCAAAAAAATTTATTTTAAATATTTATGTATTGAATAGCAAAATTTTAGTTTTTTTCGATTTTAAATTTTTATGATGGTATTTTCAATTCAAATTATAAAAAAAAATCAATCATTAAAATGCGCTGGACATTTAGCCCCCAAGGATGAATTTGACCCGAACAAAAAAAGGTTTACCTGTGATCTGCAGATGTTATTTACAGTTGCCGAAGTTGTCTTCTATCCAATTCTTTTGCGTGACAAATATTTGAGGTGTTTGTGTGTCATGCCGGCCCGATGTGGTCCCTGGACAGTGGCGAGTCCTGTTGCTATGACGGCGAAGCTTGGTGTTGATTCATGGAATTGTTGTTATCAGTAAAAATGGTGACGAGATGTGGCCGTTGCTATTCTTGTAGAGCTGTAAATTGCGCTGTTGTGTTTGCTGCTATTGTGGGTGCTGGTGAGGGAATTGTTATCGGATGTAGGTTGTATATCCGCTATCGGTATGCGTCGTGGTGCACTTGTAAAAGGTGGCGGTGAACAATATTACTCTGGGTGGCGAACGACTTTACACAAAATTTTTTTACGTTGGTGGTAAATGATTTGGATGAGGTATTTGTCCGTCGTCGACGGATATGAAGTTGTGGTTAGTAGGATTCTCCTCGGATCTGATCGACAAAGCTAGCACGCGACACGTGTGTTTCTTGGCGGAAATTTGGTTATGTCCCCGTCGTGTCTCGCCGCCATAATTGTCAAGTACACGAGGTGTTTATTTGGCGGTAAAAACGTGGTTCGGGTGACCTCGTGTCTTGCCGCCCACACTGTTACACGACACGTGCTACTTACCACGCAGAAACTAATTTGAGCACTCAATTATCGCTTTCCAATTTCCTTCGCCCAATCTTTTCATCACCTCCATCCGCATACCGATCTTTCCAAATGCCCCAAGTTGGGTGACTCAAATGTGGTTTAAAAAAAAACGTGATACAAAATTAGGTAGCAGGGCAGACCTAACATGTGTTTGAGAAGCTTTCGGACATCGTCTAAAAAGAAAAAAACTTAAAATGTAGTCTTCCGTTGGACTTTTATTTCATTGGGGAACTTAGGTTTTCGTATCCCATCTTTCCTTCGTTTTTATTTTTTTTTATAATTCCTCCTTTCGTGCTACTTTTGTTACCTTTTTAATCACATCCATAATGAGCCCGCTTGTTTAATAAAGTTTTCTAGTTTTTTTTTTATTAAATTAAATTTTTTAAGGAGATTTAACTGAAAACTTTATTCTGAACGCTTCGCCGCCTTTCTTTTTGATTTTTATAAACCTCACTGTTTTACTGCCACTTGTTGAATGATGCAATCCCACGCTATTTTATTTTTTTACAGCCTCCTGACATTCTTTTGCGAACAATTTTTCTTAGGAAGTGTTTTGAAACATTACTACAACCTCAGATTACCACACCAAATAAACGGTGTTCATCACCCTAGGTTTCCACTAGCCATGAAATCATGTCACGAAATAATGTTACGTTTTCAAAATCGTTTGCTTGGAAATACTGTTAAGGCATAAAAAAAATTAACTCCAGCATGATGCATTTCATGTTTGAGGCTGGTTGTCACAAAGCCAACCGTTTTCACATAGCCTGTGGAGTGAAAAGGGTTGGGGCCCCGGAGGTTTGTCGATTCCCTTATTGTTTCAAGTGCTGCGCGTGTATTACTCCTATCAGTTGTCCTTTGAGATTCTCGATTTCATACTGGCTATTACCTATTGCTCTTTTTATTCTACATTTCAGCCAGGGCCTACAAAGCTTGGCATTTATGCCCTTCGCAAATTTGCTCTGGATAAAATTCTTCCTATAAACCTCCTGACCAGGGGTATACTTTATGCTTCTACTCTTAAGATTGTAAGACTTTACGTTTCTTAAATAGGCATCATGAAGCTTCTCGCTCACTTTCTGATGTATAAGTTGCATTTGTGAGGATTTTGGTAGTACCAACATTTCTCCCTCTTCAGTAGATTGTAATTTTTTCAGAATTACATAGGCGTCAGCGTGAGTAATCATGTTGTAACCGGTTAACGAAAAATAGGGGGTAACACCTGTGGAAGAGTGAATAGTCGATCTTAGGGAACATTCAATTTTTGACAAGTTTTCGTCCCATTTAGTTTGATCCTGGTCCAAGAAACTTCTAATTGAGCTAAGTATGGTCTGGTTCACCCTCTCACTAGCGTTCGATTGTGGTGAGTATATAGGTGTCCGGATATGTTTTACACCAAATATTTGTAAAAAATCTTTAAACGCTTCAGAAGTGAATTGTTTGCCGTTGTCCGAGCGTATGTATTCTGGCACACCGAATTTGTAAAATACTTCGTCTCTCAAAAATTTTATTACCGCCTTGGTTGTAGCTTTCGACAAGGATTTTAATAAGACGAATTTTGTTTTATGATCTAGTACTATGAAAATAAATGTGTTACCGGATTTTGTTCGGGTATAAGGTCCTAAGAAGTCTATATATATTTTCTGAAATGGCCTCTGAGTCCTGACTTCGTAGCCCATGGGTGGCCGTAAAATTTGTTTTGGGTGTTTTATTTCCCTACAAGTACCGCATTCTCTTACAAAGTCCCTAATCTGCTTCACCATGGACGGCCAATAAAAAAACTCACGTATATTATATAACGTTTTCGCTATGCCTCCGTGTGAGGTGTTATCAACATGGGATTTGCAAATCAGACTGAGGGTTAATTCACTCGGCACCCATATCTTCCAACATTCGGCCTCATTATCTAGGTCGTCTCTGTTGAATTTTACTTTCTTATATACGATGCCATCCTCCACTTTCAAATCCGGTAACCGGTCCTTATTCTGCTCCACGGTATCTATTAGGGCTAAATATTCTTTATTTTTGAATGCCTCGGAGCTGAAATCAATCAACGGGCCACTATTTAAAACTACTTCCTCCATGTCTTGACGCGAGAGCATGTCGGGGACAACATTTTTAGTTCCTTTCCTGTGCTCTATGTTGAATTTAAAGCCTTGAAGCTTTAAACTCCACCGAGCAAGTCTCCCGTTTAAATCCTGCTGACGCATCAGCCACTTCAGACTGGAATGGTCCGTGATGACTGTGAAGTCCATCAACTCGATATACTGGCGAAATTTTTCTATGGCCAAAACTACTGCGAGACACTCTTTCTCCGTCGTAGAATAGTTCTTCTGGGCCTGGTTCAGTTTCTTCGAAAAATATTCGATAGGGTGTTCACCCCCCTCATCATCCTTTTGAAAAAGAACTGCCCCTATTCCTACGTTTGACGCGTCGCATTGGACATAGAATGGTTTTTCGAAATCTGGGCTGGACAGAATTGGACTGGTAACTAACCGACGCTTGAGCTCTTCAAAAGATTTTGTTGCCTCCGGGGTAAAATTGAATTTAGGAGCTTTTTTAAGGGTATCCGTTAAAGGTGCTGTAAGCGTGGAAAAATCGTTAATGAAACGGCGGTACCACCCTACTGTGCCTAAAAATCTTCGCACGTCTTTTTGGTTTTTCGGTGGACCTATATCCAAAATAGCCTTAACTTTTTCTTCATCCGGTTTCAGTTTTCCTCCGCCAACTATATATCCCAAGTATTTTAACTCGCGGTAACAAAATTTTGATTTCTGCATATTAATTGTTAGTCCAGCGTTCGTTAATTTCTGTCCAACAATACGAAGCATGTCCATATGATCTTCGAAGTTTGATGACACTACCAACAAATCGTCCAAGTAGATGAATACCCTGTCCTTTAGCTCAGATGGCACCACTTTATCCATCAACCGACAAAGCCTCTGGGCAGCGTTGCACAGTCCAAAAGGCATCATTTTGAATTGATATTGGGGACTCCCCGGAACTGTGAACGCTGTCTTTGGTCTGCTTTCCTCGTCCAGAGGGATTTGCCAGAAGGCGTCCTTGAGGTCGATTGATGAGATGAAGTGGGTATCTCCTAGCCTCGCCAGTAAACCATCTATATTGGGCAGAGGATACGCATCCTTCCTCGTAACTTTATTTAGTTCCCGGGCATCGAGACAAAGCCTGTTCTTGTTGGGCTTAATGACTAAAGTCATGCGGTTGTTCCACTCTGCTCCGGTGGCTACTTCGATTACGTCCAGCTCAATCATCCTGTCAAGTTCGGCGTAGATTAGTTTTTGTACTGCTGGACTCACGGGGTAGTGTCTCATCTTTTTGGCCGGTGCATCTCCAGTGTCTATTGTGTGTTTTTCGATTTTCGTTCTTCCCAGGCCATACAGTGTGTAACACCGAAACGATGATTTTACATTTTCTAAAATCTTTCGTTGACGTGACGTTAATTGGTGCATCTTGGACTCTTCCGAATCTGTGAGAGAAATTTCGTCGACTATATTATTTTCAAAAGAAACCTTCAAACCTATTTTTTTCCAGAAATCGTATCCTAATATAAGTTCCTGACTTAAGTTTGGTACCAGATATAACATAATTTCTACAAATTTATTCCTATATTTAATTTTTACGAAAATTTTGCCAATAATTAAATGTTGTTTCCCATCCGCTGTACGCACAGAAGATTTAAAATCAATTATTTTCGCATTCATTTGTTTAATGTTTTCTATACAATTACGGCCAAGGCAGCTTACAGAAGCTCCACTATCTAACAGGCCTTGATATTGATAATCATTAATCTCGACTGTCATATAGGGTCTAACATCGTCCTCGCTACCTATCACGGTCGATGCTATAACTTTCCTCTCTTGTTTTCTTAAGGCATATCTTTCCCTGGTTTTTCGGATTTTATTGCTAACTATGGGTACGTAATCTGTAAAAATTTCGGAACGAATTCGGTTGTAGTTTTCTAGACGCTGTTCATACGATAAGCCTGGATCTAGGCCGGGTGGCTTTGAGCTGTAATTTATTTTCAAATAATCCCTTGTACATTTAGGTTCTTCATCGTACTTAGTGTTGAGATTGGCAGTGTCTTTATCTGGTTGTGGGACTTTGTCTAGGGTTGGGTTTTTGTTTATGGTTTCGTTGGGTTGGTCTTGTTCAGTAAACATGAAACTTAAAGAATTGTCTTTTACTGGGATGGAGTTAGGTTTGAACACGCCGGCCCAGTCTTCCGCATGTTCGATTTGCTGTTTCCCGCACATCTGGGACAATGTGGGCTAGTTACGTCCTCGAACCCACATTTGTAGCAGAAGACGTTGCGTTGTACCACGGGACATTCAATAAAGGAGTGGCCAGGGGCTTTACAGTTCCAACACGTGAGCTGTTTCGCAGGCAAATTCTCCCGTTGAAGTGCCTCAACCTGTTGTGCTTGCTCATCCATCTGCTCCTGATCAAAGAAATCCACTTCATAGACACGTCTAGAATGACCTAAAGGCATACGGTTCGACGATCGCTTGGCAATATTCCTTTCTGCTCTTTTGCACTCCTCCAGTAGCTGATCCAAACTGTCAATCCTAATTGGGAAAACCAGTTGAGCCAATCCATCTTTCAGGTTGTCTTTAACCATTTTTACTAGTTCGCTCTCTAGTACGCTTACCCTCATTTGGTTTTTAAGCTTGACGATTTCGGTAATGAACGCATCGGCAGACTCATTTGGCGTTTGTCTACGCTCCATTATTTTCCTTTGAATTTCAAAGTCGCTTTCGAAATTCCGGAATTTTTTTATAATGTGATGTTTGAAAGTCTGCCAGTCGCATATCGGATGCTTCATTCTGAAAGACCAGAACCAGTTACTTGCCTCCCCCGTGACTAAGTGATGAAAACCTTTCATTAAAACTTCCCATGAACAGTTGTAATCGTGTTTCAATGCCTCTACCCTAAATACAAAATCCTCCACCGTTAACGATTTGTTTGTACCATCGTACCTTATCCCCCATTTTTCCAATTGGTTTGGAGTTATTGGTTTAAAACCATGGAACGAAGGTGAATCTCCGAAACCTGGGTATTGTTCAGCAAAATTATGAGGAATATTATCGAATACGGGTTGGGCTAAGTTGGGTTGACGCGGGCGTTGTTGTCGGAACATTTGAGGGTCATTATGTGCAAAATGTGGTGCTTGCGGTGGTCTGTTGTTATAAAAAGGAGTTTGATAGGCCCGCTGTGGGTCAGAAGGTCCATGGTTACGGAAAGTCTGGTTCTCCGAAGAAATGCCACGTTCGGAACGCAAAGACTCCCTAATCAATTGTGGTAGCATGAGTTGCATATTTTGAACCTCATTCATAATTGCAGCCTGTGCAGCTCCCACCGAAGCACTGACATAATCCCTCAGCGTCAATCCTTCCTCATTAATGACCATTTCAGGATCTACTTCCTCACCAACAGGGGCTAAATTATTTCTGCTCATGTTTCCTGAATTAAAATCACGAGTACCCTGGTTACCTGTCTGTCCGCTTATTTCCCTTGCAGTTATGCTGCTGAAGGTCGGTGTACGTATAGTACTAAAACTATCCGGTGAAGAATGGGTTCGTGGTCCAAATCCGGGTGGGAATCTAATCGACATTAACGGAGTTACCGCGTTTGTAGAAACAATGGGTGCGGCGTTTGTATTGGTAACCGATGCCGTCGTTGTGATTGGAACGTCGTCGCTATTGCTTGCCTGGTTTCTACTAGATGATCGGAGTTGTCTAGTATTCATCCTTAGCCAAAACCGCTCGCAGATAAAAACAAACTTTCAACTAAAACAATCTAGTACCGAAAGCAAAATCCTACTCAACGAATTACCCGTGGATAGACTCTACCCTTTCGTCAGGAAACCAATGGACTCCAATTAAAAAAAAATTCAATAAAAAATATTCAAATGTAGATATAATTAGAAATTAACATGTAATTTCTCAATCCCAATATCCCGAAACAAATAAAATTTAGGAAAATTTTGTTCCCTTAAATTGTAATTTATTAATAAAAACCCAAGAAAATTGTAAATTCCAAAAAAAAAGTAATAATCAATATATATGTGACAAAAGATCGTTACAAATTTATTTGCATACGAAGCGTCGATTGTCATAAGAGAAAATCCGAGTGTAAATGTAATTGTAGTTATTCTACAATCTTACAATCTTAATATCGAAAAACCGGAAAAAAATTCACAAAAGATTACTGCCGAAATTCATAAAAGAAAAATTTAAATTTAACAAGAGTTTACCAAGCAAAACTCTGTCTTCAACTTTTTCTTAATAAACGCCCGTTAAATTTAAATATATCATCGTCCATGAATACGAGATTAATCTTTAAATTTAAATATATTGCCGATGTCGAAGAGAAAAATCAAGAACAAAAAAAAATTTTTTATAAAAATAATCGTTGATTATGATCGTATATCAACATGTAAACGCCTATATATCTTATAAATTTGTTTATAAAATAAGTATCAATTATAAAAAAAATCCAAATATATGTAAAATTATTGCTATTATATAATTTCACAACCTATATATTGTAAAAGGATTAAACTGTAAGAAAATGTTATATCTTCAAATTCGAAGATATCAAAAAAAATTTCAAAAATGTAAGTGTAAAAATATCATAGAAATAATCATTGATTATTATCATCTGTCAAAAAATATTAAATTTCCAAAAACAAATTTATGGTAATAATTATTAAGATAAATGTATTTATAAATAAATTTATTTAAATAGTTATTGCATTAAAGAAAAGATACGTTTTAATGTAATAATCGAAAAACTACTTGCTAGCAGTAAATAAATTTTTAGTAATGTTAGTAGATTATAAGTCTAGTATAAGAATTCAAATGTGACCAAAAATATTGTTAATCTACTAAATATATTAGCAATTTCAACTAATTAAGGCTAATTTGTTTTCAAATATTTAATTTAGTATATACAAGATATGTTCTGGTTGAAATTTGGTAACAAACGTATAGTGGCGGAATGTGTGCGATATTTTTACTCGAGTTTAAATTTATCGAATATTTTGTCCTCAGAATTGAGAATTTAAAAACTCATACGATGTTCAAGTATGATAAAAATGTATGAAAATCAATCATGTCAAAAAAAAAATTTGTTCACGTATAGTGCGTTGTGTGTTGTCACCAACAAGTTTCCTATCATCAACCAACTGTAAACGAAAACACAAGACAAAACGACATAGAGTGAATCCCCGGGACTTTCCTCTCCTCTCATCCAAAGTGAAAACATATGATCACCTAGCTATATAGCCGCCGTATCAAGTTTTTCATTATGGATTCGATTCGATTCAATTCCTTCGACTCCCTCAGTCTCGTCTCTTATGTCGGAAGCCATTGCAACTCAGGCTTGGTGTTTACTTGACACCTTCCAGGACATAGGTCGTCAGTCATAAGGTCAGATAACCGAGATTCCAATACCTAACTTCTCCATACGATGCCGTCGCAACGCAGGAATGGTGTGTACTTAACACCTTCCGGGACAATCGTCAAAAAATATGCAAAAAAAGTTATTGGATTAAACATTTTAACCTGAAATGCTTAAAGGTGTGGAAGCCAGCAAAGATGAATTAAAACACCTTCAGGCTAAATTACTTTAATCCGAAGGGTTAAATCTCTTTCGGGCCCCACGTTGGGCGCCATTTTGTGTGATGTTCGGTGAGTGAAAAAAAATGTTTGTGAAGATGTTTGACGCAAATCAAACTCTCAACTTCGCTTCGCGATGGACAGTGGCACGCTGGTGTTTGGGCTGAAGCTCGCCGGAAATGGGGGGTTCGTGTCCATCTACTCACACATACACAATTTAATTCGTGCCAAAAACGAAAGCTGTAGATGAAAAACCGAAGCGATAGAAAACGTAAAACATTGAACAAATACGACCGCTGAATGATGATAAGAAAACTTTTCGATGTTCATGACATGACTGAACTCGAGTCTTCAGGACCAGATGTTTACGTCCTGGACAGGCAGCCCACCCCGTATGACATTTTACCGTCATCCATGGCACTACTCATTGCCTGAAAAAGAATTGTTTGGGAGTAATGCCCCAAAATCGGAACTTACCACTTCACCGTACTTTTGTTACCTTTTCAACCAAATCTGAATAAATTAAAACATTATTATTTGTTTTCTGTTATTTCAAAAAAGTGTACAATAAAAGTTTATTTACTTAATTATTCTACCTAAGTTTAATATCTATTACAGGATAAATGGTATTAGTACCTACTATATAAGAAATAAATTCATTAATACATATTTTTCTTATGGGCCGAATCCTTAATTGCTTGAAGATTCAAATTTGATATTTGTTCAATAACATTTTTTTTCTATTTACAAAAAAAATGTTTATAGTATCAAAATAGACACTTGCTTAATTTTCGCAATTAATTTTTTTTGTTTATTTGCTAATTTACATTCTTTTTATTGCTCTTTTCCTTTTTTTTTTTTTTAACAAATTTGGAAAATCAAGCTTTTGAAGGTCGATTATTATTTTATATATATCATTATCAAGTTTTTTTTTTTAAAGTAATGGCAACTCAAAAAAAAATAGATATATCAATAGATTTAGAAAAAAGTTATATGGCAACTTCGTATTCAATTTATTAACTTAAAAAAAAATTAAATAAAATAAAAAAAAAGGATTAAAAAAAACAATTATAAGTGAGTGGCAACTTCGATAATTATACCTGAAAAAGTTAAATGGCAACGTTGTTAGATTAATTTAAGAATTTAAAAAAAACTCAAAAAAAAATATAAAGAATTTTAAGTGGTAACTTTGCCAATATTTTGGTTCTATTACATTTAAATTGTCGTTCGCCTACTCAAAGGGGACTTAAGTGTAACATGGTTAATTTTAGATTTATTGAACAAATTCGTTGTAATTATTCAAAATCTCAATTTTATGTTCCCATATCTCAATTTAGTGTATTTTTAATCTTAAACTTTATATTTTGAATTTGGCTTGAGTAGTTAAAATTAGTTTAATTGACCAAATTTCGTTTTTTTTTTCAACTTATTTGAATTTTACTTATGAGTTTCAATTTTGAATTAAACTTGGCATAGCTTGATTTAGCTCAACTTTTGAATTCGGTTTTTTTGAATATTAAAATTTTATTTGATATCGTACAAAAATTTATTTGTTTACGTGGCTAAATTTAGTTATAAAATTCAAATTTAGCTTTTCTTCTTTTTTTTTTTTTTTAAACTTGAATTTCTTTTATTTTCACATATTCCAATTTGAATTAAGCTTACATAGTCAAAGTCAATATTAATTATCCGAAAATTTATTTTAAAACAAATTCTTTAAGCTATTTTTCATTTATTCAAATTTGGACTACGTTTAAATCGCAAAAAAAATATTAGTTCAATTACATATATTTAATTATATATTTCCAATTTTGAGTTCAGGTTGGTTAATTAGGTTTATCTAAATTCTATTTCTACGTTCTACGTTTGCAAACTAGAAATTAGTGTGGTTAGTTTAAATCTAGTTAAAATATTCTAAATTGGTTTAAATCCTTAAATTCTACATATCTAGTTTAAAGTTTAAAATTTGTTTTAAATATTTTTTTTGGAAACCTAGTTTTTAATAGTTTAATTTATCAATTCCGTTTTAAACTTTTTATCTAGGCCACGTAGTTGAATTTAGTTTTAATTATTTTTATTCAATGTGTATTGCAAGTTTTTTTTTTCCTTTGATATAAGCTAAATATTTAAAATTTCAGTTAGAATTTAGTGTGTTTTTTCTTTCTCTCTTTTTTCCCTAATTTAAAAATTGTATTACCAAGTTTAGTTTAATTATTTATATTAGTTTTAAATATTTAATTTGCATTTTCAAATTTGAATTCCGTTTAGGGAATAAGACTTTATTTAAATTAATTAAGTTTAGCTAAGTAACTTTAGTTAAAACATTCAAATTAAAGAAAATGTTTTTTTTTTTCTTTAATCTAAGTTTTTTTCTTTTTTTAACTTCAAACATTTGAATCAGTGTTCAAACTAGTTTTAAGACTATATTTTTTTTTTTTTAAGTTTACTTAATTAAATTTGACTCTAGTTCGGTCAGTTAACCTAGATCGAATATTTGAATTGCTATTTTAAAATTGTATTTTAGATTCGTAAAGAAAAAAAAATTTTCTTTTTGGCAATATTCAAATGGTATTTTTTTGCGTTTCCAAATTTGAATTTGGTTAAAGCAGTCAAAATTGGTTTAACTAATATGTTTAAATTGAATTCAACGGGTTTCAAACTTGAATTTAGTTACGGTTATCGAAATTAGTTTGACTATTTAAATTTTTGCTCCGTTCCCTGTTTTTTCTTTTCTTTTAAACTGTATTTTTTTTTCTTTGATTTCTGATAAGTCACCTTAGTTTAGAAATTTCAAAAAAATTTATTTTAAATATTTATGTATTGAATAGCAAAATTTTAGTTTTTTTTCGATTTTAAATTTTTATGATGGTATTTTCAATTCAAATTATAAAAAAAAATCAATCATTAAAATGCGCTGGACATTTAGCCCCCAAGGATGAATTTGACCCGAACAAAAAAAGGTTTACCTGTGATCTGCAGATGTTATTTACAGTTGCCGAAGTTGTCTTCTATCCAATTCTTTTGCGTGACAAATATTTGAGGTGTTTGTGTGTCATGCCGGCCCGATGTGGTCCCTGGACAGTGGCGAGTCCTGTTGCTATGACGGCGAAGCTTGGTGTTGATTCATGGAATTGTTGTTATCAGTAAAAATGGTGACGAGATGTGGCCGTTGCTATTCTTGTAGAGCTGTAAATTGCGCTGTTGTGTTTGCTGCTATTGTGGGTGCTGGTGAGGGAATTGTTATCGGATGTAGGTTGTATATCCGCTATCGGTATGCGTCGTGGTGCACTTGTAAAAGGTGGCGGTGAACAATATTACTCTGGGTGGCGAACGACTTTACACAAAATTTTTTTACGTTGGTGGTAAATGATTTGGATGAGGTATTTGTCCGTCGTCGACGGATATGAAGTTGTGGTTAGTAGGATTCTCCTCGGATCTGATCGACAAAGCTAGCACGCGACACGTGTGTTTCTTGGCGGAAATTTGGTTATGTCCCCGTCGTGTCTCGCCGCCATAATTGTCAAGTACACGAGGTGTTTATTTGGCGGTAAAAACGTGGTTCGGGTGACCTCGTGTCTTGCCGCCCACACTGTTACACGACACGTGCTACTTACCACGCAGAAACTAATTTGAGCACTCAATTATCGCTTTCCAATTTCCTTCGCCCAATCTTTTCATCACCTCCATCCGCATACCGATCTTTCCAAATGCCCCAAGTTGGGTGACTCAAATGTGGTTTAAAAAAAAACGTGATACAAAATTAGGTAGCAGGGCAGACCTAACATGTGTTTGAGAAGCTTTCGGACATCGTCTAAAAAGAAAAAAACTTAAAATGTAGTCTTCCGTTGGACTTTTATTTCATTGGGGAACTTAGGTTTTCGTATCCCATCTTTCCTTCGTTTTTATTTTTTTTTATAATTCCTCCTTTCGTGCTACTTTTGTTACCTTTTTAATCACATCCATAATGAGCCCGCTTGTTTAATAAAGTTTTCTAGTTTTTTTTTTATTAAATTAAATTTTTTAAGGAGATTTAACTGAAAACTTTATTCTGAACGCTTCGCCGCCTTTCTTTTTGATTTTTATAAACCTCACTGTTTTACTGCCACTTGTTGAATGATGCAATCCCACGCTATTTTATTTTTTTACAGCCTCCTGACATTCTTTTGCGAACAATTTTTCTTAGGAAGTGTTTTGAAACATTACTACAACCTCAGATTACCACACCAAATAAACGGTGTTCATCACCCTAGGTTTCCACTAGCCATGAAATCATGTCACGAAATAATGTTACGTTTTCAAAATCGTTTGCTTGGAAATACTGTTAAGGCATAAAAAAAATTAACTCCAGCATGATGCATTTCATGTTTGAGGCTGGTTGTCACACCCTGCGCCTACCCGCTTTATTTTTATTTTCAAAAGTATAGTATACCATAAGAGTGGCTTCTACAAAGTTTCAACTTTCTCACTATAACAGTTTTTAAGATATGCGATATTAAACATTGGCGTCCTATGGGGGTACCACTTCCCCCGCCGCTATTTTATTTCAATTTTGGGGCTCAAAAGATCCTACTTCCAAACTTAAACAAAATGCGTGCAGCGGAAAATATAAGTAGCCTATTTTATTTTTAGGACTCACGTGATGTTACTGTAAAAATTTCAGGAAAATCGGTTCAGTGGTTTAGGAGTCTATAAGCCAACAAACAAACAAACAGACATTTTTAATTTTTATATATATAGATATAAAGAAAAACATAGCGAACTGCTTCACTAACTCCAAAATTTCATTATTTGAGTCATGTCTCTATTGAAGTAAATAAGCGATAAGATACGGATTGTAGGACGCGGGCAAGGTTTAGTTGGTTTTTCTTTGATCTGCGGCAGTCAATCATTTCTTAACAATAATATGGTTGCTTTTTATTATCCACATTTTGTGCTGATGTATGTAAAACTTGTTTTTATATTCCCTAAGCTAATCCGGCGAAGTTGTGCTTGTATGCATGAAAGAAACGAGAGTCTCCGACGGGAATCGAACTGGCAACCCCAGCGCTGATAGACTAGCACTCTACTAGCTTGCCTACCGGGGCACTCTGGGTCCTAGACTAAGCTTTAAGTGTTGAGATCGACTCAGATACACTTTCTGATGTTGGTCCGTCCGACTGTCCGACTGTCTGGTTATTTGTTCATGTAACCTTGTGCTCACAGTTGCAATTTCGAAGATAATTTGTTGAAATTTGCTACATATCGCTCCTTTATTGCAACATAGTCGTATCTCAAAAAAAATCACACTTTGCAAAATGTACATTTATATACAGATTTAATAAAATATATTTTGCTATAACTTTGGTTCAGTTTGAGATAAAATGCTGATTTTTGTTTTACATATAAAGAAGGTATAAAGGAACACGTTTGCTTAAGTAACTTGAAATTTTTTGAGATATGACTATGCTGCAATAAAGGAGCGATATGTACGTTTCAATTGTTATAAACAGCCTCTCTTAAATCGCTTTAAAACGAACAAATCTAATTTGGATGTATTTATCTAGACAATATTAGGCACAAAGAACTCTTAGATAAATTTTAGACTCAAAACATCCCAGATCCATAATTGCCTATTAGTCCCTGATATGATGCTATCACCAAAAAAATGTCGGTATATACTGCGGTTGAGGGTATCAAATGGTCGGGCTTGACCGACTAAACTTTCTTACTTGTTTCATGTAATACCTGTTTATGATAGTACACATTCGGAGACACGTTGCCGTTTAAAAAAGCTTAACTGTGTTTGACATTGAATTTTTCTCATCAATCGAATTCATTATTTTTTATTTTTTATTGAGATACAAAGATAATAGTTTACTTCTAATATTAACAAGAGCTGAATAGTTTTCAGAATGAAAACAAACACATGCGATTTTGTTTTGCCGATTTGCCAAGTTCAATAAAAACAAAACTATAAAAAGCTTTAATAACAAATATTATTATATTAATGTTATACTTATGCATATGTATTATATAATTTTAACTCGCAATACCAATTAAAAATTCTGTTTTTAGCCACGGTTAACATTTTGAAAGTTTTCTCTACGAAAGTTTCTATAATTCATTTTTAAAATTTCATTCGTGGCTACACGTCGATATTTTTTGAAACGAAATTCTATTTTTAACATGTTTGCTTTAACGTAATGTTTCTGTTACGGGATATGCATTTTTCGGTTTCAAAGTAAAGTGAAATAGAACACACATACAGCTTTGATTATCCACGTAGACACGGTCTTTGATGTAGCCCCACAAAAAAAGGTCTAACTGCATCAAATCTCATGATCTTGGAGTCCAATTTATGTAGCCAAAACGTGAAATTACGCGTTCTCAAAACTAGTCATGCAATAAAGCCAAAATCGGTCGGTTGTGTGGCGTCTCCTACCGTCATTTTCAAATTTAACCAACAGAAGCGATATTTTCTGCAGTGCACACATTGCAATGATGCACAGTCCTGAACAAATCTGGAACGCATCCAGTTTCTTTAAATTTCTTTATTACAGTATATCGATTATGAAGACGATAATCACTCCGCAAGGCTAGAAAAGTGTCTACGTTGAAACCACTACTTTTGTTTTAAGTTTTGACTATTTTTACGCGTTCTTTGGTTGGTAAACGATCCATATTCGCAAATGGCAACTCTTTTACTAAATAAATGACACTTCTGCTGCTGCCGTATTCTGTAATTCGCTTAGCTAAAGCTAAATCTCGATCGATAAAATGCCTAAGAGAATACAAAATTGATGAAATTAAAAGCTAAAATTGCGGCGAATTAAATTTGTATGGCAATGCCAAATTTAGCAATGCAAGTTACAGTATTGCATTCGTAGCCAACAATCGCTAAATCAACTTTTTAGATTTCAAGCGATAGAGATTTAGTTTTAGCGAATTACAGAATACGGCCACAGATGACAGATATTTAAAAAGTTTAAAAATAACGTCCAACTTTAAGTTGATATTTACGAATTAAAAACATAAAAGAATTTCCAAGTAGTACAGAAAAGTGGATATATCCTTCTTCTTCTCACCAATAAACGCCTACTTACCGAATGAAAGTTATCATAGTGTTAACCTAAACTTAGTCTAGTGTTTTTTTATAACGCTATAGCGTTAGCTAAAATGCAAAAATGCCTAACTAACAAAAAATTCAAAATCGTGTTTTTGATTGGTTATTATGAATGCCATTGAACTATATTTTTTAAATTAAAATCTACGTAATAACTCATTTTTTTTAACAAAATATAATAAAATGGTTTCCGTTTAAAATTTTTTGAAGAATTCCATGGACGACTTATCACTGCATGTTTTCTGACATGCTTATAGTTTTTTGCTTCTCTTGTAAAATTATATTTTTGTTAGTTACACCTTTTTGCATTTCAGCTAACGATATTTAGGTATTCCAATTGTAAAAAAAATTAAGATTTTTTTTCGTTCTAGAGAACTTTTAAATAATTTTTTTGTAGCGAATTTGATGATAGTGAAATAACAATTTTATTTTTTAATTAGAATTGTGGTTATTTTGTTGAACTATTTATGGTTTTTAATCCAAAGTTTTGAATATTTTAATCAGGCTTAAGTTCATCAAATTTAATTTTCATTAAATTATTTTTATGAAGAAAGGAATTTTACAACATGGAAATTAATTAAAATTGTTATTGATAATCATTCATTCTTGACTGACCTGAGTTTCGAACCCAGGCGGCTGGTTACCATGACATGTTTCGATTACAACCACTTGATCTCCTCAGATGGATTTGCCGTCTTACACTCGCAGCCATCGACGACTGCTGACGTCAATAGTCAAACATCAATCCTTAAACCAAATTGTATTTTTAACCTTTGGTAGATCGAAATTTTCTTTTTTGAATGATTATCCATTTTAAATGATTTTACAAGGTCAACAAGAAAAAGAAAGACAAAATGAAAAAACAAAAAAAAAATGTATTTTGGACTTCAAGAAGAATTCTTGACACAAGTACGGAAAAAAACAGAAGTTAGGAAAAACATGTAAAATCATTTAAAATGGATAATCATTCAAAAAAGCAAATTTCGATCTACCAAAGGTTAAAATACAATTTGGTTTAAGGATTGATATTGACGTCAGCAGTCGTCGATGGCTGCGAGTGTAAGACGGCAAATCCATCCGAGGAGATCAAGTGGTTGTGATCGAAACATGTCATGGTAACCAGCCGCCTGGGTTCGAATCTCAGGTCAGTCAAGAATGAATGATTTTCAATAACAATTTTAATTAATTTCCATGTTGTAAAATTCCTTTCTTCATAAAAATAATTTAATGAAAATTAAATTTGATGGTCTTAAGCCTGATTAAAATATTCAAAAAATTTTATTTTTTTTTTTCGATTACTAAAAAAGTTTCGTTTACAACGACATGTAGTTAGTTGCGTAATTAACTACAAAGTGCAATTTGAGACAAACCGATAAAAAATTTTCTAATTTTAATTTCATCACAATATTTTTTTTTTTAAATAACAACTTTATAATTATTGCTCAGTGTGCAATTACAAATACTCAGTGTCCAATCACAAATACATTCTAACTTAGGTATACGTTTAAAAACGTTCACAAATGTTTTTTGTTGGATCTTTAGATAAGAGAGCTAAATCGTTTCGTTTGTAAACGTTTTGTGAATCAGTATAAAAACAGAAAGCCGGCAAAACATCAGCAGCAGTTAAGTGTATACAGCAGTTTGTGAACAAGCAAAAACAAAACTTATAAAATAATAGCAAAAATTTATTTCAAAACAAAAAAAAATAATTGTGTATATAAGTAAATAAATTATTTCGCAAATAAAGAAAAAGCAATTAAACTAAAGAGAATTATAAAAAACTAAGCAAACAAAAAATGAGTGCAAAAGAAAGCGAAGCAGCAGCCATGGATCACGAGGAGGAACCAGTGGTTGTGGAAGAAAATCAAACGGACGAACAACCCATTGATTGTATGAAAAAATTCGAGAAGGCCATGAAAAAGGCCCATAAAGCTCAAAAAATGCTGCAAAAAGTCATGGATGAAATGGCCCGAGAAATGCATAATAATAGTAAAAATAAAAACCAGAAAATGGGCGAAAAACGAAGACACCGCTCGCGTTCGCGTGATCTAAGAGATAGTAGTGATGACTCAAGCAGTGACACCAGTTCTAGCTCTAGTTCCAGTTCTAGTGATAGTGAGGTGCAGTTTGTTGCATGTTTTCATGGTGGTAAAGGACACGGTCATCATCATGATCATCATCCTCACCCACATCACAAGCATATTAAACATGGCCATCATCATCATGGCCGCCATGGAGGAGGTAGACATCATCATGGACGCAGAGATCGTTCTCATTCTAGAGGTCGTGATCGTAGACATTCTCGTTGTCGCTCTCGGGGCCATTCTAGAGGTCATTCACGAGGCCACTCCAGAGGACGTTCTCGTGGTCATTCTGCCACTCGTGATGGTTACCAACAAATTCCATCAATTGCTGGAGCAAGATGCGGTACTGCTAACTCAACTGGAACAATTGAAGATCGATTGCCAATGGCATTAACTTTGTAATCGTTCAATACTTGATTGTATTTAAATGTAGTGTATAATATTAAGAAAAATAGTTTTATCATAAAACCAGCTGATTTACTTAACATGTAAGTGAAAATAATACCAAAAAAAATAATTAACTGCCAGGCCCACGATGTCGACAAGAACATTTCTTTCGCATATTTATGTACATTCATATATTGAAAACAATAATAAAAAACAAAAATTTGTGTTTGTTTTCAATACAAAAAAAATTTTCTTGTCGACATCGTGTGCCTGGGCCTAAAAGTAGTTTTAGCAAAAAAAAACAATGTAATAAAAAAAATTTTAACTTAAAAGTAGTTTTAGCAAAAAAAAAAAAAAAAAAAAGAAAAAGTAATAAAAAAAATTTGAATAAAAATTTTAAAATATAAAACAAAACAAAAAGTTTTAATTCTTTAAAAATTTACGAGCTAAATCCAATTAGGATTAGTGAATTGTTGCTGTTTTCAGAAAACGGCAGTGCGAAATTCGTAAATACTTGAAAACTAAAGAAGGAATCAATTCAGCGCGAAATTTCACAAACATTGTACACTTTGGTCTGTTTTTCTGCGGTTTACTTTTATGCGAATTTGAAGTTACGGTGTTTTTAATCGATTTTTTTTGTGTTTTCATAATTATTTTGTCGTTTTAAACATTTGTAAACATTGTTCACATCATCTTCTCATAGGAATTTAAAAATTTGACAAGGTATATGCACTAGAGCAGCCTTTGCTGGCTGTCCCTTTTTTGTTTGTAGTTGTTGTATATGTATCGGGCATGTTCTAGAAATCGAAATGAAGTGAAATTTAAAACGAATGTGATATCAAGTTCAATTATTTACAAAGTGACCGTGTTTTTTCCTGGTTTTAAGAGTTGTTCTTGTAAAGCTAATTGGTACTCAAAAAATTTAATTGATAAAATTGAATATTTTTATGAACTTTTAAAGGGTCGTTTTTAAAAATTACTCGGTTTCTAATCCACTTCATTTCAATTTCTAGAACATGCCCGTATGTCTCCTAAATGATAAATTGAAAAAATAAACCGAAATTGAAGAAAAATTTCGTTAAAAATAAAAAATTTTTTAAACGTAAACAGATAAGTTTTCTGAATAAAAATTTTTGTGATTCACAACATTTTTTCAACTTTTCAAATTAGACTTACAGCCTGGCCCACGATGTCGACAAACACATTTCTATAGCATATTTATATTAAAACCAAAAACAAATTTTAGTTTTTTATTATTGTTTTTAATATAAATATGCGAAAGAAATGTTCTTGTCGACATTGTGGGTCTGGCAGTATATGTTTTTTCAAAATGCCACAGATTTTTTTTAACTTCTTTTATAAAACTGGGGGGCTACTCACTACTACTCACTAGAGCCAAGTGAGCTGTCTCTTGATGGCTTCCCAAGGAAACTAAGTCTACGTTCGTACTTTAAAAGTTTTCTATCAGAATGTCTAAGTTTATTGTGACGACGAGAGTGAAGGGTAGCATGTTCTCTTACCCTTTTCACCAATTAACTTATTTTTTGAAAGAAAACTTTAATATTTTGAACCCAGACTAAGTCGAACGCAAGGCGAATTGACTTTCAGGTGGCGTTGAAAACACAGCTGTGCTACTTTTTTTTCTTAATTAGAGAGAGGAACGTCAAAAGTTACTTGTGTTTTTGACATATCGGCCAACGAAAGAAACAAAAAATACTGTTTTTGGTGTTGTTACTTGTTGTAGTATCGACACCACCGTTTACATGAATTCGCCTTGGTCGAACGTATATAAATATTTGGAATGAGACAAAATTTGACAAAAATTACTCTCTTATTATTTATTTTTCCGAGTGAAAACTTTCTTAATTGGCTTAAATTTACACAAACAACTAGAAAAAAAACTATTAAAATAATTTCGTGGTACGTAGTTAACACAAAATTTGTATTAAGGTGACAAATAGGCCCTACTTTCAAAATTTATTTATTCCAAATTTCTTCATACTACCATTACAATCAGCAACAAAGATCCTAGAAAAGAAAAACAATGATATATGCGTGTTTAAAAAATGCCTGTATCAAGCCAAAATCCAGTAAAAACAATTAAAACTTTGTAGTGCGAGACTGTGCTCGGAAATGGATGATTCTGACGAAGATTAGGGAATGGATTCTAAACGGGACTAATCGGGCCTAGGGAAATATAACGGATTGTAGGGTATCACGGACGTTATGGTCAGTCGGTGCTTCAGAAGACCGATTCTAATTCACTACTAGTCAGGAGCATGGCACGAGCGTTGGAACGGCATGATAGGCAGAATGGTGGTGGTACTGGGATCTTACTCTTTGGATTTATGTAGATTGTGCAAGGACACATAGGAGATAGACAGTATAGCATATTCTGTAGTACTGTCCAAGGCTACAGAACAGCCGGATGAGATGGCTGGGTAGTAGGTTCATAGGCGAATTGGGAAATGTCTTGGGCTGTAGCCTCGCTAATCTGATAGAATTCATAATGGGCATGATCTAGCTGCATAACAGGCTGCTGAATACTAGGCATATGAAGAACAATTGAATTGAGTATATGTTTTATTTCTTATTCCTACGATATTAACTTCCACTATTTCTTATGCTTTTATTTTTTTCTTTTCTTCTTAATCTGCTTCTGTTACCTAAGGCGTCACAATGGACCATACTGATCTCTAAGTAAGGGTGTGAAGATTGACTTTACACTAGCCTTCCTACCTATCCTTATATTCAGAACATTGACGATTTCTTTAATTCAAAATGAATACACCAATTTGCAACTTTAAGTTTATCAAAGGGAAAAGCTGATTTCCTCTCAAATCTACAAACTATAGACTTGTGCAAGAAAACTTGACAAGTATGCTTAATTTCATTGTAAAATAAACACCTACCAGGTAAAATGAACCGTCCTTTAATTTACCGCTTACTTTTATACGGCGTAAAAAATCCTACCTTTAGCTATCGGTAAGTTGTGAAAACGGGCCCAAGTGTATAATGCATTTAATGTTTAATTTATTTTCCAAATGACATTCATTAGATAAGAACAACAACAAAGTAAACAAATAAATAAAATACGCATTTAGTTATTACCAGGGAAACCAGAAATATGCTCAAAAATTGCGTTTTATGCGCATTAAATATGCAGCAAAAACTAGAAAATATGCCCTCAAAATTGTTAAGCCTATAGTACACGGAATGTAAAAAGCCACATGCGCATGTGGTTCTGACGTAATTTTGACGTCACAACAAAGCTACAATAGCAAGTTCGTGTTGTGTGATGACAACAAAATTACGTCAGAACCACATGCGCATGTGACTTTTTACATTCCGTGTACTATAGGCTTTCATAATATGCCCTAAAAATAACAAAATTGCTCATTTAAAAACAAAATATTCAACATTTGCATTTAAAACAATACTAAAATCATAATCGGTAAAGCCCAAACACCATAGTATTAACAGACCAATTCGAAAAGAATTTAATTTGGTGTAACATATTTTTTGGGCGAATTTAATCTAACAGCCATCATAATTAGGTGGCTTACGGGAATACACTGATCAATATACTCATCAAGCATTGTGGTAGTATTAGTGAAAATGTGTTTGTATGTGGCACACCGACGATGCTGGATTGAAAATCTTATGTACACAAAGAGTCTAATTTGGAAAGAAGTTTTTATGGCGAATATATTAAATTAAAGGCCGATTCTCACCATTTACATACACTTCATTCTTGGTACAATTAAAATGTATTTACCAAATGTGATAAAATTATGTACAAAATTGCAACTTGTACTTTGCGCACAAGGTTACCATGGACAGACTACCAGGCAGACGGACGGATGGACATCGTTAAATCACTTTAAAAAGTGATTCTCAGTCGATGGGTGTACTTAAAGATTGGTTCAGATTTTTATGTATTGCACACATCGCCAAAAACGTATGTTTATAATTGGTTTTTACTTAATTTTTGCTTTAAGTAAAATTTGAAAGTTTAAAATAACATTATCTTCATTTTAGACCTAAAATTAATATGGATGGCGAAATTAAAGCAACACACACATATAGATATTTAAAGCAGAAAAGAATTTCGAAAAAAAAAATTTATTTGCTGCGAAAGCTTACAAGAGGCATGTTAAAAATCGAATATGTATTAAGGCATGCCTCAAAAAGCCAAAAAAAAAACGCTAAAACTTGAAAAATGCTGCAAAAAGGCTCTTTTAACTCAATTATGCAAAAGTATGCTCCAAACGGTAAAATATGCACTAACAAATCGATGCCAAAAATGCTCTTAAACGGAGAGATATTTCTGCCCTCATTAGTCGCACAAGGAAAAACTTGCAATTGCATATTTGTGGTTCCCCTGGTTATTACAGTTGTTTGTGGTTTGAATAAATCGTTCCCTTAAAAAAATGAATTAACACATCTGTATAAATAGTTACACAAATATTAATAATAATACCCTCTCCACCTACGGGGGTGTAGATATTAAAAGGCGTACTTGTTTTTACAGTAGACATAAAGAGACAGATTAATGATAAACAAACAAATTTAAATAAAATAGAAATTTACTAAAACATTACATGGATACAGTATCAAATGTAATAAATCTTTTTTTTTTATATAAGTGGCTGTGGAATTTGTTAATGTTATAGACAATTGATTGAAATGTTCTAAAAAAACTTGGGTAATACAAATGTAAAGGAAAATTAAAATGAAGTGCGTATGATAGTTATGTATATAATTATTACTAAGTTTTGATTAATTAAAATATGTATAATTAAATAATTGGTAAACAATTCTTAATGGAATTTTTTATTAAAGTGATAATTTTTCTTACCGTTTTTTTTTCAAATTACTTGTTATTTTAGCTGCTGATACAGGATAAAATCACAATTGTTCTTAAATAATTTACTTTAAAAAATATTTTACAGAGGTTTACAGTTCAAAAACACTTTCCAATATAACTTTAATTATTAAATAGAACTTGACAAGCATTTTTACATTTTTCTTTGAAAACATAAACTTTTTTTATTAAACTCTGAACTCTCTTTGAATTACACTTTCGAAATACTTATGAATTGGAGCATGGTACAACTACACAAGAAAGACTCGTTGGCCAATATGTTTGTCAACTGTTTACCCCTGTTAAGCCCCAATTGTCAAATTTCGTGTATATGAGCCAAAATTTGTAAATATGTGCGTTAAATTGTTTTGTTTTATATAAAGACAATTTTGACAAGTCGGTTATTTTTATAGAGCAGCATGTTTACACTCCCAAATGAGTCTACATTGTGTTAATGTACCTTGAATTGGAGTTTAAAACGCTATCGAATTATACTTCGAAAACAAGTTCGAATATTGCTTTAAATACAATTTCGATTTGTACGGAAACAGCAATAATTTTTATTCATTGTTTTACACAGTGATTTTGGGGACATTTGCTAAGTGGAATGTTTTCGAGTCAATCAGGGGTGTGCTGGAAATCGCAAACGTAAAACGCAAGAATTATAAAAGTCGTTTTTAAGTAAGATTTCTGTAATAAAAGAATTTTATGGCAAATATTAAACAAATATTTCCCTATTAAACAGGATTTTAAACAAAAAATTATAAGAATTAGGTTAAAAGTGTATTAAAAATAACTTCCAAAATCTTGCGTTTTGCGTTTGCGATTTCCAGCACACCCCTGAATGTTTCTGAGTTCTCATTTTTGGTCTGCCGAACTCGTTTGAAATTATGTTACTTTAAAATTATGTCACTAACAGACCCAGATGACTGAAAACGAGCGACTGATTTCGTCCTTGATTTCGTGATGGAGCATTTCTGTTGCTAAAACATTTCAAAATTTTCTTTCGCTTTGCAAAATAAAACTCGAAAGTTTTTGCTCATTCCTCAATCGTATACATGGCTACTAAATCTGAATGAAAAAAATATATCAATAATGCTAGGAACACAACTGGGACGAACGACGAATTTCGTCCAGCACGACGAATTATTCGGAAGAAATTCGCTGTATAAATTTTCAATTCAATTCAATTCAATAACAAAAAAAAACCAAAATGGAAATAAAATATGTTGTATAAACAAGAAATAGTGGTACCATATGAACAAAAAATACTTCACAAACAAAACATTAAGAACAACTAACTAAAATACTTTTTTATTGTAAATTATTTTTTACAATTTGTATTTAAAATGATATTCAGTTAAAAGTTTACAATTTCTAAAGTAAAAAGTAACTTTAAAACACTTACCATTTTCAAACAATATGGCTACCCGGTACTGATTTGTTCGTCGTTCGCCGGCGTTAGAATTAGAATTAAATCTATTTAAAGTTTGCAGCGTCCGGCGAATTTTCGTCGGCGCCCTGATTGTGTGCATTTTCATGTACACAAATTCGCCAAAAATTCGTCGTTCGTCCCAGTTGTGTTCCTAGCATAATACAATGTTTAGTGACTTATATATGATCCAACCAGTACTTCTAAAACAATTTCGACTTGTACTTCAAAAATAATTTCATATTGGACTTTGAAAATAATTTTGAACAGCACTCTTAAAGCACTGTTATCACTACTCCAAATACTTTTGGATTTAATTTCAAAATCTCTTTAAATATTACTTAAAAATATATTCGAAGACTGCATTGAAAAAATAACTTTCAAATTGTACTTTTTTTATTACATAATTCATTTATTTTCAAAAAATTCATTTAAATGTAAGGGCCTGAGCGCCCTTCCCATATTCCCATATTTTTATATTTCGTATTGTGAATGATTCCCATAACAAATTTGAATGAATTTCCAAACTTTAAAAATTTGGCATCGCCAATGTTTACTCCCCCGAATTTTTTTACTAAATAAATTCCCAACAAGTGATCGAGAAGGGAACATGTAAGTTTTAATTACCAAAGTTTTTCTTGGGATTCAAAAAATTAATTAACAAGGTTTCGTTTAAATGTGCTAATTTCCCATTTCATACTATTGATAAACTGAAATTTATTGTGATGAGATAAGCTATTCCTTTGAGCTTTTCACTGGTTGCTTAGGCCAGATCGTGAGGAAACTTCATCCAAAGATTTTAGAAAAACTTGTTCAACTTGTTGGTTCTATGGACAGCCTTTAATGGTCCCTTTGTTATCACTTGTAACAATATTAAAGCTCAAACAAAAACAACAACAATAAACAGTGAGTTTATGTTTTCTAAAAATCTGAATAAAAATATTCTATATTTCGTTATAAATTTTAAAATAGAATTTAACTTTGTTTACTTTCGCATAGAATTTTATACGAAACATATTTTTAAAGCCGAGTGTTTTTCATAAAAATTTTCTATGCGAACTTTTGGAATTTTTGGAATTTTATACATATATTTTTCTTAAAAAATTCCGAATAAGACTATTCAACAAAAATTTGTTTAAGGATATGATACAAATCTCTTTTTTTAATGAACAAGCCAACTTGAACTTCCAAACAAATATAAAAAGCTACCACAACAGCTGTTTTCGCAGTTGTCAAGTAAGAACAATGGTCTGAATGTGCTGCGCAATTATTGCACCCATTTCACTTTGTACCAACCAGCGGCAATTAAATTTGTATAAAACATTGCAATCGTGTGATTTCAGAATCAAAATTGTGTCATATTGGTGCATTTGTGGCAATCGTGTGATCCCAGCTTAAGGCTGGACTTAATTAAGGTTCTTTTTCCTTTTATTGAAGGAGTGTTAGGTCCCTATTATGGTTTACAACTCAACTCAGTTGAGTTGTAATTTCTTAACTTTTGTATTATGGTTTACAACTTTGCAGCATTGCGGCGAACAAAAACATAACATAAATTACAACTGATCGCAACTGGTTGTCTTAATTGAACCTTAATAGGGGCCTTAATAAAAAATAGCGACAAATACTATTCATTATTTATTTTATTTTGTATATTTTTCTTTCACAATAAAAGCACTCACAAGTTATTCACAAAAAAAGACTTCCTGCCTGTTTGTAGAACGCGAGAGCAAAAGGGACTCGTTTAACTAACATTCAAAACAACAACACATTTTGAATTTTTGTTTTTGTTTAAAATGTTAATTAAACGAGTCACTTTTGCACTCGCGTTCTACAAACAGGCAGTTCGTTTATAAAGCACTGACAAATAATGCACAATAGAAAATGTTACTCCCAAAATATTTGCGATACCGATTTGTTGGGGATGGGAATCAGGCCTGCCATATTTGCCGATTTATCGGCATTTTGCCGATTTTTTGCCTCTAAATTATCAAAGTGCCGATTTGCCGATTTTGTTTGTTGTTGGTATATTTTTAAAATTTTATTTGAAAAATGTTCAACTATGAAGAATGAAAGAACTAAATCCAAATAAAAGAAAAAAAGCCATCGGTTAAAATATATTTTTCAATCAGTAAAATATAAAGAACTTAATATTTGAGTTTGAAAATGAATAGACGCTTACAAAGCAGTAAGGGTAAGCTAAATTTATATTCACTATCAATAAAAATAGTTTGAATAAAAAATTATTCTTAAAGATTATACGATATTGAGGATGATGCAGCTATATCCGATAGCCAATCTAATATAAGGGAATGAAGTAAATTTGCAAGCTTTTTGGCAAAAATTTAGATTTAAAATTTTAGTGGCGCATTTCCAAAAAATTATTTTCCTTCCAATCTTTCGAAAATTATGAAAGAATTTGAAGTCAAGTCAACCTTAAAAGAACAAAATTTCGGTACTCCCTGAAAAATTAAAATTTGCAAGGAAATTATTTTTCTAGTTAAATAATTCGAATTGTTTTGAAACTGATTCTGAAAGTCGTGTTCGAATACTTTTTCGTTTCGATAGCAATTTTAGTTCTAATTCATTCAGTCAAACTCAAATAAATGCTCATTCATTCAGAATCGACTGAAAGAATTAGAAATAAAAAAGCTTTCGAAACGAAAAAGTATTCGATCACCACTGCCGGAATTAGCTAGTATGATTTATGCCCGTAATTTCTACAAAAATAAAGCTGGTCGTGTTCGTACCTATCAGTTAAATTTACCTATTTCAACCAACGTCTGGCCAACGTGTTTTAACCTTCAGTTTTCTTTTAAAATATGGCAGATTTAAACCATAGATTTCTATAAAAAGCTCAAATGTTGAACTCAAATATTCGTCCATAATAAAAAATTTTAGGGTAAATACAAAATATATATACATAGTATTTGTTTTTAATTAACTACAAATTATTTATAAAACATTTTTTTTGTCATTGATTATTCTGTTCCAAACATTAGTTAATGCTGAATTTTTCTGTTTTGTTATTAAAAATACGTTTTATTGTATTTAAAAGAGGTATTTTAAATATGCCGATTTTTTGCCGTTTTTTTTTAATTAAAGTGCCGATAATGCCGATTTTTTTTTTTGAAAATATGCCGATTTCTAATCGAAATCTTCTGGCACCCCTGATGGGAATATGGGCCTGTTCGGAAATGCATCACTGCGCTGCATCAGAGATTTCAAATGCTTAAATTTATATCTGTGAAGTAGATGTAGACCAAAAAATTGTCAAATACTCCACAAAAATAATAGTCACACAATAAAAAAATAATTAAATTATTTTTTATCAGCATTAAAAAAAGTTTGCTTTTCTGATGCAGCGCAGTGATGCATTTCCGAACAGGCCCTATAAGTTTGCTCCCAAATAACATATTCCTATAACATTCGCGATAGGGTTGATTATGTTAACTCATTATGTACATCTTAAATAAAACTCAATTTTAAGTCAACTTTTAAATATTAATTTAATTTTAACTTGTTTACGCATCAATCATCATTTAAAAACTAAATACCTTATATTTTTTATATAATTATATTTTATATTTATTAATTATACAAAGTAAAATTAAAAATATTTTATTTACTTTTTTTTAATTTATTTTTTCTTTTCTTTTACGTTTTTATAACTATCAAGAAAACGCTTTTTTTATTTAGAAGCTTTTAATAGTAAAAGTAAATTCTTTGGGTCGATTACGGATGGGAACCCAACTAAAGTTGTTGCCAGCAGCGAAATCTAGCAACGCCGCTCATGTTAAAATAAACAACATTTTTTTTATTTTATATTTTAACATGAGTGGCGGGCATTACCTGATTTCGCTGCTGACAACTCAACTTCAGTTCCGTTGTCATCCGTAATCGACCCATTAAATGATATTTTCAAATAAAATTTATAGATATGATATTATTAAAAAGGGTATTATTAAAACGTTTTAATATTGTAGATAAAAACGTAGCTTTTTTTAGATTACGTGATGATAAATTTTATGTTTTATTTCGGTTAATTACAAATATAAATAGATTTAACTTAAACAAATTATTAAAAATCTCATTCAAATTTAAAAACTTTAAATAATTAAAAGAAATTGTAATAAACAAAATTTTTAAAAATTAAATAAGCATCTTAAGAGTGGTATTCTTAAGTTGTTTTTATATATAAACAATTTCGAAATAAATTTTAACTAAATAAAATATTTTTTTTAATTCAATATATGAAGTTATGTTAAAACGGTAAGCAGAAAATGCATTTAGGAAGGCAGGGTAAAACAATAATTATATACTTTTTAAACATTTGGAAAAAAAAATTTTTTAGATTCAAAAATTTGTATTAAATAACAACAGAAAAGGCTTAATAAATCTTATTTTGAAAAATGGATTTTAAATTTATATAATTTAAACAAAATAAAGGAGTTTTTAGAAGAAGTTTAAATTACAATTATTATTCATCATCAAGTTTGAAGAGTTGGCCGTCGATAACCTAAAAATAAATGAAAATTCTCTCTTTGTTTAAAATTGAGAGATATTTTCTTTTAAGATAATAAGAAATATATATTAGAGGAATTATTAAAAGATCTATAAGGATGAAAACAAATTTCCCAGAATTGGCAGATATCAAAAGTAAGGTATATTTACACAAGGTAAACTCGTTGGTCCATATGTTTGTCAGCTGTTTACCTAAGTTGGAACCCAAGCGTCAAATTTCGTGTATATGAGGCAAAATTTGTACATGTGTGCGTTAAATTTTTATGCAGACAATTTTGACAAATCGGTTCCACTCGGTTTTTTTTATAGAGCAGCATGTATACACTCCCAAATAAGTCTACCTTGTGTAAATATACCTTGATCAAAAGTTAAACATCAAAAACTTTTTTATACTACCAATAGGTTAAACAATTTCTTTTAATCTATTCTTTTTTAGTGCTCTTTTTCAATTATAATAAACATTCAAAATCGCTTACCTATAACGACTAATGTCTGTCTCTTTGTCTTGTTGGTTTTGTTAATTTACTTGCTGCTGTTGGTTGTTGTTCAAATTCTTTCGTTAATGTAATTTTATTTTAATAAATACGTTCATAGAATAGTAGATATGCTTGAGCATTCAAAACTTCACTTTCACTTGCATCTGTTACACGTGAATCAGAAACATAATACCATTTACCCAATGGCATTTGCACATTGCTGGCTTCCTCGTAACCACCAGCAGCACCGGCATCATGAGACGGTGATTGAGGTGTTGAGAAAGATTCATCAGGTTCAGAGGATGAGGAGATATTTGAAGAATCTGAACTACTGCATGAATTAGAGAAATCATCACTATCATTAGCAGCTTTCATTCGTAAATCGCGTGCTTTTTCACGGGCCAATAATTCATCTAATTTCTTGCGTTGTTCGTCATCTTGATCTAATTCAGCTTTACTACCTTGTGGTATAAATTTCCAACGTTTATCGCCACCACTTAATTTGGAGCGTACCTTTACATAGGCGGTGTAATGGCCACCATACATATTGCCAGAATGTTCCACCACACCATATAAGGCGTAAAGCAGTTTCTTTTGTTTGCGATCTATGTTGGGTAGATTTTTCACCTTTGAACCACAGAAAGGAGCAATATCCAGTATCATGGGGAAATTGACGGGCCGAGTTAATTTACGAAACAAACATCGTGGGCCCAATTGAAAACGTTTTAAATGGAGTATTAAAACGGCTGGCGGACTAGAGATCAGGAACTGTTTGGTGGCATTGGTGTAAACGGTTTTAGCTTTATTATCATCACCATTGATACGTTTGGTACAGGAATCGCAACCAACTTTATTATTACCTGTCATCAATTCAACGGCTGTAAAGTTGTTCAAGCAAGATTGTACAGAACATTCCCCATCTTCGCATTGATAACGTGGAGCAATAGTGGTACTCCAGTCTGAATAACTTTGCGTGCGAACTCGTTTCGCTTTAGCTCGGGCGGCCTTTTTTTGTTCTTCCAATTTATCTTCAGTATCGTTGCTTAGATTTAATTGATCAAGATTTCGAGTGACTTGATTTGCATTGTCTTTAAAATTCAACTCGCCGTTAGTTAAAGCTGGAGCGGTGTTATTTGCTAAGTTGGAAGAGGTAGTTGTATTTAATTCATTTAGGGTTAACTGGCGTACAATATTAGCTCCTTTCTCACTGAGACCCAATGATAAAACACTGTTTGTGACTGCACTTTCTGCAGTAAAAGTATCTCCGTTGATCTCAGAATTTGATGCTGAAGGAGGAAAACTGGCACCAGCGTTGGCAGGGCTAGTGGCTATACCGGAGTCTGTTAATAGAAATTTATTATAATTTTATAATCAATCACAATTTGTTTGTTATAACCTACCATTTTCATCTTCATCTAATGAATCTTTATCCATATTTTCCGGTGAGTCACCCCTTTTCTCCACCGGACTAGTGGTCACTTGATTATTACCATTCGAATCGTTGACCGTGCTATTTTTGTTTAAACTACTTGAGGTATTTAAGGGTTTTAAACATTTTTCATTATCATCCACCAGATTATCCTCCACATCAGCATCTGATTGTTCTGCAGAAGATGAGGAGTTGGACCATGTCACATTTTGACTAACAACCTCTTCTCGAGTAGCACAACCAATCAAACCCGCTGTGGCTCCACTGTCATTCGCTGTAGCGTCACCAGCGGCACCACTATCACATCCCGTTATCTCGTTTAACAATTGTTTTTGCGCAAGTTTCGCATTTTGATGTTTGGCTGCTCTTTTGGCCTTGCGTTCTTTTTTCTGTTCTTTTTTTAGTTGAGCCTTGGTTGGCCCACCAACTGGCGATGTTGCCGGAGCCGGATGTAAAAAGAATGAATTCGCATTGTCGGGAGAAGTTTTACGTCTTATTTGTGGTGGTTGTGATTTTTCAACACTTACGGGAAGTGACATGTCTAGAAAGTATTCATGCCTCGAACTGACGTTGTAACAGTCTTGGCAAGTCAATGTCGAAACAAGAAATCCACGAAACACTTGTTCTGGACGTAAGATACGATCGGCGGCTTGATTGCCATAGATTTTACATTTTTGTTTCATATCTTCGGAAACAGAGTTTATATCTTGATCTTTGTAGCCCAGATTTTGAAGAATAACACGTTGATAACGTTTTAAATCTTCGGAACTGTTTATAAAAAGTAAGAGTTTTATTATCCAGTTATCTAGATCTTATAATTTTGCTTTCAAACTTACCGCACACTTTCCAAAAGATGTCTTAACAATTCATGAGAATCATGTTGGTCGCCGCCTAAAAATTGAGGACATTTAGCACAAAGTTTGTAGAAAAGTTTGTTGGGATTGAAAACACCACCTAGAAAACCAATTCAAAATTTTTATATAGAAATAAAAAAAGTAAAGTAAATGTTTTTTTACCTCCCGACTGTAGCTCCTCTAAAGTTTGAGCCAAGGCAACTGTCAACCCTCCCCAGGCTGATAAAGTACCCTTAATGGGTGGCAAATCTAAAACTTCGTCATCTTTAGACTTAAATGTACCGCCGGGTAGAGTAAACCTTAAATAATATAAAATTATGAATTGTTTATCAAATAATTTCTCATTTACACTTACTCTTCTCCTGCTTCAGCTGATTCTTTAAGAACATCCAATAAATAAGGAGTTTGAGCCAAACATTGCATAACAGCATTAAAAAAACAAGTATTACCCAAATTGGTTAAACCTCGAACTCTTGGCAATTGCTCAGTCTCAGCTAATTTACTTGCACCATTTGCCGGGACCGATGGCAATTGAAAATTTATGTAATTGCTATATGTTACTAAAGGTTCATTAATGCGCTTAGCCATGCCCGGTATGGGTGGTAATGGAGGCGGTGCCGGTGGAGACTTATTAGTGGACATGTTTTCCTCTGAAGCCAATAAGGGTTTCAAAGATTCGAAAGTAGTTAGGATTTTATTTTCTATATTTTCCATGGAGGCTGGGGGCGGTTTTTGTGCCAAACCCTTAACAAATTCCACACATTCTAATAGGTTTTTACGGGAGTCTGGTTTAACTTCGTTGTCACATTCGTAACACCAGATTTCAAAGGAGCGCGTGTTCATAGCCAGTGCATGGGAATCGGAATGCGGAGTCTGTATAAAGAATAGAAAAGATATATTTTTAAATATTTATTAAAATATATAAAATCATAATCATGTCAAAAAGCGATTTATTAATAATTGCCCATTTTGTAATAATTTAACTTTAAAAATTTTAAAAATATGTAGAAGGATGGAAAAATTTCCAATCGAAAAATTAAACCTTTTTAAATTTTGACTTAATACTAATAACAAGTAGGTAACATCAAATCTTAGAAAACATATGTATCTTCCTATCAAATTTTTATTTCATAAAAATAAGACATATGGGCGATTCTATTCTGACGGGTGCAACATTTAGACGCTTTAAACGTCTTTTACTAATATAAAGAAACACATTTGCAATTAAGTTATTTCTAGAAGGGGTAATATTTTGTTATATACTATTGTTATCTATTTACAAGAATTTATATGAAACGATCAAATAGCCACGAGAGAGCTTTAAAGTGCATGACGGGTGCAACCAAATCGGCCCACTTTCATAAGATCATACCACAAAAGCACAAAACTCTGTTAATTTTTAAACTTTTTTTGTATTATTCTTTTTTATTGTGAAAGATGAGATATCAGACGATGATTATAAAATTAAACATCGTAGAGAAATATAATCCAATAATAAGAAATTTGCTCTTTAAGCCATGACGGGTGCAACATGCAATATATTTTCGGTTCGCGCGAAATCTATGAATTTTAATGCTTCGAAGTGCACAACAAATTTATATTTAAGCTTACGTCTATAAAAATCATATTATTATAAAATATAGATATTTTACTTTAAATTGGCATCAAAAAAGTATCAAATAGTGTGATTTGAAAATTGATGTTAAAAGTTGTCTAGAATAGAATCGCCCATATGTATGTAGGTTACACAAAAGCAGCATATTGTGTTATCTTGACTCCAGGGAGCAAATTAGGGATGCCGTAATTTGCCATCTGAGAAAATTTAATTTAAACTGACTCCGCTTTTTTGGAAATAAATACTTTTCAGTGTCCATTATAAGCAACACATTACCCGAAAGCAGCAATCATCAAAGCCTTTCATAAATCCAAAAAATACCTATACAAAAATAATGAAATGCCCTTTCGGGGAAATAAAGCTCCGGTTTCGAGCGTTCTTTAATTAAAGGCAATAAATAGGAATGGTTTTAGTACATACTATCAGCAAATAATAGGAACGCTCCATAATAATTTTATTTATTGCACCATTCGAAAGTTCTTTAAATGGATCTTGTAAAGTTTGAATGATTTAAGTCCAAAAATTCTTTTAGGGCCATTATTACAACTTGCCAATAGTTAAAATAAATAGCTTTGCATTATAAAACCTTCATTTATTATGTTTTTATCAATTAAATATTATTATTATTGAAAATAACAGCAATAAAAAATGGAAGTTGTAATAATGCAAAGCTATTTATCGGTCCAACAAAATCTGACTTTTAACTATTGGCAAGTTGTAATAATGGCCCTTAGTCGTTAGCCTTCAGTTTTTTCGAATAGGTAGGTACCTATGTACTTTGAAAAATGGCTACTGATTCTAAAATGCTTATTGATTATATAATATCACTTATATTATTTGTAAGTACAGCAAAGTAGAGAATTTTATATACATACATATGTATACTTAATGACCCCGGGTGTATTTTTTCACCAAAACCCGTTATGTATTCTATCTTCACCCACCTTAAAATGTGTTAATGCATGTTGATTTTTCGATCTTCCACATAATTGAGTACCGCACTTCAAGCACAACCACAAAGTATTATCATATTCAAATGCACCCGGTGAATCAATAGATTCTGAAGACTCAGCAGCTGATGAGGTTGCACCCAATTTTTGACATTGAATACACTCAAATACCAAACCAGTGGTTTTTAGCAGCTTCCGCAATTTAGAAGAATCTACTGCTTTTTTTACATGATCACAGGAACGTGTTGCTGATGCATTAGCTTTTTCCTCCGACGAATCGGATGACGAATCAGATTCTTGATAATTTTTAACCATGTTTGTTGCGTTATTAGAAAAGGGCTTAAAACCCTTAATGCCCTTTTGAATATTTTATTGTTTTTATTTGGCTAACAAAAAATTATCTACAATCTGGAAGTAAAAAATAAATACATAACAAATAAGTATAATGAAACAAAAAATTAAAAAATTAGGTTACAATTATGGATGCATCAGCAATTGCACGCAGAAAAAAACGCACTTGAATATTTTACCAATTATAATCGTTTTCAAATTAATTTTCACTTTATTATTAAAAAATGAAAAAAGTGTTACAATAAATTTACAATTATGTATCTTTAGTTGGACTCAAAATGTCAGTAAAATTTTGAAAAAGAAAACATAAAAAATTTACAAAAAATTAAAATTGAGGTTAAGTTTAAATTACTGGCGGTGTTGTTGTTGCTGCATAAATTGTCTGCATTCGTGTTTTCCTGTACATGTGCACGCCTCTGAGCGAGTGTGTGTGTATGTTCATGTTGTGTGCAAAAAAACATGCATTCAACACGAACATAAAAAATATAAAACAAAACAAATTATTTACTTTTTCATTTAAATTTTCTCCAGCGATTTTTTATTGTTTAAACAAAAAGCAGTCATTGACTTCTCATTTATTTGGCTTTTTGTTTATTTTCTATAATTTGACGTTAAATGTAACTATTTTTTTCTTACAAACAATAAAACAACATTAATTCTATTTTCTTTGTTTAGTTTCGTTGCTTTTGCAATTTTTTCTTTGCTCTTGTTCTTATTTTTTTTTAAGGTTTGTTTCACGTAACGTAAGAAAAGTGAAAATCATGCTTTATTTTAAAGTTGTTCAATTACATTAACGTTTCTAATTGTTAAGCAATTTTATAAAAATTCAATTTTTATTAATTTTATTAGTTTTTTCAACGATGATAAAATTAATTTTATTATTGAAACAAAATTTTCTGTTAAACACTATTTTCCTTCGTGCTTTTCACATTTTTTGCTAAAACTTGATTACTGAAAAAATTTGGGCAGCAACGATGCACAACAGCGTTTGCCTTTAGTACAAAAATATTCAACTATGAGTGTGTATAAAACTAGGTAGCACTTGTACCACCAAATTACAGCAAATTCAAGGCGAATTCATTACTGGTCAGTGCTGCCATAACAAATAATATTTTTACTACCTACATTTTGAAAAAGTTCACCAAATGTGAAAAAATATACCAAATTAAAAATTTTGCTAATTGCGAAAAACATTTAAATTTATTTTAAGTTGCATTTTAACACGAAGGCTGTTTGCACTTCATAGTTAAATAATAATTACAAATCAAGAAAACAAAAAGAAATGTAATTCTGTTACAAGTTGTTGGCGAAATTGGAAACGGTGCATTTCGCATATCGCCAATCTTTTTTTTCTTGTTTTTAAATGTTATTTCAAACTTATAACTGTTGTTATTACTGTTTCAACTAGGGTAGCCAAATTTAAAATTCGGAAAAACAGTACATTGAACACAAAAAAAAGTACAATCAAGAAAAAAACAGTAAATTTTTTTTTGGCGACAACACAACTATTTATTTAAATTATTATATATTTAAAACTTTTGATTGAATATGCAACAATTATATAACGAAAAACACTTAAAATGTGTAACGTCAAAGGAATGATTTCCGTTTTATGGCATTTTATACGTATACGCAGTGTTGGGCAAAATACATGGTTTGAGGTATTTAAAATACAAAGTACAAAATACTTGCTGGTCATGTATTTAAAATACAAAATACTTTCAGGTTATGTATTTAAAATACAAAATACAAAATATTTACACATCTGTATGTATTTCAAATACAAAATACAAAATACTTTCACGTCATGTACCCGTATGTATTTTAAATACGAAATAAACTATTTTTATTCAAACCAAAAAATAAATTAGATAAAACTAATTAACAAAACAATTGTTTCCTTTCATAAATATCAGATTTTTGAATGTAGCATAAAACAGATTCTTGTTGAAGAAAAAATAAAACCTGCTGAAGAAAAAAATCTTTCTACAGGTCCTGATGAGCACAAACTTGTATTAAATTCTATTATACTCTTTTTATATTTGGATAGCTGTCAAGAGTAATAATGTCTTTGCTCTTGTCACTGAGGAAACTGACAAATTCCAACTCCAAATTTGATGTCCTAGATTCACCATCATCCCTATCTACGAAAACAACAAAATCATCGTCTTCTTTACTGGTGCTTCTACTTCTGATACGTTCTTTAGCGATTCTAGTTTTTGGTAGATCATAATGCAAACAATCTTCAATTAACTGAAAAATATATTTTGTAAACTATGCTTTTAAAATACAAAATACTCCCATTTTTATGTATTTAAAATACAAAATACAAACTACTTCTATTTATTGTATGTATTTAAAATACAAAATACAAAATACTTGCTGGACACGTATTTAAAATACAAAATACTTGCACGTCATGTATTTAAAATACAAATACAAAATACATGTATTTCAAATACTGCCCAGCCCTGCGTATACGAAATTACTCAATTTGCGTTAAAAAAAACATTAAAACGAAGTATTTGGCCTAAATGTTTTTTTTTTTTTAATTTGAAGACAGCAAAACCATAACATTCCTGTAAGCCATTTAGAAAGGAGAAAAGCCTAACTTAGCTTAAATCAACTAACTTATTGATTGTGTAAGTAGGAATTTCTTTAAGCATATTGGTAGTTAAAGCAATTTTCACCACACACATTGTTGCACAAATCATATAGAATTTGAGAAAATGTATGTGTCCTAAGTTAATTTTCCAATTTCAAAAAATTTTTAAACTATTTACGGACAATTTTACCAAGTTCAGCTATAATCTATAAAATCCAAAAAACATAGTTTGGTGTATTTTTATTTAACAAAATCTGAAAATATTAAAATAGTAAAAAACATGTTTCAATAAAATTTATACGCTGAAGATTTTCAATAAAATTGTTGTAAAAATTAACGTAGCTTTTCTTTATTTCAAAAGTAGTTTAGGTAGAGAAAAGTAGTCCTGAAAGGAATTAGGTGTTTTTATAAATTTTGAGCCCGGAGAAGTTTTTCAATTTGTTCGTTTTCAATTTCACGTGATTTCGATTTCCAGAATTTGCCCGAATATTAAAAAAAAATTGTAGGAATTAAAGATAATTGTGTTGGAATAAGTATTTATTGAGTATTTAAAAATTATAATATTTTTAACAAAATTTCGATTATGTTTTTGTCTTTGTCTTTCTCAGGTGTTTAAAAGAAAATACTATTGGAAGAGGTAGCCATAAAATCATGTGTCTTTAAAATAATAACATGAAAATATACAACTGCTGCGAGTCACCCATTATAGTTAAGATTTCTACTGCGTATTTATGAGAAAACACTGACCACAGCGTAAAAAGTCTTACTATTTTAGAGCTTTTTTGTTTGGAACACAACATTTTTTTTAAGCTATGTACTGTTAAATATTAGGATATTTTCAAAATATGACTTAAACAGGGGTTTTCTTAATATCTTGGTTTTTTGTAGACTGGACAAAAAAACAGTACAAAAAACAGTACAAAGTGGTAAAAAAGAGTACAAAGTGTAAAAACAGTACAAAGTGTAAAAAACAGTACATTTGCGTACTGTTTTGGACATTATGCATAAAACAGTACAATTGCAAAAAATCAGTACATGTACTGTTAAAAACAGTACGTATGGCAACCCTAGTTTCAACATTGTTCTCAAGGCCCATCTATCAGGTCTGCTTACTTGTACAAAAACAAAAAACGATTCTTTTTAGTTGTCAAAAATTTACTACCCCATATAAAAAGCAAAAGGAAAAACGTGTATGTGTGGCATACCATTAACGTAAACAAACGTAAACATGCACATGTAAGCAAAATGTAAACAACTTTTGACAACTAAAAAGAACATAAACAACGATCATCAGGCTTCTTGCGCAGACCTTTTCAATGGGCCTTGGTACATTCAATAGGGTAAAATTATATGAATGCCAGTCAAAGGTTTTTTTATAAATAAAATAAAATGCCAAATAATTGTCTTAAAAAACTTTTCATATTAATTTGAATGTGTATTCTAAGTCAGATTTCAATTTATAAAGCTTCCATACCGTAATAGTATAATTCCATCAACATTTCTCAAGAATACAAACATTAAATAAATGTATGTATGTATGTGCATACCAGCAAGTTATAAAAATTAATATTGACTATGGAATGGAAATACCTTAACATATTAAATTGGACTTGGTGTTATTTACCACCCATGATGGTGTTGGTACTGTTCAATCCATTGATACAAACAGCACCAAATCCAACAACAAAAGGTCTGCTATTTCTCAAAAATAATACAAGGCTTACAACAATTTTCTCTTTTCTCTTCAAAATTATTTATACAAATTATACAAGTAACAACAGAAGGCGCATCTGCATGTTTAAATAAAAATATATTTAAATTTCCTGAGGCTGATTAACAAAGTTGGTCGAAATATTTGACTATCATATTACCATAACTTCTTCTAGTTCCATACTATAATTATAAGATAACTAATACTTATGGCAATTCACACATCGATAGAGGAAAAATTCTTATTCCAACAGTAAAAAACCTATGTTGAGATGTAAATTGGTGTAGTTTTCTCTCCCCTACAGAGCTATTGTTACATTTTTTAAATAACTATATTAAAGCTGAATGCGGCACGTGTTAGAATTACATATCGATTTTAAATTTTTTCAGAATCATTTTCTTGCTATATTTTACCATTTAAATGGTACTGCATTAAAAAAGGTTTAAGGTCAAATAAGGAACAGTCTCATATGCATTCAGGATCTACTTTATAGTAGGAGTCGGAGTTAGAGTCGGATTCGTACTTAAACATTTTAGCGGATGGAGTCGGAGCTATCACTTTTTCTTGACGACTCCACAGACCTCCTTAAAACAAAAAAAAAAAACTGCGCTCAATTAAAAAAAAATTTTTAAATCTACTTCGATTAAAAAAGTTACCAAAATGAATAAAAAATTCATATATCAATATTGAAAAATACCAATTTTTGTTAGAAATAACCAAAAACCGGCAGATCTGCCCTGCTGATAACATTTTTTAAATTTAACACACAGACGAAGCAACATTTATCGAAACATGGACATGTTTCACTAAGTGCCGGTTCACACAAGTCAAGTCAAGACTTGACGAGTCAAACTTGACTTGTGTGAACCGGCACTAAATGTTTCTACCTGTGTAGTGATGTTTCTGGTTGAAATTCATGTTAACTTTTGGTTTCTGAAATATCAAAATTTATTGATATTTTATGTTTTAAAACCTATTTTTTCATCGTGTGTGGTGATGTTGACTGTTTTTTCTTTCTTATTTTGTTGAGAGCAGTTGTTGAGTGAGGTGCTTCTGCAACTCTCGGAGAAAAAAGATGAAGAATGAAATCCCGAAATGGCAACAATTGCAAATTATTAGAAAACAATTATAATTGAATATCAAAATTTCCCAAATTTGTGGGACATAAAATGTGATACATAGTTATAAAAAAAGCATTGCATTTACATGATATGATTTTTTCATTCTATACAATTTTAAGTAACCGCAATAACCCTTTAGAACTGATCTCGAAGCCAACATTGAACAACATAACGTCCGTAATCAACTTTCATAAAAAACCTATATATATTTATATATATTTAAACGGAACGGAATGTACATATATATACATATATACCAGAGTGTACTAATAAAGTAACCTTACATGCGCAGCTGTTTGCAGTGATTTTCTTCGTGGTGTGACATTTGGTGTCTTTTTTTTTTGTTTATTTACGTTTTTAATAAGGCAGTTTGACATTTGCCGTCTTAATTTTAGCAACAAAATGCCTGTTGTTTTTTCTATTGTTGTATTGTTGTAGTACTGAGATCACTTTATTAATAAATTTTGGTATGTTCCATACTAAGTTATTAACCAATATTTATAAAAATTGAATTTGTTATTTCTGGCCATAAAAAGATAAGACCAAATTGTGGTGGACTTTAAATTGTTCGTATGGTAAATTATGAACCGATCTTCACAAAACTCAGCGGAGTAATTTCTAGTCTTATCAAACTGTAACAGACTAAATATTATTAGAGTTGCCTTTGGTAAATTATGTACTGATGATTACGAAATTTAGAATTATGATTTCTAATCATAGAAACTAATTGCAGCAAAATTAAATTAAAATGCATTTTTTTAACATTTATGTAGGTAAGTTTTTGTAACAAAATAATCAATTTACGAGATGAAAAAAAATTATTAATGTATGTATCTTTAAAAACTCATATTTTAATTAAAAGAATTTATTATCCTTAAGAATACCAATTGCCTGAAAAATAAACATTTAAAAATAATAAAATATTCCTTTTATTTGTAACACAACTTTAATGCTTTTAAACATTGCTTCTCTTAAAATTATTATTTATTAACATAATAAAATTAAAATTTGTATTAATTAATTTTTTTCCATATTCTATTTTTAACAATTTACAGAATGTACTTTTTTATCATATTTTTAAACTTTTATCCGCTTAAGTCATCGTGGTACCACGATAGACCCAAATTGTATTACATATCGAGCCTTTGGCGCAATACCGTAGTAATTCAAAAAATCGTGAACTGAGAAAAATGCATTTGAAGTTTTCAGCCATATTTTTGATAGCATTTTTGTTTACTAAAGTTATGTTTTTACAAGTTTGTAAATAAAGAGGAATGTTTTGTAATTAAAAAAAAGGTGAACATTTATTAATAATATTAAATTTTATATTAATATCAATATGGTTGGAAATAGCTAGAGGCAATAAAGACATTTTTAGCTGTAAAATCTGAACAGTTAGAGATGGCATCATAATCTTTTTTTCTTTAGATAGATATTTCCCCAAAGATCATTTCTGCATACCCAGCTCAAAAAATTCAAATTTTGAGTTACTACGATATTGTACCAAAGGCTCGATATTATCTAGCGCTTAAAATTACGTTGCATTGTCCTATGTATAAGAAAATATAACCAGTTTAAATTCTTTATAAAATAGTTCATACAACAACCATTTGTGTACACTTTTGAAAAGTAAATTTGGCATTACTAAACTTAACTAAAGCTTGGCAATACTGTTAGTTAGTGCACGCGAATTCTTGCTGTGATTGGTGTCGCTTTTTGTTTTTTGATAAATAAAATATTGGTGATTTTTCCAAATTTGTAGAATTAAGCATAATGGATGGTGTAAGCAAACTAATATAAAACAGTCCATAAACTTATGGCCTGTTTCCATACTACAAGTACGTATAATTTTATCTATTGATGCGTTGATATCATCATTTTGTATATTATGTGCGGTTTTACATACAGGTGATTGAAGTTTTAGTAAAATATATGTACATACATATGTATATGAAAATTTTATTTATTTTATTAATTGAGTGCTTTCCATATGTATATATGTATGTATGTATTTTGTTACACGTTCAATCATTTGTGTTATGGAAACCACACATTATTATTTTTTTTTTAAATATTGTTTTTAGCCAATAAAATATTTTATTATGGATTCTAGCCAGGGCTGAAAAAGTTAGTACATACAAATATACATACTTATAACCTATAAATAGACTAAAAACTAAAAATTACTACCAGTTTAACTCGCTTCTTACATAGTTACATATAATTTATCTGTTTTAACATTTTCCAAATACTGTTTCAGAAATTCCATACTGCTTAGTTTTCTCTTAGTTTTATGTACACACCTGCACATACATACATACAATGGATATACGGAAGTGATTTTGGGGTGAATGTAAAAAATATGAAAATCTGCGAATTCTGGGAGGTTTTTCTTTTTTTTTTAATTTTTAACTTTAAACCACACATTTTACCTTTATAATCCATAATTGGAAAAAAAATTTTTTTTGGATGGTTTAATAATGAACAAACTGTTATTCGTTCGTGAAATACCGTACGTGACAGATTTTTCTTTTATAGTACCTATTTACAAGGCATGAAATATATTTTTTGTAAATATATGTATGTAAAAACTTAAAACAAACAAGTTATAGTCGCTCAAACCTGACCATATGACACCCTACACTATAATATTAAAAACAATTTTTGAGAGTATATGAGATTTGTGTGCCCCTAGCCGATTTAAGGAAGGGGGTTTAAGCTTAAAAAATTTTGATCATAAAAATTAAAAAAAAAAAATTATGATCACTTTTTTTTTGCAGCAAATATCGTGCTTTGAACTTTTATTTTGAAAAACCTAAGACTGGCCAAATAAAAATGACAAACACAAATGTTGTTTTTGCACCACGTACATACGTGACATTAGAATAGCATCCAAAACAAACCAAAAAGTATACCGCTAATCGAACTAGATATTTGGTCTTTCCTCATGGATATTGTTCATTGTTGTTGTAATGCTGGGTACACACAATGCAATGCATTTACGCAATCTAGCAAATAAAATTCATTTTCATTCATTCCAGATTGCATCAACGTCAAAACGCTTTGATATTTTGAGGTTGCATTGAAACAGATTGCATGTAGATTGCACTGTCTGTACCCAGCAAAACACTAATTTAAAAGCATAATTCCAAGGTTGCCAGTATCTGTATTTAATCGGAAGAACATTGAAAATTGTTAATTGAAGTTACTAAAAATTAAACAAAGAAAAAGTCAGTTTAAACTTTTATTTTTTGCTTTTTAAAAATTGTAGTAAGCTATAAATAAGTACGTCTGCATAGTAAAATGTTGGTGTTTTATTTCTTTTTACCATATTTGAAAAAAAGTTTCAAGCATTTTAATTGTTCGGATCGTGGTTGACATTCTCATGGAAATCCACATATATAATATATACATACATACATATATTTTATTTAAGTTAAATTTTGTATGCGTGTGTGTTAATTGGTTCTTTGCAATTAAATTAACTGCTTAACGGGAAACAGAAGTATTTAAGAAATTTTCGGACAGATTTTTTTTTGCAGGTCTTATGATGTTTTCTTTTCTAAAAAATAATAATGCATTATATTTGTGTAATAAATGCAAAGTTTATACTAATAAGCGATATTCACCACGGTTGTAGCGATTTTAAGCATTAAATTTTCTTTGAATTCCAATAAGCATTAACAACACTGATTTTCAATAACTAGTGCCAATTCACACACGTCAAGTCCTGAGTTTTTAGGAGGAGGGGAAAAGAAATGGCATTATCTTTACCCTTCACTCCTTAAAGCCTTAGACTTGACGAGACAAACTTGAAGTGTGTGAACCGGTACTTAAAGTCAGCTGTTGTTAAAAATTATAAGCAAAAAAAAAACAATTATTAAATAAAAGTAAAACAAACGAAAACAGAATACAACACAAACTGTACGCAAAAAAAAGAAGACAATTAATAAGAAAAATACTTGCTTACATAAAAATTACTTAACGCAGATGCAAAAAAGGGTATTATCTCACACTCAATTAGAAGTGGGGTAGAAATGGAACAAATTTGCCATTTATTTTTGCAACATATGTATTTAGAAAGGTAAACGACAACTTCTTACACTTTGTATATTTTTTTTAGAATAGAACAAAAACCCGCGAGAATTATAGCATACATGGAACATTATTGTCGGAAAAGAAAACACTATTAGTCGCTTCCAATACACCCGGCGTATAAAAGTAAAGTAAAAATTTGGATAACTGTTGGTGAATCAACAGCAGTTTATTTAAAAAGAAATTCTGGCATAAGAGGAGCCTAGACCTTGATGTCGAATTAAAAAGCCACCAAAGGAAAAATAAAGCAACGGCCAAGCCATGAACAATGATATGCGATATGATGAGATCGGCCTTAAAATGGCAGCGCTATATATAAGAAATAAAAAGGGCTGTATTTAGGGGCGTGGCAAAAAACATTTTCCTGTTTTAGAATCTTCAGTGACATATCTTTCATTCTAATGGTTGACTGGCACAACTTTTTTCCACTCACCTTAATGTACACACCTTAAAAATGCTAACCAGCTACGAAAAAAACATAATTTTGGATGTGGGATAAATATGTCGAACTAAATATGCTTCGACGCAACATCTTACGTCTTAACATATTTGAAATACATTTTTCGTATACGGGACATTTTTCAAAATAGGTTTTAATATTTATAACAAATTTATAAAAAAAAGTACATTTTCGTGTTTGTGACATATTAAAAATATTCTTGCTAATTCCACGGCATTCAAGTTCCCTGAAACCTCCGCCTGAAATACAATACAGTCGTCAGGAAGCCAATATGACCTTTTTATGCCTCGATCCTCAATGTAGACCGTCGCAACCGTGCCCTTCATCTTTGAGCCATTAGTAATATTAGCCCTGGAAAACGCCCAAAATCTAACCTAATTCTCATATAATCAGCCAATCCGGGCGTGCCAGGCAATTATCAAATATAAAAAACAATATGTTTTAAAGACAGCGTTATACCTAAGTGAAAAGTGAAATGTGTCATAGAAAGCAATTTGTTATTTTAACATGTGATAAGCAAAACTGCTCTGGGCGGGGAAGCAGCTTGTGCGTCATTTTCATTATTTTTTTAAGGGAATTCAGGTCGTCCTTGCTTGACTAACTTTCGTGCGTTTTATTTCGCATTGGCTAATGGCTTGGCGTCGTATAGGCGTACCGAGTAACAATTTTGTGGGTTTCCACATTTGCAATTGTTTTGAACCCTACTTCTCAACCTTTTATCTAGTGGTGAACTAAGTAAAGCTCGGATTTTACTTGGAGGATTAACATATATGTATTTATAACTTAGACGAGTTACTGTTGGAGTACCATTTAAAACTCAAATTGATGACTGGTGGGTACCATATTATGTACTCAGGTTTCAGTCGACCAATGACTTTACAGGATTCTGCAATAAGAAACAACACCCTGGCAGTTTGGAGCAGGAAAGATCAGCTAGACTTGGACTTTGATTTTATTTATTATTTATTTTTGAATAAAAGTAAATTGCAGTAAATACCGATGCTTCTTAGTATTTCTTTTACGAATTATATCGTAAGCGACATTTATTTGTGATCCGTTGCTAAAAACAAATCATTATTTTTTGAGTTCATAAATGTTTTAAATTAAATAAAATTAACATGTTTCTCGTGTATATTGACATTATTTAGACTAATTTGTCGTATATACAATACAACTTGGTTATGCACTCAACAAATCTGCACCCTGAGGTTAGACATCAAAATAGCCTAAATTAAACTTTTATACTCAATTTATAGCAAAATAATAAACGCATGCACGTGACTACACTGCACCACCATAATCCATTGCCACAAAATACGTCTTCATGTACTTATTTGTGGCAAGCACATTGAACAAAGATCTACATATATAAAAAGAGATGCTTGAAAAGTAAAAAAAAAATATAATATAAATAAGCTAAAGTTACTTAAGCCTTGTGGATCGAATTTTTATGAATTGAGTCTGTCTATAACTGACAAATCCATAAGTAAAACTATATAATTTTTCAAAGGAACTGCCAAGGCAACAGCCACAACAATCGCAGAGCATAAGTAAAGCGAGAGTCATCTACTCCACTGCACACAGCTGCCTTAAAAATTATTTTATGCAACTCAAAGTTCTGCTGCTGTTGCTGTGTGTATGTCTGTCCGTATTTTTGCAGGGGTATGGATGATTTGGAGGCTCCATTAGTTTAACATGTGCAACACTGTAATTTGCCGGCTTGCTAGAAAGAACAATAAAAAAGATGAAATAAAAAAAATGTAAGTTGTATACACATTCGAAGTAAAAAAAGGCCTATATGTTTAAATGTCTGTCCTCCCATTTGCTACACACGTAGGCGCACTCATTGTCAGTTCCAGGAATATCCATGTATGCATCCAAAACATTCGCATACAATTCGTTCTATACTATTCTCCTCGCTGTCTACGCTTTGGTGTTGTTGTTTTTTTTAAGCGTCAGGGACTCTGAAAGAAAAAGGTGCCCACACTATAGAATAACACATTTTAAAGAAATTTATGTCTGATGAGATTTTTTTCGTCCTTTAGCCTTTAATTCGCGATAGAATTTAATTCAAATATGGAAATCTTCATACAAAATAGTGGTTATTAGGCATATAACTAAATTTTACGAAAAATTTGGCATACCACTAGATGGTGGCATTGGGTTCAAAAATGTTCCGCACCAAACATAAATTTTTAATATTTTTATTTTAAAACATACACACAAAGAAAAAAACATGGTTGTGGTAAACATATTCTAAGAGCAATGATGAGATTCATGATTGTAGTCACCATAGTACGATTATCATTGAATCATATTACGACCAAATATATTCGTAATATTACATCATAATATTTTTCCCTTAATCATATGCTTATCCTGTTAATCATAATAAGTTAAGAAGTAATCATATTATTGTCATGTTAATCATAATAAGTTAAGAAGTTATTATATTATTATCATGTTAATCATACATAAGTTGTTTTACAAATGGCGCAAACATAATAGAGTAAACATATTTTGTTTGCTTCTTAAGCATACTATGACTACACGTATAGAAATATATCACGTTATGACTATTAAATATCTTGAGATGGTTGTGAGTAATATAATATTGCAGTAACTATAATATTGCTTATATTTAATAAAAATAAAAATTTTTGTGTACGACAACAATATAATGTTACAATAAACATAGTGTAGTTGCCCTGACCATGCGCAACCAGTTTTCTCTGCGTGTATGTACATGTTTTCAATTGTTATGTATGAAATAAGTTTTAAATTTAAAGTATGTGATGATTTACACGATCAGCGTTACCGTTCAAAATTTTCAAAAAGGCGCACAAAAAGGGGATTTTTAAAACAAAAGGGTCACACAAAGGGGAATTCTGAGAAAAAACAGGGAAATTAAAAAAAAACAAGTAAGAGTGCTATATTCGGCTATGCCGAATCTTAAATACCCTTCACCATGGTGAGATAAGAACAAGAAGTTTTTAAAAAGAATACCTATGACAAAATCAAAAAATGTATGTATATAACTAAGTCCGTTTCCTCTTTTGACAAAGTTGATGTTTAAAATTCGTTATATAAGTTTTAATTATGTATATTTAATCTTAAAATCGTGTATAAAAAAATTTAATAAAATAAAAAAAAATTTATTTTGGAGACTTGAACTCGCAATCTTACGAGCCTTAAGCGAGAACTTAGACAACTCAACTACGAACGGTTTTATTGAAGAAGCGTTAAATTAAAATATATTGAGAGTATTTTATGAACATACATACATGTGTATGCGTAAAAAACACATTAAAATCCACCACTTGTGGTAAAGATTATAAAAAAAAAAACAAAAAAAAAACCGCAACCAAGAGAAATGCAAGAAGAGATCAACGTAGCAACAGCTTATTATACGAAACACAATAACAACAATTACTACAGCAATAAAAGATAAAAATAAAATGCAACAACAACAATTACGAAAGCAATGCCTTTATACATAAATAACTTTTGCTCATTCATACATACTTATGTGCATACATATGTATGGCTTTGCAATAGCTAGGTTAACCTACTAGTTAGTATGGATTTATTTAAATTACATATGTACAACTTTTTATGTACATACGTAGGTACGTATATGCTTGCCGAAATGAAATAAAACACTGTGTCATTGCCAATAAAATTAAAATATCGAAAAGCTTTATACCTAAGTAATTTTAAAATCGTTTTTAGGACATAAACAAATTGAATAAAAAATAAAAAACAAATAGGTATACAATATGATTTTTGTTTTACATGTATGTAAGTTAAGCGAACGATTAATATTTACATTGTCAAAAAAATCAAAAACTGCTGAATTATTTTAAAATCGTTTATAGAATATAAAAAAAGTTAAAAAAATTTTTTTTGAAAAGGTGGATGCCGGATTTGAACCCCAGCAGCTACTAACAACGCTGCTTTCAGCAACCGCCCAGACAACTCAGCCATTAACGCTTATGCAAATGAAGAATTAAAGTAGAATATATTCCGTCACTTTGTTTGTTTAATATGTAGGTATGTACGTATTTTTCAATTTAAGCGACCAATCATGTACAAACATGTGTGTGTTTGATATGCCTAACATTCAACACGTTCGAATAAAAGTACAAACAAAAAAACAAAAACCACAAGAGATTTTTTTTTGGAAATATTAGAGGTAGTCATGGTTGTTTGCTCATAACTCAGCCATTTTTTAACCGATTTGACAGATTTATATACCGACGTGTTTAAGAAGGAATTTACCATTTACTTGTGTTATAAAGCTTGGACTCGGGGAAATCTATGGTTCCCGAAAGTGGGTATTTAAAAAAAAAATTAATTTTGGTCATAACTTTTTTGTATCTGAACCGATTTACCCGAGTTTTTTATAAAATATGTTCTACTTAAAATTTCCGATATTTTGATATATAAGTCATATCCATAGGACATATGGCAGCCGTAAAATTTAGGTTTTTATACAATTTTTAATTTTTTTTTGTACGGGAGGTACCACGCCCACTTCTCCAATCCCGCCCACATTTTGTAGGATGGTGTGTATTGGCTACCTAAATGTGTGTACCTAATTTGGAAACTTTGGCTTTTGCCGTTCCCCAGATATACAGCAAAAAGTAATAAAATTACAACAACCACAAGGGATTTTTGGAAAATATTAGAGGTAGTCGTGGTTTTTTGCTCATAACTCAGCCATTTATGGATCGATCTTGCTGAATTTCAATAGCAACCGATGGTAGACTATATGTGACACAAATGTAAAACAACCTAGCCGCTATCATGTCTGGAGTCTCCGGAAAACACATATCAAGCGTAAGACGGACAGACGGACAGACGGACGGATATCGTTAAATCAACTTCTCTCCCCATAAGGACCCAGAATATATATACTTTATAGGGTCTAAGATCAATATTGTAGAAATTACAAACGGAATGACAAACTTATTAATACCCTTTTCCACCTGAGGTGAAGGGTATAATAACAAACATACATACATATATATTTATTAAATTATTTTCATCGAAAACTTAAACATACAATATATCGTGAAATTGTTGCATAAAATTTTTATTTCAATTATTTATACAAAAACAGTTACTAATTACTTGTAAATAGAACGAGCTTAAAATAGTGTAATAACCAGTGAAACAAGAAATATGCTCTAAAAACACGTTTTATGCGCATTAAATATGCAGTAAGAACTTGAAAATATGCGCTGAAAATTGTTAAAAATTTTCTAAATTTTACCCTATTTGGAAACGATCGGCTCACAAAACCAAAAATTTAAATTTCATATAAGAGTTATTTGTGCCGAATATTATTTAAATATTAACATCCATATGAGATTTTTTGTCTTAAAGGGATTTTAGGGACGGCCGCTAAATTGTTTATTAGTATTAGCATTTAAAGCTATTTATGTTAAATGAATTGAAAAGATTTCAATTTGCAGTAAAATATTTTTGGGGCGAATTTAATCTAAGTACCAACATAATAAGATAATTAGATCGTTTACGGCCACAAAGAGTCTAATTTGGAAAGAAATTTTTATGGGGAATATGTAAAATTATAAGCCGATTCTCGCTATTTACAAAGAATTCGTCCTTAGTGAAATTAAAATGAATTTACCAAATTTGATCAAATTATATACAAGATTGCAACTTGTACTTTGCGCACAAGGTTAACATGGACAGACAACCACCCAGACGGACGGATAGACATCGTTAGATCACTTTAAAAAGTGATTCTGAGTTGATCGGAATACCTAAAGATTGGTCCAGATTTCTATGTATTGCAAACATTGTCAAAAACGCATGTACACAATTGTTCTTCCCTTAATTTTTGCTTATTCAGATATAAAATTTTAAAGTTAAAAATGTAAATTATCTTTAATGACAACCTGCTTTGTCTTACAATGTTCGAGTAAAAATTAAATATAGATGGCGAAATTGAAGAAACACGTCGGGTATACAGATAGATATTTAAAATCGAAAAGCCAGAATTTCGCAAAAAAAATTTAAAATTTAACATGTATCAAAATATGGCTCTAAAAGGCAACATATGCGCTGAAAACTTAAAACATGCTGCAAAAAGGGTATTTTTACAAATTTATGCAAAAAATTCTCATAACGGTAAAATATGCACTTACAAATCGATGCCAAAATTCCTAAAAAGTTCTAAAACGGATAAATATATTGACGTTTACCAACACTAAACGTTTCCAATCTTGCTTTTCCTTCTTCCTTAATCGTTCATCGTGCAATGCGAACGCAGTTTGCGAAAATACTTAAATAAAAACTCGGTATCAATACAGATTCAGAGAGCGAAGCAGGTGATTCATATCGTCGTGGAAACATGCATTAGGGTGCTTTTTTTGCTAAAGATTTTTTTTCAAATTTAAGTTTTAAGAGTAGGAGAGTTAAACGTTTTGAAGGATTTTCTGCCTTAGGTATTCGAAATCTGTACCCATGTTCCGTAACTATAGTGAGAACTTCCCGCATCGAAAAGAAGTGAAACAAAATATTCCATCGTTTCTCGAAAAGTGAGAAAAAAATGTGTCTGTAACTCATGACGAAAACTATCAAAAGAGATTACGTCGTTACGTTATAAATGTCATAACATTGCACTCGAAGCCGATGAGACATTGCAGACGGTGAGAACGCCAGTAACACATATCGTTAACTGCGACTAAAATTTACTAAAGTGAAAAGTTTTTTAACGACGGCGGTGAAAATACAACCGTCGGCTATACCAAATAATGTAAAGTGCGACTTTAATGTTTGCTGTTTGCAAACGAGATTTGAAAATATTCGTATATTTTTTAAAAATGTTAAAAGTAAAAGAATAAATATAAATAAAAAATGTGCCAAGAACAAAATATTATTATTATTATTCTTTGTGTTTTGCATTTTTAATTGTTTTTTAGTGTTAAAATTTTTTCTCGCCCCATTTTTATTCGTGAGTTTGTTTGACAGTTCAAAGCGGGAACTTTTCTCACAAAAATGTTACACACACTTTTTTTGTAAATTGGCGAGTAATTTCCTTACGTGACAGCTAGAACTCGCCAATAAAATTACAGACACAGTTTAGTGAGAAAAACAGCTGTTTGTTTCAATACATAACATTTTTGTTTCATTTCACACATTTCAATCGAAAAGTTTCTCGACGCGAGAGTTACTGAACACGGGCACTGTAGTATTTATATTTGTGAGGGCTTTCGATGATTAAAGAATACTTTAGGCCTCGTTGCTCAGTTATTCCGTTGCCATTTATTGATAAAGCGAACATTTCATCGACTTACGCGATGTTTTTTGTTACATTTTTATACTTAATGCAAGAATAATAAAAGTTAAAATTTATGAATTATAAGTTCTGACTAACATTTTGCTTTTTTTAACTCATCTCAATACGCTTACGTATTTTTAGAAACTACCAACAATTGAAGTCGACAGCAACGTTAACGTATCCGCAACTTTAACGTATGACTTAGGAGGATTTTAAGTTGTTTCGACGACTAGTTATTACTTAATGAGAGTTTTCATCAAAATATAAAAAATTTTGCTTTCCCAAAAGTTGTGCGTATAAGTTTTCTAAATCACGTTGGGTTTTCGGGAGATAGGTTCAAATATAGCTAATATCTTTTAGTATATGCAAAATAAATTACTGAAGGCTTCTAAAAATCAATTGGTTTTTTACTTGCTAAGTTGTTTCAAAATCTACAGATCTGCATTAGATCACGGCTGACTAAACTCTTATTTGGTATAGAAGAAATCAGTTCATGTTAGTGCGACTACTGGAAAATAATGTGATGAATGAAGTTTAATCCCTAATCGTAAGCAAGGAGATTTGAAAGATATCAAGTGTGAGCCAGACTTTTCCATTATACAAACATACACATTGCATACGCCGTCATGGCACCACGATTATCTTAAACAGATCTATAGGATTTCGTTTCGTCTGAAGATTGGTCGTAAGTCTTGTTCGTTCACATACTCTTGGTGTAACACTCTCGGGATATACATAAAGGTAAAACTGTAAACCTGTCTGATGGTTAAAACTACTGTTTTTATTTTGGTACCACAGAAATGCCATGACAGCTCTAGTTTAGATTCGAATTGCACTAGAACCAGACCTATTGGCAAAGTTAAGTCTGTTAAAAGACTCGTAAGATAGTTTAAAGATTTTTCACTAATAATTTATGTGAAACCAAATCGCAATAACTTTTAAAAAATTTGACTCAACCCAACAACGATTACAGACTCCCTGCCTTAAAGGAACTGTGAATATATGCACCGGAATTTCTTGCTTTCTGGGTTTTTTTTGTAAATGTTATTGCTCTTCCCTAATATTGTTGGATGTGGTGCTTCTTTATCATTTTTTTTTATATTTCTTTCATTGTGTTTAACCTTATGGGTACCATTATATAACTATAGTTCGTCATTTATGGGGACGTTGTGTCTTAATGTGTCGAAATGAATTTAAATAATTTTTGGTTTTTTTTTGTTGATTCTTTCCACTTTTCATCATCATCACCATTGTGGTCATCATCATGAACATCCTTCACAACACATTTAGTAGATTTTCATGAGCAACTTTGGCAAACATTTGTGTCCGACCGAACGTTCGGGTTCGGGTTGGGCTACGGAGTTCAGCAAAGAATTATGTTTAGCCGACCTTTTTATAAAATTACATAGCTATTATCATGTGTGTACATAAATGAAAATAACACGAATGCCTTGCATGTACATAGAAATCCAAGAAGAACAGGACGAAAATGCTGTTGGAAAAGAAAACAAAATGTATTTGCCTGAACCTCTAATGCCCAATTTTCAGGATAATATTTAAATCTATATTAAGTTAATTTTCATATAAACTTAAATCGTATTAAAATACAGATTGCTTTTTTGAGGTTTGTTTAAAAAGTCTTATTTAATTAAGATAAAAGTATGGTTGCATTACTAAATACTAAAAATATCAAAAAAAGGGTATTTATTTACAAGGTGGCCTTAAAAAACAGTTGTCTGCTATTGCTTTGTTTGTTGTTGTTGTATTGGTTTGACATTGAGACCACATTGCTAAGTTTGTCCAATGGAAACTTAAAATGAATTTAAAGGCTAATTTTCAGGATTGATATTAAAACACATTAAGGGTCCTCATGATATCGTTTATAAGTCTCGTAATCTGTGCAAACTGTGCATTTTTACGCCCTCGTAAATAAACTGTCAAAAATTGTATGAGAATTCATTTACACAAACTTGGTAAATCTGCCCAACAATTTTGTCTCGTAAACTTGCGCTGTTCAATTGTGAATTTATTCAAACAGATCTTTTAATGATTTTAACGTCGTTTTCAATGAAAAATCCAAGTGTCTATAAATACCAAACAATAAATTCTAGCAATAATTTCAGTAAATTGGTCTTTTGGCTTTCTTTGAGCATTTTTAAAAGCAAATTTCTCATACATATTAATCACAAATTTAAACACAAATTTTTATATTTTTGAATTTTAATTTTTAATATATTTTTGTATTGACGTTTCTTACAAGCTGACATTATTTGTTTAAAATTACACAAAAGTAAAAAAAGGGGCTTCATGAAACAAGACTCGTAAGTTTGCGCATTTGCACAAATGGCAATTTTAAGCGACATCATGAGGACCCTTATTATGTTTAAAATCGTTTTAAATACAAAATCGTCTTCTTCACCAAATACTTAAATGAAACTTTATTCACCGATGTGGTACTTATTTCAACTAAAGTTTCTATTGTAATATTTTAGCAAGGTGGCCTCAATATCACAACAATACAACAAAAACAGGCAAAGCAATAACAAGCTGTTTTTTTGAGACCACCTTGTAAATAGTATACTTTTTTATGATATTTTTTTGTATTTAGTAGTGCTACCATACTTTTATCTTATTTAAATAAGACTTTTCAAATAAAACTCAATCTGTATTTAAATACGATTTAAGTTTTTATGAAAATTAACTTAATTTTGATTTAAATACTATCCTGAAAATTGGGCATAAATGGACCACATCGGTGGATTAAGTTACATTTAAGTGTTTAGTGAAGAAAAGTAGTTTGTATTTAAAACGGTTTTAAACATAAATGTGTCTTAATATTAATCCTCAAAATTGGGCATTTGTCCTCAATATACAGATATATATGTATATTTCAATAATGGAACTCAGTCCATTTATAAATCTTAAGGCTGTAACCAGAAATAAACTTACAGCTTAACCAACTAGCTTTGCTAGTGATCAGTTACTTAGTTCTGCCGGATAACTTTATTCAGACCGAAAAAATAATCTATATGGCATATATGCGGAAGAACTTCAATATTAAAACATTAAATTCTGAGTACTATTATGCATTCTATATTGAACTCCTATAGTACCAAAGTACATTTACACAAGGTAGCAGAACTAGGATCCCTTTTTGTATATTGTTATATGGACTTCACATATGGAAGTCATGGATCTGACATATAGAAGACATAAAAAACTACATACAAAATAAAGGCACTGCCAGCACAGAATTTTTTAGTGTATACACCTTGGTCAATATGCCTTCTATATAACTATGTTTTTTCTGCGTTTATACTAAACTTTTTTATAATTTCTGATTTTTGAATTTTGCATCATTACGAAAGTGTAAATGTTAAGAATTCCTAAAATTTTATTTTGTTTTAATAGAATTAAAATTAAAAAATGTAAAGTGATTCAGATATAATGACACTTTTTGGGGTTGGGTTTGGCCGTACTTTTCAAAATTTACCAAAGTTCGGGTTCGGTATAAAAAAGAGAATTCGGTAGGACACGTGCTTACAAATAAATGCGATGTAGGATACAAGCAAGAACTTTGTACACACAGAGGTTGTTTTATTTTTATGGATCATCAGAACAGCAGCTGTTAGGTGAGTTTTTAGTTCAGTTTAGTCACTGTCCATATCATTAGATTTGTATGTTTGTTTGAATATTCTGCTGTTGTAGTTCGCTGCTTGAAATGTTGGTCGGTTGGTTGGTTGCTTTGCTCTCTTGGTTGTCAGGTTTATTTTTATAGTCGGCTTTTATTGTTTGAGGTTTGAAGATACTGGCTGCCACTTTTTCTCAATTTTTTTTTTTTAAGTTTGTCTGTTTTCTGCTCTCGATCCATCCTATGCAATTGATAACACACTGAAAATGAGATTATTTAAAGTAAAAGGGTTCATTAGCTTAAATTTGTTTTAAATGGAGCGTAACTCAAATATACATCCAGTCAATTTTTATATGTACGTATATGTATTTGTGTACACTTGTAAAATAACTATAAATTATAGGTTGGCAGTATTAAATTAATTCAATCATGAATATCTTGTACATAATACATTTTAAATTAATTTTTGTGGTAATTTTTAAAATATTGATTAATTTTTTACTTGGTAAATTTATAATTTTTTTCAGAGCACTGGGCAGGGCAATACACTTAAATAAGTCTTAGTTCAGTTGGTTTGCTTTAAAACGTTGGGTATACAATAAGTATTCTTACAGTATTAATAAGATGAATATTAATTATTCGTGCAATTCTTATAATTGTCTTTAAAAAAACGCCGAATAGGCTCCCTTCATCAGCCCAATTAGTCTGATTGGAGAGCCAAATAATCGCAATTTACTCGACGAATGTATCTTAAATGAGAAACAAATGAATGTAAGGCTAAACGTAGAAGTAGAAGTTACACAACACGCGTTACTGAAGCCGTTCCTGACAGCTGTTTTTTATTTGTTTACTTATTTTTGCATTGAAAACGGATTCGAAAGTACATAAAGATTTTTTTATTTTATTGAATTTATTCTTTTTATATAAATATTGTATGTTTTTGAAGTTCTTCAATAAGTTTTTCTTTCACGATTCGCAAATTTGTTAAATTTTTCTTTAATTGCTACCCTTTTTGCATTTTTGTTTTGATCACGCAATTTGATTTGGGCATTTTTCATACGTCACTTTTTTCAGCTCTGTATGCTCTGTGCGTGCAACTGTTCGCCAAATATCCTAATCGGCTCATCTACACTAATAAATATTATAAAGCTGAAAAGTTTCTATGTTTGTATGTTTGTAAGAGTTAATCTCAGGAACTGCCGGCCCGATTTTAAAAGTTTCTTCAACAAAGTAAAGAATGGAACCTCCTTACGGACATAGGCTTCCACTAAAGGGTCCAGCGGCGCTAAACCTCCTATTCTAACCTAACTCATATCTCCAAAACTAAAAGAGACAGAACAAATTTAATACTTATCGTTGTTCTTTAGAAAAAAAGCGAACAGGTGTCTGGTACTTTTTTAAATTTGGTAAAACCTGAATTTTGTTTTTTTTGTCACCCCGTCTATCATTTAAACCAATAAACATAAAAATAAACATTATATCACATCTAAACAATTAAACTACAAATTTGATACTTTTTAGAAATTCGAACGTTTCAGGAGTGAAATTCGTAACTATTGTGGGCACTTTATTTTTCTTCATTCTTTGGCATATACATACTAAATGGCTCCCACTGTAATATTGAAATTTTGTATGCTTCAATAGGGGGGAAAAAGTACAAAAAGCGTAAATACGAAAAATGAAATTTCTTTCTTTAGGTTTTTGGTTCTACAACTGTTACTTTTTTAATTACCGTTAATATTGGCCCTAGAATCATAAATTCAACATGCAATATTGTGAGTTATAAGACTCTATGGTACGTTTTCAATTTTCGTTAGTATTGGACTTGAAACACAAAATGAAATATGCTAAATCCTGCGTAAATGAGAATCTTTAAAGGGATCTATTTGGTACTTTTTCGTTCTATTACTGGTACTTTTTTATTTTCGGTAATATTGGACCAATGAACATAAAATTAAATATGCAAGGTCCTGAGTGGTAGTTTTCTTAATTTTTAAAATAAACATGCAATGTCCTTAGTGAATGAGAATCTGTAAGAGGGGCTTTTTGGTACTTAATTGTTCGGTAACTGGTACTTGGTGAATCTCCGTTTATATTGGGCCTAAAAGCATTAACTTTAACATAAAATATCCTGAGTGAATACGAATCTGTAAGTGGAGCTTTTTGGTACTTTTTAGTTCTTTAACTTGTTCTTTTTGAATATTAGTTATTATTGGGCCTATAAACATAAAATAAAACTACTTCTTGCTTTGTGTTGCCTCTCCTTTATCCGTTTAAATAAAAAGACGATATTATATTTTCTTGATCTATATATTTCGAACTAAAAGTTCATCTTCAGGATCTTATTTATATATAATTGAGAAAATTATTATTTGAAATTTTTTTTTTTTTTTTTTTTTCAATGTTAATTTTCAAATAATAATTTTCTCAATTATATATAAATAAGATCCTGAAGATGAACTTTTAGTTCGAAATATATAGATCAAGAAAATATAATAACGTCTTTTTATTTAAACGGATTAAGGAGAGGCAACACAAAGCAAGAAGTAAATTTATAATTAATCCAGTAATACAAATTTAAATATATAAAATAAAACATTCAAAGTCCTGAGAGAATGAGAATCTGTAAGAGGGATTTTTTTGGTATTTCTCTAACTGGTACTAGCTTAGGATAGGGTTCAGGGGCGCTTTACCTCCTATATTCAGAAAATGTTAATTATCGTTTTAGAAGAGATCTATCAAAATAATAGTTTCCGTAGTCAAAGGAAAAGGAAAGCCATTTTAACATAAGTACGCTGTTCATCCTCCAGTCTACCTCTCCGCTCAACCGTCCTTTGACCGAATGCTAAAGCGACCAACAGGGGACATACGGCGAATTACTGCCATTCCGAAATTATCTAACCAATTTTGATGAAACTTGAATATATATACATTAGCGTTATTAAAACACACCGGGCTTATATTTTTTTCAAAGCTAGGAATATGAAGGTCAATTTCGATTTTGATGAAATTTAAAACTTATGTAGATTTATATACAAACAATAAAACACACAGGCTTTATATTAAGTCAGTCAAAACTTCATTCTTGTCTTTGCAATCTCGTTATTTGAACTCAACTTAAGGCCTATCTATCCGAACTTTCTTCTCAAGATTTCGCACTGGGTTGGTTGATGGTTTGTAGTCTGAATTAGTTCCATATTGCTTATAGTATTTGGACAGAAATATCGGTTCGTGAAGATTACAGTAAATTTGGATACAAAAATTTAATACTTTAACTTTCCAAAAAGTACTCTTTTGGTAAAAATTCGATACCATTTTAAAGTCCTAATTTATCATCCTTGTTTAATTCATTATTTCAAAACGAAGCCGCGTTGTGAGTGAACAACATTAAAAAAAACTTGGATGGAGCGGTCACATAATTAAGATTTTTTAAGTTTTTTGATCTGCATAAAGGCCAAACCAAAATGTGCTTAAGTTATCTTAAGCAAATGTGCGAATACATGTTAATAATATGAGGCAAACCATATTGAACTTACAAAAACTTTTTGCTAAGTTTAATGAAACTGTCATTTGCTAAAGAAAGGTGCGAAAGGTGTTTTTTATTTTGTTTTCGTTTTTTTTTAATACATTTGAGAGACTTTTTGTTATTTTTGACAGTAGGTTAAGCAAGGCTATGCTTATTATGGTTAGGCCTTAAGCTGGCTTGTTGGCACCAAATTTTCTTGTCTTTTATGTATGTATGTTATGAGTAAGTAAAAGTTAAAAATACAATCATTGAGCGGTGCCTCTAATTTTACAAATCAAACCTTTCCGGACGTGCATTATCTTTATCGCGAATCTCTTACATTTTTTAACGTTTGAACCAGTTGCTACAAGTGGATCCAGAGAAAGTATATTTGCTTTAAACTTTTCCAAGAAAGCAATTTTTTGAATGTTAAACTCATAAGCATGATCTTAATTCATCGAAGTATACTTAGTTTGCTTATGGCATGGTTGTACATACTTTTGTATTTATAGAAAATGGTTATAGATACAAAATTATTATTATTTTGAAAAAATAATAAAATAATAAAATGAACCATATACATGAACATAGATATGCTCATCAGAATGATGAAAATCACTCTAGTAATAACGGGTCCGCCATCTAACGTTTTTTTTCAACTAGTGCTTATTTCGTGAATGGTAACACTTAGCTCATGTCTGATTTGACAGATAATTAGTTTTATCCTTCCGCTTAACGAATATGGTTGTGTATACGCTTGAACAACGCTGGGAAATATGCGTTTTCGCTTCGCTAAGTGGGCCTGCGATCGACTTACAGAAGATGCCGATTTTGCCAAAAAAAATCATCTTTTCAGATGAATCTCATATTGATCTTGGCGGGTATGTAAACAAGCAAAATTGTCGCATTTGGGGCACAGAAAACCCGCACGCATACATTGAAAAGCCGTTGCACCCAAAACGAGTCACTGCTTGGTGCGGGCGGATTTTAGTCCAGAGGCATAATTCGGCAATTTTTCTTCGAAAATGAGCAAGGAGTGGCCGTTACAGTCAATGGCGATCGTTATCGGGCCATATTTGAACTAATTTTTGTTCACAAAAATTGAAGAGGATCATATTGGCAACATTTGGCTTCAACAGAACGGCGCACAGTGGGAAATTTTACGAGAAGGCGGTCAAAATTCCATAACTTTTGACTGGATCGGTATTTTTTATGCGATTTTTTTTGCTCGATAGGAGCGATGTTAGGCTTTAATTTGCGCTATAAAACGTAAAATTCGACTAATAGGACAAAAGTTATGGGGAGTTCAAAATGCATTTTCATTTTTTTGTTGAGTTTCGGTGTAAAAGTTGAATATTTCAAATATGATTTTTTTATAATTTATCATTATTTCTCTTGTATTTTACAACTGATACTTATTTTTTATTGTCGAACTTAGATCCTGTCAGAAAATGCCAATATTTGGCCCCTGTAAATTTTTTAGTCCCAATATTTACAGGGGCCAAAGGTTGGCTTTTTTGGGATGAGACGAGTTGTTATAAGGATAAAACTGAAAAGGGATATTTTAAAAAATGCCCAAATAGAATTCTTGGCTATCGATAACATTTTAGGTAATTCAACTTTTATTTTTGGTTTGAGATGTATGTGTATTTTATTTTCATATATTAATACAAATATATACTTAAATCAAAAACAAATTATAATCTATAAACAATTTTAAATTAAACAATATTAGTAAAAATTTCTTCTAAATAGCTTTGGGTTTAATTTTCCAGAAGCTAAACATTCTTCCTCTAATTCGATTGAGGTTGATTTCCATTTTTGTCGAGTACTGGACATATATGGATCTGTTGTGCACAACAAAATAGTAATAAGATCTTCATTAGTACAACATCTGGACATTTTTCTTGTGTTATGCTCGCCGAAGAATCTGTAGTCTTTGTTCCTTTTTTCTTGCGCTTCTTCAGATAGATCTCCTATTGGTAGCATATTGTGTTGAACTATTTGTTACCCATGGTTACAATTTAATGAGCTGTGGTTGGCATATGTCTCCAAGAGTATATTTTGTTATAAAGATTTGCTGTTTCATTTGCATACTGGCCAATTTTTTTTGCATTTATCTTTCTGCTACATGATATAACTTGTAAAATGATCTGGAATCGTCTTATTAATTCAAAATTTTCTCCTGTGATAGATGCTGCAGTTTCTGGATCGGAAAAGAATCTCCTTGCAGTGTTTCCATCATTTGAATTTCCTTCTCCTTGTTTTGGCCTAGGTGAAGGTATTTTTCTTGAATTTGTTTTTTAGTTTGCTTCCTTTTTTCCACATTTTCTCACATAACCCAATTTAAGAATATGCTCCATAAAACGAATTCTGGTATGAAGAGGGGACATTCCAAATGCGTATGCTTCATTGAAACTATTGTCTTGTGACGGGGGTTGGCTTAATTGACTTGATGTCTTTTGCCATATGGTACAGCTTGACGAAGACTTTGTTGCGGTTAATGCTTGTGCAACTTTTCCAGCGATCATTGTAAGTAACATTTGAAAATTATTTTCAATGCATTGGTCATCAAATTTAAATATTGCCGTTTTGCAGCATCCGTTCACCCACAATAAGTTGATAACAATGGCAATACCTTTACCTTCTCCAAATTAATTGATAACCTGACGTGCTAGATAATTTATGTGGCCTGAACTGCTTTATTTGTCGAAAATTCTTTAAGATTCACCTTCTTTAATTTCAATAATGTATCCTTGCAGGACTTATTTTTTGAACCGAATTTCTTACCTTGGGTCACAGAAATTGCTGTAGTTCGCAAGGCCGTATCCAGATGTGTGTACAATGGAGTATAGAAATGTAGGTTCGATTCTGGACTACAAGAGAGTTTAGATCTTTTTTTGACGCGTTTTGACGGGCAGGACTTATGCTCTATAAAGCAGGAAATTTCCGGGAAATTTTGACATTAAAAAAAAAAAAAAATTAAATAGTTCTAGAGGTCGCAGAGTTTAATGCTTTAAACCACTTATAGCTAATAAAATAAACTAATACACAAAACTTATTCTGTCAAAAATCTTAAAAAACAAAAAAGTTATGAGCATTTCAACTTCAAAAATTTACTCAGAAATTTAAAACTATAACCAAATATTGAGAAAGTCCATTTTGGACCAATTTTGGCCGCCTTCTCAAAATATGAACCAGTGTGCGGCGCTACGTGCCACACAGCCGAAGCTACACTCGATGTTTTGCGCCCTGTTTTTGAAGATCGCATTATCAGCCGCAGAGCTGATGTCGTTTGGCCACCTCGGAGCTGCTATTTGACTCCGTTGGACCATTATTTGTGGGGTGGCGTCAAAGATAAGTGTTACGCCGACAAGCCAGAGACAATTGGCGCTTTAAAGGACAATATTCGTGAAGCCATTGGTGAAATACAGCTGCACACAATCGATAATGTGCTTAAAAATTGGACCGGTCGTGTAGGCTACTGCATGGCCAGCCGAGGCAGCCATTTGTATGAAATTATTTTCCATAATTAACCGGAAGGATTGTACTTTCAAATTAAAAAAAAAATTTGAGAAAATATTCAGTAGTTTTTTTTTATAGCATTTTCAAAAAAAAAAGTTATTTGGCGAAACCAAATCTCCTGAAAGTTTTAGATTTTTCTATGATAATTTTCTCGTTCTAGTCGTTAAAGGTCTTGAACAACTGATAAGTATAATTACTAATTTTGCTCCCAACATAAACACCGGAAGTATTGCTCAAGGTGCGTGATTTGACCGCTATGATACTAAACATTAGTTAAAAATAAACTTTGAAACACACTCAAAGTAGAAACTAACATGTTTTCTTCTCTTAATTTGTTCGAAAAGTAGATGGAGGAATAGACTTCAAGTGAATATTTAATAACAAAATATGGAAAGCACATTCCTAAAAATAGTTAGTATTTGTAAAAAGTTTGTGTTAAAACATTTTTTACGACTTTTAAATAAGATTTTCGATGGTGAAGTACAATTTCCCTAATACCAAACATAGATAACATACATACATATGTAAATATGTATTTGTTATTTTTCTTTATTGATTAACTTGTGGTGTTTTCTATTCTACAAAATATGTGACATTTTATTTAAAAAATGCAATTTTCTTGGTGTTCGTTTCTTAAAAATGTTGTGCTCGGAATAAGCATTAAACAAATAAGCAATAATGATGCAGAATAAACGTTAATACCTTAAACAAATATTTTTTTCTTGACAAATAGAATCCGGGAATATATTTCTCATGGTGAGTAACATAGAAAATGTTCCTGGAAAATATTTAAGGAATAAGACTGTTTAAGTATAAAAAAGCTTTTAAAATTGTAATTTTACTTAAAATACACATTCGAATTAATATGAAAATTTATTTTTGTTTGTTTATAAAACACTTGCCCCCGTATTTATAAACGAGTATTGAATTTAACAAAAGTTTATTAAGGCAAATTTTCATAAAAAAATTGTTTTGAAAACCTTTATTAAATTTGAAATTTTTTTATAAATACGCGCGTAAGTCTTTTTATTTTCTTTAAAATGGGAAATACTGCTTATAAAAAACCAGACCCTTTTTTAATTGAAATACCCATTTTGACACCTTTTTCCGGAAATCTCCTTTTTGTTACCCTTTTCGAAAATTTCAACTCAAAAAATGAATTATGGCTTTCATTTTGTTAAGTGTAAAGTTCTGAAATCGGCACACATTTTTCTTTACTTGTTATCATTTAAGTTTTTAGATTTTCCGTTCATTTTTTGCATTTCGCATGCAATACAATTAATTTTTTATTTTTAGGTTTATATTAATTTTAAAAATATGTTAAGCCTCACCCAGATCCTGTCTACTTCAAAAACCAATACATGATCAGTTCATTATCTCTCTTTCAAAAGAAACAAAAAAAACGTAAATGAAAAAAAATCTTAAATGACATGTGTTATCTTAAGTAAAGTCAACCATGCATTCAATATGTAGTGAACATTTATTATTTCACCGCGCTATTTATTGTTTTTTAATTCTCAAACGGCTCTGAAGCCAGTAGCAGGGTTAAAATTACTACATATGGGTTTCTTCTTTTCCAAAACAGTAGCGTAGAAATTCGAAAGGCTTTTTTTAATTTTTAAAGATGAAGGTCCTTTTTTCAAATTTAATTTTTATACCCTAAAACTCTAGAAAGTTTTTAAGGAATTCAAACCCTAAATTTTGTGTTCTTGCCCAAAAAAAATTTTTTTTTTGAAAAGGCAAAATTTTTTTTTTAATAAATCATACTTTGAATCTTTTAAAAATTCTTGGGAAAATAATAAATTTTATTGATAAACGGCCAATTTCACCAAGTTCAGTTATAACTAACTATCAGTTATAACTGTTTTGTTAACTGGAAGTTAGTAAGTTTTAACTGAACTTGGTGAAATTAGCCGTATAAATTTTGATGTACAACAATTGTAGAAATTAACGTATGGACAAAATTTTGTGGCGTGTAGGGAATAAACCTAGTTTTTGTAGACTGCGTTGTTTTTTTTAATTAATTGGCAACACTGCTCTGAAGTAGGATAAATAAGAGCGACAAGTCAAATGGGTAAAAATTTAATGCGTTTAATCTTTTGAAGACATGAAACATTTTTTGTTGCTTCTTGTAGTTGTTCATTTTGGTTATCAACAGCAAAAGTTAAGCTTAATTAAAAACTATTAATTAGTTGATGTGGCCTAAAGCCTAAAAACAAGGCGAATTAAATACTTGGATGGCGTTGAAGCATTTTATTTTACTTAGATTTTCAGTTGTTTATTTATTGTTAAACAACATTAAAGAAGTGCAGCAGGCTAGTAGTCATTCAGGCAAGGCAGTCTTAAAAAGTATAAAGAATAAATAAAAGACAGACCTTTAAATATAAAAGAATTACATACATGTTTCTCCAAAGAAATTCAATACATTATTTTACATGTTTAATGTGTGTATTTTTCCACTTTTCATATTTGCAGTCGAAATTCAAACCAACAAACCAGTCAGTCAGTCAGGCAGCCAGCCAACCAACCAACCAACCCCAGAGTCATCAAACAGAGTGTTTGATAGTGAGGAGAACGATGATGACGACGCCACATGCACGCACATTCTCTAGTGTAGTATTCTTAAGAAGCCCTAGTAATAAACACTTTGTTATATTTACTACTTTTGTCTTTTTGCTCAAAATTATTGTACAAAGTTACAATTACAATTGTATTTACAAGTTGTCACCTGAAACGACTTCAAAGTGTTGGCTGCTTGACAAAGAATTCAAATAGAAGCAGAGATGTAATGAAATTTACAAACAACAATTTCTACAACTTGTGAGCGCAAAACAAAAAAAGGAAACATGTTAAAAAAATAATGAATAAATAAAAACTACAAACGGTAAGTTAAAGCTTCTTATGTGGCTTAATATAATCTTTATATGTATGTAGAAAAGGCTTTTTGCATTTACTCGTTTTAGTACAATTTCTAGTTTTATTTTTCAACTTACTATTTATACAATGAATAAAGTTACTTAAAGAATATAAAGAATGCGACAAAACAAAGCGTTTGAAATTTAATATTTTGAGTTCAGTATAGTGCGTTCGGAGAGGGATCAAAACATCTTGTCAAAAATTGAAATTTAATAGAAAAAACAGTTATGCACCAAGAAGTGTTGTCAAGTTTGTTTTGTGGTTACAGTATACAAGATGAGTAAATTTCATTTAATTTTAGTTCTTATACACCAAAAAGATGGGGGTATATTGTATTGTCAAACATCGAAATAAAAAGATATACATATGTACATATAATATCTAGATTCCGTCTGTTGAATGCACAATATATGGCGCTGTAAAATACTTAGAAATATGCAATTTATGAAAAACGATTTTTGGACGGCAGATTGGTTCGGCAATTCGAAAATGGGTCAAGTCGGTTTATTTTATAACCTACCCCAATAGAAAACTTCATCTAGGATACGACTTTTAGCAATTTAACAACGATAAAGGAGGAGCCAAAGGATTTTTAGCACACAATTTTATTTTATAGAAGAAATGGTCAAATGGTAAAATTCCCAAAAAATAAAATTCAAATTAAAATATGTTAAGTTAAATATTTCCTCTTTGTTTAATAATTTAACTTCGTTTACACAAATCTTGTTAAAAATAATTTCATAACATTTTAGATTTTTTAATATTCATTTATTAACCGAAAATATTGTATGAACTGTCCCCAACTTATTTTTACCAGCTAGAAGTTGATTCCACTATTATTTTCAAAAGTTCCCCAAGTTCACTTTAACAATAATAGAGAGAGTAATTCATATATTTAGTATTCGCTTTTGACGGTGGTGGCCTTACCAACTTCGTTTTAACGTCTACAGAAGACTTTTTATTTTTGACGGGTTTAATATTTTGGTTTCACAAAATAATAATAAGTTTTGTTTAGATTAAACATCTGGCAATACTTAAGGGTTTGTTAACATCAACAGTTTTGAAGAAATTTTTTTTTAAATATTTGTGGCATAATGTACTAATAAAGTGACCTTTCAAGTGCAGCTGTTTGCAGGGATTTTCTTCGTGGTGTGACGTTTAGTGCCTTTTTTATGTTTATTGACATTTTTTAATAAAGCAATTTGACATTTGCGATCTTTATTCTAACAACAAAATACCTGTTGTTTTTTCTATTGTTGCATTGTTGTAATACTGCGGTCACTTTATTAATACATTCTGCCACAAATACTTAAACAATTTCGGAAGTATCTTGAAGAGTTCACGAAAAAACTTGCTGAAATACGAAGACCTGGAACTAGCGATGTTGGGGCATATTTACTAAGACCTTACTAAACTATAAAATAAGCTCTCTACCAAACAAAAAATTGTAGAATTACACTCAAAACAAAAAACTTGCTCTTCTAAATTGCTTGTCCAAATGTTGTTGAGCCGTTTAATATACCCACACCACAATAGTTAAGAGAGAATTATGCTTTTTTGCTAATATTTGTAAATTATTGGTCCTAGAAGCACCTTTTAGTATACCGATCGACTTAGAATAACTTTTTGAGTCGATGTCACGATGTCTGTCGTCTGTCCGGCTGGCTAGCAGTCCATGTAAACCTTGTGCGCAAATAAATTTGGTAGACAGACTCTTATTGTCATAAGGACCAAATTATTGAAAATGGTAAGAATCGGTTCATAATTTCTATAGTTGTGGGTAGTGCACTAAATATTTGTTTAAATCAGCAGTGCACTATCACTAAATAGAACTGGAAACAAATTGGTTTGCACTCGTTTTTACCATCTTTAGTGATGATTGTTATTTTTTAACTAAAAAAATTTAGTGATATTGCAAATTTTTTCACTATCACTAAACGCAGATTGAATGCAAAAATCCGCACTCAATTAAAATAGTGCAAAATTTAAACTTGCAATCAAAAAAGCTGCATACAAATATTTAAAATATTTAACTTACTTCGTGCATGGTTTTTGATTTTTTTTGAGGATATGCATAAGCAAAGAACATTAAACGAAATGAAATTTTGTCAATAACGGTATAAAATAGTTGCAATAAACTGATGATTGCTTTTTTTTAAATCAAACAAATTTTTTTTAAGTGCAAAATTTTTTAACATCACAATCACTGCAAATGTTAAATTCATCACTCAATATCAACAAAATGATTGCAATATGTTTGCACTACCACTAAGTGAGTTGAAACTGCAAAATGAGTGCACTACCCCCATCTATGATAATTTCACATAGCCCCCATACAATCTTCTTTCCGAAATAGTTTTTTTGTGTCCATTAACCATATTATTATGTTGGTATTTGGATGTTATATGGTTCAAACTTATTTTATTGCAATCTAAATCATCCTAACAAATTTTATTAGAATCGGTCCATATTTAACCGTAGCTCCCATACAAATACTACTCCCGAAAATAGCTTTTAATGCAGTTACTTCCTTACAAATGTTGTTGCCATAAAAATTGGCGACATTAACTTTTACGATAGCTATATGCCACGACAGCTGGTAAGACCAAAATTAACCGCTACTTAAAATCACTTAAAACAAATCTCATATACATAGAAAACGATATCTAGATAATATACGGCACAAAGAATTCGGAACAAAGAACATGAATATTAACCGCACAACATGATTTTGTTCTGGCGAGTCCATGATTGTCCATTGGTCCCAAATATGGTATATTCTCGAAAATGCATTTTTAAACATTGTGGTGTAAAGTATCATGTGGTGTGTCTTGACTAGAGTTTTTTTCCCGGAGTTTTTGGATTCCCGGAAAAACGGGAAATTTTTTTAAATTTCCCGGGAAATTTTTTTTAAAAAAAGCGCAAGGGAACTTGTTTACAAAGTTAGTAAAAGAAATGCCTAAATACTCCAAAAATTAAATAAAGGTTGAAAGAGGAACTTGAATTATTATTACGTTACGCTTTTATATGTAAATTTCGTATCATTATGCTCTAGATACAAGATAAAAAGATAACATAAACATAACAATTTAATTCATTAAACAATAATAAAAACAAACAAAAATTGTGGTACTTAAGTTATGAGATCAAAAAGTAAATTCATAAAATAGATAAAATATTTTAAATAAATATGTTTTATAAGTATTTATATTTTAAATAAATATATTAACATTTTTTAACAGCTTAGGAAATAACATTTAGACACACTCAACGCGTTTAGAAAGTCGGCAAAGAGTATATTTCTTATTTTATTTACTCATTACCATGTTTCCGAAAATTTTCGTTCACTTTTTTTACCGAGATTGGACAAATAGTTTAAAGTGCAAAAGTTTAAAGTTGTTGCATATTTCTAATTCACAATCCGAAGTAATTTTTATTTTTTATAAACAACGTCAAGGTTGATGCAAAAAATAGCATCAAATCTTTAGGACAATGTGTTTTTAAAATTGTATGTTGTAGTATCTTTCTTACTCGAGTTTCCATAGTTTTTTTATTTCTGTTTCCCAGCACTTCCCGGTTATATAAGCCGTCACAAAATGAAACGAATTTATGTTTATCACCTTATAAACATATCGTCATATCTCAACAATTTTAAGTTTATTAAGCAAAGTGTTCCTTCATACTTTCTCTTAACAAAAAATCGTTATTTTATCCAAACTGAACCGAAGTTATAGCAAAATATATCTTTAAATCGGTACATTTTGAAAACATTAATCGCATTTTGCCAAGCTCGATTTTTTTTTATAGATATGACTTTGCTGCAATAAACGAGCGATATTTTTGGATATCTCCTATTTTTAAGACTTGTCCATGGACAATTAAAATTAACTGCCTGCATCTTATTTTGAATTTATGTTCTTTATTAACTCTTCACTTCACTAAATTTATTAATTATCAACTGTTGCAAGGTACATTCTGCTTTTGGTAGATTTATTGCGTCAGTAGACATTGATTTACGAACGTACTCACTTCTTGTTATTGATCTAATCGACAACCCATCAACAGATGCTAATTTTTAGAGAATAGAAAACTAAATTTCAAAGTATAAATAGCTTTTTTCTGAAACTATGAGGAACTTTTATTTCCCGGAATCCCGCAACAAAAATCCCGGGAAAACGGGAAATAAAATCAGGGCTGTGGAGTCGTCCGAAAAAAGTACTAACTCCGACTCCGACTCCAAATGCTGAAATTTTTTAAGTGCGGCTCCGACTCCTACTCCGACTCCTACTATAATCTTGATGCTAAATGTATATGAGACTCAGTGATGTTAACTTTTATTTTTTCATTACCGTACGGCCTTCTAAAAATTAGAGTTTTTGAGAAGCAATTACCGTACGCAAACATTAATGTGCTGTTTCCAAATGACAGGTGATTGATTACACTATGTAACAAAATTTTGTTTAAGTGAATTTTTTTGCTGTTTCTCATTGGTTATGTCTCTAAACTGAAGAAAAACTTTAACTGATGTCTGGCTAATCGTTTTTTAAGAAATGACATCGAATTTTCAAATTTTTAAATAGTGCCTTTATTTTTCATGGTACAGATAGATAAGAGTGTGCATAAAAGATTGTTAAACAGCTTAATTTTAATGAAGGTATGCTTTTATATGATAATAAAACGAAAAATACACTTGAATCCTTAAATTCAGGATGCTCTTAATAATACTGTTTAAAAATGGTTTGTTTTTCTACCTTTCCTCTTGTAGATTTGGTCATTTTCTCTGATTAAATTCCAGATATAGTCGCCAAGCATCCGTTCATTGTACTGCCCTTGGTATCGCTTTTCAAAGGCTTGAATGTCGATTGGAAGTTTGCTGTTTGGAGTACACTGTAGTTGTTGCTATTTGTTTTGGGGAATTTGCTTTTAGCATTAGAGTGGCTCGTCACAAATTTGTGCACAAAATATTTAAACTAGTAATTACAAAAAAAAAAATTAAATCTAATTAACTAAAATATTAAAGGCGATCTTATCCGACGATGTCCTACTTGATTTCAATAACCGACTATATACTCACACAAATATTAATATTCATATACAAATTTTATCAAAATGAGATACCATCACTTAGTTGAGAATTAAACCAAAACTTGTTAATCGATTTTATTGAAATGTGGCTAGTTTTATTTGTAACATATTTATGTTTATAACTTAAGATCAAAAAAGAGCATTTGTTACTTTTTTGGTTTTTTATGAATTTTAAGACAAACGTTTTTTTCCAATTTTGCATGAAAAAAAAAATTTTTGGAAAAAGTTTCTGAATATTTCCAAAACTATTCACTTTATCAAAAAACAGTGTAAGAGTAACTTGGAGGTAATGTAGCTGCGGATTATCGGAGTTTTTACTTAATCAAATCGGACAAACTGTGTGGTGAAACCTCCATCATTTTTAAAATAGCGGTTTATATACTAAAAAAACGTTTAGGTAGAGGAAAGAACACTCATTATATTATATGTACGACCTAATTCATTAGATAAAAGCAAAAAATTCACTTAAACAAACAAAAAGATTTTTTTGGTTACGTAGTGTTATGTAGCAAAATTTACTATATGAAAAGTACTCAGTCCATCGCCTGTCATTTGGAAACAGCACATAAGATATAATAAAAGTCAAAGAAGTAATTCTCAAATTCTATTATTAAATGTTACAAATGGAATAACTTTTCTCACTTTTCTCACTTAACTTACGAAACCTTTAGCCTAATAGACTAGCTCACTAGTCGTTTAAGGCACTCCTTTCATTATAAATACTGAATATGGAAGTTCTTCTATGCAGTTTTACTATGCAAATTCATGCACATACGAATAAGAGACACTTGAGGTTTTTCTCTTTACTACACTCAGAGAAGTTTAAATACCGTTTCCTCCAACAAATCTTTTTTAAAGAAAATTTTTAACAAATTATGTTTAATTTAACCGTATTATTGTCAACGACAACCACATTATGGTTAAATTAGATCTTCATCAGGAAGCCACAACCATATTATATGTACATATGTACAGCGTGTACAAATACAGTTTAAAGGCCTTATTCATAAAAAATAGTTTGGGTTTATAACAGCACCTATTAGTGTGTTATAATAAAATGGGTACAATGTTGAAAACCGGTATAACTCAGGAACGGTGAGAGCAAATTCAAAAATATTTGTTTTTTAATTATTAAGAATAAATCGATCTTTTAAACTCCATTGTTGGTATGTTTCATTTTCATAAAGATTTTTTAATTTACAAAATTTGTGAAAAAATTACGAACAATTTTAATGTAGGGTGCATAAATGAGCAAATGCATTGCAAAAACTTATAGTCTTTGTACACCAAAATAAAGCCTGGACAAAATTCTTTTGAATTATTTCCTTAAAAGTGGAAAAAATCGTGGGTTTTAACAAAGTTATGAAGAAAACTGAAAAAAGGCCGGGAGAACCGATTTTTGGCAAAAATTCGACTTGAGCGACCTCTAAACATCTTCCGAAAAATCTGAAAAAAATCTCAAAAATACTTTTCCCTATAAGATCTTAAATTATGCTTCAGCACCCATTAAAATCCAATTGTGAGAATTTTTCGAAAAAGTGTGTCTGTAACTCTTGTCGAAAACCATCAACAAAGATTACGCCGTTACCTAATAAATGTCATAAATTTCCACTCGAAGCCGATGAGAAATTGCACTTAGGGTGCGTTAGTAAATGCATCACTGCGCTGCATCAGTGATTTCAAATGGTTATATATGTATCAGTGAAGTAAATTTGGACAAAAAAATTGTGAAATACTCCACAAAAATAATAGTCGAACAATAAAAAATATTATAATTATTGTTTTATCTGCTTTAACAAAAGTTTGCTTTTCTGATGCAGCGCAGTGATGCATTTACGAACGCACCCATATAGTGGACGGCGACCAAAATTTACTAAAATTTGACAAATTTTAAGGACGGCGGCGAAAATTGATCCGCTGGCTAACCAAATAATCTAAAGTGCAACTTTAACGTGCGTTATTTGCAAAAAAGCTTTGAAAACATTCACATATATTTTATAAAAATGTTAAAAGAAAAATAATTAAGCAATGAAAAAATTGTGCCAAGAACAAAATATTATTATAATTATTCTTTGCATTTTGCTTTTTTTAATATGTTATTAAGTGCTAACATTTTTTTCGTCCCGTTTTTATTCGTGAGTTAATTCGACAGTTTAAAACGGGAACTTTCTCAAAAAAATTTTGCAGACACACATTTTCTGTAAATTAGCAAGTAATTCCCACTACGTGACGCATTTAAGTGAGAAAACCAGTTGTTGGTCTATTTTTATTTCATTTTTGTTTAATTTCTCACATTCCATCGGGACGTTTCTCGAAGTGAGAAAAAATCTGTTTAATGAACCTTTTTTCCTATGAAAATCTGTTTAATAAACCTTTTATAAATACACAATGTTAATTGACATGATTTTCATTCGTTAGTATGATGTCGTCGAAAAAAGTTGGCTTATGCGTTTGAAACATGGGTGTAGGTATACATATTTAATTTTCTTAGCTTTTTTCTTTTATTTATATGAATTCAAATATCCATTCATATTAAACAAGTAGTTTAACAACTTTTCTAAATACAAGTTTTACATCTCTTTAACAATTAAAAAAAAGTCATGTTTTAACGGAAACTACTTAAAACCATAATGCCAGACTAATAGCAAAAAAAAAGTAATAAGTCCTAAACAAAAAAATAATTTTCAAAAGCAAATCATGCATATAATTAGTTTCAAAATTCTGTTCATTTTATTGTATTCAGCTCTTTAGAGTCTACTTTAAATTCCCTGTTCTCAAATTGTATTGTTCGTTACTAACAACAAAACCTCTAATATTATAAGAAAGGCGGCATTATTAAAAAATCACGCTACTTTATTCATTGTTAAAAATAAACTAAAAACCCAATGAAGCAGAATTTTATTAACAATTTTAAACTCTTATTACTAAAATACTACGCTCAAGTGAGTTGTTTTCAAGTACAAGGGTACTTTAAAATTCTAAAGAACAAAAGAGATCGAACATACACAAAAATAATGTTGAGAAGAGCGCGCTTGTTATTAACAAACATAAACGAAAAGAATTTTTTTTTGCAAACTACATAATTGGCCAGTTTCCTTTTCAGTCATGGATTTAGTTGATTTAAGTGTCAACTATTGAATAGAAATGGGTGGCTACCTGAATTTCATGATCCATTGAAAAGTTTTAAACAATAGATAAAAGAAATTATATTTGCATTCGTACATGTGGGTTCAAATATGTTGAAGTATGGTTTTAATGAGAGAAAAAAAAACATTTTATTTTTTATTTGTTATTTCAATTCGTTTTTTCTTTGTATGTATTTAAATAACGGTTTGAATGGTGTTAGTTTAAACGAAGATGAAATGGAGAAATTTTTTGGGTTAAATTGCATTTAAAATTAAAAATAACTTCTAGTGGTATTTTAGATAATTAAAAGTAATTGACAACATATAAAAAATAAAGTAAAAAAAATCTGCAACTCTTCAATAACATGTTATTACTTAAACCCCTTTTTAATGCCCAAAAAACTAGTGATGTTGCGATACTTTTTTGCCGATACAATGCCAATACCGATCATCTAAAAGAAATATCGGCGATACTGATACGAATAAATATCAAATTTAAATTCAAGGTAAAATTAACAAAATTCAAGTAGTGTAATTTTTAATTATACAAAATTACAGTGCAAGAGATTGTAAATATTAAAATTGATATTAATAAGGTTTTTTAAACAACGAATTTAATTTGACTTCTTAGTAAAATTGACAAAAATTTAGTTAATAGGATGTAGGAATTATTTCCTATTCATAAATTATTTTTAATTATATTAACCATTTCTTTAAATGTACTTCTATGAGTCAAATTTTAATTTATAAAGCTTTTTACAATAGTCTTATTCCCTCAATATTTCACATTCCTGTTGCTTAAGCCTTGCTTTGATTAACATTGAACCTATAAATATTTTCATATACTTAGGAATGACTTTATCCACTACCAGAAAATTTTTTATCTTCAAGTTACATGTTTTTACTTAAGCTATTCTTTTGTTAGCTATGACGTAAATTTTGAATATACAGAAAATTTAACAATTATACTGTTCAAGAAATTGACACCTTTTTTTTGAGACGAGCTGGGCACCTAGCGTTTTAACCTGATTCGGGGTAGTGGTGCTAGCCTTATTTTTAGGTTAGCTCTGGTTTGCGAGATATACCGTTATTTCGAAAATGGAGGAGGTTCCACAACATATGTTCGCGTAACTCAAAAAGGGTTTAGTTTATTGAAATTATATAACTGTTAGGAAATTGGGCTCGGCTAATTCCCTCATACAAGTAAATACTGGTATAATGTAAGTAAAAATTAGGTATTTTTCAAATATGGGCATTTCTCCAGAAATGTCAACCACAGCTAAAAAATTCAAAGTCTATAAAAGTATGTTGTTTTCACATATTTTTGTAGGGAATCTATTAACTTTTAATAATGTAAACAAATTTTACATTAAATCATAACACACTTTGAAATATTCAAATGCAAAGTCGAACAAGTGCAAAAGTTCTGTTTTGAACATTTCTATTGCACGTTTTGTTTTGCTAAATGATCTTAATGAGGAACATTATGCATTGACAATTGCTTTTTAAACCTCGGTTTATATTCAAACAATATAAGTAAAATGTAAACGGAACGATGCGATTGCCAGTTATGTTAATTTTTTTCTTTGCTTTACCGTATATTTCGATGTAGCGTGCAAAATTGAAAAAGTACATTTGTTATCAGTGCGGCGAGGGTATTTGTGCAATGCGCATCAAATATTAGTAACATACAGATATTTTTGTTGCAAATTTAATAAAAAAAATTTTGCTGGAAAATAATCAGTGCTTTTCTCTTGATACTTATTTTAAATTTGTAGCGTGCGACATCGTAAGTGTAAAATGCATAAATTCAAAAAAAAAAATTTCTAAAATATTTTTATTTGCGATGGCCAATAACTACAAGCAGCAAGGAAAGCTTATTCCACTAAAAAAACCTTATGTGAGATTAGCAATACTATTTTCAGTTAAGTTAGTTTTTGTTCTATATTTGTATTTTTCTTTATTGAAGATATTTTTTAAGTTTATAATTTTTGTTCGGAAATAAATATATTAAATGTATTTAAAATAAAGAAGAGTCATCTTAAGGATGTCTTGTTACATAAAAAGTAAAAACGTAAACATAAAAGTATGATGGAACAAAATGTCACATGCAACATGTAGCGTGCGACATGGATTAAAATTATATTAAAAATAAGCTACACAATATTTTTGAATCAAATAAAAAGCATTATTAAGATACATCAATGCATAACATTTTAAAATTAGACGCATTAAAATATTTCATCAGGTTTCGCTGAAATCAGTGTTTGAACTGTTTGCCGTAAAAGCGACTTCTGTTTTTGTCGCATGCAAATGCCTTGTTTTTTTTTTAATTTTCTTGAAAACAAACAATTGCTCAAAACCAACCTTTAGCACAAATTATAGAGCTAATCAAGAGCTATAAGTTTCGCCTTTTGTCAAAAAAAAATTAATGTTTTGGTATATGTTTTTTTCACTTTTAAGGCGTACGAATGTCGCATTCGACATTAGAGAAATGCCCATATGTTAATTTTATTCCTACATTTCTTGTTCAAGTGGCCTAAGACACGTAAATGGCGTTTGGAAATTTTAATAACTTTAACCTTTTTATCCAAATTTTGTCTTTCATATATGTTGGTTAACTTTGAACTTTTCAACGCGTTGTGTATTTTTGACAATAAAAAAGAATAATATAACAGATTTGTGAATCATGAAAGAAAAACTTTTTGAAGAGGTTAAAAACATACAATAAATATAAATAGAATATTTTCAATGAAATAAAAAAATCTTGATATGTTGTCGAAACCGTTTGCAATTTATAAATAATTAAACAAATATGTAAAATAGCTGACACAAATGGCTTTTGTAACGCGCGTTGTGTAGTTTGGACTGGTCCTATTATTTGCAGGGTTGTCACAGACCACATGAAGAAGTTTGCAGTGTACATATGTCGACGCCACACAAGCATCATTTTTATTCCTATGCACGCGTACATAGGATTTGCAAAAGTGCCCTTCACTGATTTAAACCAAAGCTGTATAATTATTCGGGATATTAAAATTCAGGGTTTTTAAAATCAGGATTTATAAACTTGAGATTTTGAAATTGGAGTTTTTAAATTTGGGATTTTAAGTTTCGGGCATATCAACCCAACCCAAATTTTTTGATAAACTTTCTTTTTTTAATTTTAGTTTTTTTGGGGTAAAGAATTACCCCAATATTAAGAGTCATATATTATTTTATTTTTAGGGCTATTTTTAATTTTTTGAGGCAATTTTTCATTAAAAAAAATGGAGTCATATTGCATTATAAAAAATAACCCAAAATAACTGGCCAAATTTACTGGGGCTATATTTCGCAGCGACAGAATAAAATATTAAATGAAGAACTTTAGAAAGTTTTAAATGGGAACGTTAGTCTTTAACTTTGGACCAACTTTTAAAAACACACATATTTTAATAAAAGTGAAACCTATAAATATATTGACACACTATCTCCATGTGAACTATTATTGAATAAACATTTATGTTAATAAACCATATTAAAACAAAAATTATGAGTTTGTCTTTTTTCGCGTGCATATTTTTGTTTTTTTTACGGAATATTTGCATGTATATTTTAAAAATTTTTGTGCATATTTAAACTTGCCCTGCACATAATTAAACCTTTGAATATTTTTTTAGTAAAGAAAAAGATTTACATTCTAAAGTGTGCATATTTTTTTAATTCACAATTTTAAATAAAAAAAAATATTTTTTTCCATTCTTTTTACGTTTCATTTCAAATTTGTAAGATTTGCCAAAGTCCTTGTATCAAAAAGAAAAATCCAGACAAAAGGTTTATTTAAGATTAAAGATAACAGTACCTTTTGTGATTGTTAAGTATTTCCGACACTATCTGACGTTTATCTTTTAACGCCACCTGGATATTTTTAAAAGTATTACTTGTCTTACTGGTAATTAAGGCAATTTATTCGTATGAATCAACTAATAATGTGAAGATGTGATATTAATTGAATTTTAAACGAAATATCTGAAGAAAAAATTAATTAATGCATTTTTCTTTATGGCAGTCACACCAAAAAGAAGGGAGGGCCTTAAATTTAATGAATTTTGCTTTTTTTGAAACGCAAAAATTATTGAAATTTATTTTAACTTAAAAAAGTTGTGTTAATGTAATGAAACCTTATCATTATGTAAATGAAGTAGTACAAATATTTTTAAATGCTTTAAGTTAAAAACAATAATAATTTGCGTTAATATGATGATTTTTTAAATTATAATTTAAAAGCCCTTTTTGATCAAATCGAATTGGTTTTAGTTTCTTAAGGGGTTTTTTTTTAAATAATACAATTGAAATTCCGTAATTATATTTAAAGAAAAAAAATACAACACACCTTGTTTTTTGATCGTTATCAAAAAGAAACAAATGAAAACTTAAAGATTTTATACTTTTTTCTTACATATTTACCTGAATTTTCCATCTTTCAAGATTACGAAGCGTTTGTTTTGAAGATGTTGTTTTTATCTCTTCTTTAACTTAAACTTTATAAACACCATTGTGGAATGAAGAAGCAGAATATTAAAATATGTTCGATATTTATTATCTTTGGTTGGTTTTTTTGTTATAATACGTTTCGTTTTTTTTTTTGGTATCCAACTTGTTTGTCCGTCTGAAAGTCCATTTGTAAATGTCTGTCTGGTTTTCAACTTAATTCAGCAATCAATAGGCAACAACAACAACTACAACTGCTCCAAAAAAAGGTATGTATTATAATGAAATCGCAGACATAAACTCCCTATAATTACCGACACCCTGAATGTTGTAAATGCATCGAAATTGTACCGCCCTCAGGGTAATATTTCATAAAAAAACGTGCGCTTATATTCTCTTTATGTTTTGTTCTTTTCTTATGCTTCATTATGAATGCTTTACCCTACAGTGGGAAGTAAAGATGAAGATTCGTATATGTAATGAACAAAAAGAAATTCGAGCAAACAAAAAATTTTAAAAATTATAAAAAAAATTTTAGATTTTTAGCAATTTTTTAATGTTTTAATTTATAAAACTTTCCTTCAATAGTCCTATTCCTTTAATATTTCACTTACTTTTTGCTTAACATTGAACTTTTGGTTAAGATTGAAACTTAAGACACTTTAAAAAAAATTTTTCAAAAATAATAAAATAATTTGTAAAATAATTAATTTAAAAGGTTTTGTTTTCGTGCTTAATTCCCAATTTTTATTCTTTATAAAAACACTAAAATTTATTGTTGAAGGGATAAGCTATTCCAATGCGCATTTCACTGGTTGCTTAGGCCAGATCGTCAGGAAACTTTATCCAAAGATTTAAGAAAAACTTAAGATATTAAACAAATAAAACTCTTAAGCGAATAAGAATTGCGCATAGAATAGCTGCTTATCCCTTCAACAATAAATTTCAGTGTTTTTATCAAGAATAAAAATTGGGATTTTTTTTTTACTTTGAAAATTAATTATCAAACATTTAAAAATTTAGTTAAAATTTAATGGTATAACTTCGTTTTCAGCAACATAAACATACTACCGTTAAAAAGATCAGATTTCAAAGAAAGGTCACCTTTTTAATTTTTACCATCGGCGCATAATCGCTCTGGTTAAAAGTCAGATGAAATTTTTATTTTTTTTCTTTTTGCAAGAAGTCGATGTATAGTGGTCAAAAATACTGTCTAGCATCATATTCTCTACTCTTTCGCAAAAAAAAATAATTGTATCCCTCTTCTTGATATAAAAATAGCATCTCCAGCGTCAACTAAAGAGAAACAGTTTGAGTTGTCCCCAAATGTTAACTGAATTCATATCTGTTTTCTTTTAACTAAAGAGAAAAATTTAAGTTGTTCTAGTGTTTATGACACAACGGTTAACTATCATGAGGTTCTATTCTATATTGTGTTGTCTCTTTTTTTAGTTGTTTTAGGTGAGTTTATTGTGCTGTTATATGTTGTTTTATTTCTTTTTTAATATGAAATTTGACCACTATATAAATGAACAAATTTTAAATATAGGGGACCAACTCAAAAAACTTGTTATTTTTCGATAATCCCTGAAAAATTAAAAAAACAACTACCGTTGTATACTTCTTAATCGTATTTATTTACAATGCCATAACTGTTTTTAAATTGTAAATATTTAAATAAAAAAAATCGAAATTACAATACAATTTGAATGGAAATTTCGAACGATATCGAATGCCGTAATTTGCTCCCAGTTTTATGCCTCTACTGGAAATTTGTAACTTTCGAGTTGACTCTCTGAGAGGAACCATTTAATTGAAAAGATCGTTGAGATCGCAAAGAAAACACCTGTTTCTATATGGTCACCGACAACAAATCTTTATTTGAACGAAACGTTTTTCAACATGTTATCGTTTTTTAACAATATTATTGTCACCGGCAACTATAATATGGTTAAATTATTCCTCCACCAAGAGGAAGAATTAAGCCTGATTAAAATATTAAGATTAAAATATTAAGAGCAACATGTTAGTGTTCAAAACAATCATACTATTGTAAGTTTATATTTACCCCTATCATAAATAAAATTTACATCAAAATTTGTTTCCTTTTCCCTAATAAAATGTGTGAGGTAAAAACTGTTCACTTTCCATTTATGAAAAGATTGATATTTTATTATTAACCATAATATGTCCGAAGGCAGCCTTATTAAGATAATGGCTTCTTGATGGAGAACTAATATTACGATAATATCGTTCCCGGTCACAATTACATGGTTAAAGTAACCATAATATATAAAACATTTTTTCGATATATGTGACCTTCTCCGAGAAAAGGATTAGGTACCTTGTGAAAATTAAGTTTTGGGAAAAACGCATCTTATCTTATTCTACACCCTTTTAGGTACCAGCATCCACACTTAAGTCCAAACCAGTTTTTTTGACACCCTTTTCCCTTTTCCCGGAGAAGGTCACATATGTATATTAAAATAACTTAAAAATTACAATTTTCATTTCAAAATAATAATGATTATATTAATTACTTGAAATTGTAAAAATCTAATATTTTTAATAGTTTTTTTTTCAAAAAATTATATTTTTAATTTTAATTAAAAAAATTATCAAAAAATTTTGCCGTTTCAATCAATGTATTGATTGATTTTGACCATTTCCAACAACAATTTCGCAAGTTTAAATTATTTTATTTTAAACGAAAAAATTTTTTTGTTATTTAATTAATAGTTTAATTCAAAATTTATTTCAAAACAACTAAAATATTTATTAAATCAAAATTATATTTTTATTTTTAATTTTCGTTCAACATAAAAAATAATTGATTCAATTATCACATTTAGGGCCATTATTACAACTTGCCAATAGTTAAAAGTCGGATTTTGTCGGACCGATAAATAGCTTTGCATTATAAAACCTTCATTTATTATTTTTTCATCTATTAAATATTATTATTATTGAAAATAACAGCAATAAAAAATGGAAGTTGTAATAATGCAAAGCAATTTATCGGTCCAACAAAATCCGACTTTTAACTATTGGCAAGTTGTAATAATGGCCCTTATTAAATTTAAATACTTTTTAAATAATTTTTTAATAATTAAAAACCACTAATAATTTCTTCTGTGCTATAACATTTTATAAAGAAGTTTTTATTCTTATTAGAATTAGAGCTTCTAATTACATTCTGTGGTTATCCCCTTCAGATATCACAATATGTTCGATCCATCCCGAATTTGTGCATAAATGACTTTAAAACGATGAAATTAATCCTTAAAAAAATTTATGTCAGCTGCGGTGCGAAATTATTTTCTTTCTGCCTAACAAAGCAATGATTTAAATTAGCATAAGCCAGAGGGTCCTTTGCTATACCCGTCAATTTTAATCAAAACAATTTCGCTTCAATAGCGAAATATTTAAAAACTTTTAAAACGGTGGAAAAGTTTTTTTTTTAGAAAAAAGTTCGGCGAGCATTTTATTTTTATGAATGCCCGCATGCCCAGGTATTTAAGCTAACTTGAAATGGAGTCGTAAAAGCATTGCCAGCCCCCAATATTAATTGCGAAATATTTTTTCGCAAACCTATTCGGCATTATCTTTCTCCACTAATTCTTGAGAAATTTTTTTCTTAATTTTGGAATCGTGGACCTAAAGATTTTAAAATTTCCTTTCTTCGGATTGAAAACTTACAGCTGTTAGGTCCTTCATGTTGAAACTAAATTTGATCCTTCACGATAAAGAATAACGGTTAATTGTTATTATTGCTTTGTTTTTTTCACTTGGTTATTTAGCTTTTTTCTTTAAAAGTAAAATCGTTTATTAAATTTACTTGTCGTATATTTCAAAGTCTGTAGAGTGTTTTCAATATCACCAATGACTCAACCATAATTTGCTCACTTGTTTCTCAACAGTTTTCTTCTTTGTTTTTGTTAAATGTTTTTTCTTAAGCATTTTTGTTATTAAGTATTATTGTTGTTGCTGTTGTTTGACGCTTAATAGCTTGTACCGAACAACAACAAAAACATTCGTTCATACAACATTTACTACCTACCACCAGAGGCACAAACATCACCCAACAACAACAACATCAATAGTAGCAGCAGCAAGCAACAACAACAACATTAAGATTATTCGTTGCATGTAGCAACATTATATTGTTCGGCAGTCGTAGTTTTTCATTGCGGCATGTAGATCAATTTTCCTTACATTCATTGCAATATCCTTTTTAGTTTTTTTTTGCCACAATTTTCGATCGTATCTGTGGTGTTTTTATATAAACGTTGAATGGTTTTATTAAAGAATTTTACCTTGTGACTTTCGTTGTGTTGTTGTTTTGTTACGTTTGGTATGAATTGGTGGATTTTTTTATTGTTTTGTTTTAGTTTATTATGTTTTGTTGTTGTTGTGGCTTAAAAAAATACACAAACAATTCAAAACTCTTTCTGCGGAGGCATACAAGCAAAACCACATTTTTCGTTGCAAGTATATGGATGTTGCTGCCTCTGTCTTTACTGATAGTGATGAAGATCACTACGTTTTGTGGTGTGGGGCTTGACTTAAATGATCCATATCTGCGTAAGCAAATATACAACTATTTGCAAAATTAAATGTTTTTGCAATATTAATTTTCTGTGTTTTACTTTTTGTTTTTCGTTTTTTTTTGTGAACGTAATTCCAGAAATGAATTAAATAAAGGTGGTTTTTATTTCTAGATGATAAAGTTAAAGGAGTAAGCAGGGAGGTAAAAAATGTAAGCCTACAAAAAGTACTTAATCTTTATAAGGCATGCGGGCATAATTGAAGTAAAAGTAAATTAAGTCTGAAGTTTTTTTGTGATATGAAAATTTTGAAGGAAATTATTAAGGTTTGTGCTTAGGAATTAAGAAATAAAAGGATATTATAGCAATTATTTTAAGGAAATTAAATGAAAAACAAACAATTAATGAAACTACATTTGATTATAAATTTATCAATTAAGTTGGGGTTTTGTGAACAAAAATTTCTATTATCCCTAAGTCACTACATTAAAAATTCAAATTTGTCAATAAATGCGACAAAGTGTAGTTTAATCCTAGAAAAGATAATTTGTGTCATTAATCATTTAAATCCCGTACAAATTTCAGAAATATGCTAACATTTTTGGTATTTTATAATTATTTTCTTACAAAAAATCAAAGTTAGATGCACTTTGACTTTTTTTTTTTTTTTTTTTTTTTAATATTTATTCAGAAATTATATATATACATTTTTAAACTAACATTAAGTGCCTCAGCGCTATTCTAGCATTTTTGAGGCTATCTGGCAACATATATTTACAGTATATATAGGTTTAATTTGATTTAACTAAGTAAATTAAAAAAAAAAAAAAACATTTTTTTAATATATAAAAATAGTAGTAAAAAATATAAAAAAAATACATATTTATATATTCAAATGTATATTTAAAGATTCATGTTTTATATTAGAAGCATATCAATGTTTTGTAGTAAATATTGTTTTAATCTTCTTTTAAATATAGAAATAGATTCCGAATTTTTAACAAATGTTGGCAAATTGTTGTAGTGCAAACTACCGTTGTATTCAATTCTTTGTTTGGTTGTTTCCAGGCGGCACCTAGCTGTTTGTAAATTGGATCTTTGCCTTGTATTAACGTTATGGTGGCTCACCTGCAACTTAATCGTATGGTGTCCAATGTTGTGCAAAATCTTATATACATAAGTAAGAAGTTGCATTTTGTGCAAACCATAAATAGGCAAAACAGTACGCGCTATGTCTTTATATAATAGCAAAGTGGAGAACATATTAGGTAGTTTATAAACATTTTTCAAAGCTTTGTTTTGCAAAACCTGCAAGGATTTTAAATCAGCATTTCTTTTATGACCATAAATAAGAGACAAATAATTAATATTGCTTTGTATCAACGAGTCAAAAATCATCAGCTTGGTATTCATATCAAGTTTATATCGAAGTTTATACAAAATTCCAACCACTGGAGATATTTTGGATCTTATATACTGAATGTGGGACTGCCAAGCAAGATTGCTTTGGAGATGCACCCCCAAGTATTTGACAACGTTCACCTCTGTTATTTGTTTTCCATCAATCACCACCATACAATCATTATTCCTCCTCTGATGCGGTCTAAACCTTATAAATTTAGTTTTGTTTGCATTTAAAACCAGTTTATTAATTCTCGCGAACTTAGAAATTAGTTCTGCATCATAAGCAATGGATGATTGAAGTGTTGTTACGTTCTGGAATGGGTAAAAAATGCACAGATCATCTGCATACAAAAACATTCTTCCTTGCAACCCGATATTATTTAAATCGTTGATATCAATTTTAAACAGTAGAGGTCCTAACACACTACCCTGTGGTACCCCATACTTTATTTGTTTCATTGAACTACTCTTCGAGTTTACTACAACATATTGTTTTCTATTAGCTAGATAGCTCTTAAAATATGCAAGCTCTCGTCCAAAAAGTCCATAAAACGACATTTTTTCAATCAAAATTGTATGTTCTACTAAATCAAATGCCTTGCTAAAGTCGTAGAATAAACCTCCTACTCCAGTGTAGCCTTTGTCTAAACAATCACATATGTAGTTTACAACATTGATAACAGCCTCATCGGTACCACATCCTTTTCGGAAACCACATTGGTCATCTGCTAAAAGATTTTCCTTCTCTAAAAATGTTGTCAATTGTTTACAAATTAGTTTTTCAAAAATTTTATCGATTATTGATAACAATGCAATTGGCCGATATTTCTCTACTGTATCTGCAGATATTTGTTTTGGAATCGGAATGATTTTTTGGATTTTTAATAATTCGGGAAAAACTGAAGTGTTAATTGAATTATTAAATATATTTACAATATGTGGAACAAGTTCATTAGCACATTGAACAATTAATTTAGATGAAATATTATCAAACCCAGGTGATTTTTGTATATCTAAAAGTTCAACTAATTCTCGAGTTTCACTGATATCTGTATGCTTAAGTCTAAAAAAGACACGATGACGTCTAAGCGATCTAAAGTCATTCCAACTTTCTCCTGGAATACAACTTATCTGTTGTTTTAAATCTTGTATGGAGTTTATAAAATAAAGATTAAGTTTTTCAGCCTTCATATCATCGTGATTAATCATATTCCCTTGATGATCTTTAAGTTTTATTTCAGACTTCTTTTCCCTGCCAAGTGTTCGATTTAATAACTGCCAGCATTTTTTAGGGTCATGCCTAACTTTTTCTAACTTATCCTGATAATAATATCTCATTGCGTCTCTTGTTGCTACTTTGATTACTTTACTTATTCGTTTTAATCTATCGTTTAGATCCATGCTGGATTTTCTTTTTCTTGCTCTCATAAGGCTGCTTTTCAATTTCATTAATAATTTTAAGTTTCCACATATCCACGGTGCTATTTCATCATTCAAAGAATATTTCCTCTTCTTCGTAGTTGTAGAGCTTAAAACAGCATTTGACACACACGATATAAATTCAGTAACATCAGCTGACGGATTTCCAGTAACAACAAGTGAATTCATTTTATTTTGCAGGATTTGTTTTACTTTTTCATAATCACAGTGAGAAGTAATAATTTCCTTTGCATCAAACGTTCTGATTTGAGACTTAATTGTACAAAAAACGAAGTTATGGTCCGAAATTTGGCATTCAACCGAACTTATCTTAAGCCTGTTACTTATGTTACTAAAAACATTATCTATAGATGTTCCACTAGCAGGTTGAGTAACAAGTGTGTGACAATTTTGACAGTCATATGCTTCAATAATTGCTTTAAGCTCTCCAGACATTGATGTCTCCAAAAAATTTACATTTGAATCTCCAACAAAAACGCATGGAAATGGAGCATAAAGTTGCAGTATATGATCTATATAATTTGAAAAGGTACCAATGCTACATTTTTGTGATCTATAAAATGACATGATTTTCAATGGTTTGCCTAAAATTAGATTATCATTTAATGATATGACTATTGTTTCAATAAAATTGTGACTCTCACACAACTCAACAGAGTAGTGAATGTTTTCTTTGATGTATATGGATGTTCCACCGTAGGCATCATTTCGGCAACAATGAATACTATCATAACCAGGTATTTTATACAAGTCCACTAAATCATTTTTTAGCCAAGTTTCTTGAATACAAATTATTGTCGGTAGATTGCCAAAGTTTGCTATTAATGTTCTAAATTTATTAAACTTTGAAATAGATGATATGCTTCTTATATTTAGCGAAAAAATACATAAATTTTGCAAATTTAATTCATTTAGGTAAATTTGAAAAGAATTTATTGATTGAAAATATTTATTCATATATATAGAAAAAGAAATAAAAATATAAAACTTATTTATTTGCTATGTAATGAGGAAAAAAAAAAAGTCTTACGATGGTGACAAATAGTCATCGTTTCCATTATCTTCATCAGAACCTTCATCATTTTCCTGAAATCTTTGAGATCTTCTTGATGTACCCCTGGTTGATTCAAACAGAAGTTGATCCACTTCATCAGCACTCTTTATAATCTTGGGTTTTGACAATTCACTCATTTTTGCATATACTTTCCCATTTGCAGCGTAAACTCTCCGGTAGCCAACTGATCTCAGAGATTTGGCGTGATTTAGCAGGTTTAGCGTTTCCTTACCAAGATAATCATTAACAAAAACAGATTTTGTTTCCTCCTTTTTATTTAGTTTAGGTTTTGCTGACATTATTTTTTGCTTCGAAGCTTTTGAATTAAATTTAGCTACAATTGTCTTGCGTTTTGCATTTTTGTTTTTCCCAATAAAATAGGCATCCTCGAATTCATCAATCTTCAAGTTAATATCAACAGATTTCATTACGTTAATAACAGCCTCAACTGCATTGCTGTTGTCCGACACCTCTATGCCACTAACCAAACAATCATTTTTTACACGATCATCATTTAAAAATCTGACCGTTTGCTTTAATACACTTATTTCAGCTCTCAAAACTTTGTTTTCTTTTTGTATTACATCTAACTTTTTTTTATTTTCCGCAATACCCTTTATAATATTATCGAATTGTTTAGACATAAACGACATAGATTCTTGCAGTGCATCCAGTTGATTCAGTTTTACAAGCTGTGTTTTTATTACATTTAATTCAGATTTTATATTCTCCCCGTTTTCGTTGTTACACACATGACATACATAATCTTCTTCTTGATTTTTCATAAGGGATTCAAATTGCCTTTTATCTAGCTTCGTACACAATGCATGGTAAATCTTTGAACATTTATCACATTGGATTGAGTTTTCTTCTTCTTCATCAACTTCTAATTTGCATTGCCCGCACAAAACAGTTGGTTTTTTTATACTTCGACGAATAGTTTTTGGCATTCTTGATGATTTGCAAATACCTTTATCAATGTATGGTTGAATCCAGCAAAAAAAACTATTAATTTACTTTTAATACACTTTAAAACTCTTTTTTTTTAAATTTCTTATTAGACCACATGAATTGTTGATGTTTCTACAAGAGTTGCCAGATATTCAATCTTAGCTGCCCAAAATACATATTTTCTGTAATTATTCTGCAAAATCCTGACTAACGTGCCTTTTGTATGCTTGCTTGTTTACTATATTTTGGGCAGCTTTAAAATATTTTCATATAAAACATCAAAGTTATCTGCACACATAAATAAGTATGGTGGCCACTTTTTCATATAAATATCCGATTTTATAAAATTTTAATTAAATATCAATTTATTAAAAAGAACATTTTTTATACTTCTTTTAAACACTTCACTTTAGCTGCACTTTTATGCAGGTAACCTCAATTGTGTACCTGCACTTTAAGGCAGATAAATACATTTAAGATAACAGCACTTTTCATTTACATATATGAACAAAAAATCGTGCAAGGGATATAATGCAGCTAAGTCTAAATTACTGTACAAACTTTTATAAGAAATCAATTTTATACAAGTAAAAACTTTTATAAGACACCAGTTTCTAATAAAAAATATCAGGATTCTGGTATATGGGAACAAATTCCGATTTTCCTATTAATTCTTACAACGCAATTTTTTCTAAAGATGGATAACGAATGATATGATTATTAATGAATTTAACGGTTTTTTTTTGTCACCGAACGCAAAAATTATTTTATTTTTGCGTTGCACTCAGTCGAAAATTTTATTCATCAAGCAAGCAATTAAAAAATTATACATTCTATTTTATTTATTTTGTTTGAAAATATAAAAAAATATTGAAGTATTAAAAATCTTTATAAAATGTAAATCTTTTTGAAATTACTGTGCTTCACAAATATTTATGTATGTGTTTGTCGATTAGAGTTATGGGCTCTTAAGAATTTTTATGCATTTCAAATATTTAACCACATTCTCACACATCTCCCATAACGTTAAATTAAACAAACTTTTTAAATATATTATTTTTTTGAAAAACTTCTTTCTTTTGTTAATAATAGAGGTTTAAGTTTGTTTTTTTTATATGACTATAACTTTTTTGATAAGTTTTTAAACATTTGGTGTGCATTCGTTGTTGTTGTGGTTGTTTGCTCATCATCATCAACATCATCCGAAAGGTAAATACACGTAAATCAACAATAACTTCTCTGCTTAATTAACAAAATAAAAAGTTGAAAAAATCCAAGTTGAAAATACAAACAAAATGTTTAACAAATAAAATCTATGACAATATAAATATTTAACATGTTGGGTTTTATGTAGTCTGTCCGTACGTTTGTATTTTGGTTCCTGTATATCTTTAAGTCTTGTGATTTTATTGTTTATTTTTCACACAAATATTAAAACAAAAAAACAAAAACCTTGTGAAATAAATAAAATAAATAAATGAAATTTCCTTACAATAATAACGAGAAAATTTCATTTTGTTGTTAAAATGTAGTGTTTGCAATGCCAGGCCGGTATTGGGATATACGGTTTTCGATTTTGTAATATTTTGGTATTCATTCAAAGAGATATTTATTAATTTAAATTAAAATAATTTTGTTGAATCTTATAGGTTAGGTTAGGTTCCTTGGGCAGCCATCAAAGGACAGCTCACTTGGGTCCTTTATTGGTCCCTTTGTGATACCCTGCGCCAATGCCCATCCCTTAGAGCAGTTACTCAGATGGCGTCACAGCAAAGTCCAACCACCTCGTCTTCCTAGTGAAGAGAAGGAGCGATTTTAGTTCCATTACAGAAAGATCCTCCAAGCAGGCAAACACCGGTTCACAGGTCCACCGCGTCTGCGCAACTCTATAAGACTCGCGCCATATAAGTGAGTTACAGTGAGCCATTGGAAGGCCAATGGATTGGTCCTAGGATGCAGGGTCTCAGACTGAAGTGGCTAGGAGATAGGTTTCACGACGAACTGAGGTGCATCGCTGGATGTAATCCGGCTGATCTACTGGGTTTGTCAGGGAAATAGTGCGGCTGCTTCTGTTGAGCGGACTGTAGAGAGTGAATTTGTTCTTCGTAGTACCTACTAAATTTCTTATTTTCTGGACTCTATCCACCTCTTACTTCTTTTCTTTACCTTTACCTTTCTCTTTTTCTATTATCTTTATTTTTTCTATATGTTCAAGGGATTCACAATGGACCATATTGGTCTCCGAGTGGAAGTGTGCCCTTGGGCACATAACCCCTCTAAACCTAACCTAACCTAAATAAATCGTTAACAATGTGATCTAATTTGACGGTATATTTATTTATTATTTTTGTTTTAAAAATTGTTTTATTTAAATAATATTTTTAGATTATTAATATAGGGTTCCATATTAAACTTTAAAAAATATAGCTATTGTAATATCGTCCCCTTAATATAACAATAGCGTATGTTCTCATACGCTATTATTTTTTTATTGCATATTTAGAATCTCCATCGTTGATTTTATGTCTGGTCAAAACTTCGTCAAATTCTACTTCCAAAAAGTGTGTCAAAATGTCGTTGGAAAAAATAGTGTATAATTTCTTGTTCAAAATTTTCCTTCAATACAAATTTTTTAAAAGGAAATTGTAAATTGTGATCAATTTGTTAAATAAGAAAAAAAAGTAAATTAACAGACGATTTCGAACGTTAACGTTCGCATAGAAATTTACAGTTAAACCAAAATTCTAAAATTTGTTTTTGTTTTAAATGTTATTTTCTATGCGAACGTTAACGTTCGAAATCGATTAACTGGCTGTAAACATTTTAGAATGAAAAAATTAAATCTTCCGAAAATTCGATGTTGTTATTGTACATCTTATAGGAGTTACTTATGCCTATAAGTTTAAAATATTTTGAAGATAAATCATAATCCTGACAACATTTACCCAACCTTTTGAGTCAAAATCTGCAAGAAAAAATAAATAAAAGATAATAAATATTTTATTGTTATGGTAAACAAATCGAATTAACGGTTGCCAAATGTACTACAACTATATTATTAGGTCTTTCGAACATATCAGACATTACAGATTTAAAGATATTCAAATTTCCGTTTGGCAAATACACAACTCCTACTAGTATAACGATGCCACCGGTTGTTATCTCAACTAAAAGTATTTCACATTCACCATAATGTCTTGAATTTTATTTTTCTGACAAGCGGGTTTACGAATAAGGTAAGGGTACGCTGAATTTAGTGATGCTATCCATTTTTTAGTTTAGCTCTTGTTTTCAAAATTATACCGTTATTTCGATAATAGAGGAGGTTGTACAACTCAAAAACGGGTTAGTGTATTAAATAAACTAAAAAACCCGAAATTCCGCAATAAAATTACCTTTTAGCAAGGCAGAACTTTTTTGTAATTTGCGCAGTCTTTTAAGGAAAATAACAATAAAAACATAGTGTAACAAAATTCGGCTAATCGCCACCATTCTTAATACTTGCAAATCAGAGCAAATCTGCCAAAGGGTTTTTAAGATTTAGCTCGGGTTCCCGAAATATCGGCCCCTAAAGTTTTTTAATTTTTTCAAATAAGAAAAAAAATATACTAAATGCAAAAAAATACTATGTCTTTAGATGTCTTCAGTAGATTTGTATGGCGATTCTTTTCTTAGAATATATTAACTCTCTAATACTCATTTTGAGGAGTAAATTTTGTCCTTTTTCACTTCCACACAAAAGTATACTAAAACGGCACTGCACGCAGAGAAAAAATATGGTTGGGCATGGTTAGGGAAACAACACTATGTTTAATATAACAATATATTGTTGTCGTACACAAATAATTGTTACGTTTATTTAATATCAACAATATTATAGTTACTGTAAACATATCAACGTTTATCGCAATTATAAATTTGAGTATTGTTGAACGAAAAATAATTATTTTTCTAACAACTTAATTATGATAACTTTCAAAACATATTATATTACTCACAACCATATAATGATATTTAATAGCCATAACATGATAACTTTCTATACATTTATCATATTATGTTTAAGATGCAATCAAACCATTTTTACTCTAATAATATTATGTTAGCGCCATTTGTAAAATAAATTTGTATCAGTTGTGTCGTTAATTTTATATGTGAGCGGTTAAACAATTTAAAGATAAATTCCCATAAAAAAATAAGCTTAAAGAATTTAAAAAAATTAAAATATTAACGGAGTTCATTCAGTTTAGTGATTTAATAGTGCAAATGGAAATTATCGTAGTTTTTTTGTAAAATCCAACAACAAAACACATAGAGATTTCGTTATATTTTATAAAAGTGTTTTGATATTTCTGTTCTTTTCTTGGGCAACTGCGTATGTCTTAAAACAAAATTTTCAGGAGAGCCAAAAAACCATTCTATATTAAACTATGGGATAGGTATTGTGCACCACGTTAAAAAATCGGAATTAATACATCTTTTTTCAAAATTTTTAGAAACATGTAAAGAGCAATTAAAATTAGGCAATATGGCATCAACATCTCCAAATCGGAAAAGAAAAATAAGAAAAAATGGACAAACGCGGTTGCTTATGAAAACAACCGATTTTGGCTTTTCTCTTTTGCAAGCCTTTTATTGAACTCCGCTATTTGATTTACATTAAGAAAAATTGTTAAAAGCCACAAAATAAAAATCGATGCAAGAGAATTTTAATTTATTTTATATTTTTATGACAGTTATGAAAGGTGCTGCATCATAATATGATTGCTTTTAAATTTATTATGATTAGCATGATAATAATATGATTACTTCTTAGCTTATTATGATTAACATGACAATAATATGAATAATTTCTTAGCATGCTATTATTAACATGATAATAATATGATTGCTTCTTAACTTATTATGATTAACATGACAATAATATGATTGCTTCTTAACTTATTATGACTAACATGACAATAATTTAATTACTTCTTGACTAAGTATGATTAACAGAATAATAATATGATTAAGGGAAAAATATTATGTTGTAATATTACGAGTATATTTAGTCATTATAGGTTTCAATAATAATCATAATATGGTGACTACAATCATTAATCTTATCATAATATGTTGCTCTTAGAATATGTTTACCACAACCATGTTTTTTCTCTGCGTGTGTAGAGGGTTACAATGTTCGACGAATATTTTCTGCATCAAATTTCACTAAAAAAAATCGTGCAATGAATGTAAAACGGATTTTCGATATTCTGGGCGTAAAAATTTTGGGGGTTGGTCCTACACTTGACCCGTCTAGGGATATCTTAGGCGCTGCAGGGGCCAAATTTAAGAATTTTATCAAACCGTTATATTTGAATAGAATATACCTTATGGATGGTGATAAGGGGAAGTATGTTTTGAGAAAATATTAAGGATAAAAAACTAATGGAGGTCGGTCATACATTTTATCCTCCTCAGAAAAAAGTGTCAAATTTTAGCAGTGTAATTATTGGTTGTTTTTTATTTGTTTTTTTTATCTTTAAAGTTTAAAATACTATGAAAGTTTAAGAAAAAGTAAAATGTCAGAAGTCTATATAGTACGGATTTTCACTCGCACAATACTTAACGTAAACGTATTCAATTCCGAATTCGTACTTGAAATAATCCAAAAATGAGATTGATTTAAGTAAAACTACCATTGACTCATTCTCAAAATGCGCTTGATTTAAGAATAATAAAGTTGAATTCGTAATTAAAATAATCTGAAAATGAGATTGATTTAAGTAGAACTAAGATTGAATCCATCTCAAAATGCTCTTGATTTAAGAATTATAAAGTTGATGTTATCCCGAAATCGTACTTGAAATAAACATTTAATAAAATTAGGAGAACTTTATTATGATTGATTAACATACTCGTTTTACACCTAACAGAATTTCAATTATAAAACACCAGCATCATTTCCGATTTGATTTTTACTTTTAAAACTTAATGCACATATTTAACTGAAAATATAAGATAAATGAGAAAAAAAGTTATCAATTTGAATTTTTAAAAATGAAAATAATGAGTTTTCGTGTTGTTGTAATGTTTTTGTTATTCCAACTTTTAATGCTGTGTATAATGATTTGTCATTACTTCACAGTAGAAATCAAAATTTTAAAGGGTTGCTCACAGCACTCATATATTTTCTTAATGTGAATCCCCCAACTGTATTATTGTATTTTCATCAAAATTCGTACGACTTTTGGCTTAGATTTCTACTGTGTAGTTATGACAAAACACTAACCACAGCATAAACAGTCTTATAATTCTAGGTCTTTTATGTTTTATTTTCATAACTATTGTAAAACATTCGGACATTATGCGAATATGACTTGAAACAATACCTTGCGAATGCCCTAAAGTTGACTTGATATCATGTTTTGTGAATACCCCAACTGTTTCTTGTTGATACTTAAATCACACTAATTTTCATGGTGAAATAATTAGAAGGTGGCAGCACTACAGAATCAATTATTTTTTGCTCAATGCATGGTGAACTTCCTTTATGTCAAAATTATTTGTTTTTTTGAGGTTATGTCACTTAAATACATTTTAGTAGATGAAAGAAATTGTTGGCGTTGGTTTGTCGAGGCTGACGAAAACCCCAAAAAGGAACGTGTTAAGAATTATGGAGTAAACTTTTCTTGGAACAAACGTACCCGTGTTTCAACTAAGTAGAAATTGTAATTTATTTGTTATAATATATCAGAAAGAATAAAAACAATATATTTTGGTGTGGTGAAAATCCATATTTTTGACATAATGGACTATTTTACACAAACAAATTTGCCTGTTTTTGTTGTATTGTTGTACAACAACTCCTAGTGCTGCCACCTTCTAGTAATTTCACCATGCTAATTTTCTTTTCATTTTTTATTTTTTTTGTTCTTCTTTTGATTGATATAAATTTTTTATATCTTATTTGTTTTGAATTTTATAGTTTTTTTTTTAATTTTAAAACCAACCTTGATAATTATAAAGTCCCGAAAGTACATGAAAAGAATATTCAATAGATTTATTAGTTGCAATTATTTAATTTTTTGGGTTAAGAATGTGGAAAATATAATAAAGTTTTTAAACGCCTTTTCTACACACGAGATTTTATAGTGAATAAATGGACAATACCAAGGGAATTCAATACGGAAATTTCGAATTTAAAAAAGTCTAGAATTTCATTGGCTCGAGTATTAGCGATTTCAGTTCTGCAAACCCTAGAAACTTTTTCAAACGCTAAATAAATATTCAAAAAAATCATAAAATATTCCAGTTGTCTTAAGTAATATTTCGGTTTATTTTTCTTTTATTGGCTTAAAAATTTGAAAAAAAAACTTACTTGACTTCAGCTTATGCTGTCATTAAATGTTTATCTTAAAAATACGACGACTTCAACGACAATACGACAAAGGAATGAAACTTTAAATGAATTCTGATGACAGTTTGTATCAGCATCAACGTTACGAGCGGCATATTTTTGCGATCTCTTTTTTTTTTGTTGTGGTTTTTATTGTTGCAATATTATCGCATACATAAAATTTTCAGAAAAGAGATACAAAGGAATGTATTCTTTATAAAAAATATAAATTATAAAACAGAATTTTACCAGTTTTTTTTATTTTTAAAAAAAAAACAACTAAATGGCAAACTATTTAATGAATTGGTTTTCTTCAAATCTAGTTTTCCAAAAGAAATTTAAATTTTTTAATCCACTGTTTTAAATACTTCCTTATTTAACACCACTTCTTAAAACAACTCTATTCATTCACATTCATTTCTTGAAGCTAAATTTATTGTGGTTGTATAAGTATTTTATTTAATTTTTTCTGTTTGATATTTCTTTGCAGTTGTATTGTCCACTAGAGTTTATACGTAAAAAAAACTGAAAATTGATCAAAGGAAAAAAAAATAAAAAAAAAACAGAAATAAAAATAAGGTAGTGTCATTATAAGTCACTAGTTTTTATTTATAGTTTAACAGACAGATGCTTGTCCAAATATATTAAAGTTAAAGTCATTTACCAGAAAATGCCTTTCAAACTGATAAAATTTTAGATAATTTAAGACGAATAAACATAGCGACTTTGTTCAAAGGATTTTTTCTTTATAGATTTCCTTAATATATTGGCTTTACGGCAAAGTAAATAAAACTAATATGAAAGTTTTCAGCTTAAAGATAATAAAAATCTTTTCATGTCAAACCGTTTAGAAAAGGAAATAGTAAAATGGAAGGATGATGGTTTAGTGAGTAAATATGAGGGACAATTTTGCGGAAGGTTTAAGATTAACTTAATAAACTGCTAGCTTGAAGTGAGCTTGTAAAGCATTGTTTAGTCCGAGTTCAGATCTACTAAGATATATTTTAGCACAAGAACTTATTTTAGATTTAGTTAAGTGCTAGTCAGAATATATACCAATCTCTTGATAGCTCTTGAAACAATTATTAATTTACATACATACAACTCTCCCCACTCAAGTAAAAGAACTTTATAAAAGCAATAAATAGATAGAAAAAATAGATGGATAAGCGTACCAAGCGGAACAAATAAGCAGTATACCCTTCCAAAGTCCTTTTCTGTAGACATAGTCCAAGCCACATTCGAAATTTTATTTCTAATTTACACGGCGTGTCATTGGAGACAAAGGCCTTGCTTTGTTGCATATACTGTGACGGCTTTTAGAAGGCCTTCGAAAAATAAGAAAGCTTTATATCAGCATCATTGTTGTTGCTAACAATGCGTAATGATTAAATTGAAGCCTATTGATGTTGAGAGTTTTTAAAAAAATTTTAAAGGTATTACATACCACATTCGCACATAACATCTAAGATGACGATTTTGACTAGCCTCATCAAAAAGGCATTACAAAAGACCGTTTGAAACAAGGTTGAGTGGAATAAGAAAAAGTTATTAAATAATGCGCTTGTAGACCTTCTTAAAGGGCTACAAAATTACAGGACTTGCAATTTTTTCCACTGGGTATTAATGATTGGGAGCAACTATTATTAATTAAAAATATTAAAATAAAAAAATAAAGAACATTTTAAGAACGAAAACATACACCTTACCAAAGTGAAACTAAATAAAAAAACAATTCTTTTTCTCTAAAGAAATTTCAAAACCCAATAAATTTAGCCACATCACAATTGTGGAGAGGCTACGTCAAAGACCACGTCTTCGCGGATAATCCCCTAACGAAAACCAACATTTGTCAAGCTATCGCCGAGATACCGCCCGAAATAAGCGAAAAAGTGGTCGAAAACTACCTCAAAGGGGCTCGACTGCTGCAACCAGTCTAGAGGCGGTCATTGAAATGATATTATATGTCGTACGTATTTGCAATGTAGAAGGATTAAAATAAAATAAAAGTTTAATCGAAATCTTAACTTTATGTGTGTTTTTTTTAACTTAACTTCTTTTTTTTTAATATTTTAATTGCAATTAGGGCATATAAAATTACCGAAATTTGCTTTTACCGGTAAACGGTAAATCCATAACTTAAAAACCGGATTATCGGTAATTTACCGGTAATTTTGTTTAATGTTGAGTTAATCAGTAACCAGTAAAATAAATGCGTAACATTTTTTAAAGAGAAAATATATATTGTTATATAGTAAAGGTAAGAAAGTTTAATGCATTATTCAACAAAATAATTTAAAATAAAATGTAATTCAAAGTTTTTCTTGGGAGTGACAAATGATTAATAAGATTTCGTTTTAATACGCTAAATTCTTAATTTGTAATCTTAAAAAAACACTGAAATTTATTAGGTGTGTTCCACAAGATCTCGGGCAAGTTGGGACTAATGAGAGTAAAATGAAAATTACTCTCTAAATTTGCCGAAACAATCCAAAATTGCTGGAACGCAAAAAACCATTTTTGAACATCTTCAAATACTAATGCTGCTTACTTTTCAAATTAAGATCTATTTAAGTGACTTAAGACGCTTAAAAGTCATAACATTTAAAAACTAAAACATTTGCATCATTGTAATTTTTTATATTTTGTTGTTTTTATATTAAAGATTAAGGGAAATATGTATGCAATAACGTTTTAACCACTTTAATTTTTCACAAAAACCTTACATTTTGCTTTTTAATATGTTTTTTAATTAAAACTAAACTTTTCCTTTTGCTTGTAAATTTCCTGAATTATTTATCAGTTTCATATGTAAACAAAAACAGCTGATTGTTTTTTCCAGTCCGAACTTACCCAAAGAAAAAGTTCGTGCAAATTTGTACAAGAAATGAAAAAAATTACTCTCTCAATTACTCTCTTTATTGCACAAAAATTGTTATGTGGAACGCTTTTGGGTAACTTTGTGCAAGTTCGGACTGTTTCGTAATGCATGTGGAACGGAGCTATTGTTGATGGGATAAAGCCAGTAAATACGCTCATTTAACTGGTTGGTTGGGACAGATCATCAGGAAACCTTTTTCGAAAGACTTTAGGAAAGCGAAAGATATTATATAATCACCCTTATCGTGGTTGGCGTATTTAAAATACGACTGTTTGGTAATAGATTAAAGAAAATAAGTTCACCTTCTCTTTATTCTATTACAAAACAGTCGCAGGCGTATTTTAAATACGCCAACCACGATAAGGGTGAATATCTTTGAAATAAAAAAGTTCAACAATATTATTAGTGAATGGATCTGCCTGTGTATTAAAATATGCTCGCAATGTGCAAAGTGTGACAATACAATTTGTCATTACGGCTGGTTCTATTTATTGTGCAAATTAGGCCTGCTGAAGAAAAAGCTCTTTCTCATTCCACACTCGTCGACTTTTCTGCTTTTGTGCCTCTTCATGCAAGCCGATTTCTTTTTTAATATATTTTTTTAAATTGTGATATTGGTTACTGATGCTTTGGAAATTTTATTTTGGTTTTTAATGGCTAATTGTAAAATGTCTTTCATTGTTAACTGGGTTAATTTAGGGATTTCTTCGATGTCATCAGATGATTGATTTGAATTATTTGGTAGTCCCTTTCATCTGTTATGCGTCACAACAGTTTTTATTAATGAAGGTTTATGTAGTTTAAATAAATCATAATTAATAATTCTAACATAGTATGTAAAAACTGCATAACGTTCCAATAACTTGAACATCTCTCTTGGATGCGTGAAATTAACTGACATTTTAATTTCCGGCTAAGAGCATCATTTTGTGCAGAAAATTCATCAAGCATGAACTTTAGAGTGCCATCGCTTGTCAGCAAAGTGCAGGTAACTGCACCCAAAGCTTCTACAGTCAAGTTTACAGGAAGCAATGCATATGTTATCATGCTAATAAAATTAATTAATCTATTGAAAACGAAATTTCAATATTTAAGTCAATCAGACTCTTTTTGGTACACGGTTTTATTAATGGAACCGTTCCACGATAGCCAGTAAGTTTTTCCATTCACATCAACAGTCCTTTTGAAGGAATGTTGTAGGTTATTAAGGATGATCTCACAATTGATTTTCTTTGATAAGACGACTCAATAGATTTGGAAGAAGTGGAAGGATCTTGTTCCATTCGTTTGAAAACATTTATTATATGCTGACTTTTGAGGTGGGAATGTAAACCACTAGTGAACTTTCTGCTGTTTTCAATATCTTTCCATTTCGTGCATAGTAGTCCCATACCGCTTTCTTTGTTTTTTCTGTATTCAGAGCTTTAAATGTTTGAAATTTTTTCAACATAGAATCAAACACCTATTTCGTACTGTATAAATAAAGAGTGGATAACTTTTAAGGGCCGATGTTGAATGTGAACCACTGCAACAATAACTAAAAAAAGAATTGAATGTAGTTTAAATGCTACTATGTATAGCTAAGCAAAAACACAATTATAAACAAACCTTTACTTGCAAAAATTTGAAATTTTGTGTTGAAATATAACCTAATTTGGAATGAAATATTTATAAAAAATTACCGAATTTTCGGTATTTTTCTTTAATATTTACCGGTAAATTCGGTAATCAATATGACCGGAAAACCGGTTAACCATTTACCGGTAATGTTACCCCTAATTGAAATCTATCAGTGCAAAATGATAATAAGCAAATTAGATGAAACATAAAAATGACAGTTGTAATTGTACTTTAACAATAAGTACAACTTTAAAAATAGAAAACCGATTCTGAGTTTTACAAAATTTCAATAAACAATTACACTGCTTTACAAATTAGTAAAATATTCAACTGTATTTTCTAGCTACCAAGCATTTGATAGGGGCACATTTAAATTGGCATCGATTCAATATGAAAAAGATTTCAAATCAGTATTGTATGTTACTAGCTTTTGAACCTTATTTATAAATTGAGGAGAAGAGTTATATGTTAATAAAACTGGAGAATGATCCGAACTAAGATCACAATTGTCTATATCACTAAGTTGGCGTACATTTATTCCATTATAAACAAAAAAATCAATTAAGTCCGGAATTTTAGATGGGTCGGTGGGCCAATAAGTTGCTTTACCAGTTGATAATACAGAATACTGTTTAAATGTTTGACTTTTATAAAGTTCTCTGCCCTTAGGATACGTATACCCCACCAAGGATTTATAGTATTAAAGTCTCCCCGGGCAATAAACCGAGGTCCAAGTTTTTGAAAGAAATTATTAAAGCCATCACAACAAATGTTGTGACGAGGGAACTTTACTTTTACACAACAACAACAAATATGTTAATTATCTTCTTAAGGCCTAACCTAAATGTGCTTAAGTTGGCTTAAGCAAATGAACGAATACACGTAAATCATATGAGGGAACCATATTGAGCTTAAGAAAGTTTTTGTTAAATTAAATGAAACTGTAATTTGCTTAAGCAAAGTGCGAAACTGATCGCACATTACGAATGGAATTAAATGTTTGTTGATTTTATTTTTGTGTTTTTTTAAATACATTTGAGAGCCTTTTTGTTAATTTTTGACAGTGGGTTAAGCAAGGCTATGCATATTATGGTTGGGCCTTTAGTGTGCAATAAAAGAAATAACAAAAGTTTTGATCCAATCTTTTTCTCGTTTAATTCTAGTTCAGCAATATTCTTTTAACGCATTATTGGTAAAAACACTTTTACTTGTTTTAAATTAGTTACGAATGAGTTTTGATTATTGTTGAAAACTTTCTATTGAAATAAAATTTATAATAAATTCGTATTTTTTTATTTCTATTATAAATTTAAATTAAGATGATTTAATAAACATTAACAAATGTCTCAATGAACTTCTGTTTTGAAATAATTTTATGAAAAAAAGTCATTAACTACCCACATAAAATTCATAGACCAGTATTTTATGCAAATTTAATAGTCTTATTTGCATTGTTCTCATAAAGTATTATTCGTTTTGTTTCGTTTTATCTTTTGACTCTTTTTCTTTACTTTTAAATACAATCTTAACATTAATTAATTATGTTAATAGATCTTCTCACATTGGAAAAAAATATAAAACATTTTCCCCTTTCAACTTATTGTTGCTTTCAATGACAAGATTAATTTGTCGTGTTCGTTAATGATCTATAGAAATTGGCAGTCTAAAACATTTTTCATTTTATTGTACAGTTTTATTATTTTTTTGGTACACAAATGTCACAAATCAACTTAAAATTAAATGAAAAAGGAAAGATAACAAATTTGAGAAAACAAAAAACATAAAAACCCAACCAACAGATGATTAACTAAAGATAATTATCATTATTATTACGTTGCTTGGTCCAAAATAGTGATTGGTTTTATATACTGATTTTTCTTCATAGCCTAAAAAGTGTGTTAACATATAAAATTAATTAATTTATAAAAAATCAGTAGGTGGTCGGTCGTTTTTTTTAATTAGTAGAAGATTAGAAAAAAACAAAAAACTTAAGACACAAACTCGATTTGTTTTTATTAAGAGTATTAAAAGAATCAACAGTTTTGTTGTTGTGCTACAAATTCATTGATTGTTTTTCTTAATTAATTAAATTATATATGTGACATTTTCTATTAGTTTTAAAATTCTGAAAAAACTTCGCTCTTGTAGGAGTTATTTTTTATGATATTTTTTAATCTTCGAATTTTTTATAGCTTTTTGCGAATTATGCATTCATCAGTTTGAAATGGAAATATATGCTATTGAATTTTTTGATTTTTATTAATAGTTTAATTAATATACGTTCAGTCGCTATAAAGTAGTATCTACAATTATTTAGCATCACTTTTGGCACAGTGGGGGAGATATGAAAAATAAATATGCCTTCCATATTTAAATAAGTTTAACAAATAGCACTTAAAGTCACTTGAAATTGTAACAAAAAACCTAAATAAAAATAATAAAAAATTCAAGGAAAATGAAAACTCACTAAAAACGATAAAAAGCTGCTAAAATTAAAATTTAAATACACAAATGATTAAATCTAAGAAAATCGCTTTTAAAAAAATTAATAGGTGTAAATAAAAAACAAAAACTGCATTGGAAAAATAAAAAAAAGTTCTTCTTACTTTAAATTCAACAAAGATTTCAAGCAAAAATCTGGAAAACTAGAAAATATGTAATATAGTTATATTTCTGAATTTCAAAAAAAAGGTAGAATTAAAAAGATAATCGGTATTAAAACTTAATATTTTTAGCGGGAAACTTTTGTTCGTTGCAGGAATGTTGAGTCTTCAAAAAATAGTTCTAATTCCAACTCCATCCGCTCAAATTTTTCAAGTCCGGCATCGTGAGGAACTGCGACTCAACTCTAACCTTGAAGCTAAATGTATATGACACTGGTCCTTATTTGACTTAAAACTTAAATTAATAAATGGTTGAATAAATAATTTTGTAAAAAATTCAAATCAATATTTTAATTCTAACACGTGCCAAATTGAGCTTTAAAATAGTTATTTACATACGCAGTAGACTGTCCTTGTTTTCTAACTACAACATTTTTAAAGCAGCCCCTTAAATTTTTTTTTTATTTTTGAAAATATTACAAAATTTCTTTATATTTTTATGCAGAAAAATTTTGGCGTATGAGTTGCGAGTTTTACCTCAACTCCGACTCTACAGCCCTGGCATTTACTTAGTTTTCTGCCGCGTTAAAAAAACTGCAATTTTTTTCCACTTTTTTATTTGTCATTGGCAAAAAAAAACCGTTGCTTTTACTTCTGATTCGTTAAATGTAAACAGTCGCTGTCAAACCAACTTAAAAAACGAAAAGTTCTACACAAATTTTCGTTTTTTGTTCGACAGTTTTGGTTTCGACTGCAGTTTTCCTAACCCTGGTTATTTGTTTTTATAAGTTTTAATAAGTTTAGCAATTTCAATTCGAATAAAGTTACACTTAATTAGAAAAAGTTGCTTAAATAAAAACAAAGACTCTAAAATTTGAAGAAATGTATTATGTCCAATGGTTCCCAAGAGAAACAAATGGCCCGAGGTATTAATTTCTCCTGATTCTGGCCATCTTATTTCGCACAATATTAAAAGTAACAGGTTGTGGTTAACGCATTATCTGCATACTAGAGCCAGCTTTTATGGAACATGGAACGTGCGCACTCTTCTATACATTCCATGTTTCTACTCGTGTCTTTTATTTAATGCTTAAGGTTGCCATCGTGGCAATCCATTTATTATTATTTGTTGAGGATTCAGTAATGAAAAGAGTTCAATTCAAAGCGACTTAAATATTAAGCCACCTTGCCGGTTAATAGTTTGGGGCTGGCTACCGGCATGCTAACCGTAAAGTGCTAAAAGTTGAATTAGTAATAAAATTAAAAAGAAAAAACTCTAAAATTCAGAGAATAAAAAAGATAAAAATTGACTTGAAAAAAATCACTGAAATCACTTAGAATAAAAAATTTTCGAAAATCTACCAAATTAAAAAGAGATTTCAAAAACTTCTAAGTCTGTTCTCACTGTTTAAAGCAACCAAAATCGCTAACAGTGCAAAATCTTTAAAGAAACGCTGTATGTTTTACATCTTGTTGACAAATATCCAAATAAAATTATAAAATTAAAAAAAAACACTTGAGTAGGTATTAAAAAATTGTTAAAAATTATAAAAAGAGGCTAAACTTTAATAAACCACACGATAATTAACGAAACATTTCGCAAACATTTTATAGGGTATCGCAAGAAAATTTAATTTTTTTTAACTCGATTCCATCAATTCCTGCTGATACCTAATCTTTAATTCGTTTGTCGAAATTGTAGTTGTAGTTGTAGTTTTATGATAACCTAATTAAACTTCGCATTCATGCGCAGTTTTCATCTCCTAATGTGGTAAAAATCGTAAAAACTATTCAAGATTAGTCTTTAAGACTTGGCGTTAACAAATAAATTGCCAGTAAAAAAATTGCAATGTTCTGCTTATTGAATGCCCCTGATATTTAATCAGAAACTGAAAATATTTTTCTAAATTTTTGGAATGATTGAATTTCGATTGTCAATAAGTAAAATTTACCTACATTTCTGTTACGTTTTTCAACAGAAATCTTGAAAGACATCGATTAGTTTTGTTAAACCAAGATTGAATAAAAATTAGAAACAAAAGTATGATGAGTAACTACTGCTGTGACTGTGGCCCGTTAAAGTGAATACGGGTACGCCATGAATTAAAAATGGCTGAATTTATTAAAGAAAATATCAAAAATACATTTATTACACTGCACAATAAATTTAAACTTTTTGTGCGGTCTGGAAATTAACATTTAACTTTACATAATTTCGAATGAAACGAGGTTTGTTTTATTGTAATCGGTACACAACTTCGGATTTTATTCACAATTTACTGAGAAAACTTATTATCGATTTCCATACAAAAATAACTTTTTAAATGTGTGGTGCTGCATGAATGTTTTTTCCTTTTTGTATGGATATCGGATATTAAGTTTTCTCAGTAAATTGTGAATAAAATCAAAAGTTGTCCACCGATTAACTACAATAAAATACACCTCATTTCATTTGAAATATATTAAGCTATACCTTTTTAGACCAAAACTGTGATTTTTGTCGCATTTTTATTTTTTATGAATTTTTAAAGAATAAAAAATTTGTTTTCTTTTTTTTCTTAAATTCAACGATATCTCTGAAACTAAAGATAATATTGTTGCCGAGTTTCCGATTTTATGGTCAACCGTTCTCAAGTTATTCCAATTCCAATATATGTAGTGAAAGTGCCTTAATTTTGGAAGCAACGTTATATCTCGAAGAGTAGTGCTGATATAGAAAAATGGAGATTATATCTGAAATTAGCGATCTCTAAATGGTAAAAATTTGCAACAAATTTCCAGATCCCAAAATGACCGTTTTGCAGTGTTTTTATTATTTTTTGTTATATTAAACATCAAGTGTAACAAAATGTACACTTGCACCCAGTGTTGCCAATTAAGAAATTTTGAGCCATTAGCTACAAAAATTATTTTGCAAAATTTCCTTTAAGTTTTAAAAAAATTATTGGAAAACATTTATGAATTTAGCTGTAGTTACGATGTAAAGCAGATTTATTCTAAAGACAAAATGTTAATTTGGCAACCGTTACAAAACATTTTGTTTCCAAGAAATAAGTTTTTTTTTTTTTCAATTTCATAAAAAAGTTTTGTTTTGTTTAAAGAAGGGAATATTTAAGTATACCTATTATTATGAACATGAGTGACACATATAAAAAATTTACTTGTGCACAGTTTTTGTTTCAAAAATGATTCTCTTTAAATAAAAAACATATTTGCTATTTTATCAGTTTTTCAATTACAGCCTGTCCCACGATGTCGATCGACAACTTAAGTAAGCGACAAGTCACTCATAATCGTTCTTTTAAGCGGCCAACTTACTATCGACTTTTCAGTCGTCACGTCTTTGGTTTCTAACATAATCCACTTATTTATTGCCAATGTGCCCATTGATCCCTTTATTATATCTTTCGTAATAAATTATGCAAAATATTTAAAATCAATTGCAAATAGAAATAAAATAAGAAGAAAATAATTGTTGTTAAATAAAAAGAACATCCAGGTAATTCTGCGATAGTAGAGATTTGAAACAAATAAATTTTCTAGGACTAGAGTTTTCCGTGGGAGTTAATATTAAAATTTTTTTGTTAAAATTAATTTAACTAAAACAGTGTAGAAGCAATTTCTTCAAATTTAAAATTTTTAAACAATAAATTACAAAATCTAAAGTGGGTTGTACATTGCTGCCTTTTGAAAGATTAAAATTTGTTCATTTATTTTCATTTTATTAATACCGGCCTAATTTTCTTATTTTAAAAAATAATTTTTCACTTATACATATATTTTTCATAATGTGATTTAAATTCATCGTATTCTTTGACTCCAACACGCACTACACTGTTCGTTGCGAGAAGTAGTAATTAAGTTATAAGTCTCCACCTCTTCTTTATTTAATTTTAACATCTCCAGCGCAAAGATCAAAGGCTGTGTGTATTTGTTTTTATTTGCCTTATTTTGGTTTTTACTCTTTTTCTCTTCTTGTTGTTTTTTGTTTTTCCAGTTGTTGTGTTTTATGCGCATGCGCAACGTTATTGACGTCAATATTGAGCCATAAATTGTTGGTGTTGTGTTGTGTGAAGCCAACGATGGAAGGACGGACGGACGGACGAACGATATTGGTTGCGTTGGTTGATTGTATGACTGTAAATGTCGAGATACTTTTTTGTGTATACAATTTGCCTGTCTGTCCATCCGCTTACTATGTCTGTCTGTCTATCTGTCTGTCCGTTTGCCTGTGTCTGCTCTGTCTATACGTGTTCATGCTAAAACTTATTAATATGGCAATTTAAAACTAATTGCTGTTGTTAAATAAATCTTAATAAGTAACATTTTACTATAAATATGGTTGGATGTTTGTCTGTCCGTCTGTCATTTTGCGTTCGACAGTGTGATCAATATATGTGAGAACTTTTCGTTGACACTTTTTTTTAACGTTTTTAAAGTTGTTGTGAGTTTAAGATTTTTTATTTTTATTAATTATTTATTTTTTTTGTTTATAAATATTTCACCTGGGGTTTTTTACATAGTTTTGGTCATTGTAACCATAAATAGAAAAAGATTTTATTTGTAAGTGCTAAATCTGACGGTTTGTAAGTCAAATTGTTCAAGTTGCTTATGATAAAGTTATTTGTAAAAAATTCCTCTTGATGTTGAAAGTGTATTTTAAATTGTTCCTATATATAAAAACATTTTTGTATTGCAAGGTGTTAGAATATTGAACTGTGGTGTTAGCTGTCAGGTCTGTGGGCTAATAAAATTGTGAAACTAAACAATAAAAACTTTAAAAAAATGCAATAATAAAACAAATTTTCTATTCAGCAGCTTCTATTTCCCAATTCATTCAGAAACTTAAGTTTTCCGGACAGCATCACAAACTCAAAATATAAATTAAAAAAACTGCAGCTCAATTCAAAAAAGATTTAATGGACTTTCTCTCTTAATTGCCATTTGAGCCTCGACTTTGTTATGAACTATAATATTGTGTATTAAAAACTAACCTATTTTAACATGTGAGGGCGTAGCTGACGTATATTTATTGGGTATTCGAATCAATGCTTCGTTTTTAATGTATTTGATTTGACAGTATCAATTGATGCTTAAGAGATGCTGAGATTTCCAAGGAACCTTGAATACTGTTGCAGTCGTTCTTAGGTCATTAGTAATCTCGAAAAATCAACTGGACCTAAATTTTTTTAAGTTAATTACAAGATAAATACAATCCGCTTTACGTAAGATTTCTAAATCTTAGGACTCGCTTAGATAAGATATAATAAAAAACCAATATTTCGAATAAATATTTGGGGCATTCAAAAAGTAGTCTTAAAGTCATCTATGTTATCACAAAACTATAAACACAGCAGTAAAAGTCTTTTTATTTTAAGACTTTTTTGTTTGAAAACCCATTACATTTTTTTAACCTATTGTAAAACCTTAGCATATTAGGACAATATGACTTGATAACGTACGGTTTGAATCCTCCAATTAGTTTTTAGATTTCAAATGTATTTTTTAAATAAATTTGAATACAATTTTAACAATTTTTTTTCTAATTTTCTATAACTTTCATCCATTATTTACACATCTGGCAACACAGCACACATTTATTTTAAATGTTTTTTCTACATGTAAAATTCAAGACGCCCTAGAGGGAAGCGAAGTGAATTCACAAATTCACCTTGATAGGTTCTGTTTTGGTAGAGACTGTTTCTAGTTCTAACACTTTTTATGAATGGGACCTAAAACTTTTACATGGGGTTATCGTTGGAGGGAATCAATTGATACCTAACGGTCCCCATTTTACAAGTCACACATCTATTCTCAATGAGCGTGTTAAGTGCTTGTTACTGCAAAGCTTGTCCTAGATATTATTTCAATGAAACAGTCGTAGAACTTAATTTAAGAACCAAATTTTAGAAAGACCCAAAAAAAATTTGTCACACCACCGGTGGATATCGTACCTGTTACAAAACCAGTCCTTTTAAAACAATATAAATGGGCGGTAGGTAAGGTGGCAGTGAGCTAGTCTATCGGTGCGGGGGTTGCGGGTTCAATTCCCGTTACTATTGCTCGGATAATAAATTTAGAATATAATCTGTAATTGTATTTGTAACTCTAAGTAGATAAATAAATCAATATAAAATCACTTTTACATTTTTATACCCACACCACAGTGGAGAGGTTATTAGGCATTTGTGCTGATGTGTGTAACACCTTAAAATATGGGTCCTGGGCCCACCTTAAAGTATACCGATCTAACGTTGTCCGTCCTGCTGGCAGGCTGGCTGTCCATGTTCTTAGGTTCTAATAGGTTCTTATTGTACAAGTACCAAGCCTATTGAAAACGGGCTGAATGGTAAGCCAACAAGGGGTGGTAGGGGACAATTTCTGACTATAAAACCGATTTTAATGAAATTTAAGACATATGGGGTTTCTTTTTTAAAAACAAGTGTTGCGTAAGTGTAACATGTGACTTGACAACATTTTTAAATGCTCCCCTAATTTTTAAAATGTGTTTCATATTTTACGTTTACAAATGAACACAAATTTCGACATTAAGCAATAAAGTGCAATTAGTGCAAGGTTAATTCAATTACAGGAGGTGCCAAGACTACAACAATCCAAAGCCAACAGAAACAACAGATATTTTTGGGTTGCATTGTTAGTGTTTCCGGCTCGAAACTTGCCACCACCTTGTACTGAATTCGCCTTGATCTAGTGCTGCACTGCCCCTTAAATTAAAATGAGTGTTGAACATGTAGCATTTTTTTAATTTTAAAGGGAACATCATCAGAAAAGAACGCTTGACACTTTTAAAATAACACATGGGTTTCAGAAAAAAACATAAAAAATGCAAAAGGCAGAATAAATGCTGAATTTTACACAGAAAAGAAAACACCAATATATTTATGTATATGGACCAGTGTTCAACAAGAAACACTAAATATCGTTCCTTAGTGTTCGGTTCGGAAGATTTGTGGAAAATACAAACGCTAATAGAGTTTGTGTAGAAAATCATTAAATCATTTCCCTGTTAGTCATCTTTCGAACACAAAGCATAATCATTCTGCACAAACAAAACATATACACAATACAATTTTTTGTTTCTTAATTTCTTTATCAATGCCAAAAAATAAACATTATAAAACATTTAAATATAATGTTTGTCTACAGTATCAATCACTACAATTGTACTGTTTTTTAACGATGAACAGAACACTATATAATGTTCGGTACTTTCTTAAAAACAGTTCCGAACACTGATATGCAAACATAAGCGTGATTCTACATGGGTCCCGAATAGGGTGCACTCCCGTAAGTGTGTTTTAAAATACTGTGGTGTAGGGTATCTTATAGTCAGGCTTGACCGACTGTACTTACTTACTTGTTCTATATAAAAAATTTTTTATTAAATTTATTTAGATATAACAAAATGCGTTTTCAATACATTTTCTGCCTCTCATTTCATCAAATACTAAGTAATGATTAGTTCTCCTTCCACTGGTCATGAGTTTTTTTTTTTTTGAACTTATGTGCTGTTTTCACAACACAAGTGACTGAACGTGTAGGTAAATTTATATGGGAAACACTCAAAAAATTGAGTGCTTTTCATATAAATTTCACTAAACGTTCAGTCACTTGTGTTGTGAAAACAGCACATTAATCTATTTTCACAAACCTTAGGACCGGTTCTGTTGGAACAATAAATACAAATTTGCCGTAGGTTGGTTGCTTCTTACAATGCGATACATACTTTTTTATAATTGATATGCAAGTGACGTTTCGGAGCTCACCCATAATGTATATCATTCTGACTATATTTCAGAATAATATAAAACATGCAGTTTTTCAGTTACTTCATGGTAAAAATCTTTCTTTAAATAAAGTTATTTGTCTCAAAAATCTTATCAATTTGCCTTAATATCGCGATTTTTTTTAATTAACCTCTTTCTAAATATATGAAAATAATTTTACTATTAAATTGTTTTTTTTTATTCTAATTTGGGATTCCTGTCTAAAAAGTTGCTACACCTTCTTGTTGTTGAAGAGTAAGAGATTAAAAAGCATTTTATTCTAATATTTTTCCTAAAAAAATATATTTGCACCTTTTTTCAATATTCATTTCGAATTCCCACAACATAAAAAGAAAACAATATAAATAAAATGCAATAATATGGAAAGTGTTTTCTAAACAAAGTCCAAGAAATCAATACACTTTATACACATTCAAAGAATAGCAGCAACAACCGACAAAAACCACTCAAGGTACTCAAGCCAGGGTTCGCAAAGTTTAAATAATTTTATTCTGTTTGGGGGTTTTTTTTTAATATTTTGTATGGAACATGAATGACTATTGTGGTACAATAAAACAAACATTTGTTCCACTACACTATAAGTGTGAATAATACACTGTCCGACAAAACTATAGGGACACCAAAAGAATATATGAATTTTGTTTCAGGGTTATGTCGCATACTCTGAAGAATCTCTTAACGCAAGTCGAATGGATTTACAAAATAATCCTTCTTATTTCTAGACTTAGAGTTAAAATTTTTTTTAATAATTTAGGAGTTTCTGAACTATTTTTCTCCGCAAACTGCTTCTTTCTTAAAAAAAAACTTTGGTAAAAACAAAATTTAACAAAAAAATGACGAGCTGATAATCAAATTAGGTTCTTTATTACGTTCTGATCTGATTTACATGCCAGTTTTCGTGAATTTCTGTCTTTTCAAGATCCTACCTGTGCTCTGGCCGATAACCATATGTAAACAAACTTTCTTGCGAAGAACAACTCCTAAAATATTGTTATTTTTGGGGGGAAGGTACAAAAGGTTTGGAACAGCCGAAATAGCACGTTTACTTGTAAGATATTCGTTTTAATTTTTTCCAAAATTTTGAAACACTTTCTAGTAACTTTTGAATTTCGCTTCGAATAAAAAAACTTAAAAACAAAAAAATGAAATGCGGCTATATTAATGACAAGCACTAGCAGTCGTGATCGAATATTTTTACGATTCGAAAGCAATTTTATTTCTAATTATTTCAGTCGAATCGAAATTATTTCTTCAGTGTTGTGAAAACTCAAAAAAATGGTTTTCTACTGTTGCAGTTCTCATGTACATTAATATTTTGAGGTTTGCTGCACGAATATATTTATTAGATCATCTAAAATGGATATGGAGAGATATTTAAAAGCAGACGGCCAGTTCGATACAGTGTTCCCCAGTCAAAGGCTTTGCGATCAAGAGTCTGTTCTTTAAAACCCATCAATCACGAAACAATGTTAACAAATTTGCTTTGGTTTTAATAAATCTCAAAGAAGTACAATTTTAGAAATAATTTTAAAATGTTCACTTCCTTTGCCATCCCTGATTCATTCGCCTTAACACAAGCAGCAAACCCATACTGAGCTCACTTATGTTGCACAGAAATAACATGAATTTCATACCCAGATACTCATTCAGTCATACATAGAATTATACCGGCATACAATAAACATACCTACAAACATACATACATCCATCCAACCATGCCTTTTCCACAGTTGTGGTTGTAGTACTTTGAAAACAACCGCTGTAAATGACGGCCAGAGTGACTTGCGGACTCAGCCTTACTTGGTCAAAGTGAGATTTTTATCACATTAATGTTATAAATGTGTTTGGAATTTATAATTAACTTTTATTCTTATTGTTGTATTTTTATTTCTTGTCATTTTTGTTTTTGTTGAGTTGTAAGTATTTGCGGTTTATTGTTGTATTTCAAATTTTTTATGAACAACAAAAAAAAATCGCATTTTACAAATAAGAGTGTTTGCGTTTCCAACATGAGGTTTACAAATGATAGACGACGGCAGATAATTTATTTTATTTATAACTAAATTGAAATAAAATAACACAAAAAAATACTTAAGAAACACTCGCACATAATATCTTTATTGCACTTTTTTTATTATGCAAAAACTGTTGCAACACATACGCGTGCACCGCGAATTAAAATTAATAAATTATTTATTTATTCATTTATTTGTGCAAAGATGAAACGCCAATGTCTTTAAAATAACGCTGTTTTTATTTATTTAATTTTTTTCCTCGCTCTAATAGAATCTAATTATAACGGTTTGTATTCTAATCATTTGTTTGACTTTTTTTTTCTTAACTGTCAATTGGAATCGTCGTCATGTCATGAAAGAAATGTTTGCTGAAATATTTTAAAAGTTTTAATTTTAACTAATGAGTCATTAATTATGTTAAACGAATACTTGATGCAAAAACATGGCTAAAAAATTTCACGAATTTATTTTGGTTTAAAAGGAAAGGTGAATTTCGCAATATATCCGTGCCAATATGGAGAAGTAGCTTATGCCCAATATTGTAGTTTCGAGATATCCTCCGGTTGGTTAAAGTTTTATCCGCGGTTTCTTATATCGACTTAAGCTGCTTTTCCATATGACCACAGATATGAATATGTTCATGTTCATATAATAAACAGACTTACATGAAATAGTGATTATCTTACACCCCTCCAAATATCCTTTGGTTTTTTTTTTAATAATTCCTAAAATAATGCCCCCATGTCAACCCTCAGAATGTTATAAGAGCTGGATAAGACCAAATTGGTGGATGGAAGGCGGAAGAAATCAGTACAATGTGTAAGAATTTGACACTGTTTGCTGCAAGCAGGAGACCTAGTGGGTTAACCTAATTAGGGTAGGCGGAATCCAGTGGTTCAACCCGCATTTTTAGCTCTTGATTTTTGTGAGATATACCGTTATTGAGTTACGCGATTGTATGTTGTGCAACCTCCTCCATTTTTGAAATAACGGTATATATTTTAAACAATAACTTACCTTAAAAGCGGGTGCTACGCTTTTCAGTTCTTTCAACTAGCACAGTGTAATTAATAAGAACATCGGTTTTTGATAAGGTATAAAAACGATCACAGATTTTTTATCCCTTTTGCTCAAGGAACCTTAGTTTATAAAATAATTGCTATTTTATTTTTTCTTACAACCTATAGCCCTAGAACCTTTGGTTTGCAACATACATTGGACCCGTTGTAACCACGAAATAAGTCCGCAATAGAGAGAATATTTTAAGAATCGTTTAAGTCAAAGACCTTTATTTGGACTAGGTGAAATAACTGATCGATTAGGCTTATTTTCAATACTAAACAAGATGTACAAATTAATGCCCGTAATTCCTAGTCGTGTTCGTACCTTACAGTTATCTTTACCTATCCGGTAACACTATTTTGGTAATTTCAACGTTAATTTTGGTAACGTGAATTTAGTATCGAAAATCGATAGTGTAAAATACATTACACTTTAACTTTTACACTTTTGAAATTTAGATTAAAATCGTTTTGTCGTTTCACGCTGCAATTGTGTATGATTTCTAGATCTGTTAAATGCATTTTGTTATGACGGTAATTAATATTAATGAATTTGTTAAATGTAATTTGTTCAATATTTACTTAAATTCTTATCTGAATAGAAAAACAAACATATAATACATTTTTTTGTTTAACTAAAACAACAAACGCAACAAAAAAAAAAACGCTTTTGCCCCTTATAACTCAATATCTTGATTGCCAGCATACTCGTACAATTGTAGATAGAAAGACAGACAGATAAATGTATTCGGCTCGCTAAAATATTTTTATGACCGCAGCAAGTTAAAATTTATCATATTGTGTCAACAAAATAACAACGAAGCTTTAAAAATGTTGAAAATATACCCAACGGGAAATTAAGACCAAAACACGTCATATGAATTTAAAAAAATTAAATATAAATTAGACTGGTACTGACCTAAATCTGAACTGGAACTAAACTCGAAATTAAATTTAAAAAAGCCTCTAATAACTAAAATTGATATATCGAGCTCTTATCGCACAAAAACCTTATTTTATTTATTGATTTTGTATGAATCAAAACGGTACCTTATGTGACCATGACATTTTAGGAGATTAAATTGATGTCGCTTAAGCTATTTTTGTGGAAAGGGTTCGATATGTTGAATATAAGAACGTGAATGAGCTGCCTGTCCATCTTTTTCCGAACGCTTAACTAGCATTACAACAAAAACAAATCATAAAATACTGTTTTTGTTTTACAAGTAAGTTAAGCGAACGAAGTCTTAGTTCGAAATCGATGAACAGTCCATAGGTTTAGGAAATGAATGTCTCTATACAATTTCCCAACTGGGTGCTTAAAAAAATCATTGCGACTACGTTAATGCATTTTAACGTTTATATAATGTTTTTTTTTTGTATTTATTTATTTTATTCTGGTTCTTGAGTAGTGTAGTTGGATTTTTTAACATTTAAAGTTTTTGTCACATGAAGTGCATGAAATGAGAACTGTCACAATTTTTTAATGTTTTATTTAATTTTTAAACAAGTTGCCGACAAAACTTGTCATGATTTGCTTTTTTCGTTTTATTATTTCTTTTCGACTATTATATCTCTAAAGATAATTAAAACAAATATAAAAAAAATTACTAACAACTTATTAATTTAGTAAATAGAAAAACAACTTAAATACAACTTAATAAAAAGTTAAAAAAAAAATAGAAACTTAAACAAAAAAAGCCCAAAGTCCTCATTTTTTTCGTTGTCGTACCCTTTCTCTGCAAATTTTGTTTTTGTTTTAATTGACATTTAATGTCATTGTGTCAATGACAATCTTTTAGTCATTACTTTGTTTTTGTATTCACTTTGTGATTTTGTCCATTGGTAATTTTTTAGGTTTCCAACTGTCATTCAATGCCAATTGCCAAGTTTTTCAAACGTAACATTTTGTATCCAAAACCGTCCAATGATTCTCTATACATATATTTACCGCTTTTTTCCTCTTCTTCTTTCATTTCAATTGCTGTTGTTTTTATAGTTTTAGATAATCTTGAAGAAAAATCTACTTGTAACCTCCCATTACACAGATATCAAGTGGTGGTAAACAGCAAGAGAAGATGCAGAATAGCAACTTGCTGCACAGACCAAAAAAGTCTCCATTTAAATGCAATTGAACTTATACGAGTACAAATGTACTGTTTAAACTTAAATGACACGTGATGTCAGAGGATGAAGCAACAAAAAAAAAAAGGAAATACAAAAATAGCTTGGCTGCATGTTAAAGCCGAAACCCAATTTTTATATGCATCTGCATCTGCATACGAAAAAGGTTTCATGGGACAGTGGAACGAAAGCAACAGTGTTTTTAAAGGATTTAGTTTCAGCTGTATAGATACACTAGCTTTTACACGCGGATTTGTTCACGTGAAAATTAGAGCGAGATTTACAAAACATAACTTCAGAAATTTTCAAAAATATTGTTCTACATCTATTATTATTTTTCGCAACACATACTTATAATTGTACATACTAAAGTCTTGAAGTCCAAAGTACATTTTGACAAAAGGTACGAAAAAACAGAAGTAAGGAAGAACATGTAAAATCAATTAAAAATAGATAATCATTCAAAACGCAAATTTCGATCTACCAAAGGTTACAAATACGATTTGGTTTAAGGATTGATGTTTAACTATTGAAACTGAACTAGAACTGAACTAGAACTGGACTAGAACTGTACTAGAACTGAACTAGAACTGAACTAGAACTGAACTGAACTAGAACTGAACTGAACTTGAACTGAACTAGAACTGAACTGAACTGAATTAGATCTGAACTTAAACTAAGTAAGAACTAAACTAGAACTTAACTATCATTAAAAATGACTGGAACTAGAACTGAATAAGAATTTAACTAATAATGATCTTTACTAAACCTGAACACCATTTTCGTTTGAGAAATTTAAACATTTTAATATTTATAATATGTTTCTCCACTGTTAAACCTGTATTTAATACGTTCCTCAATTACGGGTACTTTTCGTTTGCACAATGAATTGCATGCACCACATCAATTTACTATGCGCAATTGACATTTTTAAATCAACTTTTTTTTGTTGTTTTTGCTTTTTCTGCGGTTTAGGTTACAGTACTCGATACTAAGTTAGGCCGAATGTTTTGTAACACTAATGAAAAGAGTAAATCTTATATAAGTACATGCATATATTTGTTGTAAGGTTTAAAGCCAACTTAAAGATGCACAGAAAACGATTTACCCATAGATTTAGTTTACTAAAGAGTCGGTGGTATTGGCACACACAATTTTCAGCGATTTCTAATGTTGTATTCGAAAATAGGATATATTAGAGCATTTCTTGTTCGGTGTGGACCGATAGCTAAAATGTTTTACTTACTCTTTACATAAATTCTTTACTGTTCCGCAATCGCTTAAAAAGAATTGAAAACAGCAAACCTCAAAAATAAAAAAAGGGTTAAGGTTCCATCAATTTACTTATTTTTTACTTTTTATTTCAGTGGATTGTATTCATGACATTTTTTCTTTAAAAATTTGAAGTTTGTGTTTGTTTTTTAAATCTACTTTTCTGGCAGTGATGTTTGTTTTTTTAGATGTCATGACATGTGGCAGACAGATGTCCTTCTTTGTACAGTGTTAAACATAAAAAAATGATAGTAATGTAAAACTATTTTAAAATACAATACTCGAGATATTTCTTTATAAGTTATAAAATTTAATTAAACCTAAAATCTTTTAAATGGTATGAGCCAAAATTGCTAAAATTCTTTATAGACCTTTTGGATTACAATACTGAGTATTATGACCTGTCAAAAACTCTTATAAATTTAAAATGTAAAATAGTGAAAAATTAAAATAGTGTAAAAAAGGTTAACATACTAAATTATAATACATTATGTATTTGTTAAAAATTAAAAATGTGCTTGAATTTAAGTTTATCTTGTAATCTGTTTTGGCTTTTAAAGGCTTTTTGATTACGTTCCGTTAAATACATAAATAAATAAAATCAATTTTTAATGAAATGTTTCTAAACGATGAAATTTTTATTTTATAAGAGTTGAATTTTTACAAAAGCACAAGAAGAAAATCAGGGATGGAAAATTGAAATTTTGTTTACAAATACTTTTAATTGAAAAAGGCAATGATAGAAATAAATATAAAATTTCAAATAAATAACTCATATTTGTTGTAAAAACTAATTAAATACGGAACACAGACGTAAAAAGTACATTTGTACCAACTTTCCTACCTTTGATAAAAATAGCAAGAACATTTGTTGAAAATTTTCCGCCAGTATCAGAATAATAATATCCCTTGCTCGATAGTTAGTAAATATTAAAAAAATATTACATTTTATGTAATAAGCATCCAATCATTTTAAGATACCTGTTAAAATCACGGCAAATATTAGAGCACTCCTTGGCAAATCCCAGAAACAGTCCATCAACTAAAAATTTTTTAAATTAATTTTTTGTTAAGGAATATAAGACTAGATGTATAATTTCAGTTTTATATTAAAAAATATGTATTTCGATGATCATTAATACAATAACTTTTAAAAAATACTACCTCACCCCTGATTTGTTAATGTTATACGTGAAATTAGCATTATTTTAGGTGACTTTTGTGCTTAAAATTGCACTTACAGCAGACTCATCAAAATATAAATTTTGTTAAAAAAAATTGATATTCATTAATAATCACAAAATCAGTTAAAGAAATGCAATTCATAAAAATATAATTTGTTTTGTTAAAATAAATAAAATTGGGTTTATATACTACTGGAACAATTGTATCGTGCATTGTGTGGAGTGCGTCACAAAGGTTTCACGGCTTTTGGCAAAACTTCACAAAATTCTTTGGCTGCGAACAAGTGATTTAAGAATACTCTAATATTCAGGTTTCTTTTATCAGGTCTGCTAACTTGTACAAAAACAAAAAACGATTCTTTTTAGTTGTCAAAAATTTACTACCACATATACAAAGCAAAAGGAAAAAACGTGTATGTGTGGCATACCATAAACGTAAACAAACGTATACATGCACATGTAAGCAAAATGTAAACAACAAAAAGACATAAACAATGATCATCAGGCTTCTTGCGCAGACCTTTTCAATGGGCCTTGGATAGTGTGTAGACTCAAAATTCCATTCAAAATGTTTGCATATGCTGTTTTGACAATCCGACCAAAAACCATTTTTGGTTTTGCAGAATAGTGTAAAATGGGCTTTAAAAGATGTTAAATAATTTTTTTTTAAAAAATTTGAACTTTCTTTTGTAGGGTTTTGCATTTATTTTTTAATTTCGATATCTTAATAATATTAAAATGTTTAAAAAATTGTTACCATTATCTTTTAATAAGTTCTTCATTTTAATTTTTTAATAACTTCTCTAAACAATTTTAATTTATTATTACTTAATAATTGTTTTGTAATTGTGGAAATTATTGTTTAATAAGAAAAATGTCCGTGAAAATATCTACGAGTACCATGCCAGTTACTTTTTTGTTCAATACAACATAAATTCTTTAACTCTCTCCGTCTATAGGTACATCTCTACAAACTTGCTAACTACATGCATACATGTGTGCATATGAATGCATCTATGTTTGTAAGTATCTATAGATATACATTAGGGATATAACTTTTTACAAATATCAAAAATAGCACCACATAAAAGAAATTTTCTGCACCGAAAGCGTTAAAGTTTTGTTTTTATGTATATTTATATATTTTTTTATCAAAATATTTTTGGGAATACAAAAATTTCAATTAACAAGATTTTGTTTGTCGTGCTTAATTCCAAATTTTTATTCTTAATGATGATGTTGAAGGGATAAGCTATTCCTATGCGCATTGAACTGGTTGCTTAGGCAAGATCGTCAGGAAACTTCATCCAAAGATTTTAGAAATACTAAAGATATTAAACAAATAAAACTGTTAAACGAATAAGAATTATAAGCAACAGCTTTACTTGTAACAATATCAAAGCTTAAACAAAAACAACACCAATAAACAGTGAGTTTATCTTTTCTTACATTCCCCACTACAATTGGTTGGAATTCTTCTAACATTAATTGTTGTTGTAAGAAGGTTAAGAAAAAACAAAATAAAAACAAAAACACCTTGCTTTATTGTTTTCTCAAAAAATAAAGCATGTTGCCAGTTTAGTTTATTAATGCACGGCTAGTTTTTTATCAAAGTAATTTTTGGGAATACAAAAATTTCAATTAACAAGATTTTGTTTGTCGTGCTTAATTCCAAATTTTTTTTCTTGATGATGATGTTGAAGGGATAATCTATTCCTATGCGCATTTAACTGGTTGCTTAGGCAAGATCGTCAGGAAACTTCATCCAAAGATTTAAGAAAAACTAAAGATATTAAACAAATAAAACTGTTAAGCGAATAAGAATTATAAGCAACAGCTTTACTTGTAACAATATCAAAGCTTAAACAAAAACAACACCGATAAACAGTGAGTATATCTTTTCTTACATTCCCCACTACAATTGGTTGGAATTATTTCAACAATAATTCCCACACTTATAATTGTAGTTGTAAGTAGGTTAAGTAAAAACAAAATAAAAACAAAAACACCTTGCTTTATTGTTTTCGCAAAAAATAAAGCATGTTGCCAGTTTAGTTTATTAAGCCGTGCGCTTGACAGTTTATTATCAAAGTATTTTTGGGAATACAAAA